>CM030363.1:190778127-191378127 GCA_017893485.1 Hemerocallis citrina
ACAACGACCTAAGTGAATTTTTCGACAAAAAAAAACTTCACGCCAAAAAAATACTAAGTCCCAAACGTTTTTTGGCGTGAAGTGACGAAAATACCCCTCCGCTTTTGGGAACGTTAGTGGGAGACTTAGCGGATCTCGATCTGATCCGCTGATCAAGATCAAGATCAGATCGACGGTGGAGAACGCTGTTTTCCAACCCGTTGAAAACGGATCCTTTTTCAACTGAGCAAAACCCTATATATATATATATATATATATATATATATATATATATATATATATATATATATATATATATATATATATATATATCAATTCTCAATTATAAGTAGGGTTATAATTGAGAATTGATGAGATGTGATTGGTCTGATCTTGATGAGATCCTAGGGCTCACAAATTTCCAAGTTTGTGGTGAAGAAACGAGCATAAGAAATTGCTAGGATGTTTCCTAGGAATAAGTTGACTCAATATATACTCTTCATCACACTCACCCCTCACCTCCAAATCTCTACCCTCCACCTACTCCCATTTTTGCTATAAAACTCCAACACTTCACCCATTTCTCTATTTTCCTTCTTCTCATGTTTTCTTAGTTCAAAAAGAAAAGAGAGAAAGAAAGAGTTTTCATTTGTCATGCTTTGGAGCATTGGAGGAAAAAAAGCGAGCTAGAGAAGGGTGCAAGGTTTCATTTTTCCAAACTCAAAAGCTTGGGTGGGTGTTCTCAAACTCTAAACTAGTTATTTTTGTATATGAGATATTGTGGTATAAGAATTTCTACCATGCAAATTATTTAGAATTTGATCATGAAATTTTTGTGGCATGTTTTAGGATGAGTTTAGAGTATCCTCTAATTTTATCATATTTGTCTGGGTTTGTTTAGTAGCTCAAACAATCACTTCAATTCGGATAGAGAGCAAGCAGAAAACTGCTATTTGTGTGAGAACTTGGTGTTTTCCCAAAAAAACATAACTAATAAATGTAGGGTATTTTAAGCTAAAATTTTTACTGGATACTACTATATGTGTCTACAACTATAGATTCAAAATTTGTATTTTTCTGAAATCGTTTGATGCCTAAAAACAATTATAAGTTGCAACTGGTCCGAAATCAGAACTGAATCAGCCCTGTGTTAGGATTGATGTTCATTAATTCATTCTACTTTTTGGTCATGATCTTGTAATGGAATTTTACTGTAGCTTTTGTTATGAATGTAGACCATCATTCTAAAATTTAATAATTGTTAGAAAATATTTGATGGAGTTTTGAAAATAATTTGTATAAGTAGGTAGACACCCTATCTGAAAACAGAAGGGAATTTTATGCCATGTTTGAAGAGCCATAACTCCCTGTGTATTTTGAATCTTAATGCAATTTTCGAATATGTTTGACTTTTATATGTCTAGTTACTGATTCTAAAGTTTCATGAGTATTGAACTTGTGGTTGAATTGATATTAAATATTAATGTAAACCAAGTTCAGGTTTAGCTCAAGTTATCTAGTATGTGAATTTGTGTAATTCTAGAATTATGTGTTAAGAATTTAGAAGAATGATGAACTAGAGATTTGTAGTAGAGAGTTCGTATCTTTCTAAAACATCTTGAATCATGAAATTTCAGTTTGTATAAGAAAAGTTATGATTTTTTTTAGATTGGGGCGGAACCAGTCTAAATTGAAGGACTTGATTTTTGTAAAGGAAACTCATTTCCTGTGTGTATACTGATAGAAATTGGAGTTTTGGAGTACTTTAATGGATGAATCTGAGGATGTGTTCAACTAGGAAGTTATAGTAGACACTCCCAGCTTTCCATAGAATCCATAATCGAGTAATTCTGACATGTGAACAAGTGTAACTCCTGTTACCCCGTATTTGTATTTTATACCGTATTTTGCTCAATTGTACTTTTTTCATCTATTTGAGATCCTGTATTTTATTTCAGTTCGAATAAAATTATTATTCTTGTCTCAACTCAATTTGTGGGTCCTTTTATCAAATTCAATTGTGTGCCATCTTGCACCGTTCTTCATGAGAAATAGACCGATTCTTCTCGTTTATCTCTCTAATCCCCATTATTGTACATTTTGACCATTTCTTCTGTTGGGCTCTTTTTGAAACGGATCCCCTAAACTCTCAAACCCGCAAACCCGCTAACCTAGTATATAAACCCCTACCCTAACCCTAATTACATCTCTACTGTTTAAACCTAACCCTAATTATCTTTCCCTACCGCCGCTATCATCTTCCCCATCACCTCCGAATCCTTCGCATCACCATTAACCACCTCCTCCATCTCTGATCATCGCTCGCCCCAATCCGCCTCGTCTCCCTCTCGCCTTCACAACCACCAGACCACCGCCATCGTCCCCACTCCGTCTTCGCCATCGAACCCAACACTCCGAACCCACTGTCTCCCTCAACCTTCGAACGCCTCGCCACCTCCGACCACCACTACTCGACCCTCATCGCCTCGTCGACCCCACAGCAACGCCACCTCCACAAACTCCTTCGACGTCGCCTCCGTCGCATCGCCGCACGCCGCCGAGTCATCGAATCCACTTCTCCCCTGTTCGAAACCACGAACAGAGCACCCGCCGCACCGTCGCTTCTCGACGTCGTCGCCGCCGTCGCCGCACTCCGTCGTTGCCGTAGTCACCGCCAGCGAAGCAGCCACGCCGCCGCTGCACCCCCTCTCTCGCTCTGTTTTCGAACGAAGCAGAAGAACGAAGAAGAAGGAGAAAAGAGCGGGAGCGATTCGCAGCTGTCAGATCTCTTCAAGATCCGTGCACGTGATTGCTGTCCCGTGTTCGTCCACACCAGATCCGGAGCTGTGTTCGCTGTTCTGGCCTCAGATCCGCTGCTTCCCAGCGATCTGATTCGCCTGTTTTGCTGTTCCGTGTTCTACCCGCACCGGATCCGAGCACTACACGCTGTTTTGGACCGATCTTGTGCGCAAGGAAAGCTCGATCTTCGATCAGATTTTGCACGCGATTTTCGAGGATATTCCGGGGATTTTTCTACTCTTTTTGCTTCAACAAGCGGAGGTTTTAATCGTCATTTAAGGCAAGTAACCTTGTACATCTTATTGTCCTAGTACAAGTCTCTTTGAAATACCACATGTAGTTAGTTTGTGACTCTCTTTTGAAATATCATAGTAAAACAATTTGAACCTTCAACTCACCAATCTAAGAGTCACAAAACTTCCTCGTAATAAATAATAATTCAATTGGACTCTTTTATCTCCTTGAACTTGCGCATCACATGGACATATGAATTAAGGACCCCTAGAAATTGTAGACGCATATAAATTTAGTGTTTTGGCAAATTTGTAATTATTATGACTTGGAAAATATTATTATTCGCTGTTTGATTCCCATTACCATGTATTTGTGCCACATAATGATTTTAGACACCAAATTACGTAATTCTATGAAATCTACATTAGTGAATTATTTCCCTATGTTGCTGTCTGGATTTCCTTTTTGCGGTTTCGACCCTCTTATCTTTGGAATTTGGGCCCGAGGCCTGAATATGAAACGTAGATCAGGATGTGTAGATGTCGATAGACTCCAGAATGATTGAATTTGGAGTTACGGTCTAGGAGATATGGCTGTTATACTGCAGCTATGTCAGTAGGCGCAGTTTTGTAAAGACTGCTGTATATATTGACTTTGCGAATTATTTTAGCTGTACAAACAGCGTGCGTTTGACCCCAAATTTTGTGTGTAGCTGCTGGACATCATCTAGGACATCCCTAAATTTTTCTAGAATTAATTTACAACATTTACTTAGGTGTGCTTGCTTGATAAGAGTTAATAACAATAACAAGCCGGGGTTTGGGAAAGATTATAGAGTGGACAATATAGATACGTGTACTCGGAAGGGGGCCCGTGTTTCCCAATACTTGGTTCATGAACTTGTTGTATCTTGTTTGATTCATGGAGTCGGTTACTCGGCTCATGAACTTGTTTGATTCTTGAACCCATTGTGTGGTTCTTGAACTTGCTTGTGGATTCGCGAACTTGCTTCGTGAACTTGTTATTTAATTTTCGATTCATGAACCAAGGCTTGCTTGATACTTGATACCTGAGTACGCCGCCCTATAAAATCCATTACTAGATCTAAACGAAAGTGCTTTGACTGTAGCAACCATGTAGTAAAAGAATGGATGCATGTCGTGCTACCTAGCTAGTAATTCACCACTAGACTTGAACTTGATAACTTGGACTCGATAACTTGAACTAGACTTGGACTCGAGAAACTTGAGCTAGATAACTTGACACTTGGACTTGATGACTAGACATTTGAGACCTAACAATTGAAATAACATATGACACTAGATTTGAGTTAGTCACTTGATATTAATTACCCTTATAGGTGTACCTGACATGTGATTCACCACTAGCAGTTGTTATCCAATCTAGTTATTAAGATGTTCCCTCTTGCTAGCTAGTCTTTGAATTTACCTACTACTTCTCATAATTCTTGCTATATTCTTGATTCCATCTCTTGTCTTTTCCTTACTTGTACTTGCTTTCACTATTTGTGGCCCTAGCTTGCACTAAGGGCATTTTCCCTTGTTTCCCCTTTGTTTCCCTGTTTATATTATTAAGCAGACTTTGGAGACGCGGTTCCTGCTGGAATTAGCGAGCAGACATTTCAGGTTTTGCTTGGAGCAAGGACCTGTTTAAATAGTTGCCTTCTTTAAGGTATTTATTTCTTCTGATGTTTAAGACTTGTTTCCGAGTTTACACTTGATCCAGACATGAGAACTATTTGAATATTATTACTTGTTTAAATTGTTTTCTGTTGCTTTATAAATTATTCATGCATGCTTGGTTATATATAAATCTAGTTATATTCTTGATTGATGCTGAGTCGATCCTACAGCTTATGGATGATGTAAAAATCATTCGCTGGGCTTCGTCACGTGCTCGTATTCCATATTTTTGGGAAGCGGGGCGTGACAAGGTTTTTAGTGGTATCAGAGCTCAGGTTTGGCTAATGTGTTAGTTTGACTAATACATTAGACAGGCTTGACTCAGTCAGGATTAACTCAACATTAAACAGGCCATGCAACCACATGAATAATTTAATAGTCAACTCGATCTGGATACAAGTCTTATCCCATCCATTTTGATCCCTTCATATTCAATTCTCTGTTTCATTGATTCCTTCCATCTCTTACAGTCATCCCGATTTGTTGATTCCTTATTGGGTACGATTTATTCTTTCCGTATCCATATTATTTTGATTCTGATGCAAGCGATCTCTTATTTTTTGCTTGCCTCGTTGAACCCTCCTTATTCCGGTTCGTGTATCGTTTATTGCTCTTCGTGCCTTGCATTCATCTTCAATTGTTGACTCACTTTGAGTACCATGCTAGTTATTTCTCCTCTGCTATATTCTCTTCAATTCCGATTTTGCCCCTCGTCCTTTTTCCTTCGCATTCAATTCCTTAATTTTCTTTTGTCCCTTCTAGTCATCCTCCTCTTTAACTCCTTATTGGATGTAGCTTCATTTTTCTCCTACTTATTTTTCTCCTTATAATTATTATTATTATTATTATTTTCCGAATACTTTCTATATTTTGATTATTAATTATTATATTTATTTTCGATCTTCTATGAAGATGTATCTCAACAAGGAATTTTGTTATTTCGAACGATGATGTATTTTAACTCACTTTTCATTTTCAATCGACTATATATTTCTACTGAATTATTATTAGATAAGGCAAATTCTTATTTCGTTGTATAATGCTATTTTTACTACCATTAGTATCATTGCTATTATTTTCACTATCATTACTAATATTATTATTATTGTTACTACTATTGATATTCTTATTGTTGTTTTCACTATTTCATTATTATTGTTAATATTATTATTATTGTTATCATTCTTTTGCTATTACTATTATTATTACTGTCATGATCATTGTTATTCTATTGTTATTAATATGGACCTTTTTATATTATTATTGTTATTAGTACTATTATTTTCTTTCGTTACTACTATTATTATTATTAATTTGTTTTGAGCCTGAGCATGCTCAATTTATATACATTTCATAACTTCGTTGCAACCTAATATCGAGGCGGCAAATATGCAACTCGATGTCAATGGAGGCAAATTGCAACTGGATATCGGCGAGGCAAAATGTGCAGCCGAATATTTGGATGGCAATTTGAAACCTGATGTCGTCAAGGCAAATATGCAACTTGATGTTAAGGAGGCAAGATTTTCTACCTATTGCTAATTGATATTTCAAGACTCGTTACTTATATAAATAAAATGATGGTAAAGGAATATTTCGGTTATTATTGGTATTATTATTATCATTGTCGTTTCAATTGATGATATTATTATTGTTTTCATCACCTTTATTATTGTTATTATTTTTATTATTATTATTGTTACTTTATTGATAATATTGTTATTATTGCTATTATCATATTATTTATTATTGATATTATTTTTAATGCTATCATTATTATTATTATCGCATTATTTTCATAGTGTGTTGAGTTCTATTATGTCATGTATGTATTATCATTATTGTTGATATCTTTATTTTATTATATATTATTGCCTGTATGATTATGACGATTTTAATTACTATTACTAATGTTGTTATTATTTTTGTTAATATTATTATTTTGTTATGGTCATTATTACTTGTACCATTGTGGTTATTAATATTTTTTTATGTTATTATTATTATTATTACTAATTTTATTATTATCATTGTTATATTTATTTCATTATTGTTATTATTATTTTGTTACTATTGGTATTATTATTATTGATATTTATTGTGTTATTATTTCTGTTAAAAGCCATTAGTTTTGATACGTATTCCATTTTTAATTATGAAAATTGAAGCTCAAGCCTTATATCCATTTTGCATTATTGTCTATCTCTATTTGGAGCTCATACTCTCTTTAATCTTGGCATCCCATTCCCTTCTTCCTGCTCGGATCGTCGCTTGGTGTCACGTGGTCTACAACATGTCTGGAGCTTGGAGTGTCACCATCAGAGTAGCGCAGCGGAAGCGTGGTGGGCCCATAACCCACAGGTCCCGGGATCCCCGTGTTGCGACTAGTCCTTTGTATTGTTGCTTCCCACTCTGCTCCTTATATTCATCCCCATCCGTTGATTCACTGAATGATTTGATTCTTCCTGGTCATTTCCCTCTCTGATTGCAGTTCTGCTGACTTCTTATCTTGCTTTATTATCTCATGTTGTCCTCATCCGTTGACTAGTTGCCTGGTTCATCTTTTTCTTGTCCATCCTTTCTTCGATTCCAACTCTATCTATTTCTTCATCTTTTTGCCTTGTTATCTCGCAAGTCGTGTGTTGTTCATTCTTCATTTTTGATACCGGTTATTTCCTTCTTGCTTTCCCTCCTGCCATCATGTACTCATTCATTATTGGATTCAATTCTTTCCTGTCTTCCATCTCTTTGGTTTCAGTTCTGCCTACTCCTTCATCGTATTTATTATCTTGTGTTATTTGGATCTTTCAGATACTGTTATTCTCTTGCATGCCATCCATTTGACCTCGTTGTTAACCACTCCCTTTCTTGTTTTGGTGTTACCACCAAGTTGACTTCTCCTTGGACCCCTTGTTTATTAACCGACCCTAAGTTACTTTGTCCTGTCCTATGTACCGCCTAAGCAAATTTCGAGGACGAAATTTTTGTGTAAGGTGGGTAGGATTTGTAACTCCTGTTACCCCGTATTTGTATTTTATACCGTATTTTGCTCAATTGTACTTTTTTCATCTATTTGAGATCCTGTATTTTATTTCAGTTCGAATAAAATTATTATTCTTGTCTCAACTCAATTTGTGGGTCCTTTTATCAAATTCAATTGTGTGCCATCTTGCACCGTTCTTCATGAGAAATAGACCGATTCTTCTCGTTTATCTCTCTAATCCCCATTATTGTACATTTTGACCATTTCTTCTGTTGGGCTCTTTTTGAAACGGATCCCCTAAACTCTCAAACCCGCAAACCCGCTAACCTAGTATATAAACCCCTACCCTAACCCTAATTACATCTCTACTGTTTAAACCTAACCCTAATTATCTTTCCCTACCGCCGCTATCATCTTCCCCATCACCTCCGAATCCTTCGCATCACCATTAACCACCTCCTCCATCTCTGATCATCGCTCGCCCCAATCCGCCTCGTCTCCCTCTCGCCTTCACAACCACCAGACCACCGCCATCGTCCCCACTCCGTCTTCGCCATCGAACCCAACACTCCGAACCCACTGTCTCCCTCAACCTTCGAACGCCTCGCCACCTCCGACCACCACTACTCGACCCTCATCGCCTCGTCGACCCCACAGCAACGCCACCTCCACAAACTCCTTCGACGTCGCCTCCGTCGCATCGCCGCACGCCGCCGAGTCATCGAATCCACTTCTCCCCTGTTCGAAACCACGAACAGAGCACCCGCCGCGCCGTCGCTTCTCGACGTCGTCGCCGCCGTCGCCGCACTCCGTCGTTGCCGTAGTCACCGCCAGCGAAGCAGCCACGCCGCCGCTGCACCCCCCTCTCTCGCTCTGTTTTCGAACGAAGCAGAAGAACGAAGAAGAAGGAGAAAAGAGCGGGAGCGATTCGCAGCTGTCAGATCTCTTCAAGATCCGTGCACGTGATTGCTGTCCCGTGTTCGTCCACACCAGATCCGGAGCTGTGTTCGCTGTTCTGGCCTCAGATCCGCTGCTTCCCAGCGATCTGATTCGCCTGTTTTGCTGTTCCGTGTTCCACCCGCACCGGATCCGAGCACTACACGCTGTTTTGGACCGATCTTGTGCGCAAGGAAAGCTCGATCTTCGATCAGATTTTGCACGCGATTTTCGAGGATATTCCGGGGATTTTTCTACTCTTTTTGCTTCAACAAGCGGAGGTTTTAATCGTCATTTAAGGCAAGTAACCTTGTACATCTTATTGTCCTAGTACAAGTCTCTTTGAAATACCACATGTAGTTAGTTTGTGACTCTCTTTTGAAATATCATAGTAAAACAATTTGAACCTTCAACTCACCAATCTAAGAGTCACAAAACTTCCTCGTAATAAATAATAATTCAATTGGACTCTTTTATCTCCTTGAACTTGCGCATCACATGGACATATGAATTAAGGACCCCTAGAAATTGTAGACGCATATAAATTTAGTGTTTTGGCAAATTTGTGATTATTATGACTTGGAAAATATTATTATTCGCTGTTTGATTCCCATTACCATGTATTTGTGCCACATAATGATTTTAGACACCAAATTACGTAATTCTATGAAATCTACATTAGTGAATTATTTCCCTATGTTGCTGTCTGGATTTCCTTTTTGCGGTTTCGACCCTCTTATCTTTGGAATTTGGGCCCGAGGCCTGAATATGAAACGTAGATCAGGATGTGTAGATGTCGATAGACTCCAGAATGATTGAATTTGGAGTTACGGTCTAGGAGATATGGCTGTTATACTGCAGCTGTGTCAGTAGGCGCAGTTTTGTAAAGACTGCTGTATATATTGACTTTGCGAATTATTTTAGCTGTACAAACAGCGTGCGTTTGACCCCAAATTTTGTGTGTAGCTGCTGGACATCATCTAGGACATCCCTAAATTTTTCTAGAATTAATTTACAACATTTACTTAGGTGTGCTTGCTTGATAAGAGTTAATAACAATAACAAGCCGGGGTTTGGGAAAGATTATAGAGTGGACAATATAGATACGTGTACTCGGAAGGGGGCCCGTGTTTCCCAATACTTGGTTCATGAACTTGTTGTATCTTGTTTGATTCATGGAGTCGGTTACTCGGCTCATGAACTTGTTTGATTCTTGAACCCATTGTGTGGTTCTTGAACTTGCTTGTGGATTCGCGAACTTGCTTCGTGAACTTGTTATTTAATTTTCGATTCATGAACCAAGGCTTGCTTGATACTTGATACCTGAGTACGCCGCCCTATAAAATCCATTACTAGATCTAAACGAAAGTGCTTTGACTGTAGCAACCATGTAGTAAAAGAATGGATGCATGTCGTGCTACCTAGCTAGTAATTCACCACTAGACTTAAACTTGATAACTTGGACTCGATAACTTGAACTAGACTTGGACTCGAGAAACTTGAGCTAGATAACTTGACACTTGGACTTGATGACTAGACATTTGAGACCTAACAATTGAAATAACATATGACACTAGATTTGAGTTAGTCACTTGATATTAATTACCCTTATAGGTGTACCTGACATGTGATTCACCACTAGCAGTTGTTATCCAATCTAGTTATTAAGATGTTCCCTCTTGCTAGCTAGTCTTTGAATTTACCTACTACTTCTCATAATTCTTGCTATATTCTTGATTCCATCTCTTGTCTTTTCCTTACTTGTACTTGCTTTCACTATTTGTGGCCCTAGCTTGCACTAAGGGCATTTTCCCTTGTTTCCCCTTTGTTTCCCTGTTTATATTATTAAGCAGACTTTGGAGATGCGGTTCCTGCTGGAATTAGCGAGCAGACATTTCAGGTTTTGCTTGGAGCAAGGACCTGTTTAAATAGTTGCCTTCTTTAAGGTATTTATTTCTTCTGATGTTTAAGACTTGTTTCCGAGTTTACACTTGATCCAGACATGAGAACTATTTGAATATTATTACTTGTTTAAATTGTTTTCTGTTGCTTTATAAATTATTCATGCATGCTTGGTTATATATAAATCTAGTTATATTCTTGATTGATGCTGAGTCGATCCTACAGCTTATGGATGATGTAAAAATCATTCGCTGGGCTTCGTCACGTGCTCGTATTCCATATTTTTGGGAAGCGGGGCGTGACAACAAGTTTTTATGTTGATGGCAAGATGCAGCAATTATATGGAAGAATGTACAGCTGAGAATATATAGGATTTTTATAGCTTCTAGATGGCTGAATTTGGAGAAGTGGTTAACTAGAGGATTGTAGTATAAAGTCTTAGCTTTCCAGAATGAGTAATATCATGTAATTCCAATTTTTATTTTGGATGTTATGAATGTACAAGTTTCAGCAAACCTGCTGCCTTGTTTGATTTCAAGCATGTGTTTGAAAATAGGAAACTTGAGTTCTATAAGGAATTTGAGAGAGTTGTCAACTAGAAAATTTTACTAGAGGTTCCCACCTTTCTAAAGTCTAATTTTGTTGGATTCCGATAAGTGGAGCATAAATTATGAAATTTTCTGCATGCGAAAGGATTTATGACTATAAGATAATTTGAGTTTTAAGATGTTGGATGGTTATCCATATTTAAGCACTTCATTTGGGACTTATATGAGATTCTTGTGCTTGGTACTCATGGTGGACATATGAGTAAGTTGGGAGAATAGCTATATGGTCAATTGTTGTATGTGGGCTCGCAGCTAGCATAGCTTGGAGCTAGTCTAGGCTGTGATACCCTAGGACTATCAACCTAGTCGGTAAGTATTGTGATTGAATTATTTTCACCTCGACTAATAGTGAATTTCCTGTGCACCGTCAGATCGTTTACCGAAAGAAGGTTGACCACGGGCTGGGATACTGGATGAGATCTGAGACGGAGGTGGTGGCGATTGATGGAGATCGGATCGCCGGTGTTTGGGATTGATAGGCTAGGTTATCTACATCATCTAGAATTTGTTGATGCCTAGGTCTATTAATGACTGGATATTAGTAAATTGTGTGTGTCTCACCTCTATTGCTAGGTGTGATGCACTCCTTTGGGTGCCGTTGTACTTCTCGCTGAGGATCGCGGGCCGGGGACATTAGGTCGAAGACCTACAGAGGTGTTGGTAATTGATGAACGTCGGTTCGCTGTGATTAGTTATTTTTAATAGAACCGTTTGGGCTCAATCATTCATTAGACACTGCATGATTTGGCAACTCGCATGTTTTAACAACCAATGTTATTTTAGATTGTAATTCTTTACTTTTCGCTTGAAGACCGAGTTGATGTTAGGGGTGATTCCCTATAATATGACTTGTTCTAAAGGCCAGTACTAGGCGGTGATAACTAGGGTTGTCTCTTTCTGTCATTTGGGATATGTGCCGCGGTGCTTATCTTGCACTGTTGATTCCTGAAGTGCCGTGGTAAGAACGGGAGGGTTCCTGTCAGATTGGGGGATTAGACCCTCGAGACTGTCATGTTCTTATGTTGAGTGGACACGAACGGACCATGGGGCTGTTGTCCCATGGATCTTCGTTGCCATAGATATGCGGTTATGTATCTGTAAGATCGTCACAACATTTGGTGTGTTCCAGACCGGATTGGGGCACTAGTGGCAAACTGGGACCCTACTGTGTTTAGCAGTAATAACTGCAAGATTCACCAGCCACGATTGTATCTATCAAGAACAGGTTGAGTACAATAGTAGAATGTATGACAAGGGTTCAAAACCCTGAAACAAGAGAAGACGGCTTGATTTGGAGCGTATGTAGTATGGAATGCATGCGTATCCAAAGTCTTGCTGATATTAGACTAAGTGCATCTGCTTTCTGTACATTATGTATTATGCATTATACTTCAGGTCATGGCATACACTGACATTAGAAAATTAGGGTGCACATTTCTATTTTCATTAAAGGTTGGTTATGATTGCTAGTTGGAGATCGCTGTTTCTTATTAGCATTGCTTCAGTATAAATACTGACGTGCCCACTCAATTAGGTGCTGGAAACCGGATCGGGAATGCGGGTATCCAAGTGGAGGAGCAGTATACTTACCTACCATTCGAGCAGGTACAGAAATATCAGAGTTGTGCAGCGGAAGAATCAAGCCGAGTGGCACGTCCCAGGGAAGAAGATTGATCACTCAATGGAGTTTCGACGGTGATCGGTCGATTACCATTCAGGAAGACCGCTGATAGCATTACAAGTGGAGTTTGTAATTATTTTGTAATCAGTTGTAATGAGTTAATGTAATTTGTATTCCTTGTTCAAGAACAAGATGCATTTGTAATTAATGATATAATGATTTTATTTGGCAATAAAAAGTTTTTAAATTTCCATGTTATTACTGTGTTGAGATGCATTTGAAGAAAAAGATTCTGGTTGTGTCATGGATGTCCGGTACCGGGGATCCGGGGTGTTACAAATGGTAACAGAGCTAACTTCAAATTGTAATCTAACACGGTAGGAAATTAGACTTGAATGCATGTATAGTTGGATTTGGTTCGGGAAATTCTTGCTTCCTCCTTAGTAAAGTTTCATTCTATTCTACGAAGGGAGTGGTCACCGACCCTCAAGTGCAGCAACCGGAGGTAAGGAGGCATGCAGAGATCTTGCATCAGGAGTGAGAGGTCGGCTCCAGAATGATCCATAGAGAGAGACCTTCCTCAGTAGTCCAGATGAGGGATGAAATAGGCCTCAGAATGATCTGTGGAGTAGGAATTGGTCTCTATTCTAGGGATGAGAGCGACACTCATGGGGAAAGATTGTGTGACGTTGGCTCCAGAATGATCCAAGGAGTGAGATATTCCCCAGTATTCCAGACATGGGATGAAATAGGCCCCAGAATGTTCTGTGGAGCGGGATTGGTCTCCAGTATTCCAGGGACGAGGGTACCATTCACAAGCAGGCTAGTGGAATATTGACTCTAGAATGATCCAAGGAGTGAGATATTCCCCAGTATTCCAAATGTGGGATGAAATAGGCTTCAGAAAGTTCTATGGAGAGGGATTGATTTCCAGTATTCCGAGAACGAGAGTAATACCCACGAGGAAATTCAAGGATAAGGAAGGCTCCAGAATAATCCGTACAGCGAGATATTCCCCAATATTCCAGAATAGGGGATGAAATAGGCCCCGAAAAGTTCTGTGGATAGGGGTTGATCTCCAGTAGTCCAGGACGAGAGCGACATCCTTCAAGGTGATTCATCCCCAGTAAGGTGGATGCAAGATGAGGCAGGCCCCAGAATGATCCACATTATGAGATAGATCTCCAGGATGGAAAGATGCGTTGAGCACTTGAGGCTTGTGAGCCGGTATTGAGCACTTTGAGAGTCAGTTGTCAAGGATGTTCCTCGAGGAATTGGAGATGATCAAGGAAAGTATCTTCTGATCATTGATGACTGTCTGCTATATTTCTCGCCCTAGCATCGTTCTGAGGACAGAAGGATTTTAAGGAGGGAGTAATGTAACACCCCGCAAAATAGCATAACTATTTTGCATTGTAATCCGTGCACGTCTGAGCATTACACGCGATTATATATTTTTCTAATGATTATTGGTTTTAATTGAGAAATTTCATATATATTGTATAGTCTGAACCCGATGAGGTATATTCGGGATATCTTCTCAATTAAACTGTGGATTTGCCCCGATTGTTCTGATAAGACAATCTTCGGGGAAATAATAATTTTTATAAACACTAATTTTTATAAATTCAAATTACCTTATTTAAGTATGTATATATATATATATATATATATATATATATATATATATATATATATATATATATATATATCGTATCGGATCGTATATGGTATACGATCTATAATTGCTATGAATGCGAATAAGACCGTGTATATTTTGTAATTTAAATATTTAACCATATGTTGCTATAAATATACATATTAATTTGAATTGTAAATAATCATACATTGTTTTTTATTTCGGGTTAGAGTTTGCTTAACCTAGGGTTAGAGTTCTTTGGCCTTAACCTAGGGTTAGTAACTCTACTTCTAATTGAGAATTGATGAGATGAGATTGGGTGGATCACGATGAGATCCTAGGGCTCGCAAATCGCCAAGTTTGTGGTGGAGAAATGAGCATAAGAAATTGCTAGGAAGTTCTTAGGACTAAGTTGACTCAATTTATACCCTCCATCACACTCACCACTTACCTCCAAACCTCCACCCTCCACCTACTCCCAATTTTGCTATAAAACTCCAACACTTCACCCATTTCTCTATTTTTCTTCTTCTCATGTTTTCTTAGTTCAAAAAGAGAAGCGAGATAGAGAGAGTTTTCATTTGTCATGTTTTGGAGCATTGGAGGAGAAGAAGCAAGCTAGAGAAGGTTGCAAGATTTCATCTTTCCAAACTCAAAAGCTTGGGTGGGTGTTCTCAAACTCTAAACTAGTTATTTTTGTGTATGAGATGTTGTGGTATAAGAATTTCTACCATGCAAATGACTTAGAATTTGATCATGAAATTTTTATGGCATGTTCTAGGATGAGTTTAGAGTATCATCCTCTAATTTTATCATATTTTTCTGGGTTTTTTAGTAGCTCAAACAATCAATTCAATTTCGGACAGAGAGCAAGCTGAAAACAGCTGTTTGTGTGAGAACTTGGTGTTTTTCCAAAAATCATAACTCAGAAATGGCAAGGTATTTTAAGCTAAAACTTTTACTAGATAGTCTTGTATGTGTCTACAACTATAGTTTCAAATTTTGCATTTTTCTGAGATCATTTGATACCTCAAAAAAAATATATATTGTAACTGGTCCGAAATCAGAATTTGTAACGCCCCGAGCCCGGCTCAGCTGCACACACGGCTACGTATGCGCGCACGCGGAAGAACGGACACAAAAATCTAGCCAAGCCCACCACAGGCACCATGAAATGGTGGGTATACCCTATAGGTGACCTTTCTCATTTGGTAAATCCTATATACACACACATTTTTCTTCTCCATCTTCCGATATGGGACTATCCCTAAGTCCCATCCACGTCACCCCAAATGCATGCATGCACTCTTCTCATTTAATGCATATATACTCATAAGCCTCATAATCCAAGTTATAGGCTTCTCCACCAAATCCAATTAATTCCAAGCCCATAGAAATTTCTATAGGTCAACTAACCAACTACTCATCTCATATATATATATATATATATATATATATATATATATATACCCACTTAAGTACAGGGGGTTATAGAGTAATCTAGTCCTGTGTATCACACAGAGTCTTTAAAATAGATTCGCCACCTCACTGGTGCTGGAGGAACGTTATGGCGTATGTCTCCTAGGATGAAACAATCGTCGAGTGTCAACGGCAGCACAATGCTACTCTCCCGAATAGATTGATGTGCTGAAATCTATCACTGACACAAGAATAGAGGAGGACATGGAGGAAGAGAGTTTCTAGTGTGTGGAATGAGGGGAGAAGGGGCCTCTATATATAGGGCCAGGGGGAAAATATGTGAGTGAATGCGCACACCGTAATGGCAGGCAAGTGGATGAATGCACTCCTGCAATGGCAAACTGGTGTGAGAAAGAGGAGAAGAATCGAAAACTGTACAAATTGAAAATCGTACAAATGTAAAGAAAATAAAAGAACAGAAAATGAAACCAAACCGAGTAGTAACCGAGTCGTGTGTATCACACAACGTCCTTAAAATTGATTCGCCGCCTCACTGGTGCTGGAGGAACGTTATGACGTCTGTCTCCCAGGATAAATCGGTTGTCGAGTGTCAAATGCAACACAACGCTACATTCCCAAACTGATTGATGTGCTGAAATCTTTCACTGACACAAGAACATAGGAGGACAGAGATGAAGAGAGTTTCTGGTGTGTAGAATGAGGGGAGAAGAGGCATCTATATAGAGCCAGGGGGAAAACAGGTGAGTAAATGTACACACTGCAACGGTAGACAAGTGGTTGACTGCACCCACTGTAACGGCAGACAGGTGAAAGAAAGCGAACAAGAGAATCGAAAACTGTACAAATTGAAAACCGTACAATTGTAAAGAAAATAAAAGAATAGGAAATGAAACCGAACCTAGTAAAAACTGAGTCCTGTGTATCACATAGAGACCTTAAAACAGATTCGCCGCTTCACTGGTGCTGGAGGAACGTTATGACATTTGTCTCCCACGATGAAACGGTTTTCGAGTGTCAATGACAGCACAACGCTACACTCCCAAGCTGTTTGATGTGCTGAAATCTGTCACCAACACAAGAACAGAAGAGGAAGAGAGTTTCTGATGTGTGCAATGAGGGGAGAAGGGACCTCTACATGTAGGGCCGGGGGAGAAACATGTAAGTGAATGCACACACCTCAATGGCCCGACAAGTGATTAAATGCACCCACTGTAACGGCAGACAAGTGAGAGAAAGAGAAGAGGAGAATCGAAAACCGCAGCCACACACCTACACGCAATCTCATTTTATTTAGAATTTCCCATAACCGGGAAAATACATATTAGTCCTCCATATATAAATTAGTACTCTCATATTACTCTAATATAAAATTTCAATATTTATTGCTATGGAAACAAATCCTAAAATTTTTACTGGTTATACAACACGAGTGATGCATGAAAAATATTCATCTTATCTCTATAATTTAGTTTGATACATTGTGTAGTTGAGATTTAAGTTATGCAAATGGTTCATAAAACTTCTAACTTAAAAATGTATTATCAAAATTTGATCAGATAGTATGGAATATTCATATAATTCAGACATTAAAATGTGTTGTTAAAATTGTCTCAAGTGGTTGATTGTCAAAAATTGTATGAACTCCAGATCTTTGTGATCATGAACGTGAAGTAAATAAACTATAACAGTAATTATCTATATAATAAAACACAAAGAAAGCTATCAAGTGGCTCTCATTCATTTGAAAGAAAATCAATGATATAGGTTTTTGCTCCCAAAATACATCCTCCCCCCACCCTAAATTCAAAATTTTTTTTCCAAAACAAAACATTACTCTCTCTCTCTTCCCCCTATTTTCTCCTTTTTCATAATTCTTTCTCTCTTTGTTCTCCTTTTTTACCCAGATATGTCAACAACAACAAAAAACACTGACAGGGGTGTATTGGATTGAGATTTCAAAAAATTTTAAAAGAATTGAGAATCCCAGTATTTAAAGGATTTATGGGGAATTCACCTAAAACTTTGACTAGGATTTATAAGGATTTTAAAATAGTTTGATGGAATTCTTATTATGAATTTGATGGAATTAGAAGGAATTCGATGACAATTGAACTTTCATAGACTTTATAATTAGTTCATTTCTTACACAAGATTGTCAACGGAACTAGTCTTTTTCTTCTTCTTCTTTTTTTTTGAACCAGTACATCATTTTGATACAACCGTTTTGTTCATGACACAAGTCTGCAGTGTGGTCCATTGGTAAGTCTCTAAGCATCTTTGTTTGTTATGGTGAGCAAGATGTCAGGAGTTTGAATCCCGCTTGCACCATTAAATCCCAAACTAATAAGATATGGGGTAAGTGTTGATGCATGTGGCTACAACCTTGTTCCAAAAATAAATAAATTCATACAGTTCTATACTTCGTTGATGCATTTTATCAAATACGTCAAAGGCATAGAATTAATGAACTATGTCTGTTCATAAACCAAGAAAAGTGAAGACGAGCAATTGTAGTCAAAGTAACGTATAATACTAAGAAAAGAAGCAAAGTTGAGGGGTTCTCATTAAACCCATCCCAAATTAACACGAACCCCAATTCAGCTGCTTCCTTCTAAACTGGAAGACGAAGGAGGAGGAAGTGACGGACGCGACGCAGGTGGTAGCGTCGGCGGCGGCGACGGCAGCTTTGAGGGGGAGGCGATGAGAAGAGATGAACGGGGATCGGAAAATAATATGGGGTGGGTTGGTCTTCAATAATGTGATGGCTTTTGGAGAGAATCACAAATGACTTGAAAGTTTCTACGGAGAAGGTGAGAATTGCAAAGGCTTTTGGTATTTATACCTCAAACCCTAGATTCCATCTAAATCCTCCAAATTCTCAATTCTACCAAAATCAATAACTTTTTGAATACACCGAGAATTAAATGGGGCCATTTAAAATCTCAATTGAATACACCGAGAATTGAATAGAATCACTTAAAGTCTCAATTGAATACACTGTAACTTTTATAAACTCCTTTAAAATCCTAATTGAATACACTAGGATTTTCACATTCTTTTAAATTCTTTTCAAAATCCAATCCAATACACCCCTGTGAATATTTTTCTTGGTTATGCAATTTAGGATTATGCTTTTTTTTATTATTTCAATTTTTTAATTATGTTTTTTTCGGATTATGCTTTCATGTCTCAATAACATTAACTTCCATTTAATTGCTTTTGAATTTCCATATTCGATCTGATTGTAGAATACTTCACTGAGTAATTGTTTTAGATTAGCATGCTTCACTGAGTTAATTTTGATTAAAATGTTTTTTTTTATTATGCAATTTCGGATTATGCTTTTTTTTGAATATTTGGGCATTTGCTGTTTTGAAAGATCGTTGCAAATTCTTTAATTGACTCGCTTGATCGAGCTTTTATGGACAAATCCATGCTTAATCTCTATATTTCGGATTTTTGTAGCTGCAAAACTGTATCTTGATCTGTTTTGCTGCAATTTCACTTCACGTATACATCACAACAAATTTTCTCTTTTAAATTCATACATGGTTAACTACATAAAAAATAAATAAGGGGGAACTAACTCATGCAATTTGAGACGTTAACCGTAACTCATGCAGTTAGAAAATAAATTGCTTCTTTTGTTATACTCCAACTCCAAATCAAAAAAGAAATCTCTTATGCTCAAGTCACACATAGCAAGAAATTTCTGATTCACTATTGTTATAGATTCACAATACTAATTTTGAATTCCGAGCTGCTGACAAATAATCCTGTAATATACAAACCAATAAACATCAAGGTCACTTCATAATCCTACTTCAAAGTACATCAATACATCAACGTCTACTAGCAAATAAACATCTATATAAATTATTCTTTACTGTTTACATGATTTTTTATATGTTGTATCGTTCCGAATACGTGCCGTAGGCACGTGCCCACGGGCATACCTAGTCTATATAATAAAACACAAAGAAAGCTATCAAGTGGCTCTCAATCAATAAGAAGGAAATCAATGGTCAAGATTTAACCTCACAAAACACATTTTTCCTCTCAAAATTTCAAACCCCAAAAAGATTTAACCTCACTAAACACATTTTTCCTCTCAAAATTTCAAACCCCAAAAAACCCTCCCCCCCCCCCCCCCCCCCCCAAAAAAAAAACTCAAACACCCCTCACTCTCTCTCTCTCTCCCTCCCTCCCTCCTTCTTCCCCAAATTTTTTCCCCCGCTTTTTTTTCTCCCAAATTCTGTCTCTCTCATTCTCTCTGTCGCTCTCTCTCTCTCATATCTCTCTCTCTCTCTCTTTCTCTTTCTCTCTCTCTCCCCCTCATCCATCCCGCTCTCTTTCTCATTCTGTCTCTCTCTAAACCCTCTAACCCTAGGGGCATTTTCGTCTTCCTTCGCTGGAGAGAACATTTACGGTACCATAAAAAGCCATGTTATTTTTTGAACTTGAGAAATCAAGAAAGTTAAACAATTCATTTATTTATTGGAGAATACATTGTTACTACCATATATTAACATATTCATATAGATAGAGCCAGATTTTTTTTTAATATATGCTTTTCTTTTCAAATCTATTTGCAAAAAAAGAAAAACAGTTGCCAAATTAATTGCGCTCAAAGACTCAACAACTAAACTCTCTGTTCCCAACAGCGTGCTTAGTTATTTTCTGCTCGCCGTTGGGAATGGCGGGCCTAGTTTTATTTTTTTGAGAAACTCGCTGATCCTAACAGCGAGTGTAATTCAAATTATCAAACAAGACTCGCCGTTCTCAACAACAAGCTTCTTTATACTAAATTTGCTGTTGATAACGGCGAGGTTCCTTGAAATTTCACAGAGAGTGAAACTCTATGTTGGACTTAGTGAATTTTTCAGAAAAACTCCATAGATTAGCTCGTCTTGTTTAAAATTTTTGAAGTAAACTTGCCGTTTCCAACAGTGACTCTAGTATAAACCCCCTCGCCATTGGGAACGGCGAGTCTTGTCTGAAAATTTTGAACTAAACTCGATATTGAAAACGGTGAGTTCTCAACTACAAAAAATTACACTCGCCGTGTCCCAACGACGAATACGAAATAACTAAGTTTGCCGTTGGGAACGGCAAATGTAATTATTGAGTTATCGAGCGCAATTACTTTTGCAACTGGTTTTCTTCTTCAAATAGTTTCGAAAAATAGCATAGTTAAAAAAAATTTTTTTGAAAGAGCCACATGTGCATGTCAATCTCTAATTATACAGTAGTATAGATTCTGAATAATGCAATATTATATCTCGCTATTAAATCAAGTATCGCAGTCTCTGTGAGTTGAATAGGACTACGATCATAACACCAAAAGGAAAACGATACGAGAAAGAGCAATGCCGAACATTCTAATTTTTCACGTCCAAATCACGACAACAATCGATTTGGTAAGTTCCCCAAACTTACATTTTGATTGACTGTGACACACAAAAGCAATACAACAAAAATATATAAAGAAAGAGGTTTTTCCATACCCACACTTCAAAACTTTGCTATCTGTATATATCCAGTCGAATTCTTCGTATTTGTTTATATGCATCTCAAATTCATGCAGTGATTTCAAAGAACTACTCAACATTAGTTTTTCCAGTAATTATAACAAATATTTTTTGAATATTCTTCTTATAGATTCCAAACTCAATAAGAATATTGATATGGGTGAGGAATGACGTGGCCCATCATGGGCCACAGGATCCCCTCAGGATGCGCACACCTCCTGATCCTCCAGATCCGCCACGTCAGCGTCGGAAAACCGCCCGGACCGCTACCACGTCAGCCCGGAAACCGCCTGGATTTCCACCGCTTCAACATCACGGGCAACCGGATCCAGACCCGGCCCCAAACGGGTCCAGACCCGGTTGACATCTTCTATAAATACCAGACCCCTACTCCTTCTCCAGGAAAAAAAACTTCTCCACTCAAACCCTAGTTACTGTTGCTCTCTCTTAGTGACTGACTAGATCGTCGGAGGGTCTGCCACCGGGACCAACCCCCAGTGTTCCGAGACCGTCTGCAGGTACATGAGACCCTCGGATCCGAGCCCCAAAGATCCGAGCCGAGCATCAGCCTCCACCTCAATACCGCCTACCCCAGTACCGTTCGTCCAGTCGAGGGTCGTCTACATAGGAGTCTCCTCCTTCAATACAAATCGAGTAAGAACTCACGCCTGGTACATCCACACGTTTCCCAAAAACAAACCGCATCAAATATATTTTAATTTCCAAATTAACCCAACCCAATCATCTTCTTCATTAGATCTTTGCATTTCTCCTTTATCTTTCTTTTTAATTTATTCACTTGTGTCTTCAGTTTCTCCATTAAAGTATAATCTCTCTGCAATAAAATTCTAACTCAACTTATGAATATAAAAAATTTCTAACTCAGTTCATCTCCTTCATCTCCACTTCAAGGAGTGTTTTCTCTCTTTTAATAAATATAATTACATAATTTTTAGCCTTAAATATTTATGGCAACAAAATGTTTGAAGAAAATAAGAAGCCATAATTTTATGGGAATAATTTGAATTAAATTGAAGTTTAGTGGTTACTAGGATAAGTTATTAAATGAAATTTGAAGAAATTGAAGAAGAAAAAAAAATAACTAGGTTCCCTTTGGGATCTCTATCCTTTGATGGAGAAATAGAAATTGAAGAAGAAAATAAAAGTTCAAAATAGTCTTTTTAAACACCAGGTGTGTAATTGCAATCATCATATGATTTAGCGGTGGTAATTTAAAAATATAAAGACTTTGGGTGGGGATATGGAAGTAACAAAAAGATTGTGGGTGTGGATATATATATAGAATAAACCCAAAACAAAAATAATGTTCAACTAATCTCTAATAATAATAGTAATAATATCTATAATCTCTACTATTATAATGGGAGAAGGGGTTAGTGTCATTTGTCATCGTTTGTCATTTTGTCAACATGTGCAGCGCACGTGTTGGCTTTTTTCTTTTATCCTTTTCATTCCCTCTCTCCATTTTTCCACGTGCAATGCACGTGTATAAAACTAAATTTTTTGGGGTCCTTTTCATTCCCCTCCCCATTTTCCACACGTGCGGAAAAAAACACGTGTAGCGCACGTGTTGGTAGGTTTTTTTTTTGTCTTTTTCCTTCTTCCTCCACGTGCATCGCACGTGCTGTCATTTGTCATTTTGTCATTCTACCAACATGTGCAACGCACGTACATAACTAATATAAAGAAGGTTTCCGGTTCAAATCCTCCCTACGTCAGAGTTTTTTTTAAAATTTTCTGAAATTATTAAAACGTGCATCGCACATGTAAATTACTAGTAATATTTTAATGGGAGAAGGCCTTAGTGTCATTTGTCAATCTATCAATGCGTGTGATGCACGTACATAATATGAAAAAGGTTTCAGGTTCGAGACCTTACTACATTAAGAGTTTTTATTTAATTTTTTTTATTCAGACGCGTATTGTCCGTGCATAACTAATAACGCGTATTGTCAATCTATCAACGCATATTTTTTACTACATTAAGAGTCTACGTCAAAATTTTTACTTTAAAAAATATATATTTATTAAGACGAGCATCGCACGTGTAAATTACTAGTTGCCTATAACTTTTCATATCAATTCCACGAAGATTAATTAATTAGCACAACAACAACAATAATAATAATAATTATTATTATTATTATTTATTATTATTATTATTATTATTTTTAGATAAAGGTGACAACTCTTCTCCGGTTTCATTAATGAAAAGTTAACGAAATAAAGATACATCCTACTACGGTTCAAATCCCCACAAAAGTCTATTACATAAACAACAAATACGAAATGTCAACCTACTACAAAGGAAACTATCAACTACAAACCATCCTCATGCCAAAGGCAAGACGAAACTCGTGACTGCACCTGACACCCCAACTGGATCCGTAACTACTCTGTCCCTGCCAATCACAACCTTTTTCTCGCCCCTGCTTGACTTGCCCAAACATCAATAAGACCGAAAATTTTATGCATCATGATATTTCTACAATTATAATTACTGAAATATTAGTAGTTTTGATCTAGTCACAGGAACCACATGAAAGCAGCTTCAGTAATGTCCCACGCAATCCTATTGTCTTTCCTAATCTCTCTCTCACCCCAGTGGGCCTTATGGATCTATAATAGTTTCCGGACCCTGAGCTAATCCAAATCCCAAACTAACAACGTCCCAAGGTACTCTGGCCTTAGGGCAATCGAAATAAATGTGCAGTGTGTCCTCCTCTCCTAGGTTGCATCTAGGGCACTGAATGTCCCCATGTATATTTTGTTTCCTCAAATTCTCTTTAGATAGGATAGAGTACCACAAATGCTCTCACCTTTGTAGGAGCTTGAATTTTTCAAATCGTCTTCGCCTCCATACATCTCAGACTTCCATCATTCAACCATGTATACCTTGATTTCACCGAGAATGTATTGTTGGATTCTAAACAAAATTTTCGTTTGTCTTTTTCTTTGTATCTAGTGTCCAACCTCTAACACTATACTCTTAAAAATTTCTAGTTGCTCCTGGCTATCTAGAGAAAGATTGTTTCTAAAAGTGTCAACCATTCTCTTCTCCCAACTTTCGCCACAAGGACGTTCTCGTTAAGTGTCTCCTTGGCAAGTTGTGGAAAAAGAGAGCTAAGGCTATTGTTACCACATTATTTGTCTTTGCAAAATCTAATATTCCTTCCATCCCGAAGCTCACACTTAGTGTTAATATGAACCATATTTTCCACCTTCGCAACTCCTTTCCATAAACACGACGTCTTCCCATATCTACTTCATCCTCCATATCTAAGTTTCTTCCGTTTACGATATAATGTAAAAGATTTGCCTCACCACGAATTACGTTTACACATTTTTCACCACCATTTACTAAGTAGCACTTTGAACATATCTCTCAGGTTCATGATACCTAATCCTCCGATCCCATTCTTCTTGCACACACTATCCCATTTTTTCAGGTGGAACCCTTTACTCTCCTCATTAGCACCCTTCTCGAGGAATCATCTCATACATATGTCAATCCTATGAATGACCCATCTTGGTACTTCATAAATTGACATTAAATACGTAGGTAAACTACTTAATATAGAGTTGATCAGAGTAATTCTTCCTCCTAATGAGAGAAACTTCATTTTCCGTACCACTAGTAATTTTTTCTACATTCTCCACCAATGACATCCAATCATTTCATCTCATTCTTTCTGGTTTGATAGGCATCCCCAGACACTTTAGGGGGAACTCTCCAGTCTCACATCCCAAACATGTCTTAACCGTCTCTACTAGAGTGGAAAGCTCCCCGCTCTGCGCAATGACACAACTCTTGTGAATGTTAACAGTTAATCCCGATCAAGATCTGAAGCACCTCAATATGACTCCTAAAAACGTTTTTTTCTTCCAAGCTAGCCATACCGAATATTAGAATATCATCTGTATATTGAAGAATGACCACCTTCTTCTGTATACCTCTAATAGCAAGGCCCTTGATAATGTCAACTTTTCTTCCTCTCTTAATCACCTCTGCTGGCCAATCGGCAATTATTAATTCTAAGAGTATGACATTGCCGCTTTCACAATAATCCATATATACTATATTGTAAGCCGAAATTGGCTTGTTTAATGTTTAATTTGTTTTACTATATTGTGAGTTTAAAACTGATAAATTGTCTCTGTTTTTTGCTTAATTTTAGTTTAATGTTTCATTTGTTTTACTTGTTTAGTACACTTCAATATAAACATTTCTTTTCTTTTTTTTGGATGGTTTTGACATAAACAAATTTTTGTTGTTGAGATTATTCGATATAAACAATTCGTTGAGACTAGAGTAAAGAGTTCAATATTCAAGATAGCTAAAGTAAATGATTAAGGATAGTTAGAATTAACTCTACAGTAAAATAAGCGAAGAAATTATCTCTACTACTATAATGGGAAAATGCCTTAATTAGTGTAATTTGTCCATCTACCAACCCGTGCGAGGCACGTACAAAACTATTGTAAATGAGGTTTTAGATCAAATTCAGACTCTGTCTAAATCTTTACTTTTAAAAAAAACTATATTTATTAAGATGTGCATCGCACATGTAAACTACTAGTAAAATAGAATGAGATAGAAGATCGATGTAAGTCCAAATGTGATTAAGAAGGTGAACAATCAATGGTCCGCATTATTTACGAATGATTACAATATTCATTGTTCTCGACTACCTTCCTCTTGTACTTCGTGTCCTCTTCTATAACTGATATTGTATACTTCCCCAAACATTACATATTTTTATGGACGATCTGAACCCTTACTTTGTTATTATATACATGAATGAGGTATGACGATCCATATACAACTTTGCTACTTGCATGTTGATATAACAGTATTAGATCAATTGCTTGTACGATATACGGATAATATCATGTGAAGCTACCAACTAATTTTGATTGAGTGATTGAGGCTTCAAGGCTTGGAAGTATTTTTAATTGGAGACACTGAAGTTAAGCAACTAGTAATAAAAATGGATAAGTTTGCTGCGTTCTCAATTTATGGATAACTCTTCTTCTCTAGTCTCTAATTGTATTAGCTGATTTTAATAATCTAAATATTTCTGGCGATCGAGGTAGATACTTATACCTGTTATGGGCTTGTAAAAGAAAAAAAGAGATCAAGTTTTCAATAGTTGACTTTGCAACTAGGGAAGTACGAAGTTGATCAAGCAATAACCAATATTTAAAGAAAATGGGAAATAATTTTCCAATTAAAATCAATCCATGGTTTAAACTATACTGCCGAGTAGATGCAGTGTACACTGTGCACTCGTGTAGGGTACAGCACTTGATTTTCATTGCTAGTGTTGCTGTTATTTTCTGTGCGGTAGTAAATAAATGTTGTAATTTTTTTTGGAAAATAATAAAAATTACTGATTTTTTAGTTTTTGCTGATATTGACTATTACAAGCTGATCTCGATTCCTAAATCTGACTCGTTTCAACGCTTGAATCAGATTTGAACGGTGACGATCGCTGAATTGACCTACAAAAGTCTGAAACACTGGGTTGGCCCCGGCGACAGACTATCGGATGCTCAAGTTAAAACTTAGAAATATATGAGAGTTTTTAGTGGCAAAATACTGTTGCGTAGTTCTTGTGGAGGTCGTAGGGTATTTATAGTCATCTTGGGGACCAGTTTCAAGATATTGATTTATATCTATTTCTCGGTGTTTTTGTTAGAGTTGGTATTCTGTTCTTCGTGAAGAGATAGGCTCAGTTACCGTTATCTTAATAAAGAGATAGAGTTAGTAGACTTTCTTCTTTATGAATTGATCAAAGTGGTTGTAGAGATAGAGTTAGGACTTTTCTCTTATAAAGAAATATGGTTTTTAAACCATCCCTTATAAATAATTATGAGTTTAAAATGATATTTTAGATAATCATGAACTCCTTCATACCGAGCCCCTATGACAACCCAGTATGGCAAATCTGTTTTGGGTAGCTGGGCTTGAAGGAGGCCCAACTCTCTTTTGCAGCCCTGTTTCTGGTGGAATTTACCATTTTACCCCTAAGAGCTTTAAGATTTGTGCATGATTTGAACGGTTTCGATTTAGTTCTATTTTTACCCATATCACAAGCTCCCCACTTCCGAAAACTGAGTTTCCCTCGAGCTTTTTACACATCACAATCTCGAGCTTTCGAAGGACGAGGTTGCCTCTTTGAGGTTGGCCGGACGGACCATCTTGTTGTAAAATTTCTGTACCCTCTGCTGGTAGATTAGTCTTTGCAAGGCGGACTTCTCTCACATTTTTTCAATGAGATCTAGATTGGCTCAGAGGTCATTCGAGTTATGCTCTTCATTGAAGGAGAAAGGGCAAGAGGGGGGTAATCCTACTTCTAGAGGGATGAGTGCTTCCATGCCGAAGGTGAGGTTGAATGGGGATTCTCCCGTTGGGATTCTCTTTGTAGTTTTATAGGTTCAGAGCACGCTTGGGAGTTTTTCAGCCCATAGTCCCTTCAGAGCTTCACCAAGTATCTTCTTGAGGTCATCCAAGATTTGCTGATTGGCATTCTCGGCTTGGCCATTGGTCTGGGGGTGTGAGATACATGAGAAACATTGTTCAATCCCTAGAACGGTGGAAAGCTTACAGAATTCCTTTCCATTAAATTGAGTTCCATTGACGGTGACCAGTGTGCGGAGAATCCCGAACCGGCAAACTATGTTCTTCCAGAATAATTGTTAAACCTTATGCTCTGTAATTGATGCTAGCGGTTTTGCCTCGACCTACTTTGTGAAGTATTCAATGGCTACCACTGGGAAGTTCCGTTGTCCAGTAGTGGAAGGAAATAGTCCGAACAGGTTCATTCCCCACATGGTGAAGGGGATGGGGCTTGACATAAAGCTAAGGTTGGCTTAGGGTACTGATATAGCTAAAAATGGGGTTAAATCGGAACCATTCAAAGCGGGCACGAATCTCAAAGTCCCAGGGGCAAGATGGTAATCTCGCCTACAGACGGGTCCAAATGGGGAACCGGGTCCCTCCTCCTGGACCCACTAACCCATGAACGGACCTGACTAGTTGAAAATGGGTCTCAACCCGTTAGGGGCCAGCTCAACAGGATTAGAGGAAATCCTGCCTCCCCCTAATCTGGAGGAGGTGGTTATAACCACCCGTATCCTGCCACACCAAGATGTAGGGATTCTCTCTGATCCTGAAAAAGATCCCATTGGCGACTATAAAACCCTCCTGATCTCCCACGGTAAAAAGGTGATCACACTTTGTACACTTGAGCCTTTTCCCTTCTCTTTTTCTGGGTATTGACTTGATCGTCGGAGGGTTCATCGCCGGGATCCATCCCAGTGTCTCGAACGTTTGTGCAGGTCACAAAAGAGCACCAAGGAGCCAACCAGTTTGCAAGGAAGAAGAAGGGTTCGAGCTTTGTGAGTTCCTCACGAACCTACAAATCTCATCTGTTGCCCCTATACCCGAATTTAGCGGCAACAGATTGGCGCCGTCTGTGGAAAACTTCATTTGACAAGCAATCTCGTCTTCCTCTTTCAACCCACCTAACTCCTAGCCATGCCTCCCAAGAAGAGGCCCACCAACTCTAACCGAAGGACAACTTCCTCTCACCCTCCTCCTCCTCTTGCGCAAGGGGATCTCCCTCCTCCCAATCAACCAACCCAGCAGCTTGATCCTCTGGCTTCGCAGTTCGTCCACCATCCTTTGGGACCCCAGGCTACGGTGGGGGAACCCTCTCGACGAAGTCGCCACAAGCAACCTTTCCATCAAGTTCGAGTTTCCATCTACAATGCCGACACCAACTCCATGGCCTCCTATACTCCCCCCACTCTAAGGGACCTATGGAACATTATCAACAGTCGGCAGACCGAGCACGGACCCGATCTCCGTACCCATCTGGAGGAGAGGCGGGCCCAAGGGTCGAACCCTCGCCGCGAGTAGGCCAGGGACCAATCACCACCCCGATCCAACCGAGGGGCATCCAACTCTCCCCGTAGACGAAGTGAGTCGCCTCAACACCGCCCGAGACGGAGCCATTCCCCGGCAGGTCGCCAAGCTCCTCGGGACCATCATGAGCAGGAGGCCCCCATCACAAGGGCAAAATTCCAGCAATTTCAGGAGGCGGTCCTCCGGGCTCTCAATGCTGCCCCGAATAATGGCCATAGGGCTCCTAGTCCTCTGCCAGCTCCTCACCATCCTTGCCATCCCATAGCCCTTGACCGGCTCCTCACCATCCTCGCCGATCCCATAGCCCTCGACCGGCTCCTCACCATCCTCGCTGATCCCGCAGTCCTCGACCGACTCCTCACAATCCTCGTCGCTCCCGGAGTCCTAGGCAGGCTGCGAACCATCGTCGTCCCTCTCCTGATCATCACCGCCGCTCTCGTAGTCCACCCCCTACTCCAAGTTACCCTCGTCTCTCAGTCAGTCCACCTCCTACTCTGAGCCATCACCGGTGCAGCCCCAGCCCTCATCGACATGGGAATGAGTCTCGGGGTTCGGCCAGACAGGACCCAAGGGAGGACTGAGTCTACCGCCGTCTCCACATGATGGAGAGGCACCTAGGCCAGCTCAACCGTAACGAGGGGCGACAGGTAAGAGACTTTCGACCAAGCAGACCTCCATTCTCCCGCACCATTATGGAGGCTCCAGTACCCAACAACTTCAAGCCTCCACATTTTGAGACCTATAACGGGGAGTCGGACCCCGCAGATCACATTGAGAGTTTCAAAACTCTCATGATGATCCACCATGCATCCGACTCCCTCGTATGCAAGACCTTCCTGGCCACACTCAAGGGGCCAGCTCGGGAATGGTACTCTCGGCTTGCACCGGCATCTATCTTCTCCTTCGACCAGTTCGAGAAAGTGCAGATCACATTGAGAGTTTCAAAACTCTCATGATGATCCACCATGCATCCGACTCCCTCGTATGCAAGACCTTCCTGGCCACACTCAAGGGGCCGGCTCGGGAATGGTACTCTCGGCTTGCACCGGCATCTATCTTCTCCTTCGACCAGTTCGAGAGTCTTTTCCTCACACATTTCGTGAGCAGTCGGTGCGCCGAGAAGAGGAGCGACACCCTGTTGTCCCTCAGCCAAAAGAAGGGCGAACCACTAAGGGATTATGTCAAGCGATTCACTGCCGAGGCTAGGTCCATTGCTTCTTTAGAACCCTCGGTCGCCACCCTCGCCTTCCAGTCCAACGTCCTCAATTTTGATCTCAGGGCGTCCCTCGCCAAGAAGCCCCCTTGGAACTTCTTAGAGGTTCTACTTCGGAGTGAGAAGTACATCCGAGCTGTAGAAGTCGTCCGCCGCCCGACCTTTGAGGCCTCATCTTCAGGGAACAAGCGGAAGGGTGCAGAAGAAGGAGGAGCTAAGAAGCTCCAAAAGGACAATGGGGGTCAGCAGCGTCCCCCTCCTCGGTTCGACAAATTCACTCCGCTTAACGCGAGTGTATCTGACATCCTCATGGAGATAGGGAACGATGGCCTCCTACCGCCTCCTCCAAGGATGAACACGCCGGCAAAGAAGAGGGGCCGGAGTAAGTGGTACCGTTTTCATCGGGACCATGGGCACGATATAGATGAATGTTGGGCCTTGAAGGATGAAATTGAGGCCCTCATCTAGCGAGGACAACTTAACCGGTTCGTGAAGAGGGACCGAGCCGATCCGCCCCCACCAGCTCAGGGGACTAGCAGGAAAATCGAGCAGCACACAGAGACTCTGGAGGCCGAAGTGGAGGGCATCTTGCACCTGATACACGGGGGCCCAATGGGAGGAGATTCCAACTCCTTCCGAAAAGCCTTCGTAAGGGAGGTTAACTCCGTGCAGAGCCATCCTCCCCCAAAGGGCGTCGGAGTCCCGGTGATGTTCTCCGATAGGGACCTGGAAGGCATCCGCACACCCCACTGCGACGCCCTCGTTATCAATCTCCGCATGGAGAACTTCAAAGTTCATTGAGTCTTCGTAGATAACGGTAGCTCCGTCAACATACTCTTCCTGGAAGCCTTCAAAGGCCTCCCGCTGTCCAAGGACCGGCTCAAGCCCGTGGGCTACACCCTCCACGGATTCACAGGGGTCCCGGTTACGGTCGAGGGAATTATAACCCTCGATGTAACGGCTGGAAAGGCCCCGACAGCTCGTACAGAGCAAATGGACTTCATAGTGGTCGACGTCAAGACCGCATATAATGTTATCCTGGGTAGACCTGGTTTGGCCGTGCTTCAAGTCATCCCTTCAGCCTACCATATGAAGATGAAGTTCCTCACCCCCTCAGGAGTGGGAGAAGTGAGGGAAAGCTAAGAGGCGGCTCGGAAGTGTTACATAACCTCGGTGGGGGGTCCGGTTCTTTCTTTGGAAGCGCTCGAACTTCCTAAGGAAGGATGACAAACTATCTCTGAGCCCGTCGACGAGTTGGAAGAAGTGGCCTTCTCCGAGGAGGACACCACTAAGACATTCCGCGTCAGCAAAACTTTCTCCCCCTCCATAAAGCAAGACATCTCCCGGTGTATACAGGAGAATCGTGACCTCTTCGCATGGACCGCAGCAGACATGCCCGAGATCTCGGAAGAACTCTCAATGCACCATCTGAGTGTCACCCCTGGGGTCAAGTCCGTCCAGTAGAAGAGGCAAAAGTTTGCCCCCGAGAGGCAGCGGGCGATCAAGGAGGAGGTTGAGAAACTCCTCAACTCCCGCTTTATTCAGGAGGTTAACTACCCTGAGTGGCTCTCCAACGTGGTAATGGTCAAGAAGGCCAATGGAAGTTGGCGGATATGCATTGACTTCACAGATCTCAACAAGGCGTGCCCGAATGACCCCTTCCCTCTTCCCAGCATCGACGCCTTCATCGATGCGACTTTCGGGCACGAACTAATCAGTTTTATGGATGCCTTCTCGGGATACAACCAAATCAGAATGTTCCCACCGGACATTCTGAAGACCTCGTTCGTGGTGGACCAAGGCCTCTACTGCTACTGTGTTATGCCCTTCGGGTTGAAAAACGCGGGGGCTACCTGTCAGCGCCTGGTGAACAAGGTCTTCCGAAACCAGATTGGCCGAAATATGGAGGTCTACGTCGACCACATGCTGGTCAAGAGCGCTCGAGGGCAGGAGCACACCCTCGACCTTCAAGAAGCCTTCGAGGTGTTCAGGAGGCACAATATCAGGCTAAACCCGAACAAGTGTGCGTTCGGCGTCTCATCGGACAAATTTTTTGGGTTTATGGTCAGCCAGAGGGGCATAGAGGCCAACCCCGAAAAAATCCAAGCCATTCTCAAAATGACTCCCCCCTCCAATGTCAAAGAGGTGCAAAGGCTCACTGGGCGCCTCGCCGCGATTGGGCGATTCCTCTCCAAGTTCGAGGAGAAGTGCCTCCTTTTCTTCAAAGCCCTCAGAGGGGCTAAAGGCTTCAAGTGGGGGCCGCAGCAGTAAGAGTCCTTTGACAAGCTTAAAGAGTATTTATCTAACCCCCCACTCCTGAGTATGCAGGCACTTGAAGAGGTCCTTTGCCTCTACCTCGCAGCATCGGACCAAACGCTCAGCGCGGTCCTCATGAGGGAAGAGAATTGGACACAAAAACCCATTTATTATGTGAGTAAGGTACTCCGCGATGCCGAACTCCGTTATCCAAAACTGTAAAAGATGGCACTCGCCTTGGTCATCATGGGAGAGATGGGAGAGGTGGGGAGTTGGTTGCTTCATCATGGGTAGTTTCTACAACTCCTTAATTCATCTTGACCCTTGATTCTTAACCATTTGGACTAATCCTAGCCCTCCAATTACCCTTAAAATTTGTATAAATACCCCCCACTACACTCTTCATTCTCACACCTAAAGAATTGAAAAGAAAAGAATAGAAAGAAAGAAAGAAAGACAAAATTAGTGAGATAAAAGATTGAGAAGATTGTGAGTTTAAGAGATTGAGTGCAAAATTTTTGTGTGTTCCTTCCCCCAAGTTGGCCGGCCTATTCCAAGGAGCAAGAAGAGGAGTCCCACATCATCAAGCTAGGAGGAGAATCAACTTGGTGGCTCAAACTAGGAGGAGGAGGCTTCCTTTGTTCATTGTAGGAGATCCCTAGGAGTTTTGTTTGTTTTTCTCTCTATTAGAGGTGGGTGATTTTCTCGAACTTCTAATCAGACATCATGCTAGGGTATGGTTGATAAAATTGAGAAGAATCTTTAGTCAATTTAGCCATGTGTTGTGATAATGAGACAAAATTGTAATGGTTTGAATGTGTGTTAAAAAAATGTTAATTAATTGTAAAATTGTGATTGTTAGTTTAGAATTAACCATGCTACCATGCTTTAATTGATTGTTATGTGCTAAACTAAGAAGACATGGTTGTATGTTTAGTTAGTTGAAATGATAACCATACAAAAATATGATTTTTACTAATTCACTTGTTAGTGGCATGAAAAAGGGATATTTGTTACTAAAATGATTGTATAATAATAATAAAAATTAATGAAACAGATCTATGAGAAGGTTAAATGCAAAATTATAAAGAAACTACACTTGTATGCACATTTTCGAAATTGTAGATAAAAATGTACTTAGAGAGGAAAATTACACTTTTTGTGACAAAAATTAAGTTTTATTTTACTGACATATTAGAAATGCATAAAAACTATATTCTGGAATTTTAGAATGAAATTGGAGAAGAAAAGAGTTTTAAAATAGTTGTTTTTATGAAAAATTCGAAGTGAACAGAAACTTGAATCAAAACACCTAAAACCCAACCCATATCAGGTTAGTCACATGGACTTATTGGTTATTGGGTGCATTCATGTGCGCTTACTGTAGCCGTGGGTCTGGTTTTGGGTCTCGGGTTTGAAACTGGGATTAGCCCTTTTGTTTTTATTTTTTTTTTGAAAAAAATTCGATAACTGAATAACGAGTTTTAGGGATTTAAACCTCTCCCTCTGTCCTTTCTGGTTAGCGCAGGTGCCACAGTGCGTTGCACTGTAGCGTGGGTTTGGCCTTGGGTCGCTGGTTTGACTCCTGAGTTCGGCATAAAACAGTTTTTTTCTTTTTGTTTTGTTTTAATTGATTTTTTGACTTTTAAAAATTCTGAAAAAATACTATAATTATTATAAAAATATATGGACGTCATGAAAAATATTTACACACTATTTTGACTTAAATAAAAGAGATTGAGAAGTAAAAATTGAGTAGGCTTTTATAAATGGATTTTTGCATAAGTATAAAATGTGATTTTAATTCATGAGAAAATTCTACCTAATTTATAAAAAATATCTTGTATGAGAAAAGAAAATTTATTTAAAGAGTGTTTATTCATGAATTTTATTGTATAAATATTGCAAGTCATGCATTCGAAAGTTGAATGAAAAATATGATTTTTGAAGAAAAGAAATAATAGTACAAAATTTGAATGAATTTATTGAGATCATTTTGAAAGTAAAAAATTATAATCGGAATTGAACTTTATGTGAGAAATTGACTCATAGAAATGAAATGGAAATCATGTTGAACTATGAAAAAGACTTTATGAGTATGAAAACTCAATTTTTGTGATTATGAAGTGAAATTGAGAACTAGAGTGTAGCTAAGCCCCATACCGGCATTGAAAATAGATTGTTGAAATAAGATTTGAATGAAAAGACCAAGATTTGGGGTCATGTTATATAAATGGTTAAGACCGGTATAGTGGAAGGGCTAACTCTAGAGGATTGATTTTATTCATGATTCAAATAATTAAGGACTTGATACATAGTGGAGATGTGACGAAAGTAAAAGAAAAATACGAGTATGAGGGCCTCGGAGCTACGGCGTGAGAATATTTACAGGTTGTCTACACGATGCATCGTGTCATGACGTGGATATGTCTCCAGGAGTCTGTACCGCAAGCGACGCTTATGGGGTGTTTGGTGACTACGGGTGGTGCCATGTCCCATGACGGAAGCTGAATTGTCCACAGGTTCTACACGATGCGTCGTGTCATGACGTGAGATTCCCCTCCAGGCTGTCTGGACATGAGCTCGTAGCTTATAGAACATCTAGGATACTTATTGTAGTTACCGTAGTAGTTTAAGTCATAACGAGGGATTGAACCCTACAAGATGAAGAACGATTAAGGGCTTGCCCTCAAACCTATGTAATATGGGATGCAAAGAATCTGAACAAGTGAGCATTAGTATCATGTAACATATATAACTGCATTAAGGACTAAGTGCACCGCACAATACGACATCAATAGGATAGTCCCTGTAGTTCTGTTTGTGACAAGTTTGTGCTTTCCAAGTAAGAGAAAATTGATGTATTATATCATAGCGTCAGTTGAATGAACTGACGTGCCCACAGTTTCTATGCGGGATAAAGTGATTAACAAGACTAAAGTATGCATGCTGCTTAAAGAATGATTCAAGTGTTGTACATTTCTATTCATGTAATTTGTTGTAAATTGCTTCCACTGTAAATATGTGATGTAAATGTAACTCTGATGTAACAAAAGTTTTTAATTTCTTGTAAAATTGTATGAAGAGAAGTGTAAATATCCTGTGGAACTTCGAATTCGGTCTTATTTAGAATTCGGGGTGTTACACCCTCATCACCGAACTCATCTTCGGCATCCCCCTGTTCGATCCCCCCGCCACCCCCCTGTTCGATCGTCGACCTCAGCCACTGGCGCGCCGCTCTCATCTCCAGCATCCCGACTATTGCCTCTCATCTCTGGCGTCCCCAAAATCCAATACCCAAAACCCACTTCAGTTCTCCTCGACTTCCTCCACCTCTCCCACATCCCCCCCACCATCCCTATAGCTCCCCGAATTTCTAATATGATATCTCTGAAATACGTGGCACGATTCCCAGTATCAACTTCAATTGCAATAATAAACATAGCAAAAAAAAAACACGGATAATTTTTATTTCAACTTTTATTACATTAATTATTTACAAAATACAGCGGAATACAAAACACCTTGAATTACAATCTTTCTTTCTTACAACACTCTCTTTTACAATTTTTACATAATTTCTATAACATCATTCTATCTCAAGCATCCAAATCCCAAGCTATAAGCACCTACCTGTAAAACATGAGGCTAGAGATAACTCTAACCCCCAAAACTACAGGGGTCAGCCATAACCGTGTGAGTGACATAAAAATAGAAGCAACATAAATAAACATGAAGAATAAAATCATAAACAATATGTATCAATAGTGACAATGAATGAAGTATGAAATAGCAATAAATAAAACATGAAACATCAAGGAATATAAGATAGTAATAAGTAACACATGAAAACATCAAGTGAATCTAAACTAAGTGTCAAGTGTAAGAAAATAGAAATCATTATGCATAAAACTAAGTCAAGAAAACACAATTTCTATATGCTGACTCTCTAATACATACTTGTCGGATTCTATGCATTCCATACTACATAGGTCCGGTGCAAGCCCTTAACGTTCTCTACCTTATAGGGTTAGATCCCTCGTTATGCAACTAATCCTACTACGGTGATGGAAACAAGATCCAGAATATTCCGTGAATAGGCACCACAACCCTCGATGCGCAAGCATCATGTAAGAATAGCTCAAAAACCGGAGAATTACCTCCCTACTGTGTACCCCACGAATAGGCTTACGAGGCCCTCGATGTGCAGATACACCAGGTACATTCTATGAATAGGCCTGCTGACCCTCGACACGCGAATGCACCCTGCATGCTCCGTGAATAGGCCTGCAGAACCTCAACACGCGAACATACAAATGTCCTCTCGAGACAGAACGACAAACAGTCCTGGAATGCATCCGTTGGACTAACAAAACTAAGAGCATGTACTTACATTTCCCAAGTTCCATCACATCTCCACTAGTGTCTGTCCTTAAGTTGGTTATTATTAAAAGAACACAAAATTCCTCCTCTCTAGAGTTAGTGTATCCTGCTGGACTTAATTCCACAAAACAAGCCCAAGACCCCTTTTGTAGAACCCCGTATTTTCAAATATTATTTTAAATATTTGAAAATGAATTTAAATGAATTTTGAGGACTTAATAAATATTTTCAGAAAATTTATCTTGTTACACATGCAAAACACGTGCAAATACTTTTATGAAAAGTTTGAAAAGTTTAGTTTTCTTCATGAAAAATCATTATTTAATATTTGGGATTTATTTGGTATTTTTCCAGATTTTTCTGAAATCAATTGGGACTATTTGCAATTTTGAGAAAAGAAGGACCTTTTTGCAAATTTGACATTTTTAGGGGTTAAAGTGCAAAATGTATATTCTGGACGTTTTGAACAGTATTGGTTGAGATTTAGAATTGTATTTTTCCTTTAAATCCTAATTTAAATGAATTTTGGTCGAATTTCCAAGACTATACCTATATATGTGAAGTTGTCTTTTAGAAAGGATTATTTTGCAAAAGTGGGGTAAAACCCTAAACTCTTTATCCCGGATATTTAAGGGATTTTTCCAGCCGTCATTTGTTGAGAATATACAGAATTTTGGAGACTTGTTTTTGGTGGAGAAAGAAGAAGTTTGGATCTAGCAAAAGGAAGACTTTTTCGTGGATTTTTCTCAATTCAAAGGTGAGTGACATTGTGTGTTTTGTTTTTATTTTGTGAATGTTATAAATTCGTCTTGTTGTTGATCTATGTGTGCGAGTGTCAATGATGTATTGATTTGATGTTGTGAATGATATAGATCTTGTATTATGGTATGATTCATGTGAATAATTGATGTTGTCGTACCATGTTGTGAAATCTATGAATGAATAGTAGATCTTTGTTTATAAAATTTTGTGTGCTAAAAAGCATGTTAAGATTTGAGTATAGTTATGATCGGATGATGTGCATCTGGATCTTATATTTGTAAATCAAATTTTGATTTAGAATTGTGAAAGAAATTTCAGTTTTGAGAAACCCTAATGGGAGAATTAGATTTTAGACATGAGAACTTGAGTTTTGAGATATGAGATGATTGAGTAATGTACCCATAACGAAGTTAATTGAGATTTGTCATTTTGCCAGAATATGAACTATGTTCATAAACAATGAATCGTTAGAAAACCCCAGTTTTGATTTTGTATTCAGATCTAAATTGTGAAAAACTGTAGGCCGACAATCGACTGGTCTACTGTACAGTCGACTGGTACGAGCCTGCTGCTGTATTTTAGAATCCTTGAAGAGTCGTTCTGGACAGTCGACCTAGCTCGTAGGCAGTCGACTGGTTCACTGAGAAATTTATTTTGTAAAATTATTAGTCCTTCTGGACAGTCGACCTATGATCCTTTAAGTCGACTTATGTACTTAGAATATTTTTTGTGAAATTATTGGAATTTACCTCGGGTAAGTCAACCGATACTCTTATAAGTCGACTTATATGACTTAGTTTATTTTTTGTAAAATTTTGGATATTTGTCCTCTGGGCAGTCGACTTACTATAGTATAAGTCGACTGGTACCGAAGGATCTTTGTAAACTTGAGTGTTATTTCGAATGATTGGTTTTCAGATAACTCAGTCTATACTTGACATTCAGTTCAGTATTTGATTTGATATATTCAGTTGAGCCACTTTGTTTAGTGGGACTTTGGTTTAGACTTTTGAGTTTGAGTTTCCAGAGGTGAGTGACCCTAGTATACCGGTATTGAGTTATTTTGTTGAGGCCCGTAGAGGCATTTCAGTTATACAGTTTTGAATTTAGGCCAGTAAGGTATACCACTCTAGGAGATTCGTTAAGTAATTAATTAACCCAAAATGATAAGGACAAGCACTAGTGGTGATATGATGAATGGGAACATGAGTCAAGAACCTCAGTATGGCTTTCGGTGCGGGATTTAATCTCCGGAATTATCATAGTAGATTATTAGTGGTGTGGGATATGTCTCCAGAATTATCACAGTAGATTACTTGTGGTGTGGGACTATCTCCGGAATTATCACGGTAACTACTTGTGGTGTGGGATTGATCTCCGGAATTATCGGAGTCGAGGCGAAGCACATGTGGTATTCGTGTGGTGATGTGTCAATGTTTCGGTGTGGGATGATCTCCGGAATTATCCAGGTAAAATATCTTGGGTGTGGGATCTATCTCCGGAATTATCGGGCATGAGATACTATCCATAGTTTATCTTCATCTCGTAGTAGTCATCGTGTTAGGATTAGTTGCATAACGGGGGATTGAACCCTATGAAGTGGAGACGTTAAGGGCTTGCACCGAACCTATGTAGTATGGGATGCATAGACTTCGACAAGTACGCATTAGAGAGTCTCCATATAGAATATGTGTTTCTTGGCTTGGTTTTATGCACGTGGTTTTCCTGTTTTCTACACCTGATACTTAGTTTAGCTCCACTTGATGTTTTCATGTTACCTGTCATTTCTTACTTCCCATATTCTTATTTAGTACCTGTTGTTTCAGAATTTATGAGGTATGTTTATTTATGTTGTTTGTTTGTTTTTATGTCACTCACACCATTTATGGTTGACCCCTTTAGTTTGGGGGTTAGGGATCATCTCTAGCCTCATATGTTGCAGGTTGTTGCTTAGAGTGGGAGATTGGATGCTTGAGTTGGTTTTTGAGATAAAGTGATTTAATAAGAGTTTTGTGTAAAATTGTAAAAGCAAATTTGAGTTAGTTTTGTGTTGTAAATAAAAAGAAAATTTGGAGTTGAGATGTTTTAATTTCCGTTGTGCTATGTAAGTGATTGTTGTAATAAAAGTTGAAAAATTTAGCGGTGTTGGTTGTGTTTAATATTATATTGAAGTGGATCGCTGGGAATGTGCCACGTATTTTCTAAGATATCTTATTAGAAATTCGGGGCGCTACACCTCTGGTCTAAATCCACAAAATCTCATCTACCAGTTCACAGGACTCCTACTCAACTCCTAGAGATTCACAACTCTATCATCAACAGAAATTAAATATTTCTTTATAATCACTTCATTTATTTCATTGTTAAACCATTCACAGTGAGAAAATTCACTCATTCATAATGTTTGTATATGAGTATATATATATATATCTATATATATATATATATATATATATAGAAGATCCCCTTTTAAAATAAAGTGTGCACAATGTGTATATAATCCCCTTTTTTCAAAAATGCATTTTTTGGTTATATGCAGATATAAAGGAGAGTGAAGCATCTGTATATGAATATAATACATAGAAAACTCTTTGCACTGAAATGAAGTGTATGTATGTATGTATGTATGTATATATATATATATTGACACATCTATAGAAGAAAATCTTTCTTCACTAAGGTGGAACACACCCAAATTAAAATGGAGTATATACAAAACATAGAAGATTTAGAAGACTCCTTTCACTAACATGAAGTATATATGTATTTAGGTGTATTTGATACATAGAAGAATCCCTTTTTCTGGTTGAAGTATATATATAGTAATAGAATGAATTTGAACATGTGCAGGTTGTAGAAAATGTAGAAAGATCCCTCCCACTAAATTGAAATATCTGAATATATACATACCGCCATATAGAAAACCCCTCTTGCACTGATTGAAGTTTATGTATAAGCCAAAAATATATAAGGGATGCTCTTTGCACTGATTGAAGGAGGTGTACTTGATATAGAAGGAGATTTCTTTTACTAATATGAGTGTCTGTGTTTACATATATATATATATATATATATATATAGTAAGTCTATTAAGAGCTGGGAAGCTGAGATTCTTAACGAGAGCTGAGATTCTCAGCCGTTCGATTGCGGTCCGATGGTCAAGATTTGATCCGCTATCAATTGATATGTTGAAGGGCAAAACAGTCATTTCTCAGCTCTCCTCTTTCTCATCTGAGCTACTCTCTCTCATTCTCTCTCTTTCTCTCCTTTCACGAATCCGAAGAAATCCCCCATGGTTGCTATCGAAACCCACCCGATCGTGATCTCTCTCTCTCTTCGATGCATCGCTCATCTCTCCCGTTCTCTCTATCTCTTTCAAAGCTAGGGTTTTTGGTTTTTGATTTTGGTCCATTGATGGGTTTGGCTTCTATCGTAACCCACCCATTCGAAACCCTAGCAGCCAAACCCATCAATGGACCAAAATCAAAAACCAAAAACCCTAGCTTCGAAAGAGATAGAGAGAACGGGAGAGATGAGCGATGCATCGAAGAGAGAGAGAGATCACGATCGGGTGGGTTTCGATAGCAGCCAGGGGGGATTTCTTCAGATTCGTGAAAGGAGAGAAAGAGAGAGAATGGGAGAGAGTAGCTCAGATGAGAAAGAGGAGAGCTGAGAAATGACTGTTTTGCCCTTCAACATATCAATTGATAGCAGATCAAATCTTGACCATCGGATCGCAATCGAACGGCTGAGAATCTCAGCTCTCGTTAAGAATCTCAGCTTCCCAGCTCTTAATAGACTTACTATATATATATATATAGAAAACCCTTTCACTGATATGAGGTGTGTGTATATGTATGATGTATCAAAAATTCCTTTTTACAGAGTTGAAGTGAACACAAGTAAATTGCATATAACTGATATATATAGGACACCCTTTACTGATTGAAGTATGTATGTATGTGATATATCAAAAGGACCTTTTGTTGAAGTGAAGCATATGCAGTCTATGTAGAAAATAAAACATATGCAGGTTATGTAGAAAATAAACATATGCAGGTTATGTAAAAAAATAAACATATGCAGGTTATGTAAAAAAATAAACATATGCAGGTTATGTAAAAAAATAAACATATGCAGGTTATGTCAAAAAAAAATATGCAGAGTATAGGACTTTAACTATAAGCAGGTTATAGGATATTACTCTATAGCAGGATTTAGAATTTACTCTAATGTAGAAGTATACACAAATGGAAGATGTAGAAAAATTCCCTTTCTCACAATCCCCTCTCATGTGATTATCAAAATCAACCTCCAGTCAGTTTATCATCTCAGTTATGCATTTGCTAAAAAACCAACCGAAACATGCACAGAATCAAAAAGTTTCAATGTCAACCTGTGCATACAAAACCGAAAGTTTAAGATTGATTCTTCTTAATGGTAATTGAGGTGTATTAGAAACTTCAAAAGCATCAGTAAACCCCCAGAACTCATTACATGAATGTACAATATTGAGTTTAAACCTATTCAATTCATATTCATTTAAAGCTTTGGATTTTGTGCATGTTTCTGACTGATACTTACATAGACTTGTAAACTTCCAAATCTATTCTCCTGAAAGGATCCATCACCTCCAATCATAACATATACGGGTTGTTTAAAAGCACCCAAACTTATCAGGTTCCCAATTTGAGATCTTCCTCAAAGTTTCTTCAAAAGTCAGCAAGTAGGGAAAATTAGGTATATGCATGGTGGGATTAAACATCAGTGTTTGTTCTGATTTGACAACTCTATGAATATATATGTATATATATTGAATCAAAAAAATTTGCAATTGGACAAATCATACTCAGTCCTCAAATTGTCAAAATCAACAAAGACATATACACACACAGAGAGATCCGAAGTGCACATCACTTCCTTCACTCAAAGCTTGTTTCTTTTAATTCAAAACTTATTATACACATACCCAAATCATTTACAACAGTCTATTCCATGATTATAATCAATTTATAAGACTATTTAGTAAGTTTGAGGCATCAACAATGTGTGTATGTCTATATCAACAGTAACAGACCCCAACCTTGTTCAACTTGTATGTCTTCATGCTATAACATCACACAACCCCATATATATATTCAAAACAGCAATAGAATAATTGAAAACATCCTACTCATAATCTCTATTAGGTTTCTTAACAATCTCAAGTTATTAAAATTAGGGTTTTAATCCTCAAGCATAGGTTTCATGAAAGTATCCATTTTTAAGTCATCTATATATCAAAAATTCATCCTATCAACATACAATCCCCTAACATACTTTCTAATCAACAAATCATAACATACAACATGCTTAGAACAAAAGAAAACAAAACATGTCACTCACCTTGTTGAAACAATCAAACGAAGTTAATAAAGAACAAGAAAAATCCCTCATTCGCAAGAAACCCAAGATCTTCTCTTTAAAAATCCAAGAAATAATAATAATAAAATCCTTTGTGTTGTGTAGCAAAAGACTTATGCACTCCACCCTTTAAATAGGCCGGAATATAGGTTTTTAGGGTTTGTAAACAAATTTGTAAAATACCTCATTTAAATATATCTTTACATATATAAATCCTTATACTTGGAAACTAAATAAAAACAAATTAATTGAATTTTAAAATAAAAAAAACCATCCTATAACTAGCCGGCACTGTTTAAGAAACCCAGAAAACGATTTTGCATTTTTGTCCTTCTAAATGGCAATTTTGCAAAAAGATCATCTTTTATCAAAACTTGTAAAATAATCCAAATTCATCTAAACAAAAAGTAAAATTTTACTGAGTTGACTAGGCATCAAGCCCAACCCAAAAATTCGGGAGTTTTTACTCCAAGTGGTAATTTTGCACAAAAGTCCCTCTTTTTGTAATATTTGCAAATAGGTCCAATAATTATAAGAAAAATCCAGAAAATTCACAAATAATATCTAATAATAAATAATAATTTTCCAAAAAATAAATTTTAAATTTGAACTTTCCAAGAAAACATGTGCACGTGTTTTGCACGTGTAAAAAGATAAATTTTCAGAAAAATATTTATTAAATCTCCAAAAATCATTTTAATTCATTTATAAATCTTAAAAACAATATTTAGAAATCTGGGGTATTACAACTATTACTCGCTCATTATTCATGCATGCTACATCCAAACTAGAGCTGAGTGCAAATTCTGATTAAGATTGGTCAGGTGATCCTACTAGCAGACAATCTACCACTGATTTCTGTCTATTTCTTGGTAATTTGCTGATCTTATGGCAAAGTAAGAAACAGGCAGTTGTTGCATTTTCTTCGACCGAAGCTGAGTACAGAGCAATGGCAGCTACTACTAGAGAGATTGTTCATGTTCGTTGGCTTTTATCAGATATGGGTGTCACTCTTTCAGGACCTACTCCTCTTCATTATGATAACCGGAGTGCACTACACATTGCAAGCAACCCGGTCTTCCATGAGCGAACGAAGTATATAGAGATTGATTATCATTATGTTCGTGAGCGCTTTGAAGCAGGGACCATTTCTCTTCATTCTATTACCTCATCACAACAGACGACAGACTTCTTTACCAAATCTCATACTGTTCAGAGATTTCGATATTTAGTAGGCAAACTCACACAGTTTGACCCACCATGAGTTTGAGAGGGTGCGTTAGATATTATAGTCCCACATTGGGTATTAGGCTAATTTTGTATTTGGTTCACTCCTATATATAGGAGATATTGTACTCAGTTATTTTTCAATTCAATATTCAGTATTATTTTCATCACTCTGATTTATCTTAACAATATGCAATAAGGATTCGTATTCTAATTAGCAAGTAGAAGCACACACACTCAAAATTTGTGGACAACAGAAATTCAGATAATATTTCAGAGATGATTGAAATTATCACAAATAATTGTAGAGTGAAAATAAATTAACGAGTTCATAGGCAGTGTTGCGATGTTACTGAATCTGAATCTGGATCTTGCCAAAACACCAAATACAAATATCTACCCAACAAAATCAGCTCTGATTTGATTTGAACCACATGCGTCTCTATTGGTGCTCGAAAGGATGGGAAGTCAAGGTCGGGGCAGCAGCATGCATTGGAGCATTGATGGTATACGGGAGCGCTGGCAGAGGGTCGACGCTGACGGGAGGGATCGGCGATGGCGAGGAGACAGGGGGCCCGGGATGGTCGACTGAAAGGGGCGAGTGTTAGGAATTGTGGCCTCAAATACACATAGGCACGGGGTGAAGTTGGAGGAGAAGAGGAGAAGACAAAGAAGCAAGGAAAGATAAGCCGCAAGTAGCAGAAGAGAAGTCTGGAGGGTTGCGGTCGACCGACCCAGTCGACTGGGAGTTCTTCGAGTGTATTAGTCCAACAGAGGAAAGGACGGTCGACCGACCTTAGGGGTGCAGTCGACCAGTCCGCTCTCTGGGTTGGTTCTACACATTACAGTCGACCGTCACTAGGGGTGCTGTCGATCGGCAATGTCGGCTGATTGTTTTGGGCTTACGGAAGAAAGCCCAATTTGCTAGATTTGTGTATATCCTTTAGGATTTTCTTGGGGGCAATATATATGGTCGTAAACTCTAGGGTTTAGTTATCCAATCCAATTTAGGGTTAGATCAAGTGATCATTATTCAACTTCAAGAGAGATTGTGCCGAGTGTTTTAAAGGTGAGGGAGAGAGATTGGGAGTTGTAATCTTTCGTGTAATCTTTGTATTCCTTTGGGAATAAGAAGTATTGGTTATCTCTGTATATTGGTTGTGTTCTAGTGAGATCCATATATTGTGGTGGCTTGTTCTTGGTTCATATATTTCTTAGGAGTTTCAATTGCTTGTGGTGCACTTTCGCTATTAGCACTACGAGTTGGGAGTAGAGTTCTTCGATAAGTGGTATCAGAGCAGTTGGTTCGAGATAGCCGATAACAAGATGAAGATCGAGAGATTCGATGGGACCACAAAGGAGGCTATAGAGATTCTCACGGATATGTATGAGAAACCGTCGGCATCTAATCAAATTCATCATCTGAAGATATTGGTTAATATGAAGTTGAGGGAAGGGGGTTCAGCAGCGGAGCGCGTGAACATCATTAATGATCAAAGTGTTGTCTTGCGGGAGATAACACATGTTCCGGACTTGAAGGAAAATCTTATCTCAATTGGAAGACTAGACAAAGAGGGGTGTCTACTACGGTTGGTAGTGGGGAGTGGTGCATTACTGCAGGTTCAAGAGTGATTACAAAAGGAAAGCCTGAGGGAACGCTTTATTTTCTTAGAGACGTAAGGGGCGTTTCTCCTGTAGCTGACTCTCAGCCAGAATCGAGTAGTAGGTTGTGTGGGCTGCAACCGAGTTCTTTTAGTTGTGGAGGGAAGGTTACTAATTTAGTGGGAGCTGCTGGCCATGGAAGTGATCCTAGTAGGCAAGACGTTGCTGCGGAGAGGGTACTTTGCGAATTGACAGTTGAAGCTTCAAGTCGCTCTTGTGTGATAGAGAGCACTAGTATCGATATGCAGGGTGATATCGATGAGTGTAACCGAATTGGGACTGTAGGAGTTGAACAGTTTGTGGAGTGTGGAGGTGTCGTCCGCGGAGATTTCTAGTGCAGATGGTGCATTGAGAGGCTTCGAACCATGTCTGATGTTGATGGAGATCTTGCGAGGTAGAGAGTTTCATAACACGGAATCAGACACGGAAGATTGTTTCTCTGGTATTCGTGCTCTATGTGATTGGTGGAGCACATCCTTCATAAGGCAATGAGGAGTGGTTGGTGCACACCACATTGTGGAGTGGCGAAGGTGCTCTTCATGAGAGTGGGGGGTACTTGGGTCTTCCATGAAAGTGGGAGATGGCAGAGATAATGCGAGGAAAGATTGCAATAACTTTGAAGCATGGTGTATTTGGTCCAAGTGGGAGATTGTTAGGAATTGTGGCCTCAAATACATGTAGGCACGGGTACTTGAAGTTGGAGAAGAGGAGCAGAAGACAAAGAAGCAAGGGAAGTAACGCAGCAAGTAGAAGAAGAGAAGTCTGGAGGGTTGAGGTCGACCGGCTAGGGGTGCGGTCTACTGACCCAGTCGACTGGGAGTTCTTCGAGTGTATTAGTCCAACAGAGGAGAGGACGGTCGACCAACCGTGGGGGTGCAGTCGACCGGTCCGCTCTCTGGGTTGGTTTTACACATTGCAGTCGACTGTCACTAGGGGTGCGGTCGACCAGCAATATCGGCTGATTGTTTTAGGCTTACGGGAGAAAGGCCCAATTTGCTAGATTTGTGTATATTCTTTAGGGTTTACTTGGGGGCTATATATATAGCCGTAAACTCTAAGGTTTAGTTATCCAATCCAATTTAGGGTTAGATCGAGTGATCATTATTCAACTTCAAGAGAGATTGTGCCGAGTATTTCAAAGGTGAGGGAAAGAGATTGAGAGTTGTAATCTTTCTTGTAATCTTTTTATTTCTTTGGGAATAAGAAGTATTGGTTATCTCTGCATATTGATTGTGTTCTTGTGAGATCCATATATTGTGGTGGCTTGTTCTTGGTTCATCTATTTCTTGGAAGTTTCTATTGCTTGTTGTGCACTTCCGCTATTAGCATTATGAGTTGGGAGTAGATTTTTCCGACAGAGAGGGGGCTAGGGGTTTCGGGGTGTTAGGGGATTGGCGGTGGTGTTTGCAGGGTGATGGAGGAAGGTAGGGGTGGTCGGTGATGAGAGAGAGGGTGGTGATGGGGCCGCGATGGCGTGGAGCAGTGGAGATGGGGGCGTCGTGGTGCTTCGGGGAGAGGGAGAGATCGGTTTCGGTAGAAGAGGGAGAAGGTGGTTTTGTGGCGGCGGCGGGGGGGGGGGGGGGGGGGGGGTGGATATTTGAAAATTTGGGTGTAGTTTAGGGTTTCTCACAAACCCTACTATTATCTCACGATCTCACACATAAGAGATGAATGAAGAGCAAAGCCTCAATCACAATAATTTTTAGTCAATCAAAAGCATCATTTCTCATTAGTCTAAATGCCTATATATAGACTCAAAACAAAATCTTAATACAAATATCCAAAATTCAGAGAATATGGGTGCAAATAACAAAGCTTCTACACATGACTAAAATGTCGAAAACAACTTTAAGTACTGAAATAAAAATAGCTAGACTACTGGAATCGCTATCCTAGACGATGCCTGCGCTGATAGAAGCGCCCAAATCATCTCGAACTAATGTCCTCATCAACGGGTTAGTATGCTTTTGTGTAAATTGCTATGCATAGCTATTCAGTATAAGGAACATCATCATCATCTAAGACTTTTTCCATCAAAATGGTGGTTTTGTTGCCTATGGAGACAATAGTGCATGAATATTTGACAAGAATTTATGATTATCTATTAAACCTAACGTCAACCGATATAAGTAACATATTGATTTAGTATCTTATGTTCCTAAAATATATCATGCTCTCAGTGTTTCTGATATGTGAAATTTAGTAGTGCAGTAATTACCTCTAAGTTAAAGGTGCTTGTGCACTCATTTTTTATATTTCTAGTTGGTCTTTTGTGGTGATAATGGATATTTAGGAATATAGAGATACAATAGACACTTGTTGGTGATAAGTCTGAACTCCCAGTATCTACCATTCTGATGGTTATTCTAATATTCTAAATTTCATTAGTAATGCATTGTTAATCCATAATTTAATGAATTATTAACATGCCAAACCAACCTTAAGTAATTGCTTTAGGAGAACTGGTGCAATATGAATGATTTACTTATGAATTCAACTTATCTTTACTGCATTGGTCTAGCACCGCCGACTTTCAACGTCTTCTCTGGTAGATTATGTGATATTTTCATGATTGCTGTAATTTATTCTGTCTGTCTATTACAAAATCCAGTTTAACTTGCATGGTAATCTGTTGTATTGTAGATTAATTTAGACATAATGGTTTTCTTGACTTTAGTTCATTCATTCTTGCATCACCTTATGCTTTTATAGAAACTCTTCGAGAAAAGATGTTTAAGCCGTCTTTATATACTGTCATCACAGAAAACACAGAGTATGGTTAGGCTTACTTGCGCATCCATATTTGGTCCTTGTTAACTGATGCTTTATGGCATAAGTTCAGTGTGAAGCTTTCTGTTTATCTCTAAGCTTTCCATCCATCTATCTTTGCAGAGTTGCAGTGGTATCTCCTTCAGATCTTGTCTATGTCGCAACAAAAAAGATGCGTGAATTTCCAGTTAATTCATTGATTATTGGGACAGGAGGTGAGCCCCAAGGGATCCTTAGGTATGTTCTTTACCTTGATTGAATTTTGAGTAGATGTATTTCAGCTTTTGCTTTGTTATCGTTTACCAGCTTTAATTCTAAGGTTTTTGTTGTCATTGTTAATTGATTTTCCACTGCAATGTTTTGCAGTTCAAAGTATGTCCTCATGCGTGTAGTCGCGCAGAATCTTTCCCCAGAGTTAACTCAAGTAGAGAAGGTACATTTTTCCAAAATACTACTTCTTTGCTTAACTATTTGCTTATCCTGGAATATTAACTTACAGTTAATAATTTTTTTATAGTGTTTTGAAGTTTAATCTATCTACAAACCCTGGAGTTTCTTTTGTTGATTTTGTGCTTTTTTAATTTTATAATTGTAATGAACAATTCAATTAAGAATTTGTACTGTATGGTTATAAAATTCCCAATATCTTGTTGGACCAATTTATACATAATACTATACTACTTTATTCTGAATACACATATTTTTTCTTGTGGTTTTTACCAAAATCACATGTTGCTTATGGTCAACACCATGTCCATAACGGTGTCAAACTTTGATGGCATATGCAGTTCTTTTTTTCCAAAGAGACTGCAACTGTAGCCTAGCGGGGTAAGGGGGTATGAGTGCTTGAGGTCATGAAAGTTGTCTGATCCTTCGTTTAATTAGACTATTTCTGCTACCATGAGTTCATTTAGTATAAATATTTGAAGACTTCATAGTTCGATTTAGCAGTTGCTTATGTTGGCCATGCATGTTTCACCTGTTTATATACTCCAATCAGATCAATTATGTTATGATTGTAATAATTAGCAGTTAGTAAAAGGATAGTTACAGAGTTTCATGCTTTAACATCTATTATCTATTACAATCACCACAATAATTAGTATTATTCTGATAGTGCAATCATTGGGTTAAACAGAAAACATGTGCAATGTGAAAGTACTGCATATAAGGATTTAATGAAAGTTTACATTATTTCTGTGAATAGTTTTCATTATAATTATGCAGGTCGAGAACATCTATCAGGTGCTAAAAAAGCGATGAAACAACACAACAAGGAACGCAAAGGTATTCCCAGAGCTTATTCCCCTCGACCCTTCCAATCTCGTCATCTAGCAGCCTCACGTCTTCCTCACTACTCGGAGATGGCCAAGAGGAGCAGGGAGGTTGATAGGGAGGAGAGACCTGATAGACGTCGCCCACATTATGCTGAAGAAGATGCGAGGGAGAGGGGAAGGTCTGTCTCCAGAGTCAGGCTCCAGCGTAGCGATCATAGAGATCGTTCGAGAGAGCAGCAGAGAGCTCATATGGAAAAGCCCAAGATGAGTTCAACTGCGGAGGGAAGGGCGAGATCTTACGTCGAAGTTGCAAGAGGGGAAGGGCGTGGGGAGGCCGACCATAGAGCATCAAGAGCCCCGCGCCAGTCTCGCTCGCCGGAGATGGCTGAGCCTAAGAAGAAGGAGGATGAAGAAGGGGAATGGGTACTTGTTAAAGCAAGGAAGAGCAAGGGACGAGAGGCAGGTGAAGTGCGCAACAGAAGCGATGATTCCTCAAGTGGACTAGGGGCAGGCGGTAGACCATTGTGCCATAAGTGTGCCCAGAGAGGACACACGATCAACCAATGTCGAAACCAGTGGTTTTGTTTCAGCTGTAAGCAATCGGGTGACATCTCGACAGCGTGCCCCCATGGTAAGAGTATCAGTCGCTCCGACAAGATCCCAACTCCGGCGGCGTCTTTGAGGTCCCAAAACAGCAGAACAGAGGAGAGCGCAGCGGGGAGGAGAAAAATGGCGACGGGGAAGATCACGCCGACTCCGATAATGGCGGAATTCGAAAGGAGGTATAACAATTGCATTCTGGTTAAAGCTCACACCGGCCATCCTTCGACGTCCGATATCAACGAGCTCATCACCGCAATTTCAGCGAACTCTCCAAATTGGAGTTGGGCAGCAAAGCAGAGATCGGAAAACAGCTTCCTTCTTCAATGCAGAGATGAGGATGGTGTGGCGGAATTGCTCCTTATGAAAGGTATGGAGGGCAGGGGAAGCGACGGTATGGAGTTCTACGTCACCTTCAGGCAGTGGTCGTGAATGGAAGGGGCTCTCAAAGTTCAATCCATGTTCACTGTTTGGATTCGACTATTTAATCTTCCGCTACAATGTTGGGTGAGATCTGGGTTCCAAGATGCAGTGAGAAGTTTTGGGATGGTTATAGACATAGACAGAGGCACGCTGGTCCATTCTAACATCCAGTTCGCCCGTATTAAAGTCGGAGTGATCAACAAATTCGACATCCCGTCTATCATAACTGTAGATTTTGAAGATGAGCGATTCGAAGTGAAAGTCATAACAGAGCTAAAGAAAAGTGTTTCATTCAGAGGCGAGCATTTTCAAGTAGAGGAAGAGGTCGATATCGCTGGAGAGGAACTGGAGGTAGAAGATGCACTCAAGCCGTTGGATTCGAGGGCCGACAATCAAGCCGTTGGATGCGCTCAAACGAAGAGTAAAGCTAGTAGGTATCCAGCGGATCAAGCAAAGCGTCATCCAGTTCATCCATCGGCAGCGGCTGTCAGGGGTGTGGGCCATCATCGATCTGACAGGGTAGAGAGGATGGAAGAGGGGACAGGAGAGAAGCTGAAAAGGACGTTGGAGAGAAGCGGCGATAAGATTGGTGAGGGGACTCACCTAAAACCCGGAATACTCAAGCGTACAGTAGAAGAAGCAACCTCAGAGGGTCTTGATGGCGATGGAGACATTAGGGCAGCTTTGTCCTTTTCAAAAGAGGAAGTGGCAGTATCTATCAGACTAGCCATCAAAGCTCTCCTAGCACAAAAGCAAAATGGGCCTTCGAATCTTCATCAGCCCAGTGGATTAGGAGAGGGTTTTAACAAAATTGTTGAGATGGGTGGGCCTTCAAATGTCTATGGGCATGCCGGGCTCATTAAAGCCAGTAGCCAAACTCCTAGCCCTCCAAGGATGCTAACAGGGAAGTCCACGAATATGGGTGGAGGAACGGTAGACGCCGCGCTGCAATCTTCAGAGGTGGGAGAAAATATTCCTCAGGTGGAGGAGTTTATGGCCGGTAGGGCTTCGATGGGTGGGGAGGAGGAAGAGGATGTTATGATAGACGCGTTGCAGGGGATAAGAGATGATAATGTCATTTCAGTAACTGATGCAGAAGAGGGGGAAAAAGAAGGGATGCATGTTGAGTTAGGCAGTACCGGCAAGAAGGTTACGGAATATCAGAGAAAAAGCAAGAGGCAGCTAGATAAGTGGGGCTCGCAAGGCCCGAGCGAAGAAGATCTTATCAGGGTCGCAGCAAAAGGAAAGGAACCCGCTTCTGCATGTGGAGGTATCTTCCCGACCACATTCTCAGTCTTAAATTTGCTTAATGATGATTCACTCATATACTTTGCTACTCTGTACGGGTTAGACATGGGGGTTAGTAGAGATAATCATGCACAGTTAGCTGTCAGGGTTAGAGAGGACACTAAGTGGGGAAAGCCCTAGAGCCTAGGAGTTAGCCCGTATCTTGGTAGATAGGAGTTATTTTAATTTTATGTCGTACATATTTTGGAATGTGAGGGGAATGCGTCAAAAGGGGAAAAAGAATCTAATTAATAACACAGTGAGTAGATTTAGACCAATCTTCTGTGGTTTCCAAGAGACTCGGATTGAGAATCCATCCTTGGAGGAGTTCCAGCTTCTTTCGTGGGCGAAGGATTTCGATTGGAGGTTCAAGCCTGCGGTGGGATACTCGGGGGGTATTGCTTTGGGGGTAGATGTTACGCAATACGAAATCTTGGCTCATAGAGTTGGAGATTTTACGGTGTCCTTGAGAGTGAGAAGGAGAAGTGACGATTGGATTCATGTGGTTACCACAGTATACGGACCATACGATTCTAGGAGGAGAGATAGATTCTGGAAAGAGATTAGAGATATCAAACAGGCTTGGGCAGATCCGTGGGTCGTGGGGGGAGATTTCAACATTACCAGATACGATCACGAACATGGGGGAAGGGGGCCAAGCCAAAACGATCAAGATGGTTTCAACTCTATTATAGATGAGCTAGAATTAATGGAGATGGCACAATTAGATAGAAGGTTCACGTGGTCTAATATGCAGGCAAAGCCAATTCTAGCCAAGCTGGACAGGATTTTGGTTTCCACAGACTGGGATGACGTCTTCCCATTAGCAACGGTGAGGTCAATTATCAGGTTCACATCAGATCATCTACCTTTATTGCTGGAATGTGGGGCGGATTACATCAAAAGCCCGGCTCCATTTCGGTTCGAGAAGGCCTGGACCTTATCATCAAACGCGCATTCCACTATTCAGGAATCTGGACAAGCCAACACCAGGGAGGTATCGGCGATAGGAATCTGGATAGAAAAAACGAGGAGACTTCGAAGGCGGCTGAAGGATTGGGCAAGGAGAGAATTCGGGGGTAACAAAGATAGACTTCAAGAGTTAGGATCTAAGATTGCAGAGCTTGAAACTTATCAAGAGGTGAGGGAATTATCGGGGGACGAGCTGGAGGATCTAACCAGTGTTCGAGCACAGGTTAAGTTGATTGCAGACATGGAGGAACAATATTGGAAGCAAAGAGCTAGAGTTCAATGGCTAAGAGAGGGAGATGTGAATACAAAATTCTTTCACAAATTCGCTAACGGTAGGAGAAGACAAAACCGTATAGGGGGTCTGTTCATTGGCGAATCCTGGACAGAGAACGAAGGAATCATCAGACAGGAATTTGACGGTAGATTTAAGAAGCTATTCGGGGTCAGCAACACTGGATGGTGTCGTCTAGCGCAGGACATGTGGGAATCGTCTAGAATTCAGGGTAGCGAGGGACTAAAGGGAACCTTCTCTGAGGAAGAGGTGCGACACGCGATTAAATCTTTGGGCCAGGAAAAAGCACCGGGGCCAGACAGATTTCCAATCTTTTTCTATAATGTTTATTGGGAGATTATCAAGGTAGACTTGATGAACATCCTCTATGAGTTCCATAATGGGAATCTGGAGCTGGATAGGATTAATTATGCGAACGTTATTTTGATCCCGAAAAAGAAGGAGGCTAACAGGCTGACGATTTCAGGTCCATTAGCCTTCTTAACGGCTCCTTCAAGATAATCACGAAAGTTCTAGCTATTAGGTTGTCACCTCATCTGAACGACGTGGTCGGAGAATCCCAAAGCGGCTTTATTAAGGGGAGAGATTTAATGGATAGTGTGGCATCGGCTCATGAGGTGGTGTTCAGAGGCTATAAGGACAAGGTGGACGGCTTTCTGTTGAAAATAGATTTCGAAAAGGCTTACGACTCCCTAGATTGGGAGTGTGTGGAGGAAGCCCTAATTCTTAAAGGGTTTGGGCGCAAGTGGATTTCGTGGATTATGAGATGCATCCACGGGGGGAAGTCATTCATTCAGGTGAATGGCAAATTGGGGAAAGAAATTAAATGTAAGCGAGGTCTGAGGCAGGGAGACCCACTGTCCTCCATGCTTTTCGCTATAGTTGCTGATGGATTGGCAGAAATGATCAGTAGGGGGAGGGACCGTGGTATTATTAAGGGGATTAGCGCTAAAGGTATCACTCAATCAATCTCAATTCTTCAATACGCTGATGACACGCTGTTGTTTGGAGCCGCAAAGGAAGACGATATGTGCGCTATCAATTTGGCTTTGCAATGTTTCGGGGCGTGGTCAGGGCTGAAAGTCAACCTTGCTAAGACTGTCGTGATCCCGATCAGCGAGCAGTTGTCTATTCCGATAGGGGATATCCACAGTTTTTTCAGATGCGAAAGTGGCAGCTTCCCACTCAATTACCTAGGGGTACCAATTAGGCCAGGAGCACTACAAAGAGAAGACTGGGCTCCTCTCATCGAAAAGATAGATAAGAAGTTAGCCGGGTGGAAGGGTCGAATGCTTACGCTAGGCGGTAGAGTCACGTTATTAAATTCAGTGCTGAGTAGTCTTCCAACGTATCTCATGTCCATCTACGAGATGCCACAGTGGGTGATCCAGAGGATTGATAAAAGTAGAAGAAGGTTTTTATGGAAAGGTACGAACGAATCTAGTAAAGGAATGCCACTGGTTAAATGGGGTAGAGTATGCAAAAGAAAAGAATACGGCGGTCTAGGGATCCTTAATCTTAGTGATATGAACAAGGCTTTGCTTTGCAAGTGGTGGTGGAAGATGAGGAGGAGACGAAATTATTGGTGGTGCTATTCATTCGCACGGTATAGAGGGAGGAAGGTCTTTCGGTTTGGTGGAAGAAGCAAGTTCAGGAAATATTCCGCGTTATGGAAAGGCGTTGCTAAGGTGGGTCAGATGTTTCACGCACATACTAGATGTCGGGTAGGGAATGGGAAGGATATAAGATTTTGGCATGACAAGTGGTGCGGTGACGCTAGTCTGAGTTGCCTTTTTCCAGAGGCAGCTGCGGCAACGATTAATACGGATACGGTAGTTGCGGAGGTGAGTAGTAATAAGAGACTTTCGCTAGAAATTAGGGGACATGTTTCACAGGGCCAAATGGTGGAGTTCACTAACCTGAACAAGTTCGTGATCGAGGAGGGGCGATATAATGATGAATCCGAAGATAGTAGAGAATGGTTGCTGGAGTCTAAGGGGGAGTTTACGGTCTCTTCGATGTACAAGCGCATTAACGACGGAGGCTTGCGATGCAGGGATGCCAACATTATCTAGAAACTGTCCATTCCCCATAGGGTGAAGATTTTTATTTGGTTAGTTTCGCTTAATGCGATCTTAACTAAGTCTAACCTGCGGAAAAGGATGGTCCCTATCGCAGCGTTATGTGGGGAGTGTGAGAGTGCAGAAGAAGATTGCGAACACCTATTCTTCGAGTGTACTAAGTCCAAATTAGCGTGGGAATTCATTTGTCGTCGGTTTGGGGTAGTACAGAGCCCTAGATCTAGCGCAGAGGTCTGGGGACGCTGCTGGGTAGACATAGGGAGCAAGAAAGTTAGAGATGATTGGGGTATAGCCGCGTTAGCTACTATGTGGGGTATTTGGCTGATGCGGAATGATTTGTGCTTTCGTAATTCCAAATGCACCTTGTCAGGGCTTACACACAGAATTCTAAACTTCTTACTTGATTGGACAGGTAACAGGGGCGCTATGAAACGCCTGAGGATGGAAGAAGAGGAATAGGAGGCAACGTGGGCAACGGACTATTCACGTCACATATCCGTTGCTCTGGGATTGCATGTTTGTGGCAGGTTGGCTGATACCAAGGGAAGTGTCTCGTCGTCGCTTCACTGCAGTAGGGCTGTGTATCAGTTTGTATCTTTTCGCTTTCGAGAGTGTGTGTATGTTGATCTTGTTGCTTTTTTACTTATTAGCTGATAGTAGTGTCGATGTTGACCTTTTGGTGTATTGTCTACGGGATAGACCATGTTGAGTCACATCTTTGTATGTAGTACTACTTTGTCTCGTTAATATTGCATTAATGAAACGATGACGATGTCATCTTCTATCAAAAAAAAAAAAACATCTATCAGGTGCTTGTGTTGATAGAAAATTATACCAGTGTAAGGAATTTTTTTCTTTGATTAATACTATTTTATACCTTAGTAATAATCACCCATAGACTTGTCATCATCGTAAAAGTCTCGTTTTTATTGCAAACTGTTATTAGTTTGTAGGCCTAATCTCTGCTATTATAGCTAGAGATTTCGGGGGATGTGTGTATTAAGCCATCAACTTGTGAAATTCAACCACACATTTTAAAGCTGGAGTAATATTAAGTTATGCATTCTTAAAATTATTTTGTTCCCATTTCAAGGTAATGATTGCAAATCTTTAATGTGCAACGCTGCCAATGCTGGACACAACAATCCTTGATGCACTACATATAATGCATGGTGGAAAACAAGGCCGGCCCAAAGGTAAAGCAACCAAAGTTAGGGCTTTAGACCTCCAAAAAAAAATTGTCTAAAGAACAAAGACATCCTCACATACCAAGAAGCCCGAAATAGGCCTCCTCACATATCAAAAAGTTCGAAATTGATTATAATAATATAATAAATAATTTTGCATCTCAAAAACCCAAAAAATAACATTTAAATAAAAAATATTAATTTTAACAAAATATTATTATAAGTTTTAAAAGGCCTCATTTCGGAGTTCGCTTTAGGCCTCAATAAGTGTTGAGCCAGCCCTGGAGGAAATTTTGTACAATCTTCCTATCCTAGATAAAGGTAAGCAATTACATTTTGATTTCAGTTGAGCTATCCCTGTGCATTCACTTGTTTGAGACTACACTTGCAGAAGGGCAAATTGCCCTTTATTTAATTGCCCCTCCCCATTCTACTAAATTTCCCTCTATTTATTTGCCCCTCCCCATTCTAGTAAAGAACAGAAGATAGTAATTATACTATTTTCTTTTATTTGTTATTTTTACCTTACAGTGCGGCTAGTCTTTATATGACAATGCTCTAGGTGACACTCTTGAAATGTATGATCTTTTGGAGAAAGAAAATAAGGTATCATTATCTTCCACTTCATCATCCACATATTACTATTTTTTCTCTGTTTGTCTTTGTGTGTGTGTTGCTTCTTATTTTAGTGTAGGAGCAAACAGATGATTTGTAGATTTTTTAGAAATAATAAAGGCAAACCCTGTTGACTTCTGGCCGGCGTTTGACCGTTTCTCACCGCTACCGTTAACCTGCAAAAAGTTTGAAACACCGGGATGGATCCCGGCGAGAACCCTCCGATGCTCAGGTCAGTAATCAGGAAGATTATGAAAGAGCGCTTTGTGAAAAAAATATTGATTACCTTTCTTATGGTGGGGGGAGAGGGAAATTTATAGTCGCCTTTAGAGACAGTTTAGAGATAATCATTTATTTCTATGTCCCGAAGTTTTTGAATAAGAAAAAGAGTTTAACTCGTTTCAAGATAAAAGAAGCGGTTTGAACCGTCTCTTATAGATAACCGCAAATTTGAATTACTCTCTAAACATCCTGAGCTAGTCTGTGGCAGGCTGCCACCCATACCCAATAGGACATGTTCTTTTTTGGGTTAGTGGGCTTTGAAGGAAGACCTAGTTTCCATTTCGGACCCATTTGTGGTGGAAATTACTGTTTTACCCTTGAGAGCTTTGAGATTCGTTCCTAATTTGAATGGTCCTGATTTAATCCTATTTTTAGCCATATCACGAGCCCCCACTCCCGAAGAATGAGTTTGACAGCCTTTAAGGAGCAGTTTTCTTGTTTTAATGGTGTACAAAATTTTATCGAAGTTCTTGGGAACCTTAGAATCTCACATGGGGTTTAACGGTGCTCAATTGAGTTTGTACAGTACTCGGATTTGTTTGTAGAATTTCCTGGATCTTCCAAAGATTTTTTCCAATTTCTTAACCATTTCTCGAATCATTTATTGAACATGCGAAGTAACAATCAATTTTCAAACAATATCAATTAATTATTATATTTAATAATTATTTTTTCAGGAGTTCAAAAATATTTTTCCTGAATTTATAATTAATTTTTTGAATTTTTTAATATTTTTTAGATTTTTTTTGGAATTTTTAAATAATTAATTCGATTTAATAATTAAAATAAAAGAATTAATCAAATGATTATCGACGTGGGGCAATTTGAAGCATCGATCACATTCTAGCGCGATTTTCTGAATGATCAGATGGCTGGTGGCGGTTGACTGGTCAGCGGTCTTTTGCTCAAACGGTGGTCGGTGGCAAGAGCGCTCAGCTCCAGCACCGAACCCCAGCGACACTTCGACAGGCTAACACGTGGCATTTAACCGTTGACATTGACCATTGACCGTTGAGCAGTCAACATCGATTCTTGCGTTATGATGTCAGTGCCAAGAGTGCTCGACGAAGGCTGCCGAGGTCTAGGGAGACTTCGAGAGAGCGGCACGTGGAGAGTTTGACCGTTGACCGTTGACTAGTCAATGCCATTTCTCCAATTACGACATCGGTGCCAAGGATGCTCGGCGAAGGCTGACGAGGTCTATGGAGACTTTAAGAGAGTGACACGTGGAGAGTTTGACCGTTAACCGTTGACTAGTCAATGCCATTTCTCCAAGTACGACGTCGATGCCAAGAATGCTCGGCGAAGGCTACCGAGGTCTAGGGAGACTTTGAGAAAGCGACACGTGAAGAGTTTGACCGTTGACTAGTCAATGCTATTTTTCCAATTACGACGTCGGTGCCAAGAATGCTCGACGAAGGCTGCCGAGCTCTAGGGATACTTTGAGAGAGTGACATGTGGACAGTTTGATTGTTGACCGTTGACCAGTCAACGCCATTTCTCCAATTACGACATCGGTGCCAAGAGTGCTCGGCGAAGGCTGCCGAGGTCTAAGGAGACTTCGGGAGAGCGACACGTGGAGAGTTTGACCGTTGACCGTTAACCAGTCAATGCCATTTCTCCAATTACGACATCGGTGCCAAGAGTGCTCAGTGGGAGCTGTCGAGGCCTATGAAGACTTTGATAGAGCGACACGTGGAGAGTTTGACTGTTGACCATTGACCAGTCAAGGGGCTTTTTGGGTTCCCCATCTTTCTTGTCATCTTCCGCTAAATGGGCTAGGCCTTTATATTTTGGGGGCCTTGCTTTTGACGTAGATTCATATCTTTCTGATGATATATATACTTCGAACTCTTGTGATCTGTAAACATGTTGACCTTCTCACCTATACATAATGCATCTACTGCTTCAAGGCAAAAATGATAGCTGTGAGCTCCAAATCATGCATCGGATGTTCTTCTTGTGAGGACGCAAATGCCTCGACCCATATGCAGTGACCTTTCCTTCTTGCATCAAAACACATCCCAAACATCTGAAAGATGCATCACTGTAGATATCATAATCTACATCCGCTCATGGTAATACCAGGATAGGTGTTGTCATCAACATCTCCTTCAATTCTTGGAAACTAGCTTCACATTTATTAGTCCACTTGAAATCCACATTCTTCCTGGTCAGCCCTATCAATGCAACTGCCATCTGTGCGTAGCCTTGAATGAAACGCCGATAGTATCCCATCAAACCCAAGAAACTTCGAACCTCCTTCACTATAGTCGTTCTAGGACAATCTTTCACTGCCTCGATCTTCTGATAATCAGTGGCCACCCCCTCCTTAGAAAGTATGTAACCCAGAAAGGCCACCTCAGACTTCCAAAATTCACAGTTCGACAACTTGGCATACAAATCCTACTCTCTCAGCTTCTTAAAAACTTCTGCTAAGTGCTCAGCATGCTCTTCCTCTGACTTTGAGTATACCAGGATATCTTCGACGAATACCACGACCAAAGAGTCAATGAATGGCCGTAGAACCCTGTTCATCAATCCATGAATATTGTTGGTTCATTCGTCACCCCAAACGACATCACCAATAACTCATAATGCCCATGACACATCTGAAAGCTATCTTGTGCACATCTTCCTCCTTAACTTGGACATGATGGTAACCTGACCGTAGATCAATATTCAAAAACACAACCGCTCCTTGCAGTCGATCAAATAAATCATCAATCTGGAATCGGATACTTATTCTAAATGGTTACCTTGTTCAGTTTCCGATAGTCAATGCACATCCTCATTGACCCATCCTTTTTCTTTACCAATAAAACTGCTGCACCCCAAGGCGAAGCACTTGGTCTGATAAATTCTATCTGCAACAATTCCTCAATCTACTTCTTCACTTCGTCTCGTTGCACAGGCGCCATCATGTAAGGAGCTTTCGATATCGGAGCACTAACCGGTTGCACATCGATACAGAACTCAACATCCCAATGTTGCGGTAATCTCGTTAGATCATCCAAGAACACTATTGGAAAATCTCGAACCATGTGAATCTCTCCAATTTCAGAATGTTTGTCTCTGCCAGTGCGGCTACCACCTTCGAGCTCCCTTTCTTCCTTCCATGAAAAGTCACCACGGGTCCTCCCGATGCCTTCACCACCACCTCCTTACTCTTGCACTAGATTGTAGCATAGTAAATTTCCATTTAGTCAATGCCTACGATAACATCGACACCCAAAACATCCATCTCAATGAGATCTATCCCAAAGATTCTCCCTCCAGTCTCGATATCACACCCTGCGTAATATCGATAAGCAATCAGCTCCTCTCCTGACGGCGTTGCCACCGACAGAACTCGGTCTGGAAAAACCGTGGGTTCAACACCTAGCACTTTAGCAAATTTGGGCGACACAAAAGTATGCGATGACCCAGTATCAAACAAAACTTTGGCTTTAATTCCATTCAACAAAACATGTCTTATTACATGAGAAATCATAATACTCAATACTTCGTATTATTCTCATACAATGTTTTATTCAATACACTTAAACCATAATCTAAAACTTTTGCATACCCATAATCACATCTTTAGAGTTGATAGCATCCTTCTATGTCAATGCGAATACTCGCCCTTACCTTTGCGGATTGCTCCCACCTGTGCCTCCTTGCTTTAGCTGCGAGCAGTTCGGCCTGATGTGCCCTTTTCTGCCGCATTGGAAACAAGTCTGGGTCCTTGCTGGCTTAGGACACGACGACTTGTTGTTGCCTATCTCTCCACAGTTGTGACGCTTGATCCCTTGAACTGATGCTACACCTGTGCCGGGCCCACTGAACCTACCCCTCTTCTCTGAGAACTTGCCTCTGTTTTGGTTCACCGCCATATCTTATTCCATGTTTCCTTCTTCAACTGGAACTGCTCCATATCTGCTTCTGTCATTGATGCTCTTCTGACGAGCTTGTCGAACCTTCTGATCTCTGACAGTATCATTTGGAACCTCAAGTTCAGGCTTAGGCCCTGCTCGAACTTCATTGCTTTCTTAGTTTCATATGCAATGAGCTCAGGAGCGCACCTTGAGAACTGAGTGAATTTAGTCTCGTACTTTCTTACTGACGAGTTGCCCTGCTGTAGGCTCATAAACTCCATTGCCTTCGTCTTTTTCACGACCATGGGGAAGTAATGATCCCTGAACTCTTCCAGGAACGCATCCCAAGTGATCGGCTCCTCGCCGAAAGTTATCTTTACGGACTGCCACCAAACACCGGCGTCCTTCTCCAACTGCATCGTAGCCAACTTTACCTTGCTAGCTGCGGGGGTTTCTAACACTTCAAAAACAGTCTCCATATGTCTATCCAATCGTCAGCCTCATTGGGATCGGCTTGACCCTCAAAGACTGGTGGCTTCATCCTCTTAAATGACTCCACTTGCTTCACGGGATCCGCATTTTTGTTTGCTGGTTCCGCCCCATTCCAACAACCATGAAAGCATTTAGAGTCTGGTAGACTCAGGCAATCTCGTTCTCTAAATCGAGTCTGCCACCATTGGAGCTTTCGGTCCCCTCACCATTGCTTCTAATTTGTGGTCCTGCCATTTGTTCTGAGTCTACAAAACACACCATTTACGTTAGAAGATTAATCTCATAGAAATTCCACATCAATACTCAGAACATAAAACATTGCCAAAAGTTCAAATACCAAAATATCACTAAATAAATTTATTTATCAAAGTAGTTCATACATATCTCAAAAAATAACTAGTCAGTTTTATTTAAAATCTAGAAAAACTCAAAGGATCACAATCATAACAATAATCAGTATTTACGGCTCCTCTTAGCCTCTCGGATCTCGTCTTGTCATGCATTAAGTCTCTTCTCCATCATCTTGCAGTGCTTCGTAAGATCTTGTTTCCCCCATCTGGTTTAGTTGTCCATCTGGGTGAAGTGTCGCGAGTTTCCGTACTAATTCCTTACCAACTTCAGCCTGACGTTCATATCTGTGATGGTCTACTCGTCTTCCACGAGAAGTTGCTCATAATGTGTCACATGTCATTTATACCGGTACACTCGACATCGAAGTGATGCGATAACATGATCTTTCTTGGTTAGTCTAGGTGATTCATCTGAAGATTCACTGGCAGATTCCTTCGGAGGGGGAGTGATTCCCGAGACTCCTGTGGTTCCTCCTCTTCTGGTTCTTCTTCATATTCCTCTCCAGAGTCCTCCTCGGAGTCCACTAAAGAGTCCTCCAAGAAGTCGTCTTCTTCTACATTCTCTATCGGATCGTGATTATCTGCCATCCTACATAAAATGAAAAAAGAACATCAGTACAAGTATAGAGTAACATAAATGCAAATTCAAACAACTACACATTCATGACTCTAAGACAGATACACACATTCCAATGTCCACCTAGATACTCACACTCTAATGTCCACCTAGGTTAACTTCTCATACCATGTTTAGTGTTACTTATTGAAGCGTGCTCTAATACTACTTTTTGTAGTGCCCTGAATTTCATAATAGGAAATAGGAGACACAGATCCAGAATCTGTACTTCTATATAAACTAAACACAGCACAAAATACAGGAAAATTAAAACTTTCTTTACATCAATACTCCATACAAAGCACATCATAAATTTTACAACACTAATACAACTTAAATCAGTAACGTAAATTCAGTCTTCTCATAGACCAAGCTTTAAATCTTGCTAAGCTACTCACTTGTAAATCCTGCAAAACAAACTGACCAAAAAGTGAGTACGTCAGTTATATGTAACTAACGTTTAAGCTGATTAAAGCAGCAACTCTCCAATACTTCACAACCACAAGCTTTTGCACAACATAAAATGAAACAATCATAGAACAACAAGTGAACTAAACCAAAGGAATAAGTGTGTGTTAAAAAGAAAACAAGAAAAATACATTAAAAAAATGTTCAAGAAGCACAAGATGCACACTAATGCATACTTGTTCGAATTCTATGCATCACATACTACATAGGTATGAGGGCAAACCCTTAGCATACTCCACATTATAGGATTTAATCCCTCACTATCCACCTTACTACCATGACTACTACGAGATTTAGATACTTTGCAAGTATTGGCTCTCGCCCCGAAATACTGGAGATCAATCTCACTCTACAGATCATTGTGGAGCCTCTTTCATCCCTCTTCCCAGAATACTGGGGATCATCTCACTTCGCAGGTCATCCTGGAGCCCTCATTGCACAAATATTCCATGAGCATCGCTTTTGTGCCAGAATACTGGAGATCAATCCCGCTCCGCGGATCATTCTGAGGCATCTTTCATGCCTTGTCCCTGAATATTGGGGATAATCTCACTTCGAGGATCATCGTGGATCCCTCATACTCATGTTTGCTCAAGTTTCATTATATCTCCGACTAGTGCATGTCTTTACTAGTAAAAAGAGTAACCTAAGCCACCTAGAGCTAGCTCCACCCTACCAGACTTAACTCTACAAAACTAGGAACACTAGCCCCACAAGCTAAATCCTACAATCAATTTACTCACTGCTAGTAATCCGGGGTCCTGCTCTGCCTCTATTGCTCACAACACAAGGTCTCAACAATATCTATCCTAGGGTTCTCACAATAACCCTAACTTCTAACAATGACCACCACTTGGTTTGAATTTTACAAAATATTATTTCTCTTATCCACAAAACATCTCAATTGAGATTTGTCTCATTCCAAATATAAACATTCATTTATTCACAATCCTCCTATCGTAACTCTTCTATGATTTAATAAACATTTCACTTCCTTGAAGATCATCTTAATCTATAGAAACGAAAAAAAAAAAATTAATTATACCTCTTCAAAAATTAAGTCACAATGCTTCTTTCCATATTTCTAAATGTTACGTTTCGCGAATAATCAAAATATATACACAGCGGAAAAATTACAAAAACAAAATATTGAAATTTAGCCATGGATCCATGCGAAAACCATAAATCGTGTTTAGAAGTTATAACTTAAAGATGGACCTATTGTCTCCACAGTATGCCAATCACAGTACTACAATATTGCGGTGCCTCTACGGTATCCACACGAACAGATTAAATCAAGCTTTCTTTCACGCCGCAGTGCTAGCTGCGGGAAAGGGATATTCCTCACGATCTCTGTCTCTCACAATTTCTGTGGCGGCTATGATTTTTCTCAACTATATCTTTTCCACAGATACATATCATATATATATGTAGAAAATCAACCCTAAGATAGTAATAAGGTTGTTGGGCTCACAATCTGACCTGGGTCTGATTCGTGTGTGTCTTTGAACTTTAGTTGGCCCATTTAATCTAATTAACTACCCAACCATGTCAGGAGTCCAAGTCTTACTAGGATTCCCAATTAAATTTATCTCATGAATTTAAGTCCAATTTCGATCCATTCTAAGTGTGTGACCCTACATGTTCCCATTATGTTGACAGTAATACTAAAATCATATTCTAGTATTACAAACAATGAGCGGTATCTAGTAATACATCACTACGACTCAAGTAACGGGAATGCCAGTGATTTAACATTACCTATTCATGGCCAATCTTACCATGTAGTCTATTCCTTTTGTCCAGATTCTAATTGACCACAAGGCATAAAGCGTGTCACCCTTGTATAGTTCAATCTTTACTTTCTTGATGTCGAGTAGACTTACTAAAACAAATGTGCTCAATATCTCATATTGACTCATTTGAGCATGGCCATACATTTTGTTGTCTCACTCAATCAATGGGCCTGTAGATATCGCTCCTGTTATGTAAGAGGGACAAATCTTATCTAAGTCACTCACATTCCTTCGCATAATTTGTAGTATATCCAATAGTTGACTTTATAATCACCTTATTACAGGCAACGTTTGACGACATTAAAATATATAACTTCTCATGTTGGGAACTGTTACTGCTAAATCTGGTGTGGGGGCAAGCAGATAGAATTTGTGGATTCTTTGGGATGTTGAATAGTCAAACCTGAAACCTTTCCGCCGGAGTTTGATCGTGATTTCCCACCGTTCACGTACAAAAAGTGCAAAATACCGGGGTTGATCCCGGCGACTCACCCTCCGACGCTCAAGTCAGTAATCAGAAAGATTATGAATGAGCTTTGATTGGCAAAAGATTAATTACCCGTTAACAGTTAGGGATGGGGGGTATTTATAGCTGCCTTAGGGACCAGTTTCGGGATAAGATCAAATCCCTACTTTCTAGTGAATGGATAGAGTGAATCAGGGCCGTTGATTAAGTATAATCATAAATCCTAATTCTATCCAGCTGGACTGGGTTCTTTGTGGGTTAGAACCTGCACCTAGTTGAGGCAGATCCGTTCGTGGGCTATTGGGTCTTTGGAGAAAAGACCTAGTACCCATTTCAGACTCGTCTATAGGTGAAATTACCATTTTACCCCCGAGCTTTAAGATTCGTGCCCAATTTGGATGGTCCCAATCTAACCCTATTTTTAGCCATATCACGAGTCCCCCACTCCCAAAGACTGAGTTTGATCAGCCTTTGAGGAGTAGTTTTACTGTTTTAATGGCTTGCGGAGTTGTATCGGAGCTCAAATGAGGGGTGTCGAATCTTTGTATGAGGTATTATGGTGAATTTCAGAGCTAGTTACATGCTCAAAGTTGTTTTTGAGCTCTCCTAAACTTTTGGTAATTTTTCTTAATATTTATCTATTTTTCGGATTATTTATTTAGTTCTGTGAAGTGGTGATTTATTGTTCTGGGGCCTTAATTAATTATTCCAAGCAATAATTATTTACAGGGGTTCAAAAATATTTCCCCAAATTTATAATTATTTTTTAGAATTTTTAATTAATTTTCCTGAATTTTCAATCATTTTTTGCAATTTTTAAATAATTATTTCTATTTTAATAAATAAAAAATTAATTTTTAATCCCAATTTATGATGTGGCACGATCTGGGCCTTCCATCGGGCAACGACATGAATTTCTGAAGGATCGGACGATCGGAGTAGCTCGGCTGCATTTTTCTCCGCTTCCGGAGGTCGGTGCCCCGGTAGCTCGGCCAGTCCTCCTTGGCAGCTCGATAGCTCGGCGCGTTGCAAGCTGCCGAGCTACGTGGTAAGATCTGGAGCATCCATCATGGCATGAATCATGAGGATGGCGGTTCAGATCACGAGAAAACCCTATCTTGTCGTTTTGTAGGCGTGGCGTGATCTGAACCGCTCATCATGTTCCAGCGCGATTTTTAAAACGATCTAATAGTTGGGGTAGTTCAGCAGTCATTTTTCTACAAATGAGAGGGTCGGTGCGTCGGTAGCTCGGCTATAGCTGCTCGGTTGCTCGGCAGCTCGGCCTTAACTCCTTGGTAGCCTGGTAGCTCAGCTACAGTTCCTCGGTAGATCGGCAGCTCGGCCTTTCTTCCGGGATTGCTCGGCAGTTCGGCCTTAGTTGTTTGGTAGCTCGGCAGAGAGCCCTTATGGCTCGGCAGTACGGCCTTAGTTGTTCGGTAGCTCGACGGAGTGCCCCGGTGGCTCGGCAGCTCAGGACAATCTGTTGAGCCACGTGGCAGGATTCGGTGCGTTGATCACAACACGGATCACGAAGTTGGAGGTTCAGATCACAAGAAAATGTTCTCTTGTCGTTTTGTGGGCGTGGCATGAACTGAGCTGCTCATCACGTTTCGACACGAATTTTGAGATAATCTGACGTAGCAGTGGCTCGGCGGCATTTTTCTCCAAATATGGAGGTCGGTGCCCCAGTAGCTCGGCAGAGTGTCTCGGTGGCTCGGCTCATGATGGGCCGTTGAGCCGGGTGGCTGGATCCTGAGCGTCCATCAAGGCGCGGATGTCGAGGCTGGAGGTTCAGATCACGAGAAAACATTATCTTTTCGTTTTGAGGGCGTGGCGTGATCTGGGCCGCTCATCATGTTTTGTGACGAATTTTGAGACAATATGACGGTGAAAGTAGCTCGGCGGCATTTTTCTCCAAATGTGGAGGTCGGTGCCCCGGTAGCTCAATAGAGTACCTTGGTGGCTCGGCAAGTTAGGGGTTGTCGAGCCACGTGGTTGGATCTGGAGCGTCCATCAAGGTGTGGATCTCGAGGCTGGAGGTTCAGATCATGAGAAAATATTATCTTGTCGTTCTGTGGGCGTGGCGTGATCTGAGCCGTTCGTCATGTTTCGATACGAATTTTGAGACAATCTGACGGTGAAAGTGGCTTGGTAGTATTTTTCTCCAAATGTGGAGGTCGGTGCCCCGGTAGCTTGATAGAGTGCCTCAATTGCTCGGAAAGTTAGGGATTGCCATACTGCCATGTCGAGTAAACCGTCGAGACCTTCCCCTAAATCATCACAGCTCTCTCCTTTCTGCAGTTCCGTCTCCCCTAATGGGACCCCAAGCATTGCAAAAGCCCAACCGTTGCCTTACTGGCTATAAGTTCTCAACCCCCTCACCCCTTAGCTCATTCTTTCACTTTTCACTCTCAAAATTTACTTTCGCTCTCGAGTTGCCCTGCTAGCAGAGATTTGAGTTTAAGGGCAGCTGTGCTGGCTTTCGTGAACGCCAGGCAATTTTCGGCAAACTTTTTCTGACCGTAAACGACACATCAAGGTCAGTTCACTTAACCTTCGATTTATTCTTCGAGATGTCACGAGTATCCTCGGGTAGTGAGGCATCCTCCTCAGGAGGTCGGAGTGCCGAGGAGGGGAGAGAAGTGGTTAGCCGAAGGAAGGGGAAGGAGATAGTAGGGTCGTCTGCAGCCGAGAAAGAGGGAAAGGAAGTGGTTCGGTCTTCGGTCGTCGAGGCAGTGGTGGAGACTGTGAGACAGGCGAGCGAGCTGGGTCAGATGCCGACCGTGTTGTCCGGTCATGGGGGAATAAGGCAGTACAGCAGCGAGCTGCTGACCAAAGCTGTCTACGGTCGAGCGGAGACCTACGAGGAGAATGATCCGAGGGAGGTCACCGAGGTGGACGATATCCGCTTGGTTCTAATTGAGCAGGACCTACTCCGTACTTGGAAAGGTTTCGCCATTCCTCAGTAGTACACACTGATCCTCCCTGGCCCCGGGGTGCGAGCGAACACAGCCCTTTCGCCGGACACTTGCGTCTTCACCTATGACGCATTGAATGCCGGCCTGCGCTTTCCCCTTCATCCTTTCGTCACTATTGTGCTCCGGTGGTATGGGCTGTGTCCCATTTAGTTCATGCCAAACACTTGGCGTCATGTGCTCGGGTTTCTTCTTCAGTGCCGAACGGCTAAGGTGGAGCCGTAGCTCGTCATCCTCCGGAGTGTGTACCGGATCAACAGAATGAGCAAGCTCGAGCCTCGCTATTATCTGTCGCCTCGAAAAGGCGTCAAGCTGATAGAAAACCCCGACTCGATAAAGTCGTGGAAGGGAAAGTTTTTCCTGATCAAGGGCCCCTCGGCGTGGGACTTCCCGACTCGGTGGAAGGACGAGGTGCCGAAGTACGCTAAGGCCGAGCCAGTGTTGACCCCGGCCGAGGCAGAGGTGGCGGCAAAGCAGATCGGTCTTCCGATGTTGAGTTGGAGGGAAATGACCGAGGAGGTGCTTCACGGGTCGGGCCTTAGTCTGATCGACCCGAGTATGCTCCTGACATCTCCTTGTGCTTTATTTTCCTTTAATGCCTTGTATGTTTTTTTTTCTAACTTGTTTTTTTCTTTCACTTCGACAGAGGCTCCGAACATGGACTTCAAGGTGATGATGGCCGAACGAAATAAGGCCGCTAACGCCAAGAAGAGGAAGAGGACGAGCACGGGTCCCTCGTCGGGCCGACCCACGAAGATTCCCTCAGTCGCAGCCGGGGCCGTCGTCCCTGTCTCTCCTTGGCCAACGTCTTCGGCCGTTGGTGTTGGCCAGTCAGCCCTGGCTGCTCTTCGGGCGAGGGCTTTTCCATCTCGGCGGCACTGGCACTCGAGGCCCCTCCCTTAACCGAGCATGCCGAGGTTATACTGACCGAGGCTCGCAAGAAGCTGTTCATCCCCGATTGGCGGGTGAAGAACCATGACGGCTTTTTGGGGGACTCGGGGATGAGCATGCAGGCTGCTCGCCATCTCCCGACCCCGAAGGACCGAGATGCGCTGAAGGCGGGGACGATGGGCGACGATGCCCTCGAAGTAGCCTGGTCACTCATGTCGGTAAGTTTTCTTTGCTGTTCCAAATTTTTCTTGAAAACTTTCTAAGTCTTAGCTCGGCTTTTGTTGCGTTCTAACTACTTCTCCATGCAGGCCACTTGCCACTTCAGCCATCTTCTCGAGGAGTATGCCAATCAAGAGAGGGAGCTGAAGGCCCTCAGCGACAAAGACAGAGCGGAAAGGGCGATGGCCATAGAGCAGTTGGAGGCGGAGCAGCACCGCTCGGACACTTTGGCAGCCCAAGTTGCCGAACTTGAAGCAGCTTTGGAGAAAGCGAGGGAGAAGCTCACTTCGGAGGTCGCTAAGGTAACCAAGGAGAGGACCGAAGCGGCGAGGGCTTTGGAGGCAGTGAGGCTGCAACAAGACAAGGCCATGGAGAAGGCGAGGGCAGAGATTGAGGCCGAGGCTAAGAAGCACATGGCGGCCAACATGGAGTAGTCTTATGCCACCGCGCTCGAGCACGTCGAGGCTCGGGTCTCCGGCTTCGACAGGTCGGGGTACAGACTGTGGGGCCCGGTCGACGAGGAAGGAGCCGAAGGAGCGGAGGAAGAAGAAGAGGGGGACGAGCGACATGGTGACTACGCTCCTGCCGACCCTGAGACTGTGGTGGTGGAGGAAGGGGACGACGAGGTCGCGGCCGACCCCCGAGCCAGAGTAGCAGGGGACGAGGAGCTACCTTCCGAGCTACCCCTCAAGGTGGCCCCTTGATCTTCTTCGTTTTTGTAATAATTTTTTTTTGATGTACTGCCTTGTAGCGGACTGGCCACCGCTTTTTGGTATCAATAAAATTTTTGTTTTTGACAAAACTAGCTAAGTGTTGAAGTCTGTTTTGAGTCTTTCCGAAAATATTTTTGTCTTGAGATTTGGCTAAGTGTTGAACACCACCTCTTGTTCTTTGTGTTGATATGCTTCCGCTTTTCAGGTTGAGTCGAGTTCAGCAGCTGAAACCTCTCATCTTCGCACTGACTTGAAAGCAGCGAAGCTGGTCCTCTCCCGCAGCCGAGAGTGTTTCCTCAAAAGCGAGTTGGAACTAGAGGCTCTCAAGGCAATGTCGAGAGAGTATTTCTCCGAGGTGAAACAACTATGGAAGCGAGCTCGCGAGGTTCATCTTGAAGGCGAGGTGGAGTTGCTTAGGAAGACGCTGTTCGACGTTGAGAAGGAGAAAGGTGAACTACTGGCGGAGGTTCATCACCTGAAGATAGCAGAAGAAGAACTTTCGGCAGAGGAAGAATAGTTAGCTTTTGTGGTGGGTAAGTTGATGGTCGAGCGCAACGAGCTGACGACGAGGGTTGACGAGTTGAGGAGGGTTACGATCGACAAAAGCATCGAAGTGACCCATCTTCGTCGAATTACAGCCGATAGCTCTGGAGCCGCAGGATCTGCTCAACTTCCTCATTTCAAAATAGTTGTGAAGGATGCTACTCTGAAGGATCGAATCGTTGAGCTCGAGGAGGAAGTGGCTCGACTCAAACCTCAGCCTGAACGGATTAATGTCAGAAGGACGTCGTGTACTCGCATAGAGAGTGAGAGAGGGATCTCGTTTTACGAGCTTGCGACTCGCTCGCCTGCCTTTAGGCGTAGCCCGGTTGATTCTCAAAGCAGGGTGGCTACTTCGTCTAGTGGCACTTCGGTTGGGCCACGGTCAGAGGCAGTGCCGAAGAGGCATCTCGATTTGTTGGTCTAGAGACGAGCTCCGAGGTTAGGCGACGCCGTCCCCGGGTGTCTTTGAACCGAAACGTCCCTATTCCTAAGAAGCGTTGAATAAGTTATTGTATTTATGCCTCTTTGAGTCTTTGTAGTCCCTTGTAGTAGAGTAGTTTGGCCTTGTAACTTGTGTTCCTTTGAACTTTAATAGAAGTGAAGGCTTGTTTTACTCTCTAGCGTTTGTGTGTTGGTACTTGTCGTTTGTAACTTGCTTTCTAGGGGAGATTCCAACGGTTGTGGGAGCAACTCCGAATGGCAAACCACTTCTAGCTCGCTTAAGAGGCTTGCGAAGTGGAATCGAGCCAAGTTTTGGACTCCAAACACGTTGTTTGAGAAGTTTCAATGGTTGTGGAAGCAATTCCGAATGGCGAACCACTTCTAGTTCGCTTAAGAGCGAACTTGCGAAGTGGAATCGAGCCAAGTTTTGGACTTCGAATGCGTTGTTTGAGAAGTTTCAACGATTGTGGGAGCAATTCCGAATGGCGAACCACTTCTAGTTCGCTTAAGAGCAAACTTGCGAAGCGGAATCGAGCCAAGTTTTGGACTCCGAACACGTCGTTTGAGTATGTTTCAATGGTTGTGGGAGCAGTTCTGAATGGCGAACCACTTCTAGTTCACTTAAGAGCGAACTTGCGAAGCGGAATCGAGCCAAGTTTTGGACTCCGAACACGTCGTTTGAGTAAGTTTCAACGGTTGTGGGAGCAATTCCGAATGGCAAACCACTTCTAGCTCGCTTAAGAGCGAACTTGCGAAGCGGAATCAAGCCATGTTTTGGACTCCGAACACGTCGTTTGAGTAAGAGCGATTAAAGGCCTTAAATAGAGAGATACAAATAATCACAAGGAAAATATGGGAGAAAAGAAGTTCTTTATTGATAACTGCTAATCGGCTGCTTCTAAGTTGCAAGTCATTATTACAATGAGAAAGTAAAGAAGCAAATACAAATAAAATGATAGGAATGGATCGACATTTGAAGGTACTTGGAGAGGCGTTCAGGCGCTCTCTTGGTACTTCAGTAAATGGTCGGCATTCCAAGTTCTGGGTATCTCTCTGCCTTCAAGGTCCTCTAGACGATATGCTCTGGGACGGACTACTTTGGAAACTTTGTACGGTCCTTCCCAATTTGGAGCTAGCTTACTCTTTTGACTAGGGAACGAGATAGCTAGCTTTCTGAGGACCAAGTCCCCTTCCTTGAGATCTGTGGGACGAACCCTTTTGTTGTAGGCCTGCTCAATCCTTCTTCGATAATTTTGCTGGTGAATAGAAGCTCTTTCACAGAGCTCATCAATCAGGTCCAAATTTGCTCGGAGTTCTCTGGCGTTCTACTCTTCATCATAGGAAATAAGGCAAGGGGATGGCAGGCCAACCTCTAAGGGGATTACAGCTTCAGACCCATAGGTGAGATTAAAGGGCGACTCTCCTATGGGGGTCCATTTCGTAGTGAGGTAGTTCCACAATACGTTTGGAAGCTATTCCGCCCATAAGAAGCCTCTGGCCGACTTATCTAGTCTCTTCTTAATCCCGGAGAGGATCTGCCTGTTGGCATTCTCTACCTGGCCATTTGACTGAGGATGGGAGACGGAGGAGAAGCGTTGCTGAATGCCAAGGTCTTCACACAAGATCGGAATGCTGCCCCTATAAAGTGTGTTCCATTATCCGTTATTAGGACCCGAGGTACGCCAAACCGACAAATTACATTTCTCCAGAAGAACTACAGCACTTTGTTCGCAGTAATGGTAGCCAATGGCTCGGCCTTTATCAACTTAGAGAAGTAGTCGATTGCCACGACTAGAAACTTGAGCTGACTCGGAACTGGTGGAAATGGACCTAACAAGTCCATCCCCCACATTGCGAAGGGAATCGGGCTTGAGAGGGATGTGAGTTGTGCGTGGGGTAGGTGACGGATGTTGGAGAACTGCTGACAAGGGCCGCATTAATTGCTGGATGTGTTGCTCGACATCTCGAAGTACGGTAGGCCAAAAATACCCATAGTTCAGAACTTTCCTGGCGAGGGACCTGGACCCTAAATGTGCTCCGTCTATGCCTTCGTGGAGTTCTTGCAAGGGATACAAGGCTTCTTCCGGGGAGATTCACCTCAAGTAGGGTCTGCCATCTACATGGGTGTAGGAGCGTTTGTATAAGACTCCTTCGACAAGGGTGTACCACTCCGCTCTCGTTCGGATTCGACGGGCTTCTTTAGGGTCTTTGGGAAGGACCCCGTCCCTGAGGAATTCTATCAAAAGCTTCATCCAGTTGTTCCGGAGTTGGACGAGCAACGACTCCATCGAGTCGGGGGCTTCTTCTTCTATGCTCGGTCTTAGGAGTACTTCGATGAGGACGGTCTGCTCGAGACCTTAGAGGGAGGAGGAGGTCAGTTCGGAGAGGGCATCTGCTTGGAAATTCTCTTCTCTAGGGATCCGCTGGACCAGCGCCTCTTCGAATGAAGCCATGAGACTTTGGACCTTGGCTAGGTACTTAGCCATTCGGTTGTCTCGTGCTTCGTACTCCCCTAAGACTTGATTCACCACCAGCTGCGAATCACTGAATATTCGGAGATGTTATGCCCCTGCTTTGCGTGCCATACCTAGGCCGGCTATAAGGGCTTCATATTCAGCTTCGTTGTTGAAGGCCTTAAAGTTGATGCAGAGGGAGTATTGGAGAACGAAGTCATCAGGGCCTGCCAGAATGACCCCGGCTCCGCTCTCTTCGGTGCAAGAGGACCCATCTACATATACTGTCCAGATGGGAGGCCCGTTTGCTGCTTGACTAACCTCCGGGATGGTGCTTTCAATAATAAATTCAGCTAAGGCTTGGGCCTTGATTGCAGTCCGAGGTTAGTAAGATATGTCATGTTGACTTAGCTCGATCGACCACTTCATTAGATGCCCGAAGGTCTCGGGCTTGTGTAGAACTTGTTTGAGCGGCTGGTCGGTAAGGATAACCACCGAGTGGAATTGAAAATAAGGGCGGAGCTTCCTGGCTGCCATAACCAAGGCGTATGCTATCTTTTCCAATCTTGGATAGCGGAGCTCGACATCCCAAAGTACCTTGCTCACATAATAGATAGGCTTCTGAGCCTTGTCTTCTTCCCTTACTAGAACGGCGCTGAGGGTTTGCTCGGAGGTAGCTAGGTAGAGGTAGAGTGTTTCCCCAGGGATAGGCTTGCTGAGGAGAAGGGGATTGACCAGATAGGCCTTTAGCTGATCGAACGATTCTTGCTGCTGTTGGCCCCACTCGAAGCCTTTAGCCCCCCTGAGGGCTTTGAAGAAAGGAAGACACTTCTCTCCCGACTTAGACAGGAAGTGCCCTATGGCCGCGAGGCCCCCTGCAAGCTTCTGAACCTCTTTCACACTTGTAGGAGGGGCCATGTCCAGTATCGCTTTGATCTTCTCGGGGTTGGCTTCGATTCCTCATTGACTGACCATGAAGCCTAGGAACTTACCCGACGAGACTCCGAACGCACACTTGTTCGGGTTGAGCCTCATATCATGCTTCCTCAACACATCGAATGCTTCTTGGAGATCGGCAACATGGTTGGCCCCATGGATGCTTTTAACTAGCATATCATTAACATATACTTCCATGTTTTGGCCGATCTGATTGTGGAAGACCTTGTTCACGAGGCGTTGGTAAGTTGCTCCGATATTTTTCAGCCCGAAGGGCATTACCCTGTAGCAATAGAGCCCTTGGTCGGTGACGAAGGAAGTCTTCGGGATATTCGGGGGAAACATTCTAATTTGGTTATACCCGGAGAAGGCGTCCATGAAGCTGAGCAACTCATGACCCGAAGTAGCGTCGATCAAGGTGTCGATGTTGGGGAGAGGGAATGGATCTTTAGGGCATGCTGTGTTCAGGTCCGTGAAGTCGATGCAAATTCTCCAACTTCCGTTTGCCTTCTTAACCATAACAACATTAGAGAGCCATTCGGGATATTTAACTTCTTGTATGAACCAGGCTTTGAGGAGCTTGTCCACTTCTTCCTTTATAGCTTGCTGGTGTTCGGGGGTAAATTTGCACCTCTTCTGCTGGACCGGTTTGGACCCCGGAGCAACGCTTAGGTGGTGGACGAGGAGCTCCTCGGAAATCCCTGGCATATCGGCAGCCGACCAGGCAAAGAGGTCTTTGTTCTTCTTGATGCATTGGACTATGTCGGAACAGAGGGCAGAGGGGAGGGTCTTGCTGATGAAGAACTTGCGGTTCGGATCTTGCTCAGAAAAGAGCACTTCCTCTAGCTCGTCCGCTGGTTCGGACATAGGTTGGGCATTCCCCTGAGGAATCTCAAGAGTCTCGAGGGAGAGGACAGGTCCCCCGGTGGAGGTCATGTAACACTTGCGGGCCATCTCTTGACTACCTCTTACTTCCCCTAAACCTGACTTAGTGGGGAACATCATTTTAAGATGATAAGCCGAAGGGACGGCCTCTAAAGTGGCTAGGCCTGGTCGGCCTAGATACACATTGTAAGAAGCTGGGATGTCGACGACCATGAAATCCATTGGCTCCGTCCGGGTAGTAGGAGTTTTGCCAGCGGTTACGTCGAGGGTTATTATCCCTTCGATAGTCACTGGCACTCCCGTGAACCCATGGAGCGTGTAGCCGGCGGGTTTGAGCCTGTCCTGCGATAACTTAAGTCCTCGAAAGGCTGCTAGGAAGAGGATGTTGACAGAGCTACCATTGTCTACCAGAATCCTCTACTCTTTGAAGTTGGCCATGTGGAGGTTGATTACTAAGGCATCGCAATGGGGAGTTCGGACACCATCCAGGTCTTCATCCGAGAAACTGACCAGGACTCCGAGGCCTTTGGGAGGGGGTATGCCGTGAACCGAATTGACTTCTCGTATGAAAGCCTTCCGGGAAGAGTTGGAGGTTCCTCCCATGGGACCTACATGAATGAGATGCAAGATGCATTCCTCTTCAAACTCGGGAGTCCCGTTGCGCCTCTCGGGACGCTTGTTAGCCCCCCTGGGGGGAGGAGGGAAATCAATTCAGTCCTATCTCACAAACTTAGACAACTGCCCTCTCTGGATGAGGGCTTCAATCTCATTCTTTAGGGCCAGACAGTCGTTGGTGTCGTGGTCGTGGTCTCGATGATATCGGCACCACTTTTCCTTGTCCCTCTTCTTGCCCCGGGTATTCATCTTCGGGGTAGGAGGCAGAACTCCTTCCTTCTAGACCTCCATGAGAATGGTAGAAATGTTGGCGTTAAGAGGGGTAAACTTCTCAAATCTGGAAGGCGGGCGGCGTTGGCCCCCGTTGTCCTTCTAGAGCTTCTTAGCTCCCTCTTCTTCAGCTGCCTTTCTCTTGGTCCCGGAGTAAGACCCCTCAAGAGTGGGGCAATATTCAGCTTCCTCAGCCCGGATATACTTCTCGCTTCTGAGAAGAAGGTCGGAGAAGTTTTGCGGGGGCTTCTTGGCTAGGGAGGAGCGAAGGCTTGAGTTGAGGACGTTTGACTGGAAGGCTGCAGCGGCGACTGATTGGTCGAGGGAGGCAATGGACCTAGCTTCCATGGTAAACCGCTTCACATAATCTCTCAGCTTCTCACCTTTCTTCTGACTGAGGTAGAGTAGCGAAATACTAGTCTTCTCAGTGTGGCGGCTACTCACAAAGTGGGTGACGAAGAGGGTCTCAAATTGTTCAAAGGAGAATATGGAGGATGGGGCAAGGCGAGAGTACCATTCCCGGGCCGGACCTTTGAGAGTGGCTGGGAAGGTTTTGCACAGTAGAGCATCGGAAGCTTGGTGGATCAACATGAGGGTCTTGAAGCTCTCCATGTTATCCACGGGGTCTGTCTCCCCAGAGTAAGTCTCGAACTGCGGGGGCTTGAACCCTACTGGAACGGGAGCCTCCATGATAGTTCGGGAGAAGGGAGGTCGGCTTGGACGAAGGGTCCTTCCTCTCAGCTCCTCTTCCCTGTCTAGTTGGCCGAGGCGCCTCTCCATCTCGTGGAGACGATGATAGACAACATTATCCCTTCGACGGTAGCCAAATGAGTCTTGGACTCGTCTTCGTATGAAGGAGAGCGGGGGCTACGGTGATGGTAGCTCAGAGAATGGCGAGGACTATGAGTGTGATTGCGGTTGCTAGGAGCTTGGAGAGGAGTTAGGGACCGATGGTGAGGACTTTGGACCAGAGGAGGAGTGGGAACCCTCTGAGCATTGTTTTTATCTGGTCGGAGGTTGAGGGCTTGCAAGATGGTTGCCTGGAATTGTTAGAATTCGGCACAGGTGATGGGTGTGTTATCTTCCCTCAGGGGTTGTCGACTAGTGGGAGAGTGATGCCTTCTGCGATGGTAGTCTGGGGACTCTCTCCTCCTTCTGTAAAGAGGGGACCTCCTGTGGTCGCGGTGACGAGGAGATCGCTCATTTGGACGTTCCGGGCGGGAGGCTCCCTTACGGGCCCACCTTTCATCCAAACGGTGGCGAAGGTCCTCCTCTTTCTGCCGGTTGAGGAGGGTATTACGGAGGTCTTCAGAAAGCCGGGGGTTGTAAGATGCCATTGAGTCGGTTGAAGGGTTATGTATGGAGACGTGGTCACGGTGAAGGGGTTGTTTATGAAGATTGGGGCGAGAGGTCCCTACATCGGCATTCTGGGGCCCGAGTGGAGCTCGCTGGGATTTAAGAGGTTGCTCCTGCTGCAGGGGCTGATCAGGTTGGGGAGGGAGCTGCCCCTGCTACTGGACGGTTTGGAGGGGGACCTCCTGTTGCGGTTGAGGAGGAGTGGGTCCGCGATTGGACCCTTTGGATCTCATTTTCTTTGGAGGCATGGCTGGAGGTGATCTTAACCAATGGAAGAGGATGGATTGCTATTCGTGGTTCCCACAGACGGCGCCAATCTGTTACCGCTAAATCTGGTGTGGGGGCAAATAGATAGAATTTGTGGATTCTTTGGGATGTTGAATAGTCAAACCTGAAACCTTTCCGCCGGAGTTTGACCGTGATCTCCCGCCGTTCACCTGCAAAAAGTGCGAAACACCGGGGTTAATCCCAGTGATGCACCCTCCGACGCTCAAGTCAGTAATCAGAAAGATTATGAATGAGCTTTGATTGACAAAAGATTGATTATCCGTTAACAGTGGGGGGTGGGGGGTATTTATAGCCTCCTTAGGGACCAATTTCGGGATAAGATCAAATCCTTACTTCCCAGTGAATGGATAGAGTGAATCAGGGGCGTTGATTAAGTATAATCATAAACCCTAATTCTATCCAGCTGGACTGGGTTCTTTGCGGGTTAGAACATGCACCCAGTTGAGGTGGATCCGTTCGTGGGCTATTGGGTCTTTGGAGAAAAGACCCAGTACCCATTTCAGACCTGTCTGTAGGTAAAATTACCATTTTACCCCCGAGCTTTAAGATTCGTGCCCAATTTGGACGGTCCCGATCTAACCCTATTTTTTAGCCATATCAGGAACCGTAGTGACTTTAAGTCAAATGACTACGTACACCATGGTCACTTTGAGAAGCGCTTATGACACTCACGTAACGATCCATTCAGCGTTCTTATAGTGGGTCAGTCTAGTACATTATTACTCTAATATGTACTCATGTGAAGATTTGATATCTCATATCCATGACCCGTGAGATATGGTTATCAATCTATATACTAGTCTTTATGTATTATTGTTGTCCTAATTTACAATAATACTTGACTAGGGATATTTAAGAATAATGTTCTAATAAGAACCAATAGGATCTCACAATCAAGTCGTGCACTTGATATCCCATTGTATTGAACCTATTATTCTAAAGACTTTATTATGTTGATTTAATCATAATAAATAACATAATAAATGAAATGCCTCATATATAAAATAAATATCATGATACAATGTAAAATGGTAATGTCAATACACAACTAGACACTAGGGCATACACCAACAGAAAACACACTCAAATTTCCGGAAGATTTATTAACTTTAAAACTAATATAACCCTCCTTCAATTCTGGGATTTATCCCCAAAAAACTGAAATTGACACCTCTATAAAACTAAGATAACTCTTTAAAAATTTGAAATAATAATCCTTCAAAACTGAAATGTATACTCTCCTCAAAACTGGGAATTCCTTCCATAAAATTGTAGTTTTACAGATTCGCAACCACCACTCAACTTGTCAAAAACTGAAAACTCATTTTTCTTTAAATCTGAAATTTATGCCTTTTTATCATTAAGAATAGTCCATTTAAAAATGAATATTTAATTCAAAAAAAATGAGTTTATACTTACTCCATAAACATAGAATTTGTTGCCAAATTTATAAATCAATTCGCACAAAATAGAAGCTCTAAATCATCAACAAACTGAAACAAGTTCTTTAATAAAATCTGAAACTTCGAACTTCAATTCGTGGTCAACAAATCATTAAAAACTCCATTATGGTCAATTATAATCATGTATATATATACATCCACATCCCCCCTAGGGTTTACAACCCTAGCTTACACAAAATCCCCACATAGACACTCCAAAACACCCCAACACAGTGCTGGCAGAAACTAGCACTGTGCAAACCTTTGCACAGTGTTTGGGTTCGGCACTAAGCACCCCCGGGTTGGTTGCACCCGAAACCCTAGCCCCTAGGGTTGTGGCCAAAATCCTAGCTCCATCCATATTCGATTCTGTTTTATTTCAAAACCCATTATTTCATGCTCCAATCAATGGAAATTAATTTATAAAAATTCTACTTAATGAAAACAGTGAGTTAAACATAAAGATCTCATCTTTTAGTGATCAACATGAATATTAAGGACATATGACAAGTTCTAATCATCTTTATTATTATATGGGTTCATTAGATCCAATTTCATGGGTAAAGAAGTGATCTTTCACACTCAATAATGTTCTTAATGAGTAGATCAAACAAGAATATCATGCCATCAAGATTTGATTTTTCATCACATTAACAAACAATATATCTCTACAACCATCTCATAAACGAAACACCACATTCATGCTAATATAATCATATATCACAAAATATAAACTCTAGCATGATTCTATATTGTTCACGAGAAATAAAATGTATCAAGAGACATGGAATGGTGCCCACCTTTTTGTAGATTGAACAAAAGATCAAGAAAACCATTCTCCTCTTTAAGAAGTTGATCTCCACTCTTGAAACCACCAAAAATAACCAAGATAAAGCATGGAAAATGCAGGCCGAAATTCCCACTGCTCTTATATATATGGTCGAGCTCAGTTTTAGGGTTTCTTGAGGGAGTTTTCGCAATAAAGTTCCTCTACAAATCCAAATTGTATTATTCAACTATTTACTCAATCTTTCCAATTATAATTCAATCAAATATGGATAAATATCCGTCCAAGAATATTTCTACAGAAAACCAGCCCCCAAATGTGGCTAACAATTTTTCTTTTAGCTTAAATTTTTGGCTCCAGACGTCTCTTTACACCAAGCCCCCTTTTTTTAAAATATTACAAAAACAGTTTCTCTTATTCAGAAAAATCCCAAAAATTAAAATAAATCCAATTATAATTATCAGAATTTATTTAGTAACTCAAAATTTAAAATTTAGATTTAAAAAATATTTGCATGTGTTTTGTACTTGCAAAACAACAATTTCATAAAAATTCAAAATAACCAAATTAATTAATTAGAAAATTATTTATTAACTAAAAATAGCATATTTAAATTTCTTGGGCGTTACACCCAAAGAATCTCTAAAAAGATACACACAAGTACTGCCCATTGGACAGAAAAGCCGCACTAAAAATATAGCCAGCCGCACATTACGATCAACTGCAATTTATTGTCGTCGACTGCATTTCGTCCTCCCAAGTCAGAGCCTATTAGCGGTCGAGTGCGTTTTCTGATTTCTGCTCATAGCTGCATAAAAGTTAATTTTACCAGAGCTACAAAACTCCATTCGTGTCATATGACCACTCGTTTCAAAGAAGACTCGACGGCCGACATCTTTAATTTAGGACAAAAGTTTAGATTCGTCCATCTTCTAGTTCAAAACAGTCTTTCTAGTTCTAGGTGTTGTTACTGCTGCTTTTCTTCACAATGCTTTGTTGTAGCGCCCCGAATTTCATAATAGGAAATACAAGACACAAATCCAGAATCTTTACTACAATGTAAACCAAATACAACACAAAAATACAGGGAAATTTAAAACTTTCTTTACATCAATACTCATTACAATGCACAACGGAAAAATTACAACACTTTTAATACAACTTGAATCAATAATTGAAATTCAGTCTTCTCTTAGTCCAAGCTTTAAGTCCTGCTGAGCTACTCACTTGCAAATCCTGTAAAACTGACAGAACTGTGGGCACGTTAGTTGAATGCAACTGACGCAATACTAATAAAAGCAGTGAATCTCCAATATCTAACAACCACAAATTTGTCGCACATAAAATAAAACAATCATAGAAAAGATTCATAAATCAACAAGTGAAACTGAATTAAAAGAATAAGTGTGTGTTAAGAAAACAAAGAAAAACGCATAAACAATGTTCAAGAAAACACAATGCAGCCTAATGCATACTTGTTCGGATTCAATGCATCCTATACTATATAGATCCGAGGGCAAGCCCTTAGCATTCTACACATTATGTGGTTTAATCCCTCGCTACCTACTACCATGACTACTACGAGATTTAGACATTTTGCAAGTATTGGCTCTCGCCCCAGCATACTGGAGATCAATCACACTTTACAGATCATTCTGGGGCCTCTTTCATCCCTCATTCTAGAATACTGAGGATTATCTCACTCCGCATGTCTTCCTGGAGTCCTCATTGCACATATATCCCACGAACGTCGCTCTCATCTCGGAATACTGAAGATCGATCCCACTTCGCATGTAACACCTCGAATTCCAAATACATGTAATTCTTAGCACAACAGGATCTTTTACTTCAATTCATACAAATTTACAAGGAATTTAAAACTTTTTCATTACACACTGTCTGTTACAAAAATGCACAATGAAAATTACAACAAAATATACAACTTTAGCCTTCAACAACTTTAATCTTGAAGTAATCATCAGTATTAACTCATCTTTATGCCTTCTGCTAATCCAAGTCCTGCATTGAAAAACTGTCGGCACGTCAATTGCATACAACTGACGCAATGTTATAATACAACGATTCTTCTACTTTAGCTATCACAAACTTGATTGCAAACAGGAAAAGTGACTACCCTAGTAGTGTCAGTGTATGATATGGCTTAATGCCTAATGCTGATGTTTACACTACGATGATACTAATGCATACTTGTTCAGATTCTATGCATCCCATAATACATAGGTCCGAAGATAATCCCTTATCGTACTCCTCATTATAGGATTTAATCCATTGCCATGCACAACCTACTACAGTAACAAAAGTAACGTTTAGACATTCCACGTGTACGGATTTTAGTCCTGGAGTCCACCATCAAACTATACAGAACCCTCATCGTGCGAACATCCTGCAAGTGCCTCTCTAGCCTCGGTATACGCCTATACATTGGAGATCGGCCTCCCATCAGCCCGACTATTCATGATCCTGGAGTCAACCTTCAAATCAATCGTAGTTTCGGATTTAATTAAGGCTCGTCTCACATCACAAGAAACCATAGTCTCGGAGTCCACCATCAAATTGGGTCTATAGTCCTGGAATCCACCGTCAGACTATATAGAGGCGCCCCACTTACGTTTGCCCAAGTTTCATAACATCTCCTACTAGTGTCTGACCTTAAGTTTAAGTTATAGTTATTAAGACCTTAGCTTTGTCCACCGAACTTAAGGTACATCTTACTAACATTACAATTTTAAATCAAATTTTATACATTGTAAAAGTTTTTAGGACAACTAGATAAGAGACATCAACACAATGGTATTGTAAAAATTATATAAATTCCAATAATACTCCAAAAATAGATTTATTAGTTTCAAAGGAATCATGAATGAGTCTAATAAAACTTTGTAGTTAAGATCATCTACATTCATCCTCAATTACACTGTCTAAATTCATTTGCAAAACAGTAGGTTCAAAATCTGAAAACTGCAGCTCATGCTACTTGTAAAAATCTTAGAAAATTATATACTTCATAAAAATTTGTGTTCTTTAGACCAAAATAGAGGTATATAAGTATACTATAGCTTCTTAGTTGTAAGTTTCCCAAAATTTGGTGTCTATAACCCTGAATTATTCGAAATCTACAGTAGGGTCGAAATATTAAAGTACTGCCACTTGTTCAGTTTTGTAAAATTCATTATAAATTCAATTATTTATGAAAAATTGATTTATTAGATTTTACATAATATTTAATGAGTCTACTTCAAGTTTTCAGTTTTGACTTTTCTCAAAATACTTCATCTAAGATGTTGAAATGATCAAAAATCCAAAATGTATACAAATTTCCAGCAACTAGCTAACTGCCAACCAGTCCTATGTTGAGATTTTATTTAAATAGTAAACGACATCCAAATATTATAAAATTTTAAGGAGATATTCTTGACATATACGAGATGCTCCTATAAAAATTTTGGCTCTAGATTCAATCTAGTTTAATAGTTATGATTTTTTGAAGTGCAACTAGAACTCAAAACAGAACCTTATGAAAATGCCCCCAAATCAAGCATATCATAATTTCACTCATTCAATTAACAACAAATAATCTAAACATGAATGTTCAATCTACATAAGTTAGCATGCATCTAACAATACACACATGTGAAGCATTCTATTAATAAAACTACATTAGAAAGTCGAAGAAACACCTACCTAAAATGTAGAATTCCTAGTAGTAGAACTCCTAGAAATTAATGCTCCAAAGCTCCAAGCTCCCTAATAAAATGGCCGGCCTCTTCCTAGCACAACCCGTAAGCTCTTCTCCCTCTTTTATTTTTCTATTTTTTTAGTTGTGTTTTTCAAGAAAAAAGTAGGGACTATTTATAGAAAATTTGTGTGGTCAAAATATCTCCCCACTTCCAACTAACTCACACCACTCTCCCTTATTCTCAATCATGGTGAGAAACACGTGCATGTGTAGTGTGCACACTCTTCATACAAATTTTATTATTAATTTTTATTAGGTTATATGTGTGTGTTACACATGGCAAGTGTACCAAACTAACTATATTTTAAATGTATACTTTAGTGCACACAAAATTAATCATGGGCTTTAAATTAATAATTAATTTCTAGTGGACTACAAAAGTGGATTTAGGCCTAATGGATTTTAATAAAAATAAATTACACAATTGTGACTAGAAAATGAGAAAAAAAATATTCACGAATCAAGAAAATTTTAGGAATCAACATAAGCACTGCAAAAACGTGCGTTGTACGTATCAATACAAAATAAATTTGAGAGAACGAAAAACAGTCAAAATATAAAATACATAGAACATGTATATTAATAATGTTACAAATACTTCATGTAACGGTAAAACATATGTAATCGATACATGCATTGAAAACACGTGCAATTCACATAAAAACACAAAGATTAAAACTAATATTTGAGTTGGCTCAAAATAGATAAAAATGAATTTTGAGAAGACGAAAAATATATTAATAGTCGAAATACAAAATATGTATGATATTTATATTAAAATACGTTAAGGATATTACCCATAGCGGTACAAAATATATGTGCGTAACACCCGTGGACAAAATTTTCATAACTCAATTTTGCGGGGTATTACATCACAGATCATTATGGGGCCTCATTCATCCCTCATCCCGAAATACTGGGGAATATCTCACTCTGCGGATCATCCTGCAGCCCTCATACTCACGTTTGCTTTTGTTTCATCATATCTTCTGTCTTTACAGTAAAAAGGAGTAACCTGAGCCACCTAGAGCTAGCTCCACTCTACGGACATACCCAGAAACTTTAGGTCAAATTCATTTTTGGATCACTTCTTTCGGCCAGACTTAACTCTACAAAACTATGAATACTAGCCCCTCTGGCTAATTCTTACGATCAATTAATTCACTGCCGGTAATCCTGGGTCCTGCCCAGCCTCTAAGCTCACAACACGAATTCCTCAACAATATCATTCCAGTGTTCTCACAATAACCCTAAATTCCCAATATGAACCACCACTTGGCCCGGTTATCAAAACATTCTTTCTTTTATTTATTTATGGAAACACCACTTTTCCGCAAAATATCTCAATTAAGATTATCTTATTCCAAATATAAACATTTATTTATCCACAATCATTCTATCATAACTCATCTATAATTTAATAAGCATTTCACTTCTATAAAGACCCTCTTCATTTATAGAAACAAAACAAATTAATTATATCTCTTCAAATCCAATTCATAATACTCCTTTTCATGTTTGAAATCACACTCAAATTTCTGGAAGATTTATCAACTTTAAAACTGAAATAACCCTCTTTCAATTCTAGGATTTATCCCTAAAATCTGAAATTTCACGGTTTCAAAATCTGAAATTCACACCTCTTTAAAATAGAAACTAACTTTTTAAAATCCAAAACATTTATCCTTCAAAACTGAAACATATACTTCCCTCAAAACTAAGAATTTCTTCTATAAAATTATAGTTTATACATTCGAAATCACAACTCAAACTTGCCAAAACTGAAACTCATTTATCTTTAAATCTGAAATTCATGCGTTCTTATCCTTAAGAACAGTCCATTCAAAAATGAATATTTAATTCTGAAAAATTGAGTTTATATTTACTCCATAAAAATAGACCATGTCACCAAATTGTAATCCATTCGCACAAAAGTTGAAACTCCAAATCATCAATAAACTATAACTCATTTTTTAAATAAAATTTGAAACTTGCAACTCCAGAATTTGATCAACAAATCACTTAAAAGTTCTCATTCTTGCCAAATATAATCATATACATACATACACATATCCAACCTAGAGTTTTCAACACTAGTGCACAAACAAAACACTAACACACACCTCAAACCCCGACCATCAACACACAGCCAAAACCCTTCCAAAATAGCAATCTCGGTTCTGCACAGTGCTTGGGTTGCACTGTGCAACCCAGAGGCTGTACAACCCCAAACCCTCAACCCTCGGCATTGATAATTTTTATTCTTTAGGATTTTATGCATGCTATTTTCAACTCCAAACAACTCGAATATAATATATAAAAAATTTAACATATTTAAACATCAAATAGTCTCCAAAATTTTATCTTTTTACATTTCAACATAGATCTAAAATCATACAACAAGATCTAATATCTACGACAATATATGAGTTTGTTAAATCAATTTTCATGGATAAAGATTTGATCTTTCAAGCTTAATAATATCCATAATTCAAGAGCAAATCAAATAAGAACATCATGCCATCAAGATTTAATTTTTATCTCATATTAACAACCAATCTTTATCTAACAATCAATTTCTACAATCATCTCATAACAAAACATCACATTCATGCTAATAATCATAACTTCACAAAGATTTAACCCTAGCATGATTCTACATTGTTCATGAGAAATAAAACACATCAAAAGATATAGAGTAGACGCCCACCTCATGTAGATTCAACACAAAAACAAGAAAGCCCTTCTCCTCCTTAAGAAGTTGATCTCCACTCTTCAGGCCGCCAAAATCACCAAGAAAATGCAAAAGAAATGCAGGCCGAACTCCTACTGCCTACATATATAGGGTCGGGCTCTGTGTTTGGGGTTTTGAGGGTCTTTTTGTAATAAAGACCCCCTACAATCCCAAATTTGCATAATTATTTATTTAGTCAATCTTTCTAAATCAAATCCAATCAAATATGGATAAAATCCACTTATAAATCCCTCTACTGATAAACCGGCCGCCAAATGCAGCCAGCAAAATTTAAAATTTAAAATTTGGCTCCAAACGACTTTTTACACAAAAGCCTCATTCTTTTAAAATATTTTCAAAAGTAGTTTTTCTTATTCAGAAAAATACCAAAAAATTAAAATATATTCAGTTATAAATAAGAGAATTAATTTAGAAACTCAAAATTTTAAAACTTGCATTACAAGATTATTTGCATGTGTTTTGCACGTGTAAAACGATAATTTCACAAAAATTTAAAATAATTAAATTAATTAATTTAAAAATTATTCATTAATTCAAAATGTCATATTTAAATTTCTGGGCGTTACATTTGTGTCTTCTCTTTCTCCAACTCCAAGCTCCGTGATTATGTATATTTGAGTCCACAATCTTAACAATCATCTCATTCCTTCCGAAACAAACAAATAAATAAAATTAAGTAAAAAGATGATGAAATTCAATGTTATAAAAGTGAACTCACAATTTTAATGCGTAAAAGAAGTAATAAAATCAAGTAGAAATTATACTCATCAAATACCACCAAACTTAAGATTTTGCTTGTCATCGAGCAAAAAAGAAAACCATAAATCAAATGATAGTAATCATAGTTAGGCTCAATTCATCTCACCCAAAGAACTTATTATGCAAACATCAAATTTTAAAATTAATACATAAATAATAGAAAATAAAGGAAAGCTAAGCATACTCACTTTCTCCAGTATTCAAGCATAATTTCAAACTCAATTATATTTGTCATGTAATTAACGCAACTGAATCATATAACAACTCAATATGCGATCATTCATTCGCACTACTACAAATAGGGTAGCAAACATGAGGTTTATTTGTTTTATTTCTTTTTTTTATTCACTTTCTTCAGTGGAACTATTCATACATAATTCCAAACTCAATCATATTTTTCATGCAATTAACACAACTGAATTATGTAACAACTCAATCTGAGATCACCCATTCTTACTACTTTAAACCCCTTCCCCCAAACTTAAATATCACATTATCCTCCATGGAAAAAGATAAGGAAAAAGAAAAAATGAGAAAAGTTCAGAATTGCTCCCCTGATTCATGTTGAAAATCTGGATGAGTGATGTTCATTATTTTGTTGATATTTGGAGTTGTAGATGTCTAAATTCCCTGTTCTTTTTGCATTTGAAAGCTAAGAAAATTTTCTTCGATCAGAATCTGACACATATTTCCATATTTGGACTTCATCCTACCAAAAATAAGCCATCAAACTAGTTCTAGAAAACAACTCCACCTGGAAACCCCCAAACTTACGCAATCCTATAAAATAAAATCAAACAGAAAATAAATTAAACAAAAGTAAAAATAAGTCTAACGAAAAAAAAACATGGTTTTCCTCCCAAGAAGCGCTAAATTTTAAGTCTTCAGCCGAACATGGTAACTAAGATGATTAGGTGATGCCAATATCCAATAAAATAAGAACATCTTTTCCAATAACTTTCTTCATATGTGGATTAGGTTTTCTCAGTGCATCTTGCAAACTAGATGACAACAGTTTAATCTCGGGTTTGAATGGTTTCTTACTTGAAGATGACGTCTATGATATACCCATATCTTTAAATTTCATCCGAGAATAAGGATGAATAGATGATGCAGCATCCAAATACTGAACATATTTCAAAACCTCTTCATTATCAGATTCTAGAGTTGTTGAATTTGTTAGACACACTTCTAGCGGTAACTTTGCAACTCCAACTTTATGTGTCTCGGCCACACCTAAATCAATTTCACTAACATCAAAACACGAATGAACTTTGGCAGGAAACTCCATGGATTTAAAAACATCAAACGTTACTTGCTCATCATCAACCCTCAAAATAAGTTTTTCTTATTTGACGTCAATCAAAACTCTCCCCGTAGCTAGAAAAGATCGCCCTAAAATTAACAGAATTTCTTCATCTTCCTCCATGTTAAGCATAATGAAATCAACCGGGAATATGAACTTTTCTACCTTCATCAAAACATCTTCAATTATCCCTCTTGCGAACTAGATAGATCTGTTTGCAACCCAATTGTAGTAGGTTTTACTTCTCCAATACAAAGTTTCCTAAAAACCGAAAAAAGGCATAAAATTAATACTTGCCCTTAAATGACACAAGGCTTTATCAAAATAAGAATTTTCAATGGTGCAAGGAATAGTAAAACTCCCTGGAGATTTAAGTTTAGGAGAACTTCTTTTGTAAAATTGCACTGCTCTCTTCAGTTAGGATCACCATCTCATTCTCCTCCAACATTCGCTTGTTTGATCAAATATCCTTCAAATATTTAGCATATTTAGGCATTTTTTATAAATCTTCAATAAGAATAATAATATAAAATTGCTTAAAAAAATTAAAAAATTTAGAGAATTGATTATCAAAGTTATTCTTTTCAAGTCTTTGCAGAAAAGGAATTGACGGATCATAAGAAGATTTAGAATTAGTTTCAGAATTAAACTCTCTGAAAATCGTGGGGTTTGAAGCTCCTTTCATATCCTTATAATTCCCAACATTGTGGTTGTCCACCTTTTGCATTTGCTCCCCCAAAACTGGCACAAACTCATTTTGATTTTTAGCCATGTTTTGTTTGGCAGTTTCTGCTTGTGGCTGCTCAATTGTTATCCCACTTCTTAGTGTTATTGTTTTGACATGCTCCTTAGAATTAGTCACGATATTACTGGGCAAGTTTCCTATTGTTCTCTTTATGAGAATATTTAAAAGCTAACCAGTTTGAGCATCAAGGTTGGGAATTGAAGTCATGTTATTTTGGATCGCCAAATATGTCGTTTGCATGTATTGCGTGATCATCTCCTGAAGTATCAGCTTCTTCTGTAGATGCAAAAAATTTTGAGGCGGTTTAGTTTCCCCTTGATTGTTATTCCATTAAAAATTTAGGTGATTTCTCCATCATAGACTATACGTGTTCGAATAAGGATTGTTATGATGTTGGAAGTTGGACACGTAATTTACTTGATCGGAATTTGGTTAAGCAAAAGGATTTCTCACTTAGCAATCAATACTTTAGTGGTTTCATGCACCATGTCACCAACAACTTTAGTTTGAATAGCATTAACATTCATATTACCTTATTATTTAGATAAAGTAGTCATTTTTGCAGCTAATGTGGTAATAGATTCGAGCTAAAAAATTACAGCTGCCTTTCTTGGCATTGCTATCTCCAAAGACCATTGGTAATTGTTAGATATCATCTCCTCCAAAACCTCATACGTCGCTTCATGAGTTTTGCTCATAAGAGCTCCTCCAGCTGCTGCATTTAGGTAAACCGATTTGTAGCTCCCAAACCATTATAGAAGGTTTGGAGTTGCGGTTTTTTCGAAAGTTCATGATGAGGACATATTATCAATAAATCTTTATAGCTCTCTTAAGCAGCATACAAAGACTCCGTCTCAAATTGAGTGGATGTGGTAATGCCAATCCATAGCTTCACTCTCTTTGCCGGAGGAAAATACTTAGCCTGAATTTTTGTGGTAATCCCTCCCAAGTAATGATGACACATGATGGTAGAGTATTTAGCCAAGCCAAGCCTTAACTCTAAATGAAAAAAGGAAGTGTCTCAAACGGATTACAATGTCTGACACTCCATTGTTCTTGAAAGTATCACAAATTTCTAAAAAGTTTGCAATGTGAACATTAGGATTCTCGTCAGACAGTCCTTCAAATTGAATAGTCTGTAGAATCATTTGAATGATCGCCGGTTTAATCACAAAAATTTTATCTTCTACATCTGAAATCTTTGTGCCTGATGTTGCTCCATTAAATGAGTGTAACACCCCACAAAATTGAGTGATGATAATTTTGCCCTTCGTGTGTTATGCACGTGTATTTGTACCATCACGGGTAATTTCCGTAGCATATTTTAATATAAATATTCTCTACATGTCTCGTATTTCGATTCTTATATATATATTTTTCATTCTCTCAAATTCCATTATGTATTTGAATTTAAATTTAAATTCAAATATTTAATATTCTGTTTTTACGTGTATTGCACGTATTTTCAATACACGTGACGATTAAGTATATTCCACCGTTAGTGTAATATTTCTACGTATTTCAATTGTTTATTTTTATAACTTGTTCGAATTCATTTTATAAATTGAAATTCTTTTTTCTCATGCGTATTGATTACATTGTTGCATGTATAAAATTAATAAAATGTATTTTTCGTATGTTGTATTTCGATTATTTATAAATATTTTTCCGTTGATCAAATCTATTTTGTATTTGAATATTTATTTTACGTGTGACGCACGTATTTGTAGTGCATGTGTTGGCTGTATTCTTTTTTAAAATAAAATTTATGAAGTGTGTATGTTTATTTTTATTGGTGCATGAAAACTCTAATTATAATTAAATTAAACTAGTTTTATTAAATACATGTTATATATTATAACATATGCATTTAATTTAAATAAAAATTCTTAATAAATAGTGTGCACACATTCAATGCACGTGTACATGTTTTCTAACCCTTGGATTTGCTGGCCGGGAGATGAGTGAGAGAGGGTGAGTGGGTTTAGAAGTAAGTTAGTGGGTAGTTATTTGTGTTAGTGGATAATTAATCAAATCCCATTAATTAAATCTCTTTTAACCCCCCCACCCCCCCCCCCCCCCCCTCCTAATTCTAAACGGCAAGAAACAAAAAAAAAAATTGTGTTCACTGTGCTGCCGAAACCTTGTTGGGGATTCCTTATTCTCTTCTTGGGCATGGATTTTGAGGAAGATGGGGGAGCTTGTTAGGGGTTGTATTTGTTAGGGAGTTCTTCATTTGAGGTGGGTGTTTCTCCAACTTTCTAATATAATTTTATTAGTAGAATGCTAGATAAGTGTGAATTATTAGATGCATGATAACTTATATAGATTGAACATTCATGTTTAGATTATTTGTTGTTGATTGAATGTGTGAAATTATGATATATTTGATTTGGGGGTATTTTCATAAGGTTATGTTTTGAGTTCTAGTTGCAGTTCAAAAAAATAATCTCTATTAAACTAGATGGAATGTAGAGCTAAAAATTTTATAGGAATATCTCGTATATGTCAAGAACATCCCGTTAAAATTTCATAATATTTCGATGTCTTTTACTATTTTAATAAAATCCAAACTTAGGACTGGTTGGCAGTTGGCTAGTTGCTGGAAATTTGTACACATTTTGGATTTTGATCATTTTGGCATCTTAGTTGCAGTATTTTGAGGAAGTTCAAAACTAATAAGTTGAAGTAGACTCGTTAACCTTTCTTTAGAGTCTAAGAAATCAATTTTTCATGAATAACAGAATTTATAGAGAATTAAACAAGATTTAACAGTGACATTCTGTATAACATTTCGATCCTATTGTAGATTTCGAAGAATTCAGGGTTATAGACACAATAGTTTGGGAAAAACTTATAACTACAAAGCTATAGTAGACTTGTATACCTTTAATTGTATCTAAAGAATACAAAGTTTCATGAAGTATATAATTTTCTATGATTTTTATAAGTAGCATGAGCTGCAGTTTTTGAATTTTGAACCTACTGTTTTACAAATGAGTTTAGAAAAAGTAATCGAGGATGATTTTAGATGATCTTAACTCCAAAGTTGTAGTAGACTCATTTATTATTCCTATGAGACTAATAAATCTATTTTTGGAGTAGTATTAGAATTTATATAATTTTTACAATACCATTGGGTTGATGTATTTTATCTAGTTGTCCTAAAACTTTTACAACGTATAAAATTGGATTTAAAATTTGAATGTTAGTAAAATGTACATTATGAGAAATTAAGTTGTAATTTAAGGATGAATTTGGAATATTAAACATGTGATGTTTATTAGGGTTTTAACTCATCAAGTGTTATTGAATGTTGCTATAAGAAATTGGTTACTTCATGATTGATAATAGCAAAGATAATGAATAAAAGAAGTTAAAAGATGTTTAATGAATAAAATTTTTTATAAGAGGTTATGGATAACCAGGAAATATTGTGAATATTTTGGAATGTGTGGATTCTAGAGACTAAGCGAGATCCAGAATACCGGCAGGTTATGATATATGAAATTTGAAAAGTAGCCAGTGTGGGTTAACTTTCTCTTTGAGAAGTAGCCAGTGCGGGCTAACATTCTCTGTGTTTGAATTAAGTCCGATAGGTGAGCTAGCTCTAGGTGTTAATAATTTTAATTAAATCTAAGGACAGGCACTAGGGGGAGAAGTGATGAAGTATGGACAAACATGAGTATGAGGGTCGTATTTGATTCACGGTGGGAGATTAACTTCAGAATTATCGTGGTGTGAGGCATGATGTCCAAAATCACTCACGATGGGATATATTTCTTCAAAATTATCGGGATTAAGATTTGCGGTGGGAGATTATCTTCAGAATTATCGGGGCGTGAGGCGTGATGTCCAAAATCGCTCGCGGTGGGAGATACTTCTTCAGAATTATTAGGATCGAGGCGACGCTCATAGGATATTTGTGTGATGAGGTACCATATGACTTACGGTATGGGTTTCGTCACTAGAATTATCGGGGTGTGAGGCGTGACGTCCGTAAAATCACTCGCGGTGGGAGAGCGACTCACAAGAATTATTAAGGTCATGGCTCGCGGTGTGGGTTTCGTCGCCAAAATTATCGGGGTTACGACTCGCGATGGGAGAGCGATTCTCAAGAATTATCGGGGCAGTACTAGATACTCACAGGATATCTAAACCTTACATTAGTTACCATAGTAGGATTTCACAACGAGGGATTGAAACCTATAATGAGGAGTAGGATAAAGGATTGCCCTCGGACCTATGTAGTATGGGATGCATATGATCCAAACAAGTATGTATTAGTGTCATCGTAGTGTGAATGTTTGCATTAGGCATTAAGTTCATATCATACAATGACATGTTTAGAATAGTCACTTTTCCCATTTTGTTGTGCATTCAAATTTTTGTTTGCTAAAGTAAGAGAATCACTGTATTATAGCATTACGTCTGTTGTAAGCAACTGATGTGCCCACAGTTTTCAAGTGCAGGACTTGGATTAGCGGAATACGTAAAGATGAGTTGATACTGATGATTATCTCCAGATTAAAGTTATTGAATGTTAAAGTTGTATATTTTATGTAACTTCCACTGTGTATTTGTAACAGACATTGTGTAAATTAAAAGTTTTAAAATTCCTTGTAAATTTGTATGAATTGAAGTAAAATATCATGTATTTGCTACGAATTACCTATATTTGGATTTCGAGGTGTTAAAAATGGTATCAGAGCCGACTTCAATGAGTAGTACAAAAATTATAAGGAAAACACATCAAGGTGGACATTAGAAGTGTGAGTGTCAGTTTGGAGTCATGAATGATGTAGTAATTGAACTTGCATTCATGAAATTCTCCTCGTATACATTGATGTGATATTCTATGCGGGCATTCTTTTGTGTGACGAGTGTTATGGTTAGTTTGAACCTACATTCATGATATCTTATACGTAGACTAACTTTTCTCTTTTATTTTCTTCGTGTATTTTCCTCGTAGTACTTTTCATCTATATTATTTAATATTTTCAAATAAATATTTTCTTATACTATTAATCCACTTTGATATTTATTATTTTACCTACAACCCTTAATCTTAATCTTTTAAGTTTGACTTACTCGTTTTCTTTCTTGATGTTTTATCCTCCTTACTTTTATGCGCTTTTACGTTACTTATCTATTTTTTCTATTACTTTTACGTATTCTATTAAGTTTTGAATTACTACTTATTAAATTATTATTAAGACTATCATTTTTCTTTGTTATTAATTCTATTAGATTTTGAATTTATATTTTTGTAGGTTTACATTCACTTTACAAATACTTTGATTTCATGATACTATATTTTTTCATTATTTTATGTTGTCTTGTTTATTTCAGTATATTTTAACAAGATTGTAATATTTTACTTATATGAATATGACATACTCCTACACATTATCTTCTTTTCCTACTATTATTGTTTTATAGCCTATATTCGATGCTATTGTTACTGCATATTATTTACTAGTTTGTTTTGTTATATTTACTTTTCACTACTAATAGCTACTTATTAATTATTTCGCTTTATACTTTTTCAACATACTATATACACTCACTACTTATATTTTTACTTTATTTCAAATTTTATTATTTTTACATTCTTGATTACTACATATACTTTCCACTGATTTCTATATATATATATATATATAATATAGTAATATAGTAATTAAATAAGGGCAAAATGATATGTATAGTAAGTATATATATATTTTGCCCTTATCCAATTACTATATTACGATATATATATATATATATATATATATATATATATATATATATATATATATATAGTCTTCTTCCGTTGCAAACGGGCCGGAACGGGTCTGTTCGCACGGACCCGTGCAAACTTCGATCTGTCCAGATTTTTTTTAATAAAATCTTGCCTTAACCCGTCATTGGGAAGAAAGGGTTAAGGCAAAATTTTATTAAAAAATATAGCCTTAACCCGTTCTTGGTAAGAACGGGTTAAGGCTATCTATATTCATTTTTATTTCCATACAGTTCGTCTTCTTCTGTGATTGCTCTCGCGCTCTTCTTCTTTCTTCGACGAACCCAACCCAACGGAAAAAAAACCCTAGCTCCGACATCTCCGTCCGCTCTCCCTCTTCTCTCCCAACTCCGAAGATCGAAAACCTACTCTTTGTGGAAGTCGAACTCCGACGATCGAAACCCTAGCTCCGAAGTCGAGCTTTGATCGAAACCCTACTCCTCCGAATCGATTGTTTGGCTTGATTTGGACCTATCTTGTAAGGTATACACTATTTCTTTATCCCAATAATCTACATTTGTATTGTTATTTTGAATTTGTGTGTAGTAAATTATTTAGAAATTGGGAAAAAATTCATATGCGTTAGTAGATTTTAGATGTAGAATCGGGTTGACTTCAAGTATATTCAATTGCCGAATTATGTTGCTTGCGTTAGAAATTTGTAGAATTAGAATTGTATATATGAAATTAGTTAGTAACTTTTCAGTGCGGTTATGGTTGAAAACTCTGCAAACCACCGTAAAAAAATACGAAACTTTCCGAGTAGGTTCGTCTCACGTAGTACAAGCCACACCAACTTGTAGAAGCGAGTTTCGACTCACGGTTCGAGAGATACGGCCGCGTATCGCTTTCGGTTGAAAAAAAACCAAGTATAGCGGTGCACGGCCGTATATCGCAAACCGTGACTCGAAACTCGCTTCTACAAGTTCGGGTGGCTTGCCCTACGTGAATCCGACCAAGTCGGAAAGTTTTATAATTTTCGGATGCCGTTTGTGCGGTTTTGCTCAACTTCTTCGCATGATAGGTTTTTGGACTTAGAATTTTGTAAGTGCGGTTAGAGTTTAAAACACTTCAAACCACCTCCAAAAATTACGAAACTTTGCGAGTTGGTTGGTGTCCCCTAGGAGAAGCCAACCCAACTTGTAGAAGTGAGTTTCGACTCACGGTTCGAGAGATACGGCCGCGTATCGCTTTCGGTTGAAAAAAATCATTATAAAGCGGTATACAGTCGTATCCCTCAAACCGGGAGTCGAAACTCACTTCTACAAGTTCGGGTGGCTTGCCCTACGTGAATTCGACCAAGTTGGGAAGTTTTAAAATTTTCGGATGCCGTTTGTGCGGTTTTCTCAACTTCCTCGCATTATAAGTTTTAGACTTAGAATTTTCTAACTGCGGGTAGATTAGAAAACCCTTCAAACGACCTCCAAAAAATACGAAACTTTGCGAGTTAGTTGGTGTCATCTAGGAGAAGCTAAACCAACTTGTAGAAGTGAGTTTCGACTCACAGTTCGAGAGATACGGCCGCGTATCGCTTTCGGTTGGAAAAAATCATTATAAAGCGGTATACGGTCGTATCTCGCAAACCGGGAGTCGAAACTCACTTCTACAAGTTCAGGTGGCTTGCCCTACGTGAATTCGACCAAGTCGGAAAGTTTTAAAATTTTCGGATGCCGTTTGTGCGGTTTTGCTTCAATTGCTCAAATGAGAAATTTTTGACTTAGAATTTTTTTAAAAACCGGCCGATTAGAAAACACTTCAAACGACCTCCAAAAAATACGAAACTTTGCGAGTTGGTTGGTGTTCCCAATAAGAAGTGACCCGAAGTTATAGAAGTGAATTTCGACTCACGGTCCGAGAGATACGGCCGCATATCGGTTTTGGTTGGAAAAAAACAACTAAAGCCGGTACACGGCCGTGTCTCGCAAACCGTGACTCGAAACCCGCTTCTACAAGTTCGGGTGGCTTTTTCTACGTGAATCCGACCTATTCGGAAAGTTTTATAATTTTCGGGTGTCGTTTGCGCGTTTTTCTCAACTTCCCTGCATGTGAATTTTTTGACTTAGAATTTTGTAAGTGCGGTTAGAGTTTAAAACACTTCAAACCACCTCCAAAAAATACGAAACTTTGCAAGTTGGTTGGTGTCCCCTATGAGAAGCCAACCCAAGTTGTAGAAGCGAGTTTCGACTCACGGTTCGAGGGATATGGCCGCGTATCGCTTTCGGTTGAAAAAAACTCAAATTAAGTGATACACGGCCGTATTTCTGGAACCGTTAGTAGAAACTGGAACTTGTACAAGTTTTGGTGGCTTGGGCACTTATAAAAACACCAAATACAACGGTTTAGTACCCCTAACTGTTCTCCTTTTTACGGTTTCTTAGGTATGGACAGTTTCGAAGGAAGTTCTGTTGCCGGAGATAAATTTGTTCGTGCACAATAAATTGGCGAGTATCTTCCTCATGTTGACGAGTACCTAAAACCGAAGATTGGTATGACATTTCCCACTCTTGAGGATGCGGATAAATTTTATTCATCATATTGCAAATGTGCGAGATTCTCTATGCGTAAGGGTGGAAATAAATATAAGGAAAACGATGTAGTGGATAAATCATACGTTTGTAATAAATCCGGGGAGTCACCGAATAGCCATAATGAAACTAGACGAAGTACAACTTCTAGAACGGGTTGCAAAGCTTTCGTCCGTGTCAAACTAAACCCACAAAGTAATTCACAAAGTAATTCGTGGATTCTTTATTCGTTAAATGAAGCACACAATCACGAATTTACTTCACCCGGTAAACGTAACTTGCTACCTCGAAACCGTGAATTGACTAAGACAGATAAAAATGTAATTGGTCAACTTACCGAAGCTATGCAAACAAATGCTATTCTTTGAAGGTGCAAGTGGAGGTAATGAGAAAATTGGATTCACCGAAACCGATGTAAGAAATCTCAGGAGAGACGAGATGGTGGGTTTAAAAGGACACGATGGACAAATGCTACTTGAGTTTTTTGAATCAAAAAAGGAGATCGATCCCTTATTCTATTTTGATTATCAATGTGATCCCGAAGGGCGATTGTCACATTGTATCTGGGTGGATGGTATCGCTAGAAAGAATTACGAAGTATTTGGGGATGTTCTTTGCTTTGACACTACCTACAACACAAACCGATACGGGATGTTGTTCGTACCATTTGTTGGATTCAATCATCATTAGCAATCAATATTCCTAGGTTGTGGGTTCATCCCCAATGAGAAGACATCCTCATTTGAGTGGTTCTTTGAAAAGTGGCGTGCTGCAATGCCATGTGATCCGATCAACATCGTGACAGATGAAGATCGTGGGATAACTTCTGCAATTTCCAAAGTTTTCCCAATCACGTCACATAGATATTGCATTTGGCATATTTTGGATAAGCTACCGCATGAAGTTCGAATGCCGAATAACGTTGATAAGTTCAGGGATGCTTTGAAGACTATCATTTATACGGTGGAATTTAAAACAGAATTCGAACAGAAGTGGAAAAATTTGATCTCCCAGTACAAATTGGAGAATAACAAATGGTTGAAGGAAAAATTTGAGATCCGCGAAAAATGGACCCCTGTGTACGCAAGAGACTCATTTTGGGGGGGCATGTTGAGTACCCAACGTAGCGAATCGCTACATTCATCCTTGAAGCACCATACTCATAAAAAGTACTCACTACATGAATTTGCCGTCATCTTTGACCGACTCTTAGTAAAACAAAGACACGATGAACTTAAAGAAACACATCGTAATCGTGAGGAGCGGCCAAAATTGAAGACCGAATGGGCATTGGAGTCACAAATGGCAGGGACATATAATTTGAAGATTTTCTACAAATTTCAACAAGAAGTTGTCAAAAGCTTACTACTTAATGTGAGTTTAATTGCGAGTATGGATACACCGGATAGTGCAGCTTATTCTGTAACAGTTTGTGGAAATTCAGAACCGGGGAGGGTGATTTCTTATTGTAAAATCACTGAAATTGCTAAATGCCCTTGTTCCATGTACTACTTCGTAGGCATTCCATGCAAACATCTACTGGCAGTTATTCGGTTCACAGATCACACCGCACTACTCGAAGAATATATTTGTAAGCGATGGACCAGGGATCAACTGAGGAGAAGCAGTATACCGGTTCCCAATAGTATGGGTGACAATTTTGCCTCGCGTTATTGTGAACTGAGTTTGCACTCAAGACATTTGGTCGATCTTGGTTGTTCTTCAGAGCAATGATACAAGTACATGCTCGACCACATGCTGAAAGGAATTGAAGGCTTTGCTAAGATTGAGTCAGTGAACAGCACACCATACGAAGGTAGCGCACAACCTGAGAGTGGTGGATCTGCACATGCACATGCACATGTAGGTGACCCTGTACAGTGCACCACAAAGGGGAGGCCTAAAGGAAAACGATTGAAGTCTGTAAGAGAAGGTCAAAAAATGAAGAGGTCAAGACTTTGCAGGACATGCCTTCGTGTCGTCGGTCACGATTCACGGAATTGCCCAAAAAATATAGCAAGGTATTATATCAGAGATTTTGTATTTGTTAATTGGACTCAATGAATGTTAATTTGGTCGGTACTAACTCATTCTTCTTCCTTATTTAGTGGATCGGTGGGGAATGAAGAAGCTCCAAACGCTGTAAAGAGTGATGATGACGAAGGCGAAGGTTCGTGCTAGGGGGTTTTAAGTACTTAAATATGTATGTCATATCAAACTTTCAAAATAATCACCGAATAATTGCTAAATTTATATTTATTCGTGCAGATATTTATTAATTTCGACTGGATTGTTAACTTTGTTTTTTTTTAATTTTCTGGTATAGGTCCGGAGTGAAACAAAAAAAAACGCGCCCAATGGAAAGAAACAATGCGTTGAAAAATTCGTTGCTTTTGGATTGTATATATATGTGGATAATTGACGCAGGCTTGTTTGGTACAAGTAAATTAATGATGTATTTAATCAGAATGTAATCTCTGTATGTCAGTTTATTTTGTGTATTTGTGAACAAAAATATGTTACTATGGATTTTGACCAGGTATTTGGGTAGCGAATGCTTATTTATGTCAAAAAATGTGGAATTGGTAGATGTGTGCAATTTGGGGAACTCGTTCTGTTTGTGAATTTTGTGTTAATGAAAATTGTCTGCATGCCGATGTGAACAGATTTGTTATTTGTGTTGGAGATTGTGTATTTTGTGGATGATATATCTATATTGTGGAAAATTGTGAAAATGTATGCAGTATTCACAAGAAGAGATTCTGCCAGATACTGTATAACTTAACCCGTTATTGGGGATAACGGGTAAAGATAACATAACACGTCATTCTCAATAACGGATTAAGGAGATAGATATTGGCAGTCCTTAACCAATACTTCACATATATGGGTTTTAGTTCGGCCAATATCTTTCCACTTAACCCGTTATTGGCATCAACGGTTTTGTATCCCTTAACCCGTAATTACCAATGACGGGTTAAGGAGATGGATTTGTTAACCAACACTTCACATGTAAGGAGTGGCCGATCTAGCTTCACAGAGTGAATGAATCTTGCTCCGTAGAAACTGGCCTCCACCACATATGGCGTGATACGCTCATCAAAAGGAAGAACTGTGTGCTTCTGGAAATTACATTTTTTATCGGACCTATTCCACACGGCTTCCGATCGGTGTTTGGGTTGCACGGTGAGTACGCTTGTGTCCACGGGTCCAGGTGATGTAACCGAGGATGACAGATCTGCCTCAGCCGATGTGGATTGACGACCACCAACCTACACGAATAAATATAACAAATGTTATTATTGAGATAATGTTACATGTTCGTATTTAAAACCAATAATAGTAATAAATCTTACCTCAGTAGTTGGTGCGCCACTAGTGTTACCGGACGGGCTTCTCGGTTGCCTTGTTCTAGCCATTTAGCTATCTGACAAAAAAATTTAAATGTAGTTGCTAAAAATGACAACAAAATAAACATACCGAGATTATACTGAAAAATGCACGAATGAAAACAAAAAAATCTATAAAACTTTCCTAATTGGTCAAATTCACGTAGTGCAAACCACCAAAACTTGTACAAGTGAGTTTCGACTCACGGTTTGCGAGATACGACCGTATACCGCTTTATTAGGTTTTTTTTCAACCGAAAGCGATACGCGGCCGTATCTCTCGAACCATGAATCAAAACTCGCTTCTATAACTTGGGTTGCCTAATCATAGGGGACACCAACCAACTCACAAAGTTTCGTATTTTTTGGAGGTGGTTCGAAGTGTTTTCTAATCGGCCCGTTTTTAAAAAATTCTAAGTCAAAAACTTCTCATTTGAGGAATTGAAGCAAAACCGCACAAACGGCATTCGAAAATTATAAAACTTTCCGTCTAGGTGGAATTCATGTAGGGCAAGCCACCCGAACTTGTAGAAGTGAGTTTCGACTCACGGTTTGCGAGATACGACCGTATACCGCTTTATAATAGTTTTTTTCAACCGAAAGCGATACGCTGCCGTATCTCTCGAATCGTGAGTCAAAACTCACTTCTACAAGTTCGAGTGGCTTCTCATAGGGGACACCAACCAACTCGCAAAGTTTCGTATTTTTTGGAGGTCGTTTGAAGGGTTTTCTAATCTACCCGCACTTAGAAAATTCTAAGTCTAAAACTTATAATGCGAGGAAGTTGAAAAAACTGCACAAACGGCATCCGAAAATTTTAAAACTTTCCGACTTGGTCGAATTCACGTAGGGCAAACCATCCGAACTTGTAGAAGTGAGTTTCGACTCCCGGTTTGCAAAATATGACCGTATACCACTTTAAAATGATTTTTTCCAACCAAAAGCGATAAACGGCCGTATCTCTCAAATCGTGAGTCGAAACTCACTTCTAAAACTTGGTTTGGCTTCTCCTAGGGGACACCAACCAACTCGCAAAGTTTCGTATTTTTTGGAGGTCGTTTGAAGAGTTTTCTAATCTACCCGCACTTAGAAAATTCTAAGTCTAAAACTTATAATGCGAGGAAGTTGAGAAAACTGCACAAACGGCTTCCAAAAATTTTAAAACTTTCTGACTTGGTCGAATTCACGTAGGGCAAGCCACCCAAACTTGTAGAAATGAGTTTCGACTCCCGGTTTGCGAGATACGACCGTATACCGCTTTATAATGATTTTTTCCAACCAAAAGCGATAAACAGCCGTATCTCTCGAACCGTGAGTCGAAACTCACTTCTACAACTTGGTTTGGCTTCTCCTAGGGGACACCAACCAACTCGCAAAGTTTCGTATTTTTTGGAGGTCGTTTGAAAAGTTTTCTAATCTACCCGCACTTAGAAAATTCTAAGTCTAAAACTTATAATGCGAGGAAGTTGAGAAAACCGTACAAACGGCATCCGAAAATTTTAAAACTTCCCGACTTGGTCGGATTCACATAGGGCAAGCCACCCGAACTTGTAGAAGTGAGTTTCGACTCCCGGTTTGCGAGATACGACCGTATACCGCTTTGTAATGATTTTTTTTCAAACTAAAGCGATACGCGGCCTTATCTCTCGAACCGTGAGTCGAAACTCACTTCTACAAGTTGGGTTGGCTTCTCGTAGGGGACACCAACCAACTCGCAAAGTTTCGTAATTTTTGGAGGTGGTTTGAAGTGTTTTAAACTCTAAACGCACTTACAAAATTCTAAGTCAAAAAACTATCATGCAAAGAAGTTGAGCAAAACCGCACAAACGGCATTCGAAAATTATAAAACTTTTCGACTTGGTCGAATTCACGTAGGGCAAGCCACCCGAACTTGTAGAAGCGAGTTTCGAGTCACGGTTTGCGATATACGGCCGTGCACCGCTATACTTGGTTTTTTTCAACCGAAAGCGATACACGGCCGTATCTCTCGAACCGTGATTCGAAACTCGCTTCTACAAGTTGGTGTGGCTTGTACTACGTGAGACGAACCTACTCGGAAAGTTTCGTATTTTTTTACGGTCGTTTGTAGGGTTTTCAACCATAACCGCACTGAAAAGTTTCCAACTAATTACGTATATACATTTCTAATTCTACAAATTACTAATGCAAGCAACATAATTCGGCAATTGAATATACTTGAAGTCAACCCGATTCTACATCTAAAATCTACTAACGCATATAAATTTTTTTCCAATTTCTAAATAATTTACTACACACAAATTCAAAATAATAATACAAATGTAGATTATTGGGGTAAAAAAATAGTGTATACCTTACAAGATAGGTCCAAATCAAGCCAAACAATCGATTTGGAAGAGAATTAGGGTTTCGATTTCGTATCGAAGAGGGGCAGAGAAGCTAGGGTTTCGATCATCGGAGTTCGACTTCCACAAAGAGTAGGTTTTCGATCTTCGGAGTTGGGAGAGAAGAGGGAGAGCGGACGGAGATGTCGGAGCTAGGGTTTTTTTTCCGTTGGGTTGGGTTCATCGAAGAAAGAAGAAGAGCGCGAGAGCAATCGCCGAAGAAGACGAACTGTATGGAAATAAAAATGAATATAGATAGCCTTAACCCGTTCTTACCAAGAACGGGTTAAGGCTATATTTTTTAATAAAATTTTGGCTTAACCCGTCCTTCCCAACGACGGGTTAAGGCAAGATTTTATTTTAAAAAAATCTGGACCGTTGGATCTTCTATCCAACGGTCCAGATCGAAGTTCGCACGGGTCCGTGCGAACAGACCCGTTCCGGCCCGTTTGCAACGGAAGAAGCCTCATATATATATATATATATATATATATATATATATATATATATATATATATATATATATATATATAATTATTTATGTTTATTATCTTAATTTACTACACTACATAATATTGTCCTCATTTGTATTTAAGCTCATGCATATATTTTATTCTATTTTTGTCTTAATGTTATAAAACCCTTTCACTACTAATAATTTTATATATTCGATATTTATAATCTATATTTCTATTTTTCCATCGTTGTAATTTTCTACTTTATTTCCTTCTTTTACTATCTCACACTTATATTTTTTTATATCACAAATTTCAAAACATTTACCGTACTTGATTAAACATCCCATATCCAAGTACATATGGAAGATTACATCTTTCCATTCACCATTTCGGTGCAACCTGATGTTGAGAGGAAAAATCTGTAACTAGACATCAATGGAGGCAAACTACCACTGGATGTCGGTGAGGCAAAATCTGCAACCGAATATCCAGAATGCAAACTGCAATCGGATGTCATGCAAGCAAATATGCAACTTAATGTCAAGGAGGCAAGCCTGCAGTTGGACACCAATGAGGCGAACCCACAACAAAATGATTTTTCTACTTGAATAACCCCCACTTTTATTTCTATATATATTTACTTACCACTGTACTAGTTTATACCATTTTATAATGTTTTACAACTTAGCTTATACTACTTCAACTTTATTGTTTATAATACAGATATAATTATATACGCATTTAATTGATTAGCTTACTTCTTATGTTTGCTTCTACATCTATCCTATATGTGTTACTATTATTTTATTTATTTTTCAATTTATATTAACGGTTACTATTAATTATTTTATTACTTTGTATTTTTATACAATTCCATTTTTATATTTTATTGCTAACCTTTCTTCGATACGTTTACTACTATTATAATATGATTTTTATTATTTATAATTTCGTTTACTATCTACATTTTAATCCTATCCCAATTAATATTATATATTATTTCAATTTAGTATTGCTACTTTTACTACTATTTTATTTTGTTTCTCCAATTGCTTATAACATTCGTATTATAGTATTGTTTGTTTCATCATATATTTTTACGCCTATATACGCGTATAATTTTGTATGTTGACTTTCTTGCTATACTTGACAACTTATAGTATAATAAATACTAATCACTATTCTATGTATTTAATTTTGAATCGTATATATAGTTATTATATTTACCTTACGAATTATTTGTGTCGTGATATTAAATATGCATAATTACTTTCATCTTATCTTGTTTATAGTTTTAACTAAATTTCATGCTCGTATATTTTTCAAATTTTTTACCCAATAGTCTTCACTTAAATTGCTACTTCATTTTTATAGCGTAGTTTATACTACCAATTTAGTTTATGCTTTTAACAATTTTATCTTTCTCATTTTCCTTTAATTAGCTTCTCTTTCCGTAATTCTTAGTAGCTACTGCCAACTACTTTAAATTTTCATGATCTTCTCAATTATTTATCGGTTAGTTTTATGTCTCGATATTTTGTTATCATGCTGCTCTCTTTATTATCATTATATTTAGCTACCTAATATTCCTTTATACCCTTAACGTATTTTTAAATTTTTCCTACTGCATTAGAATTTTTCTATACTATACCACTGCATTTATCCTTTGCATTACACTCTTCTTTCCTTCCTTATTTATTTCCATTTTATTTTACTCCTTTCATACTACTTCCTACTACTCTTATTATTTTGATTATTATACTCATTTTTTTGGCATCTAATTTTTTCTTTACTCTTACCAATTTACCTTGTTGTTTTCTAACACTCTCGTGTTTCAATCCTATTCACTTTGATACGCATAGTTTCCTTATATGAGTTTGCTTGGTTTTTCACATTACATATTTTTATAGTACAATTATTTTATTAGTATTGGCGGCTTTTCTATATACAATAATGATTATTTGGTGTGTACAAAATACAACTTTTATCCTAATAAGTTCTGAGGACAGAATTATTCTAGCGGGGGAGGAAGAGTGTAACCCCCCGCGAAATTGAGTGATGAAAATTTTTTCTCTCGTGTGTTACACACATATATTTTGTACCATTACGGTTAATATCCGTATCTTATTTTATTATAAATATTCTCTACGTGTCTCGTATTTCGATTCTTATATATATATTTTTCTTTCTCTCAAATTCGATTAGGTATTTGAATTTAAATTTTAACTCAAATATTTAATATTCTGCTTTTACGTGTATTGCATGTGTTTCCAATACACGTGATGATCACGTATATTCCACCATTACGTATAATATTTCTATGTATTTCAATTGTTTATTTTTATAACTTGTTCGAATTTTTTTTATAAATTGAAATTCATTTTTCTTATATTTTGACTTAAATATATTTATACGTGCGATGCACGAATTTTCTATGTGCATTTTGATTACATTGTTCCATGTATATAATTAATAAAATATATTTTTCGTATGTTGTATTTCGAGTATTTATAAACATTTTTCCATTGATCAAATCTATTTTGTATTTGAATATTTATTTTACGTGCTACGCACGTGTTTGTGGTGCATGTGTTGGTTGTATTCTTTTTCAAAATAAAATTTATGAAGTGTGTGTGTGTTTATTTTTATTGTTGCATAAAAAATCTTATTATAATTAAATTAAACTAGTTTTATTAAATAAATGTTACATATTATAACATATGCATTTAATTTAAATTAAAAAAATCTTAATAAATTGTGTGCACACACATTCGACGCACGTGCACGTGTTTTCTCACCCATGGATTTGTTGGCCGGGAGATGAGTGAGAGATGGTGAGTGGCTTTAGAAGTAAGTTAGTGGGTGGTTATTTGTGTTAGTGGATAATTAATTAAATCTCATTTTAAACCACCCCCCCCCCCCCCCCCCCCAAATCCTAATTCTAAATGGCAAGAAAAAAAAAACAAAATTAAAAAAAATGTGTTCACTGTGCTGCCGAAACCTTGCTGGGGATTCCTTGTTCTCCTCTTGGGCGTGGATTTCGAGGAAGATGGGAGAGCTTGTTAGGAGTTGTATTTGTTAGGGAGTTCTTCATTTGAGGTGGGTGTTTCTCCAACTTTCTAATATAGTTTTATTAGTAGAATGCTAGATACGTGTGAATTGTTAGATGCATGATAACTTATATAGATTGAACATTCATGTTTAGATTATTTATTGTTGATTGAATGTGTGAAATTATGATATGTTTGATTTGGAGGTATTTTCATAAGGTTCAGTTTTGAGTTCTAGTTGTGCTTCAAAAAAATCATATATATTAAACTAAATGGAATCTAGAGCTAAAAATTTTATAGGAGAAATTCAGGTATGTCAAGAACATACCCTTAAAAATTCATAATATTTGGCTGTCTTTTACTATTTTAATAAAATCCAAACTTCGGACTGGTTGGCAGTTGGCTAGTTGCTGGAAATTTATACATATTTCGGATTTTGATCATTTCGGCATCTTAGATGCAGTATTTTGAGAATGGTCAAAACTAATAAGTTGAAGTAGACTCATTAACCTTTCTTTAGAGTCCAAGAAATCATATTTTCATGAATAACAGAATTTACAGTGAACTTTACAAGATAGAACAGTGGCAGTCTGTATAACATTTCGACCCTACTGTAGATTTCGAAGAATTCAGGGTTATAGACACAATAGTTTGAGAAAACTTATAACTACAATGATATAGTAGACTTGTATAACTTTAATTTTATCTAAAGAACACAAAGTTTCGTGAATTATATAATTTTCTATGATTTTTACAAGTAGCATGGGCTGTAGTTTTCGGATTTTGATCCTACTGTTTTGCAAATGAATTTAGACAAAGTAATTGAGGATGATTTTAGATGATCTTAACTACAAAGTTGTAGTAGACTCATTTATGATTCCCATGAAAATAATAAATCTATTTTTGGAGTAGTATTGGAATTTATATGATTTTTACAATACCATTGGGTTGATGTCTTTTATCTAGTTCTCCTATTACTTTTACAATGCATAAAATTGGATTTAAAATTTGAATGTTAGTAAGATGTACATTATGAGAAATTAAGTGGTAATTAAAAGATAAATTTGGAATATTAAACATGTGATATTTATAAGGGTTTTATCTCATCAAGTGTTATTGAATGTTACTATAAGAAGTTGGTTACATTATGATTGATAATAGCAAAGAGAATGAATAAAAGGAGTTAAAAGATGTTTAATGAATAACATTTTTTATAAGAGGTTATGGATAACCAGAAAATATTGTGAATATTTTGGAATGTGTGGATTCTAGAGATTGAGTGAGACCCAGAATACCGGCAGGTTATGATATATAAAATTTGAGATGTAGCAAGTGTGAGCTAATATTCTCAGTGTTTGATTTAAATCTGGTGGGTGAGCTAGCTCTAGGTCTTAATAATTTTAATTGAACCTAAGGACACGCACTAGGGGTAGATGTGATGAAGTATGTGCAAATATGAGTATGAGGGTTGTACTTGTTTCGCTGTGGGAGATTATCTTCAGAATTAGCAGGGTGTGAGGCATGATGTTTAAAACCACTTGCGGCGAGATATTTATTCAAAATTATCGGGATCAAGATTCGCGGTGGGAGATAATCTTCAGAATTATCGGGGCGTAAGGCGTGATGTCCAAAATCGCTCACTCTTCAAAAAATTGGGATCGAGGCGACGCTGAGGGGATATTTGAGTTATGAGGTACCATATGACTCACGGTGTGGATTTCTTCTGCAAAATTATCAGGGTGTGAGGCGTAACGTTCGAAAATCATTTGCGGTGGGAGAGCGACTCTCAAGAATTATCAGGATCATGGCTCGCAGTGTGGGTTTCGTCTCCAGAATTATCGGGGTTACGACTCGCGATGGGAGAGCGATTCTAAAGAATTATCGGAGCGGTACTAGATACTCACAGGATATCTAAACTTTACATTAGTCACCACAGTAGGATTTCATATCGATGGATTGAACCCTATAATGAGGAGTACGATAAGGGCTTGCCCTTGGACCTATGTAGTATGGGATGCATGGAATCCGAACAAGTATGTATTTGTGTCATCATATTGTGAATGTTTGCATTAGGCATTAAGTTCACATCATACACTGACATGTTTAGGATAGTTACTTTCCCCACTTTGTTGTGCATTCAAGTTTGTGTTTGCTAAAGTAAGAGAATCGCTGTATTATAGCATTACGTCAGTTGTGTGGAACTGACATGCCCACAGTTTTCAAGTGCAGGACTTGGATTAGTAAAAGATGTAAAGATGAGTTGATACTGATGATTACCTCCAGATTAAAGTTATTGAATGTTAAACTTGTATATTTTATGTAACTTCCGCTGTATATTTGTAACAGACATTGTGTAAATGAAAAGTTTTAAAATTCCTTGTAAATTTGTACGAATTGAAGTAAAAGATCCTGTATTTGCTATGAATTACCTGTGTTTGGAATTTGGGGCGTTACAATGAGGGCATAGAATAAACCCTTAAAGCCTTATTTTCCTCTCCATTATCCTCGTTCGTCATGGTGACACACTTCTAAGTCCTGAAATATATCTATTAAATAACAGAAAAAACTAATCTAACCAATCTTTCTAAACAAAATATAATCAAAATTAGTAACAGTCTAGCCATAATCAATATAAATAAAAGAATAATTAGTCCCCGATAATTGCGCCAAAAACTTTATGGAATAATTTACAAGTGCACAAAATCGCAATAAGTAGTATAGTTTAAAAGAAAAGAGTTTCGAACCAACAAGGACTAATTATTTTATTAAGTACAGAAATTCAACAGATTATTTACTATTTGGAGAACCCAAGACTAAATTAAATTAAATTAAAGGAAAAACTAAATTAATTAAACAGATTATTTACTATTTTGAGAACCAAAGACTAAATTAAATTAAATTAAAGGAAAAACTAAATTGATTAAAAAAAAAGAAATCTAAAATTTTAGTGTTTATTAGTAGTAAAGATAAATCTAGAGCTTTTGATTTCACCTAGCAAATCCCACACAATTCATAATTCACTACAAACGAATACCAAATCCCCTGCATTGATTTTTGGAATTCCCGGCATCTAAAAACACCGGCATTGATGGCCCCGGTGCTCTGCGAAACGCAACAGCAAGCGCCGGGTTTGCCCCAGCAGGGATGCGAAATATCTTTCCCGGCGTTTTCAAACGCAGGGGTTGTCTTTTTCACTATCCCCGCGTTTGGAAACGCAGGGATAGAATAATTTTCATTTTTTAAAACATTTTTCATTAAAAATCCTATCCCCGCGTTTTAAAACGCCGGGATAGGCTATTTTTATTTATTTATTTATTTATTTATTTATTTATTTATTATTATTATTATTATTATTATTTATTTATTTATTTATTTATTTATTTTTCGGAGGGGGTTCATAGTTAGGTTGTTGTTGTTGATTTTATCAAATCAAAATACCTACAATTCAATTCACAATTTTCTACAAATTCATGAATCAAAAATAATAAATAATATAAAAGTAATTTAGAACACAAATTTATTCCAATAATAAAGCAATTAAGTTCAAATTTTCCATAATTTCAATTGATTCCAATAATTACATATGTATAAAAGAAATATTCTATATGGAACTCAAATTTATTCTTTGCAATCACAGAAGAAGCTGAAGCTGCATGCTCTCTGTGTACAATGGTGGCTAGGTCAATTCTCGGACCTCTCATAGAAATCTGAAGCGTTGAGTGGATGCAACCATGATATGTACTTTATGTCCTACTAGGACTTGCACTTTCATTACACTAGCAACGGACCGAACACAGGCATGAATTTTTCTTTTAATGCTTTCAGGGTTGGTTTTTTCCTGGAAAAGACTAGTATGTTACAGATCTAAGCGAGTTTTCAAACTACATGTCCACAACATTACGTTTTGAAAAATAAATTCTTAAAGCATCTCATGATAGAAGATGAACACCTACCTTCATAGTAGCGCCAACTCCAACTCCATCCTTACCAGATTCTACAGGAGAAGACTCACCCTGCAGTTCAGTACAAGAAACCAGTATAAAAAAGATATGCATGTGGAAGCAACATCAACTCCTTGTATTCAAGCCATTTAACTCCATTTAAACCAGTTATTTAACATCAGTAAGATGGAGTTTGATATGAGTTAGATGATGTGGTCCCTCCTGGGCCATTAGATCTCCTCAAATCCCGCTCTTTCCTGATCATCAGGTCAACAGAAATCCAACGGGTCCCTACCGTCTCAGGACCACAGGAAAACGGGTCAGACTGGCCCGCTAAGGTCCCAGACCTGTTTGCCTTTGCCTATAAATACCAGACCCCCTCCTCACTGCAGAAGGTAATAAACTTTTCCCCACCTGAATCCTAGCTGCCCAATCTCTTTTTCAGTGAATGACTAGATCGTCTGAGAGCCTGTCGCCGGGACTTCTCCTGGTGTTTCTAGGCAGTGTACAGGTACACAAGACCGATCCGTGCCAGGCGCTTCCAACTCAGTCTTGAACCATCACCGATGGCCATCCCAGGCGCGCAATCCAGAACATAGTCGCTCACCCCGTGGACCGGTGGGGCAAGCCCCCATCACAAGGGTCGAGTTCCAAAATTTCCGGGACGAGATCCTCCAAGCCATTCGAGGCGGCCAGACCACTGAAGTTCGCAACAGCTCCGACCCACGGTCAGGAAAGGGAGGCAGCGAATCCCACTGATCGACCCGCCCCCAGGAGCAGGCAAACGCCGTCCTTCGCCATTTAGAGGAGATGGAGAACCGCCTCGCCCATCATCGGCAGGCTGGACCCCCCCTCTCCCCCCAAATTCTAGAAGCCGAGATCCCTCGGAATTTCAGGCCTCCTCAATTCGAGACCTACAATGGCGAGGATGATCCCGCTGATCACATGGAGGGGTTTAAGACCCTCATGATGATTCACAGTGCTGCAGATCCCCTTCTCTGCCTCGCCTTCCCCGCTAACCTTCGCGGCCCGACTCGGAAATGGTTCTCCAAACTTACCCCAGGCTCGGACTTCTCTTTCTGGACCTTTTTCTGGGCTTCCTGGCCCACTTCATGACCAGTAGGAAGGTCAAGAAGACGAGCTCTTCCCTTCTGGACCTCAAACAGAAGGAGGGGAAATCCCTCCGTGAGTTCGTTCGGAGATTCTCCACCGAGGCGAGATCAGTCTCCTCCCTCGACGCAGGGGTCGCCTCTGCAGCCTTCCGACACAATGTCTGTCATGGCCAGCTCAAGGCTTCCTTAACCAAGAAGCCACCCGTGGACTTCCCTGACCTTCTTAACAGGGTCAAAAAGTATATCTGGGCCGAGGAGACCCTCAACCCCTAGGGCACCAAAGAAGGCACTACAAAGGGGAAGTGTAAGGTCGATGATACTGATCCCTTCAAGAGGCCCGTGAAAGAAATGACTGGCATGAAAAGGGTCCCCCCAGTCCCCCGATTCGAGAGATATATGCCCCTGACTCAGAATGTCTCGACAATCTTGATGGAGATCGAGGATAAAGGGATCGTCCCATTCCCTCCCCGACCGAGCAACAACGGTAAGAAGAGAGACCAAAGGTTCCACTGCCACTTCCACCAAGACACCAGGCACGATACAGATCATTGCCAAGCCCTCAAAGACGAGATCGAGACCCTCATCCAATGAGGGTACCTAAGGGAGTTTGCCCGGGCCAATCCCAAAGACCGGAGAGAGCCGAGGAGCCCGAGGCCTTCGCCCACTCCCCGGACAGCTAGCCGGTGGCCCGAGCAGGACCCCAAACCCGAGGAGATAGGGGGACTGGCTATCCTGCACTACGTCCCCATACAAATTGAGTGGATTGTGACACTAGATGTAACTGCAGGCACGACCCCCGTCCTCCGAACGGAGTCGCTGGATTTCATGGTGGTCAATGTCAAGGCAGCATACAACACCTTCCTCGGCCGACCCGGGCTCTGCTCTTTCCACGCCGTCCCCTCGGCCTACCATCTGAAACTGAAGTTCCCCACCAACCTCGAGGTCGGGGTCGTCCGAGGCAACCAAAACACAGCACGTTCGTGCTACATGACCGCGGTCGGGGGCGGGGTATTTCCCCTCGATGCGGTTGAACTCCCTCCCGAGAGAGATCATCCAGAGTCAGAACCGGGGGACGAGCTGGATGAAGTCTCGTTCGAGGCAGATGAAAAATCTAAACATTTCCGTGTGAGCCGCACCCTATCACCAGACTTGAAGCCAGGCCTAATTGATTGCATCCACCGCAACATCGACCTCTTCACCTGGACCCCATCCGACATGCCTGGAATTTCAGAAGATCTGATCATGCATCGACAAAGCGTCGCCCTGGGCTCCAAGCCCATTCATCAGAAGCGTCGCAAGTTCGCTCCGAAGAGGCAACAAGCCCTAAAGGTTGAGGTGAAAAAACTGTTGTCCGCTCGATTCATTCAGGAGGTCAGCTACCCAGAGTGGCTGGCCAATGTTGTCATGGTGAAGAAGGCAAGTGGAAGCTGGAGGATTTGCATAGACTTCACAGACCTGAACAAGGCATGCCCAAAAGACCCTTTTCCCTCTCCCAAGCATCGACGCCTTAATCGACGCGACATCGGGTCACGAGCTGCTAACAATTATGGACGCCTTTCAAGATATAACCAAATTTGCATGTTTTCTCCCGACATTGTCAAGACGTCCTTCGTAACCGACCAAGGGTTGTATTGCTACCAGGTTATGCCCTTCGGGCTCAAGAACGCCGGAGCCACCTACCAGAGGCTCGTCAACCTGGTCTTCAAAGATCAGATCGGTCGCAACATGGAGGTGTACGTCGATGACATGCTCGTCAAAAGCCGGCGAGGTCAGGACCATGTGGACGACCTTGAAGAAGCATTTGGCATCCTCCGATCACATAACATGATGCTCAACCCCGCCAAGTGTGCCTTTGGTGTATCCTCCGAAAAATTCCTCGGGTTCGTCATTATCCAGCACGGCATAAAGGCAAACCCCGAGAAAATCCGGGCCATTATCGACATGGCCCCTCCTAGAAATGTTAAAGAGGTTCAGCGCCTAACAGGGAGGCTGGCGGCCATCGGAAGCTTCCTCTCAAAATCCGGGGAGAAGTCACTCCCCTTCTTCAAGTCTCTTTGAGGAGCCAAAGGCTTCGAGTGGGGGGACACTCAGCAACAGGTGTTCGAACAGCTGAAGTCCTATCTCGCCAACCCTCCACTCCTGAGTAAACCCGAACCGGGCGAACCACTACACCTGTATCTCTCAATATCGAAGAACGCCCTCAGTGCGTTCTCATTCGGGAGGATGATGGCGTTCAGAAGCCTCTGTACTACGTAAGCAAAGTCTTGCTTTTGGCAAAAACCCAGTACGCTAAAATGGAGAAGGTGGCCTACGCATTTGTGATGGCCACACGAAAGCTTCGCCCTTATTTCCAAGCCCACTCCTTCCAGGTCCTCACGGACCAGCCTATCAAATCCTTCCTTTACAAGCCCGAAACTTTCGGCCACCTGGTCATGTGGTCGATCGAGCTAAGTCAGTACGATATCAACTACCAACCTAGGACAACCATCAAGGGGCAGGCCCTCGCCGAATTCATCACGGAATGCACTATTTTCGAGCCATCCAACATTCGAGAGACCGACCCGATGTGGGAGGTTTATGTCGATGGCTCATCTTGCGAGGGAGGAAGCGGAGCTGGCGTCATTCTGAAAGGTCCCAATAATTTTGCCCTTCAATATTCTCTCTGTCTGAATTTTTCGGCTTCGAATAACGATGCGGAGTATGAAGATATGATCGCGGGGCTCACCCTAGCACACAAGGCTGGATCCAGACACATCAGGACCTTTAGTGACTCCCATCTTGTGGTTAACCAGATCACCGGGGAGTATGAAGCTCACAATGCTCGAATGATGCAGTACCTGGTGGTAGTCCATCACCTCTTGGCGTCTTTCGAATACCACTCGGTAGAATGGATCCCCAGGGAACAGAACACCCAAGCAGATTCATTATTGAAGCTCGCCTCATCATTCTTCGAAGGGCTCGACCTCACCATGCTGATCGAAGTCCTCCTCAAGCCCACCATCGACCTCCCTGAAGCCTCCTGCCTCACCATTGATCTCCAACCTGACAACTGGACGAAGCCCATTCGAAAAATCCTTTAGGACAGCGAGCTCCCTCCAGATCGGGCCGGAGCAAGGAGGATCAGGGTCCGCTCCGAAAGATTCACCCAGATCGACGGGACGCTCTTCAAGCGCTCATACACAACAGCCGACGGTAGGCCATACCTCCGTTGCCTAGCCCCCGACGAGGAAAAGTACGCTCTGAAGGAATTGCATGAGAGGATCAGCGGCTGCCACATGGGGAGCAGGTCGCTTGCCCGAAAGGCCCTAAATCACGGGTACTACTGGCCTACCATGTTGCAAGACTCCCAGGATCTCGTCAAGAGGTGTGGCCCATGCCAAAGATTATCATCGGTGAAAAGGCTCTCCCAGGCCAACCTCCGATCCCCGTCCAGCCCGACCCTCTTTGCTATGTGGGGGATGGACCTAGTAGGCCCCTTCCCGCAAGCAATGGGTCAAAGGAAATTTCTGGTGGTGACCATCGACTACTTCACAAAGTGGTTCAAGGCAGAACCCCTGGCCACGATCACCGAGCATCAAACTCAACAATTCTTGTGGAGAAACATCATATGCCGATTCGGGATCCTGCAGGTACTCATCACCGATAACGGGACCCAGTTCACGGGTAAAAACTTTCGAAAGTTCTACGAAGACATCGGCGTTCATCAACGCTTCTCATCGGTATGCCACCCTCAGTCAAACGGCCAAGCCGAAAATACAAACTGCTAGATCCTAGTCGGCCTCAAGATGTGGCTTGATAATTTGCCAAAGGGGCTGTGGGTCGACAAACTACCTAGCGCACTCTGGGCGCACCGAACAACTAAGAGGATCCCCACCGGCGAATCCCCGTTCAACCTCTCCTACGGCACTGAGGCTGTTATTCTGCTAGAAATCGAAATCCCATCACCCAGGATCATGGCCTTCAACAAATATGACAACTCTTTTGACCTCAGAGCCAATCTGGACCTCATAGACGAGGTGAGGGAAAGATCTTCCATTCGAAGAAGCATATACCAACAAAGGATCAAGAAATTCTACAACAAGAAGGTCTGCCCGATGGACATCAAGCAAGGTGGCCTCGTGCTCAGAAAACTCGCGGTATCCGGCCCCAGAGGAAAGCAGAATCTATTGCCTAATTGGGAGGGCCTCTACAGGGTCTCCGAAGTGGTACGCCCAGGCACATACCGACTCGCAGACCTGGGGGGCAGGATAGTCAAGAGGCCTTGGAATGCAGAGCACCTTATTATGTTCCTTGTAGGGGAGGGCTAAACTTATGTAACCAATCCATTGTAATTATAATCGGCACTTACGTGATGTTCCCTTTTGTAAATAACAAGGTGTAATTTTGTTTTTCTCCTACACTTTTTAAATTTTTTTCGTCCAAGTTAAGGGGGCTCGACCCTTGGCATTAACCTCGAGCCACGCCCTAGATTTCTCAAGCTAATAGGGCTTCACGCTCAGCAGCGCCTCCGAGCCGCAACCCGAAAACTCTTCCATGTTAAGGGGGCTCGACCCTCGGCACTGACCTCGAGCCACGCCCTAGCTTTCTAAGGCTAACAGGGCTTCGCGCTCGGCAGCGCCTCCGAGCTGGAACCCGACAACTCTTCCATGTTAAGGGGGCTTGACCCTCGACACTGACCTCGAGCAACGCCCTAGATTTCTCAGGCTAACAGGGCTTCGTGCTCGGCAGCACCTCCGAGCCACAACCCGAAAACTCTTCCATGTTAAGGGGGCTCAACCTTCGGCATTGACCTCGAGCCACGCCCTAGCTTTCTCAAGCTAATAGGGCTTCGCACTCGGCAACGCCTTCGAGCCACAACCCGATAACTCTTGCATGTAAATGGGGCTCGACCCTCGGTACTGACCTCGAGCCATGCCCTAGCTTTCTCAAGCTAATAGGGCTTCGAGCTCGGCAGTGCCTTTGAGCCGCAACCCGACAACTCTTCCATGTTAAGGGGGCTCGACCCTCAATACTGACCTCAAGCCACACCTTAGCTTTCTCAAGCTAACAGGGCTTCGCGGTCGGTAGCGCCTCCGAGTCATAACCCGACAACTCTTCCATGTTAAGGGGGTTCGACCCTCGGCACTGACCTTGAGCAACGCCCTAGCTTTCTCAAGCTAACAGGGCTTTGCGCTTGGCAGCGCCTCCGAGCCACAATCCGAAAACTCCTCCATGGTAGGGGGCTCGACCCTCGGAGCGACCGAGGGGTTTTTCGTCAAAACAACCAAGTCTTGAACCTTCGACTGGGATTTCATCTCTCCCCCTACCTAAAAGTTTTCATTAAGATTTAGGTCATTCGCCTTCGGCAAGCACCCCGGGCCCCTTGCCTCGAACCATGGATCAACCCACCTTTCACCCGTTGTCAATAGGGGTAAAGCAGCACTCATAGCCGTTATGCCCAATTGTCAGAGGGTGGCAGGGGAGCACCGATCTGGGACTCTCGGCCAAAAGATTCATTGGAGCACTCGCCTTGGGCAAGCGCCCCGAGTCCCACCTCTGGGACCGACCCACCTCTCACCCGCTGACAAAAGGGGGTAAAACAGCACTCATAGCCGTTACCCCCAATTGTCAAAGAGTGGCAAGAGAGTCACTGGTGACGAGAACTCACGGTGAAGTGAGAAGATTTCTGATGAACTACTGGTGAAGGGGTGAGGGTTATATAGCCCTCCAGAAAGGCACATTTATGACATTGGGAAGTCCAAACGACGGAAGATGAAACGTCCCCCATTAAGCGACATTGGAAGACGAAACAGTTCGGCTCCCGAGCAAGGCAGGGATCCTCCTCCCGAGTGGCAACCCTAACCAGGGCGAATCGGCATTCGATGCCAGTCTCGAGTCACTCCCTCGTTTCCTACAAAGCGAGGGGTTCGGAGCCCGGTTCAAGGGACAATTAACATCCTAATTTTTTCAAGTCAAAAAAGGTCTGGCAAATCAAATCTTATTCATAAAATGCCCTCAAAGGCTACGGTACAATTAAAAAATGTTACAGCACTCACCCTCTACTTCCACCTATGGGTCCTTCACCAGACCCTCCGGGCCCACAAGAGCCACCTCAAGCCCTGCGGAATAGCTCTGCTCCCCAACAATCTCATCCCCATTAGCGGGCCTCGCCATCTCCAAATACAGGGTCGACGAGGATCCCAAAACAGATAGGCCTCCTGGCTCTAGATGGCCGAACCGAGACTGCCTGGTGCCTAACAGGATCTTCAACCTATGGATCTCTAGCTCCTTTTTGACCACCACCCCGCAAAGGACGGACTCGGAGGGCATTCATCGGGTGGAAGCATCAAATAGAGACCAGTTTGTCTCGGCACTCCCCCAATACCGATCGGCTATGGCCTTCTTCAGGCGTGTCGCCTCTAAGCTAAGCTCCTTGGACTTGTTCATAAAATAACCGACCGCGGCTTCTCGATTGCGAACCTGCTTGCAATAGCGGATCAAGACATACTCGTTGGATTCTAGCTTATCATGAAGTCGGCGGACCTCGGCTGAACTGAGGTTGGTATCTAGGGCCTCGTTAATCTAGCAAGAGAGAAGGAAACCATGATTCACTAAAAATCCACACAAGTCATAGAAGGTCGGCCCAAAAATTCAGTTGTATTGATTGAAAAAATGATTACAAAAAGCGGTGGCCAGTCCGCGTTCGGCAATACAGAAAGAAACAAGAAAAAAACAAGAGAGAGGGAAGGGGAAGAAAGTATTTTAGCAAAATTGATAAAGAAGGGTCTTTTTACAAAATTGTCATTTAGAGGGGCAAAAGTGCAATTTCGTTTTTCTGGGTTTTCAAAACAGTGCCGGCTGATATTAGAGGGATTATTCTAGTTTTTAAATCTCAATTAAGTTGATTTTATTTAACTTCCAAGTATAAGGATTTATATATGTAAAGGTATATTTAAAAGAGTTATTTTGCAAATCTATTCAAAAACCCTAGATACCCTAAATTCCGGCCTATTTAAGGTGGGGTGCAGCCGTCTCTTTGCTACACAACACAAAGGATTTCTTTATTATAATTTTCTTGGAGTTTTAAAGCGAGGATCTTGGTTTTTTTGTGAAAGGAAGGATTTTCTTATTCTCTTTATTTTCTTCAGTTGATTCTTCAATAAGGTGAGTGACATATGTTTATTTTCTTTTGTTCTATGCATGTTGTATGTGATGATTTTTCTATTAGAAAACATATTGGGATTGGATGAAGATATAATGAATTGTTGATAAGTGGATGATTAAAAATTGAATCTTTTCATGAAACTACACTATTGATGTTTGAAACCCTAATTTAATGGTTTGAGATTTGTTAAAGAACCTAATAGAAATCTTGGGTGTGTTGTTTTGCATTATAATCTTGCTAATTGGTTGCATAAGATGAGTTGTATGTTGATTATTGCATAAAAATGAATAAAACTTAACCTTATTGTGTATATCAGCATAGACTACGTTCATGGTGTTTTAATGAATGAAACTCGATTGTTTACATGTTATATTTGCATATAACCATGGATAAATTAATCTAACTAGTTGTAGATGTGTATGAGAAGTAGTAGATGGTTTATTGGATCAAAAGAAATCAAGTTTTGATGTTTAAGAAGGGGGGTGAGTTTCGGGTCTGTTTGAGTGCAGGCCGAAAATTGGTTTGGTGATTTTGGTGAAGTTTTCGAATTTGATTTTTGATTTGTTTGGATGTTGAGATTAGATTAATCTATATGCCATTGATATAAGATGTTTCTTGATGTTTTTGACTGATGTATACACACCCACAATTACATAAACACATATATACACATTCACATGTATAATCTACTGTTTTGAAGATTTTGTGAATTTCGATGGGGTTTTGATTGGATTTTAATTATTTTGGTACTGAGATGGTTTTGAACATTAGACTACTCCTATTTGGTGAATCTTGATGCTTAACAGATGCACAAATGCACATATATACACTTTTACTGATTTTGAAGAATTTTGTAAAAGATTTACCCTTTTTAGATCTTGATATGTTTTGATTTGTTTTATAAACCCCTATATGTTATACAAGTTATATTTTAATTTTGATTTTACAAAGTTTTATCTCCGTATCCGTAAAACATGCATAGATTTTCAAATTGCAACCTGCTATAGTTGATAGTCGACCGAACTAAAGTCGGCAGTCGACTGGTTAGTTACTGAATTTCAGATTTGGTTTGCAATAACAGTCGACTGATTCATCTTTGAACTGAAGTAGACAATTGACTATTGGTTTTCTTGAATTTTGGATTTTTCGCAGGACAGTCGACTAACTATGTTCAATAGTCGACTGTCACTGTCATGGCTGATGAGTTATTGAATTTCGAGTTTTCACAGGACAGTCGACTGGCCATTCTCAATATTCGACTGTCACTGTCCTTGCTGATGGTTTTTCTTGAGTTTTCAAATTTTCGCAGGACAGTCGACTGGCCATTTACGACAGTCGACTATCATTGCTTTGGCTGATGGATTTCTTGAGTTTTCTGATGTTTTCTTCAAACGATTAGTTTTTCGATATTGCTGGTTATTAATCTACTATTTTTAAATGACGTTTTGCTACAGATTATAGTATTTACAGAGAGTTGTATTTAATTTATAACAGAATTTAAACTTGTATTTCTATAACTTCATGTAGTAAGATAAATATGTTTTCTTTGAAGTAATTGATGTTTTGTGGTATTCCGTGATTTCAAAATATGATTTCCAGTTATTTAATGTATTTAATATTTTATTTCAATTCTGAAATTTTACGTGTATATTAAATAAATTTGGATTTTTGATTGATTAAATAAGTTTTATTGATATAAACGTTTTAATGATGATATTAAGAGTTTTATTGAAAGTTTTGGTATTGATGGTTGAGTTGTGATTCTCTAGGAGTTGAGTGGGAGTCCTGTGAAACAGCAGATGAGGTTTTGTGGATTTTGACTAGTCGGGGTCATTGGGGTTGTTTTGTGGAATTAAGTCCGGCAGGATACACTAACTCTAGAGAGAAGGGGGGATTTTTGGGTTTTAATAATAATCAACTTAAGGACCGGCACTGGTGGAGATGTGATGGAACTTAAAAAACATAAGTATATGCTCTTGGTTTAGGTTCAACGGATGCGTTCCAGGACTTGTGTGTTGTTCTGTCTCGAGAGGACATTTGTATGTTTGCGTATCGAGGGTCTGTAGACCTATTCACGGAGCATGCAAGGTGCATTCGCTTGTTGAGGGTCGGCGGGCCTATTCACGGGATGTACCTAGTGTATCTGAACGTCGAGGGCCTCGCAAGCCTATTCGTGGGGTACACGGTAGGAAGGTGATTCTCCAGTTTTTGAGCTATTCTTACATGATGCTTGCATGCCGAGAGTTGTGATGCTTATTCGCGGAGTATTATGGATCTTGTTCCCATCATCGTAGTAGGATTAGTTACATAACGAGGGATTTAACCCTATAAAGTGGAGAACGATAAGGCCTTGCACCAGACCTATGTATTGTGGGATGCATAGAATTCGACAAGTATGCATTATAGAGTCAGCATAGAGCATTGGTGTTTTCTTGACTTGGTTTTATGCATGATGTTTTTTGTTTTTTCTACACTTAACACTTAGCTTAGTTTCACTTGATGTTTTCATGTTTTATTTATTGTTCTTATTTCATTTATTCTTGCTGTTGGTACATGTTGTTTATGACCTTGTCTTTTATGTTTTATTTATGTTGCTTTTCTTTTGATGTCACTCACACCGTTATGGCTGATCCCTATAGTTTTGGGGGTTAGGATTATCTCTAGCATCATATTTTACAGGTAGGTTCTTATAGCATTGGGATTTGGATGCATGAGATAGAATGATATTATGGCTTATGTAAATTGTAAAAGAATGTGTTGTAAAAGAAAAGATTGTAATTCAAGGTGTTTGTTTTTCCGCTGTGTTTTGTAAAGAATTAATGTAATAAAAGTTGAAAAATTTTATCTGTATTTTGGCTATGTTTTCTATTACAATTGAGGTTGATGCTGGGAATTGTGCTGCGTATTTCTGAGATATCATATTGAAAATTCGGGCTACTACACTAAGTGATATCACAGAGATGGCAAGGCTATGCAATGCATGGTATAACTAATTATATTCACTAGATATAAAATTAAACATGGATATTATTAAAATATAAAAACACACATTCTGAACAGCAAGATGTTGTTGTACAAAAGTTAAATTTTCCGTTGCTATGGGAAAGCAAATCAGGTTCCGTCAGAGATTTTGGAAAGTAGACTCTATGCCGATTCTAGTGAATATTCATACTATATATAACAAATATAGAAACTATACCTATAAGTTCATTCTTTACTGGTTACATGTTCTAGCAGCAGTTATGGTTTAAATTCTTGTATATAAAAATAGATTGTAAAATCATTCAAAATTCTCGTAAAATTCATATTTTAATTCCTAACAATGTTTAGTAACAACACAATTAATCTCAGATTTCATTTCTTAATATAATCTACTGTTTCAGTTCATGAAGCATGAAAATGCATTGTGGAATTCAGACATCACTGTACGAAAATATGATTATCTTACAATATGTATGTCTGATTGCCAAACCATCAGATGATCTGGATTCTAGACACACAGGGCTATAACTATTGTTTAATGAGTTCTAATTGATATTGTCTACAACTATGTCCAAAATCGGGTTCTTTACTGAATTAGTAATCTAACAACAACTTAGAGTCAAGTTTTCACATTTATAAAGGGTCTGAAAAATTATCAAATAATCTTATAAAAATAATAATGTGACTCCTAGTCATGTCTACTAACAACATATAAAATTTCAAGTTCAACTTCTACTGTAAACATTTTATTTTAATAGAAAAATCAGGTCAGTGTAACTCTAGACAAGAATCTGGAAATTGAAAACATAGCAGTACTAAAAATATGATATATTTAATTTCGTAAATCGAAATCTAAATCTGTAAAAAGTTATGAAGAAATAGATTCAAAAAAAAGTCACAGATGATGTTTATAAAGATATATTAAATTATGACAGAAACTTGGTCAGAAACTCAAAGCAACATGGAGTAAACAGTAGGCCAGCAAGTAGATTCTTATTAAAAGACAACAAAATAAATACACATGCATATAACTTCATGGAAGATAATTGACAGAAAATTATACTCCACATTAGGGTGGACTTCTACTATTGAGAGACAAGTATTAATTGACCAAGCATGATCATCACATTCAAACAGAAAGAATTCAATCATCAATGTCTATATACATGTTTCCAATCTAAGTATTCATGTCGTGTATGCATGTGATGATGTAAAATAGAACTTGGGTTTGAATCAAGAGAATGACATGAAAAGAGGACTACTACTTGGTTTCGCCAATGAGTTTGTAATAGTCTCTTTGAAGAGTATCAAACAAACAAAATATGATAAACGAAAGAGGAACTACTTGTGGAGATCAAAGAAAATTATTGAACAAGAAAAATAAAACTAGTTCAAGAAAAACTTGCCTTTAGACGATTATTCTGAATATTAATGAAGACAAAGCAAAAGGAAAATCCCAACGGCGGCAAAACACGTACAATGACAACAAGACAACAACACACAGCAGTGAATGACGTGTGCAACTCAGCAATCGACAACAAGATCAACATCGAGAACAGCAAAAGCAACATCATGTGAACAGTAAGACGACGGCAACAATGGCAAGAGAGACAACAACAACAACGTGCAAACCACAGAATGGCAACCACGTGCAACCTACGTAATGGCAACATGTGCAACTACGTAGCAATAGCAAGAGCACAGCAACAAGTGAAAGGGCGATAGCGGTAATACGACGGCAGCTGCATTGGGGCAGCGGTGGTTAGCAGCAGGGGCGATGATGGTGCATGCTCGAGTCGCAACAGTGAGAGGCAGCAACGATAGGGGTGAATGGGTTCGGTGGTTGGTGGTTGCAGCGGTTGTGGCGGGACAGGAGATTGGTTGCGGCAATGGTGGCAATGGCAGTTTGAGTTGTGCGGAGTTGAAGGTGGCCAGGGTGGTGGCAGCAGTAGTGGGGTCGCGAAGTGAGGGTGATGGAGGTCGATGGGTTCGGCTGCGACGAGGGGCAGGTGGCGATGATGGTGAGGGTGGTAGTAATTGGGGGTCAGCAACACGGCAAGGTCATCAAGCAGTGCGGTGGTTCGGGCGATGGAGGAGAAGGGCTCGGTGGTCTGAGGAGCGCAGGTGACGAGGAGGAGCAGTGGGGATGAGGGCGAGAAGAACAGGGGAGGACGAGGGAGATAAGGAGGCGATGAAGAGCCGGCAACGAGGTGACAACGGGGGCGACGAGGAGGATGGGTAGCTCGACGGGGATTGGGTTTCAAAAAAAAAAAAGGAAGAAGAAGATGATTATGCGGTGGGAGAGAGATTAGATGGGGATTAATTAGGTTAATTAATTTAGGGTTAGGTTATTTAATATATATATATATAGGGGATTAAGATGTTGGGTTAATGGGTTTGTGGGTTAGGATCCAATAAAAATGGGTTTGGATTTAAAATAAATAATTAAAAAGAAATGGGAAATTGGGTTAACGGGATTGGGTTTAGGATTATAGGGTTTATAATATATATATGAATAATTCAAGCTTTTTGCTTGTGTATAGTTGGGTCTATTATTTTGTTAATCCAACTCTTTGCTTGTGTAATACCTGTCCTTACTGCGAATTTCGTACGTGTTATGAATAATTCAAACTTTTTTATAGCTTGTAAGATTGCTAATAGTTCTTTCTCATTTATGCGGTAATTTTGTTGGGTATGTGTGAAAGATCCACTAGTATATATGACTATTCTTTCCGCTTTTTCATCTATTCAATAAATTTTAAAACTACTCCCCAATTATCTTCACATGTATCTGTTTCTATTATCCATGAACATTCTTTAACGGGTAATCTTAGCTTATTTAATTCTGAGGTTTTGTAACACCCCGCAAAATAAAATAATTTATTTTGCATTACCAAATAATATTATATTGGTAAAGTTGACTATTTTGACTATTTTCTTGAAATTGTAATTTTGCACGTGCAACACACGTGCAAAGTTAGGAAATTTTGAATTCTTAAAATTTTATGATTAATGATTGATTTTCCTCATTTATTTATGATATTAAAATTTTTAGATTTATTTGAATTTATTTGACTATTTTATGAATTTCTTAATTTTACACGTGCAAAACACGTGCAAAACACGTGCAAATATTTTAGGATAAAAATCTCCACTTTAATATTTCAGAATAAATTCTATTATTTATAATTAAGTATATCCTAAATTCTGGGATTTTTCTGAGTGAAGAAACTATTTTTGTTAATATTTCGAAAGAGAGGGGCTTTTATGTAAAACGCCGTTTGGATCTCAAACAAATAATAAAAGTTCTTTTTTATTGATATTTGGTCTTGCCACAGTTATCATTGAAAATAAAATCTATTTAAGTTTTATTTAGAGTTGATTTGGTAAATATTTAAACAAACATGGTGTTTTTGCAAATATGGAATTTAAGTAGATCTTGTGCAAATGTTTTCTTGTAAATTAAAGTCATAAATTTCAATTGGAAAATATAATATGTATTATTATATATTATTTCTGAATTTTCTAGATTTTTACGAATATTATATGACATATTTGCAAATATTACAAAAGGAGGGACTTTTGTGCAAAATTACCACTTTGAGTACAAATCCAATTTTTTTAATTTCTGGGCTATGCTTGATGGTTGGTTAACTCAGTAGTAAAAATATTTGGTTTTATTTTAATTTATTTAACTTATTTAACTACTTTATTAGAGAAAGGTTTATATATGTAAAGTAATAATTTGTTAAAGGATGTTTCCATAAACTTGTAAAACCCTAAAAACTCCAGATTTTGGCCTATAAAAGAGCCCCTACAGCCATCCCTCTCCTCTGCAAAAATAAAATATATTTTTACTATTAATTTCTTGGAGTTTCAAAGCGATGATCTTGGATTTTGCAAAAGAAGGGCTTTTTCTCATTCTTTATTAATTCGATTAATTTCTTCATTGAGGTGAGTGACTTGTGTTCATTTTATTATTGTTCTAAGTATGTTGTATGTGATGATTTATCTATTAGAAATCATGTTAGATGATTATATGAATATATAATGAGTTTTGATGAGTAGATGAGTTAAAAAGTGAATCTTTTTATGAAACTATACTGATGATGACAAAAACCCTAATTAGATGACTTGTGATTGCTAAAGAACCTAATAGAAATCGTGAGTAGGATGTTTCAATCATATTGTTGCTGATTTGAACATTATATATTAAGTTGCATGATGTTGTTGTATGGAAAATGAACAAAGTTAACTAAAGATGAACTCAATGTGTGTATACATTTATATATGCTTTGTTTGGAATTTGATGAAGAAGAACTTGATTAAATACTTGTCGTTTTCGCATATATTCATGGGTAATTTGATGTTAGTAAGTGTGTATGCATTTGATAAGTCCAAGATGAGTTTTTGAACAAAAAAGGGATCCAGCTTTGATGTGTTGAAGTAGGGTTGTTCAGGTCTGTTTGTGTGAAGGCCGAAAAGGGAGTTTGTGGTATTTTGATGTTTTCGATTGGTTTTTGAGTTCTATATGATGCTGAAATGAAATACTACATTACCACCCTCCTTAACATAATTTTATTAATCTATACACTTATATATATATATATATATATATATATATATATATATATATATATATATATCTCAACACATATATCCTTCGCATTTATATACACACTGATTTTGAAGATTTTGTAAATTTGAGGGTTTTGTTTGGATTTTTAATTGCTTTGGCACTGAGATGTCTTAAGATGTTATAATACCCTTATTTGACGAAGTTTTGATGATTAACTGATGCTTAAACTCTTAATCGAACACACACACACACACACACACACATATCTATATAATAAAACACAAAGAAAGCTATCAAGTGGTTCTTCTTCAATCCCCTCAAAAATCAAAGGCCCAGATCTAACCTCACAAAACATATTTTCCCCCCAAAAGTTCCCTCCAAAACTCAAATTCAAATTCCTCACCCAAAACAACTCCTATATTTATTTAATTCTCTCTCTCCCTCCCTCCCTCTTCTATTCCAAAAATTAAGAAAATAAATTTTTTTTAAAATTTTTAAAAAATAAAAAATTTAAAAACTAAAAAATTAAAAATTTAAAAGCTTTAAAAATAGTTAACAAAAAAAAAATCATATAATATGTTTTTTTGCTGGACCCCAAAAGTTTCTCATATAATATGTTTGTTACTTCAATTAATTTGCTCGACCTCCAAAACTATTTTATATGATTAAATAAGGTGCACCGTTCCGAAGACGTGCCGTAGGCACGTGTCCATGGGTAAACCTAGTATATATATATATATATTATGATTTCGAAAGATTTTGTGAAAATTCCTATTTTTGAGATCTTGATATGTTTTGAAGTGTTTTAATAACTCCTCAATATTATACTAGACATGTTTAAACATCTCAGGAAATTAGATATTGATTTTACAAAGTTTTATCATCGTATCAGTTTAAAACATGCATAGATTGATCTAACTGCAACCTGCTATAGTTGACAGTCGACAGTCGACTGGCCAGCTACTGAATCATGGGTTATTGTTTGCAATAACAGTCGACTGGTTCGTTTTTGAACTGAGTCGACAGTCGATTGTCGGTTTTATTGAATTTTCGAATTTTCGCAAGACAGTCGACTGACCATGTTCAATAGTCGACTGTCACTGTCCTGGCTGATGAGTTTTTATTGAGCTTTCAGATTTTCACAGGACAGTCAACTAACCCTACTCAATAGTCGACTGTCATTGCTCTGGCTGATGGGTTTTTCGAGTTTTCTGATGATTTCTTTAAACGATTGGTTTCTCGGTATTATGGGTTATTACTCTACTGTTTTAGATGATGTTTTTAATACAGATTACAGTATTTTATAGAGATTTATATTTTATTTGTAATAGAGTTTTAAATGTATTCTTATGACTTTTTTAAGTGAGTTATATGTGTTTTCAAAGGAATTGACTTTTTGTGATATTCTACGACTTAAAAATATGATCCTTTTTTTATTTGATGGGTTTAATAATTTATTTGAATTCTGCAAATTTATGATTACATAAAATGAATTTGGATTTCGTTGATTTAAGAGGTTTTCTTTATATAAATGTTTTGATGATGGATTTGTGTGTTTTATTGAAAGTTTTCGTATTGATGGTTGAGTTGTGAGTCTTTAGAGATTGTGTGGGACCCTAGGCACCGGCCGTTGAGGTTTTGTGGTTTGGCAAGTTGTGGCTTTGTTGTTGATTAGTTGAGTTAAGTCCAGTAGGGTACACCAACTCTAGGAGACTCGTAATTAATTAATTAACTTAACAAGTTAAGGACAGGCACTAGATGATGATATGATGAGATGAGTGCAAACATGAGTTATGGACTTCAGGATGATCTAAGGAGTGAGATATTCACTAGTATTCCAGGACGATAGACGTATGAGCCACAGAATGATCTGCAGAGTGGGATTGATCTCCAGTATTCCGAGGACGAGAGCGACGCTCATGGGATGTTTGTGCAATGAGGGTTCCAGGATGACCTGCGGAGTGAAGCACTCTCCATTTTCGAAACGAAGGATGTAAGGGCCACAGAATGACCTGCGGGTGGGATTGGCCTCTAGTATTCAAAGGTCAAGAACCAATACTTGCAGAATGTCTAAATCTCATAGTAGTCATCGTAGTAGGATTAGCTGCATAGTGGGGGATTAAACCCTCTCAAGTGGAGAACAATAAGGGCTTGCGTCAGACCTATGTAGAGTGGGATGCATAGAATCAGACAAGTATGCATTAGAGAGTCAGCATATAGCATTGATGTTTTCTTGATTTGATTTTATGCATGTTGTTTATCTGTTTTTCTACACTTGACACTTAGCCTAGTTTCACTCGATGTTTTCATGTTTTATTTATTGTCATTTCTTATTTCATTTATTCCTGTTGTTGATACATCTTGTTTATGACTTGATGTCTTATATTTTATTTATGTTGCATTTATTTTATGTCACTCACACCGTTATGGCTGACCCCTGTAGTTTTGGGGGTTAGGGTTAGGATTTGGATGCATGGGGTAGAATGATATATGGCTTATGTAAATTGTAAAAGAATGTGTTGTAAAAGAAAGAAATTGTAATTCAATGTGTTTTATGTTCTGCTGTGCTTTGTAAACAATTGATGTAATAAAAAATTTTAAATTTTTCCTGTATTTGGTTCCTATGTTTATGATTACACTGAAGTTGATTCTGGAATTGTGCCACGAATTTCTGAGATTTTATATTGGTAATTCGGGGCGCTACAGAGTTGGTATCAGAACATGCTTCAATTAGTAATTTTAAACATAGTATGGGGAATAAACATAAATGGACATTTAATGTGTGTTAACCTAGGTGGATATTAGATTTGTGAGTACACAAGTGGACATTAAATAGAACCTTGGTGAATATTAGAAGTGTGAGTACCTTGGTGGACATCTGATGTGTGTGACTTGATTGTTTGGTCATGAAGACCTGTAATGAGATTTAGACTGTTTGTATGCTTAGGCTTGAATAAAATTTCTTTATCGCAAGTGCATTGGTTATTTTTGTATAAAGCATATACTTTTCTCACTAGGTTTTTGACCTTTTTTGTCCGCTTTATGCATTTCATAATTTATTATTACCCCCCTCAATTGGTATATTTTCTATCTTACTTACTAATATTCACTATATCATTTTTTCTATTTTACTCATTGTGTATAATTTTTGGATTCTATGATTTTCGCCAGTATTTTTTTCAGTTATCAAATTTAATTATCTTCCAATACATTCTTTTAATTATTTATCCTCTCGTATTTTTTGAATGTTCCTTAGTTTTGTATTTCTCACTCTTGTATCCTATCACTTTTACTATTTTACATTTGTTTGCTTACTAGATAACTTTTGTGTAATTAACCTATCTCTACTTTTTATTCGGTTTCTTTTATTGACAGTGATTGATTTTATTTTAGTTTCTATATCTCTAAACCGGGTTTATATTATTTCTATTCGTTAGTACAAACATTAAACTTTCACTAATCGTCTTGTTTTTCTTTTAAATTTATTTCTTTTACTTTAGTATTGGTTTTTGCTTTTCATTCTTTTGTCCAAATTATTATTTTGCAACTTTTGCTGTAATTCAACAGTGCATCTTTTAGCATTTCACAAGCTCATTTTTATTTTTGCAACTCGTACTCATTTCTTTCTTGACATTTTTATCCTTCTTACTTTCATGCGCTTTTATGTTACTCGTATATTTTGCTATTATTTTTATATATTACATTAAGTTTTGAATTACTACGTGTTGAGTTATTATTGCTACTTCTATTTCCTTTCATTATTGTTTTTGCTATATTATAAAATTTGGTTTTGCATATTTAATTTCATTTTTTTTGTATACTTGGAATTTTCGATAGTATATTTTCCATTATTTTGTAATGTCTTATTTATTTTGGAGCATTTGAACTTGATTGCAATATTTTACTCATATAAATATGATATATCTCTGCACATTTAAATTTTTATTATTGATTTTGTTTTTGCACCTTATATTCAATACCTTTATTATTACTTATTGTTGACTGCTTTTGTTGTAATTACTTATTATAGCTACTTATTAATTTTGTTGCTTTATACTTCTCGAATGTACTACATGCACTCACTACTTTACTTAATTTTTATTATCATTACATTCTTGATTTCTACTCCTACTAATTACTTTATATGCACCATATATTTCAACATACTTGCTATGCATCTCATTTTACACTTATTTAATTCCTACATTGCTGTATAATTTTATGATATATTTATTGTGTAAATTTACTACACTGCATATTTATTTTCTCATCCACATTTGCATTGTACTTATGCATGAATTTTCATTCCATTTTTCTCCATACTTTTATAAATCATTTTCACTACTACTATTTTGTACTATTGTGTTTGATATTTATAATCTATGCACCTATTTTAATATTCCATCGTGTGACTTTCAACTCCATTTCTTACTTTTCTACTATTTTTATATCACGAATTTTCAAACATAACATCATACTTAAATTAAATGTCCCATATCCTTGTGCATATGGAAGGTTACATCTTCTATTCACCATTTCGGTGCAACCTAATGTCGAGATGGCAAATATGTAACTCGATGTCAATGGAGGCAAATTGCAACTGGATGTCGGGGAGGCAAAATGTGCAACCGAATATCCGACGGCAACCTGCAACCTGATGTCGTGAAGACGAATCTGCAACTTGATGTTAAGGAGGAGATTATCTACCTATTTGCTAATTGATATTTCAAAACTTTTTACCTATATAATGAAACTAATGGTAAAGAAATATTTTCTTTATGACATTTTGTTTATACAATTACACTTTATGTTTCCATACAATTTGAATTAGTATAGTTGATTTTACTCTATTTTGTGTTTACAAAATTTTTCAAGATTGAGTACATCAACTATGGTCTAAGTTTTCGTTCTTTTGTAAATTACTATTTGTTGCTACCATTTTCCAATTCTTTAACATTTTAGAAATCTCACTTACTTTTGTTTCCTCGTCCTAATTAATGATTTGATGCTTACTTTTGTAATATCCAGTGAACTTCTTTTAAGTCTTCTTACATATATATTTTGGTCTATTTTGCTCATGACCCCTTAATGTGATTTTATAGTATTGATTATAATATCAACATTCACTAATATACACATTATTATATGTCTTTTACATTCATTGTTATTAATATTTTCTTTACTTAGCTAAATTTGTTCGTATTTCTATGTATATTGACTGGTTATTTTCACAAAACTATTTTTTTATATAACCTTTAAGTTTGTGTTCCTTTGTTGTGTGTATGGTTATCAACCTTTTTATATTTGGGTTTTATCTCTTCATTTTTGACTTCTTTTTCTATAAGAATAGTCTTACTATTTTCTCACGTTTGGGATTTATTGTGTATTCTATTGGATTTCTTATACTTTTGCCAAGGCAGTTTTCACCTTTTACTCTTCGAGATATAATCATATGTTATTTTTGTTTTTCTTAGAAATTGAATCCAACTATAAACATAATGATAGAGTAAATTTTCGAAACTATCATGTAAGTTTTGTATTTTGTTTTCTTTTGTTTAGAGTAGTTGTGAGGACAAAACTATTCTAAGGGGGGAGTGATGTAACACCCCGCAAAATAAAATGATTTATTTTGCATTACTAAATAATTTTATATTGGTAAAGTTGACTATTTTGACTATTTTCTTGAAATTGCAATTTTGCACGTGCAACACACATGTAGAGTTAGAAAATTTTGAATTCTTAAAATTTTATGGTTAATGACTGATTTTCCTCATTTATTTATGATATTAAAATTTTTAGATTTATTTGAATTTATTTGACTATTTTATGAATTTCTCAATTTTACACGTGTAAATATTTTTCGGTACTAATATAGCTAAAAATGGGATTAAATCGGGCACGAATCTTAAATCTCTCAGGGGTAAAACGGTAATTTCACCTACAAACGGGTCTGAAATGAAAACTGGGTCTTTCTTCAAAGCCCAATAACTCATGAACGGATCTGTCCTACTGGGTACGGGTCCCCACCCGTTACAAACCAGTTCAGAAGGATAAAAAAGAATTCAGATTCATAATTATTCCTAAAATGTGGTTTTAACCACTTCTATCCATCCACACCGGGAAGTAGAGATTTGTTCTTATCTTGAAACGGATCCCTAAGGCGACTATAAAAACTCCTCTCCTCCCACTGTTGCAAGGTAATCAATCTTTTTCCAGTAAAAGCTCTTTTTTAATCATTCTGATTACTGACAAGAGCATCGGAGGGTGTGTCGCCGGGATCCATCCCGGTTTTTCGCACTTTTTGCAGGTTCGCAGCAGCGACAAGAGACCAAGTCAAAAAATTGGTGAAGGTCAACAGGTCAACATGCATATGTTTGCCTTGTTCGTTTTCTCAAGAATCCACAAATTCCATCTATTGCCCCCACACCAGATTCAGTGGCAACAGATTGGCGCCTTCTGTAGGAAACGTCGAATAGCAATCCAGCCTCTTCCACCTGTTAAGACCATCTCCAATCATGCATCCAAAAGAGAAGGGGAAGGCAGCGGTCTCCAGCCGAAGAACCACTTCTCTTCCTCCTCCCCCTCCTTCAACTCAAGGTGCTTCTCCTCAACAGGCCCCTCCAGGGTCTCGGGGGACTGCCCAGGGGGGCTCTCATAGGAGTCGTCCAAAGCAACATCCTCCTCAGGACCATGTCGCGATCCATAATCCTTTAGTTGGCTCTATGGCTTCTCAAAGTCCTCCCGAACGGGATCTCCGTCAAGTGATTGCTGATCGCCAAAAGGGGGTCGACCTCCAAATTCGCTTGAATGGATGGCGAGCCCTTGGGGGAGTCCATCAACCTGAGCACCCAAGGGTCTCAAGAGTCCGGACCCCCCGCCGACCGAGGACCAGAAGATCCCCTCCCCCGAGGAGGCGAAGAGAGTCCCCTCAGCGTCATCGGTGGAGAACTCATTCTCCAGTAAGCCGAGCCACACATAGGGATCGCCAAGCTAGAGAGGCACCAGTCACAAGGGCGGAGCTCCAAGATTTTCAAGAGGCCGTTCTGCGGGCCCTCAACGCCGCTCCCAACCATGAGCAAAGGGCACCTAGTCCTGAACCTGCCCCAAGCCGTAACCACTGCAATCCTAGTCCCCTCTCGCATGGGAAAGAGTCTAGGGGATCGACAGGATATGACCGAAGGGAATACTCGGTCTACTGCCGTCTCCACGAGAGGGAGAGGTGCCTTGGACGACTTGACAGAGAAGAGGAACAACAGGCGAGGAATTTCCGCCCGAGCAGGCCCCGGTTCTCCCGAGCCATCATGGAAGCCCCGGTCCCACAAAACTTTAAGACCCCTAACTTTGAGTCATACAATGGGGAGTCGGACCCTACCAACCACATCGAGAGTTTTAAAAATCTCATGATGATCCACTAGGCTTCGGATGCGCTCCTTTGCAAGACCTTCCCTGCCACGCTGAAGGGGCTTGCAAGAGAATGGTACTCTCGACTCGCTCTGACCTCCATCTTCTTGTTCGACCAGTACAAAGGTCTTTTCCTCACGCATTTCGTGAGTAGTCGCCATACTGAGAAGACGAGCGGCTCCCTACTGTTCCTCAGTCAAAAAAAGGGCGAACGATTGAGGAACTATGTCAAGCGCTTCACTGCTAAAGCCAGGTCCATCGCTTCCTTGGAACCCTCGGTCGCCACTGTCGCCTTCCGGTCCAACGTCCTCAATGCTGACCTCGGAGCATTCCTTGCCAAGAAGCCTCCTCGAAACTTCTCAGAACTCCTGCTTAGGAGTGAGAAGTACATTCGAGTGGAAGAGGATCTCAACCCCCCCACTCTCGAGGAATCATCTTTCAGGAACAAACGGAAGAATACGAGCCAAGAAGGGTCCCAGAAGCTCAAGAGGGACGACAATGGCCAACGCCACCCAGCTCCTCATTGTGAGAAGTTGCCCCCCCCCCCCCCCTCAATGCTAGTATATCAATGATCCTTGTGGAGGTGGACAAAGAAGGGCTACTCCGTGCTCCTCCTAGAATGAATACCCCTGGAAAGAAAAGAAACAGGGATAAGTGGTGACGCTTTCATAGGGACCATGGCCACGACACGGATGATTGTCGGGCTCTCAAAGAGGAGACCGAAGATCTCATACAGTGGGGACACTTGGACAAGTTCGTCCAAAAAGAAGGGGACGACCTTCCACCCCGAGGAACCTATAAGCGAAGAGAGAGGTCCGCCGAGTTCCAAGATTCAGAACATGGGGCCGTCTTCCACCTCATCCAAGGAGGTCCTATGGGGGGAGAGCCCAACTCCTCCCAAGAGGCCTTCACCCTATCGTAAAAGTAGGATCTTGGTTTTCAATAAGATCGATGCTTGTAACACGGCCAAGAAGCATGTAATAATGGATCGCCTTATTGAAGCGGCCACTTAGTTTATCTCAATAAAACTTAGCATTTTTTCACTGAAAATTATTGCTCTTGCTTCATCTCTATCTCTCCGAGTCACATCTACGACTCGTTAAATGGTAAGTTCCGAGTCCAGCTTCTCCTACATGGCTCCTCTCACAACTTACTAAGCTTAAAAAACGAGTTTGGAGTCCAACACTTGGTTCGACATTGCTTTAGCTGCTTGCAAACAAGAAAGGGGGGGCATCTCACCATTCGGAATTGCTCCTACAACTCGTTAACCCCCTCTAACAACAAGTTCAGAGTCCAACACTTGGTTCGATTCCACTTCAACTACTCGCTTACAAGCGAGTACGAAGTGGTTCACCATTTGGAATTGCTCCTGCAACTAGTTGAAACATCCTAACGACGAGTTCGGAGTCCAGCACTTGGTTCGACGTTGCCTTAGCCGCTCGTAAACAAACAAGTGCGGGGCAGCTCACCATTCGGAATTGCTCCCACAACCGTTGATAAATCTTTAAAAAAAAACTGGTTCGGAGTTCACAATCATGGCTCAAAATTGCCCTCACAACTTGCAAGTATGTGGGTTCAGGGCTCGACACGACCATTCGAACTACTCCCGAAACTGGTTGATTCCAACAAGCAGGTTCGAACACTGGCTCTTTTCTAGGGCTATCCCCAAGGCCTGACTCACCTTTGTAGCTACTCGTACGGCTCGAAAATCCTCATCAGTGAGCTCTGTGCTCAGTTCCTCTCCCGAGCCAAGCCAGCAACTCCTTCACTCCCTGTAAGGGTGTTGGAGCCCAGCTCGTCCTAGAGGATCTCCCGCAACTAGTTCACCATCAAGAATTTGATATGGTACCCAACTCACTCATCGAGTTACCTCTACTAGCGTGTTGGGCTCAAACAGCAAGTTTGGAGGCCAACTTCATCCGAAAGTTGCTCCTACAAGCCTACTGGGTCCAAACGGTAGGTCGGCACCAACCCCCTCTTCGGGCCGATTCTACAAACTTGTTGGACTTAAACAACAAGTTCGATGCCCAACTCTCTCCTAGAGCCATGCTCTCCGCTCCGCTCAACTCCAGAGCGGACCTCTTCTCAACGAGTTCAGAGCACAAATCTCTCCTAGAGTTGCTCCTTAAACTTGTCTCCCAGACGGCTCTCTCCTAGAGCCATGCTCTCCGCTCTGCTCGCCTACAAAGCGGACCTCTTCTCAACGAGTTCGGAGCACAACTCTCTCTTAGAGTTGCTCCTCAAACTTGTCTCCCAGACGGCTCTCTCCTAGAACCAAGATCTCCGCTCCACTTGCCTCCAGATCGGACCTCTTCTCAACGATTTTGGAGCATAACTCTCTCCTAGAGTTGCTCCTCAAACTTGTCTCCAAGACGACTCTCTCCTAGAGCCATACTCTCCGCTCCGCTTGCCTCCAGAGTGGACCTCTTCTCAACGAGTTTGGAGCACTACTCTCTCCTAGAGTTGCTCTTCAAACTTGTCTCCCAGACGGCTTTCTCCTAAAGCCAAGCTCTCCACTCCGCTCGCCTCCAGAGCAGACCTCTTCTCAATGAGTTCAGAGCACAACTCTCTCCTAGAGTTGCTCCTCAAACTTGTCCCCCAAGACGGCTCTCTCCTAGAGCCAAGCTCTTCGCTCTGCTCGCCTCCAGAGCGGACATCTTCTTAACGAGTTCAGAGCACAACTCTCTTCTAGAGTTGCTCCTCAAACTTGTCCCCCAAGACGGCTCTCTCCTAGAGCCATGCTCTCCGCTTTGCTCACCTCCAGAGCGGACCTCTTCTCAACAAGTTCGGAGCACAACTCTCTCCTAGAGTTGCACCTCAAACTTGTCTCCCAGACGGTTCTTTCCTAGAGCTAAGCTCTCCGCTCTGCTCACCTTCAGAGCGGACCTCTTCTCGACGAGTTCGGAGCACAACTCTCTCCTAGAGTTGCTCATCAAACTTGTCTCCCAGACGGCTCTCTCCTAGAGCCAAGCTCTCCGCTTCGCTCGCCTCCAGAGAGGACAACTCCTCAGCAAGTTCAGAGCTAAAACTCTTTCCTAGAGTTGCTCCTCAAACTTATCTCCCAGACGGCTCTTTCCTAGAGCCAAGCTCTCCGCTCCGCTCACCTCCAGTGCGGACCTCTTCTCAACGAGTTCGGAGCACAACTCTCTCCTAGAGTTGCTCCTCAAACTTGTCTCCCAGACGGCTCTCTCCTAGAGCCAAGCTCTCCGCTCCGCTTGCCTCTAGAGAGGACCTCTTCTCAGCAAGTTCAGAGCTAAAACTCTCTCCTAGAGTCGCTCCTTAAACTCATCTCCAAGAATGAATCTTCCCAAGAGCCATACAAAGCACTTCTCAACTTCATGAAGACAAGTATGTTGCGGGACCATTTTGACCATGAAGAATTATGATTCCTCGACTTATCACTAAAGAGAGGTTGTAGATATTTAAGTTAGCTTTGAAACAAGGGGTCACACACCCCGATCTGACCTCCGTAGCCCTGGGAAAGTGAGTTACAACACAACTGCTCACCAAGCTTGCCGCAGTTGTCGAACAGACGTGTTTCCGAGCTGAAAACACCCAAAATTGCGTTGACCAGTCAACGTCTGCCAAGTTCGACATTTCGTTTGCCAAGCTCGCCGCAGTTGACAAACAGACGTGTTTCCGAGCTGAAAACACCCAAAGTTGCATTGACCAGTCAATGCCTTCCGAGTTCAACATTTCGTTCGCCAAGCTTGCCACTTCACTCGCCAAGCTCGCCGCAGTTGACGAACAGACATGTTTCCGAGCTGAAAACACCCAAAATTGCATTGACCAGTCAACGTCTTCCAAGTTCAACATTTCGTTCGCCAAGCTTGCACTTCGTTCACCAAGCTCACCGCAGTTGTCGAACAGACATGTTTCCAAGCTGAAAACACCCAAAATTACGTTGACCAGTCAACATCTTCCAAGTTTGACATTCCGTTCACCAAGCTTGCCACTTCGTTCGCCAAGCTCGCCGTAGTTATCGAACAGACGTGTTTCCGAGCTGAAAACACCTAAAATTGTGTTGACCAGTCAATGTCTTCCAAGTTTGACATTTTGTTCGCCAAGCTCGCCACTTCGTTCGCCAAGCTCGCTGCAGTTGTCGAATAGACGTGTTTCCGAGCTGAAAACACCAAAAATTGCGTTGACCAGTCAACGTCTTACAAGTTCGACATTTCGTTCGCCAAGCTCGCCACTTCGTTCGCCAAGCTCGCCACAGATGTCGAACAGACGTGTTTCCGAGCTGAAAACACCCAAAATTGCATTGACCAGTTATCGTCTTCCAAGTTCGACATTTCGTTCGCCAAACTCGCCGCAGTCGCCGAACAGAGCTATTGCTGAACAAAAAATAAGAGGAAAAGTTCTTCTCAAAATCCACGCTCAAATCTAGATGGATGGATGAGATTTGCCCAAAACAATCAAACCAATAAAGGAAAAAAAAGATAAGGGTTAACAGGTCGGGTCCAAACCCGATCCATAACCCGAACCACCCCTCCGTTCTCCTCTTCTCCTCCATTTTCCCGCCAAAATGAAAAACCAGAGCAAAAACCCAAACTCCTCTTCTTCATCGAGCATCACCGCGCACATCGCCAAAGGACCCTCATCCCTCGTTTGCCAAGCTCGCCAAACTCCCTCGTCGAGCTCTTCCATCGGCGAAAGAGCTCCTCCAATTCTCATCGTAGCCTTCATCGAAGGGCTCCTTCATCAAGCATCTACCCATGGCCTGTCGAGGTTGAAAAACCAGCGCCTCCAAAACCAAGCTCGCTTTGTTCGCCAGACCCAACGTCGAGCTCCTTCAACACAAAGCCAACCTTAAGCTCAGGGTCGGTGACGAACCCTCAAGCTCCACTCCCCTCCGTTCGACGAACTCTCTGCTGTCGTCGAGGAGCTCTTGGCTCCACGCCGCTTTCCTCCCTCGTCGAGCTCCCCACGTCGCCGAGCTCGCCTCCCCTCGTCGAGCTCAAGCGGCAACCGTTCGCCACACTCCAAAGCCGAGCTCAAACCATCGCCAAGCTCGCAATGTTCGCAGCAAACGATTGCCGAACATTCCTTCCTCGCGAAGGTTCATCGAGCCCTCACGGAACGCCGTCGCCAGCTCGCTCGACGTGCGCTCGCCGCCTTTGCCGCACATATGTGTTTCCGATTGTTTTAGAGGAAAAGTGATTGCCGAGCTCCCCTAACCCATCACCGAAGCTCTCCACCACTTCCTCGATGAGCTCCTCTCCTCCCCTCAGTCGTTGCTAAGCTCCATGTCCGTTGCCTTCTCTTCCACCGGCGATGGGGGCTCGTCGATGTGGAGGCGGACATCGAGGAGACAAGAGGCAGAATCGAAGAAGGACGAAGGTAGAGGTGGGAAGAAGGGAAAAAAAAGGGGGGGCCAAATGGTGTTCAACATTGACCGACCACATGGCACGTTCTGGTTGGTCGGCGAACGTTTCATTCGGGTGCTGTCAAACAGACGTGTTTCCGAACTGATTATAGGGAAAGATCTGCCCGCTTTGAGATGCGCGCTCATCTAATCATGGTCAACGCACAGCATTGTGCCACATGTCTAGGTAATATTTAATTAATTAATTTATTTATTTATTTAATTGAATTAATTATTTAAAAAATCAGAAAAAATTAATTAAAATTTAAAAAATTAATTAAAAATTCTAAAAATAATTATTAATTCAGAAAATAATTTTTAAATTCAGAAATTAATAATTATTAAATTAGAATAATTAATTAAAATTTTCGGTAATTAATTAATTAATTCGGAAATTGAATAAAAAATTCAAAAAAATGATTAAAAATTGGGAAAAATTCAGAAAAATATGGAAAAATCACCAAAAATCCAGAAAATTCCGAGAATAATTTTGGGCATTTTGCAAGCTCAGAATAACACCGTTACACCCCGAGCTAGGGCTAACTCCCCCGAGAACTCCGATAAAATACCGTACGCCATTAGAACAACAAACTACTCCTCAAAGGCTGTTAAACTCAGTCTTCAGGAGTGGGGGGCTCGTGATATAGCTAAAAATGGGATTAAATTGGGACCGTTCAAATCGGGCACGAATCTTAATGCTCTCAGGGGTAAAACGGTAATTTCACCTACAAACGGGTCTGAAATGGAAACTTGGTCTTTCTTCAAAGCCCAATAATCCATGAATAGATCTGTCCTACTGGGTATGGGTCCCAACCCGTTACAAACCAGTTCAGAAGGATAAAAAAGAATTCAGATTCATAATTATCCCTAAAGGTGGTTTTAACCACTTCTATCCATCCACACCGGGAAGTAGAGGTTTGTTCTTATCTCAAAACGGATCCCTAAGGTGACTATAAAAACCCCTCTCCTCCCAACGTTGCAAGGTAATCAATCTTTTTCCAGTAAAGGCACTTTCTTAATCATTCTGATTACTGATAAGAGCATCGGAGGGTACGTCGTGGGGATCCATCCCGGTGTTTCGTACTTTTTGTAGGTTCGCAGCAGAAAAAAGAGACCAAGTCAATAAATTGGTGAAGGTCAACAGGTTTGCCTTGTTCGTTTTCTCAAGAATCCACAAATTCCATCTATTGCCCCCACACCAGATTCAGCAGCAACATGTACAAATCTCCACTTTTATATTTATTAATAAATTCTACTATTTATAATTAAGTATATCCTAAATTTTGGGATTTTTCTGAGTAAAGAAACTATTTTTGTAAATATTTCGAAAGTGATGAGCTTTTATCTAAAAAGCCATTTGGATCTCAAACAAATAATGAAAATTCGTTTTTAATGATTTTTTGGCTTTCCATGGTCATCATTGAAAATAAAAACTATTTAAGTTTTATTTAGAGTTGATTTGGTAAAGATTTAAACAAATATGGTGTTTTTGCAAATATAAAATTTAAGTGGATCTTGTGCAAATATTTTCTTGTAAAGTAAAAGTCAGAAATTTTAACATGTATTATTAGATATTATTTCTGAATTTTCTGGATTTTTACGAATATTTTATGACATATTTGCAAATAATACAAAAAGATGAACTTTTGTGCAAAATTACCACATTAAGTACAAATCCAAATTTTTATAATTTCTGGGCTATGTTTGATGGTTGGATAGCTCAGTAGTAAAAATATTTGGTTTTATTTTAATTTATTTAACTTATTTAACTACTTTATTAGAGAAAGGTTTATATATGTAAATTAATAATTTGTTAAAGGATGTTTCCATAAACTTGTAAAACCCTAAAAACTCCAGATTTTGGCCTATAAAAGTGCCCCTACAGTCATCCCTCTCCTCTGAAAAAATAAAATATATTTTTACTATTAATTTCTTGGAGTTTCAAAGCGATGATCTTGGATTTTGCAAAAGAAGGGCTTTTTCTCATTCTTTATTAATTCGATTGATTTCTTCATTGAGGTGAGTGACTTGTGTTTATTTTCTTATTGTTTTAAGCATGTTGTATGTGATGATTTATCTATTAGAAATCATGTTAGATGATGATATGAAGATATAATGAGTTTTGATGAGTAAATGAGTTAAAAAGTGAATCTTTTTATGAAACTATACTATTGATGACCAAAACCCTAATTAGATGACTTGTGATTGCTAAAGAATCTAATAGAAATTGTGAGTAGGATGTTTCAATCATATTGTGCTGATTTGAACATTATATATTGAGTTGCATGATGTTGTTGTATGCAAAATGAACAAAATTAACTAAAGATGAACTCACTATGTGTATACATTTATATATGCTCTATTTTGGATTTGATGAAGAAGAACTTGATTAAATACTTGTCATTTTCGCATATATTCATGGGTAATTTGATGTTAGTAAGTGTGTATGCATTTGATAAGTCCAAAAGGATTCTTTGAACAAAAATGGGATCAAGCTTTGATGTGTTGAAGTAGGGTTGTTTGGGTCTGTTTGTGTGCAGGCCGAAAAGGGAGTTTGTGGTATTTTGATATTTTCGATTGGTTTTTTAGTTCTATATGATGCTGAAATGAAATACAACATTACCACACTCCTTAACATAATTTTATTAATCTATACACTTATATATATATATATATATATATATATATATATATATACCCTTCGCATTTATATACACAGTGATTTTGAAGATTTTGTAAATTTGATGGGTTTTGTTTGGATTTTTAATTGCTTTGGCACTAAGATGGCTTAAGACGTTATACTACTCTTATTTGACGAAGTTTTGATGATTAACTGATGCTTAAACTCTTAATCGAACACACACACACACACACACACACACACACACACACACACACACACACACACACACACACACACACATATATATATATATATATGCTGATTTCGAAAGATTTTGTCAAAAATCCTATTTTTGAGATCTCGATATGTTTTGAAGTGTTTTAATAACTCCAACATGTTATACTAGACATGTTTAAACATCTCAGGAAATTAGATTTTCAGTTTACAAAGTTTTATCATCGTATCAGTTTAAAACATGCACAGATTGATCTAACTGCAACCTGCTATAGTCGACCGAACTAAAGTCGACTGTCGATTGGTCAGCTAATGAATCTTGGGTTTTTGTTTGCAATAACAGTCGAATGGTTCATCTTTGAACTGAGTTGACAGTCGACTGTCGGTTTTATTGAATTTTTGAATTTTTGCAGGACAGTCGACTGACCATGTTCAATAGTCGACTGTCACTATCCTAGCTGATGAGTTTTTATTGAGCTTTCGAATTTCTGCAGGACAGTCGACTGACCTTGCTCAATAGTCGACTGTCATTGCTCTGGCTGATAGGTTTTTCGAGTTTCCTGATGATTTCTTTAAACGATTGGTTTCTTGATGTTATGGGTTATTACTCTATTGTTTTAGATGATGTTTTTAATACCGATTACAGTATTTTACAGAGAGTTATATTTTATTTGTAATAGAGTTTCAAATGTATTCTTATGACTTTATTAAGTGAGTTATATGTGTTTTCAAAGGAATTGACATTTTGTGATATTCTACGACTTAAAAATATGATCCTTTTTTTATTTGATGGGTTTAATAATTTATTTGAATTCTGCAAATTTATGAGCACATAAAATGAATTTGGATTTCGTTGACTTAAGTGGTTTTCTTTATATAAATGTTTTGATGATGGATTTGTGTGTTTTATTGAAAGTTTTTGTATTGATGGTTGAGTTGTGAGTCTTTAGAGATTGTGTGGGACCCTAGGCACCGGCCGTTGAGGTGTTGTGGTTTGGCCAGTTATGGCTTTGTTGTTGATCAGTTGAGTTAAGTCCGGTAGGGTACACCAACTCTAGGAGACTTATAATTAATTAATTAACTTAACAAGTTAAGGACAAGCACTCGATGATGATATGATGAAATAAGTGCAAACGTAAGTTATGGACTCCAGGATGATCCAAGGAGTGAGATATTCCTTAGCATTCCGGGACGATGGACGTATGGGCCATAGAATGATCTGCGGAGTGAGATTGATCTCCAGTATTTCGAGGACGAGAGCGACGCTCATGGGATGTTTTTGCAATGATGGTTCCAGAATGATCTACCGGAGTGAGGCAATCTCCGTTTCCGGGACGATGGACGTAAGTGCCACAGAATGATCTACAGGTGGGATTGGCCTCCAGTATTCAAAGGGAGAGAACCAATACTTGCAGAATATCTAAATCTCATAGTAGTCATCGTAATAGGATTAGTTGCATAGCGGGGGATTAAACCCTATCAAGTGGAGAACGATAAGGGCTTGCACCGGACCTATGTAGAGTGGGATGCATAGAATCCGATAAGTATGCATTAAAGAGTCAGCATATAGCATTGATGTTTTCTTGATTTGATTTTATGCATGTTGTTTTCCTATTTTTCTCACTTGACACTTAGCCTAGTTTCACTCGATGTTTTCATGTTTTCTTTATTTTTATTTCTTATTTCACTTATTCTTGTCGTTGATACATGTTGTTTATAACTTGATGCCTTATATTTTATTTATGTTGCATTTATTTTATGTCACTCACACTATTATGGCTGATCCCTGTAGTTTTGGGAGTTAGGATTATCTCTAGCCTCATATTTTACAGGTAGGTACCTTTAGCTTGGGATTTGGGTGCATGGGGTAGAATGATATATGGCTTATGTAAATTGTAAAAGAATGTGTTGTAAAAGAAAAAAATTGTAATTCAAGGTGTTTTATTTTTCGCTGTGCTTTGTAAACAATTGATGTAATAAAAAGTTTTAAATTTTCTTTGTATTTGGTTGCTATGTTTATGATTACATTGAAGTTGATTCTGGAATTGTGCCACGTATTTCTAAGATATTATATTGGAAATTCGGGACGCTACAGTTTTTTTGTTTTAATTTTTTAAGTTTTCTTCATCTCTGGGGTCCATTCCCATTTCTTTAATTTTTTTAGTTTTTGTTGTAACCAATTTAATTTTGCTGATAAATTTGGTATGTATCCTTTTGGTTGATTTTGTAGTCCAATTATGGATTGTAATTCTCTTTTTTCTTTTAGCACATTAGGAAATGTGTTTATTTTTTCTGCTATATGCGGGTGTAGTTCTATTCCTTCAGGGGATAATTTTGTTCCTAAGAATTCTATTTCTGTTTTGAACAATTCCTTTTTTCTTTTTTTATAGTATAATACCTACAATTTTTACTATTTCTAAGAATTTTAGTAAATGCTCTTTATGTTGTTCTTCATTTTCGGATCCTATTATATTATCTACATATACTAGTATGAAATTGTTGTATTTTTCAAATATCTTATCCATATATTCTTGAAATACTCCTGGATTGTTTTTATATCCGAATGGCAATTCATTACATTCATAGAATCCTTACAGTTTACTAAATGTCGTTAATTGTTTTGAGTTTTTTGTTAGTTTTACGTGGTAAAATCCTGATTTACAATCAAATTTTTAATATATTTTTTTTGTTCTTACTGTGTTAAGTAGTATTTGCAAATCAGGTAGTGGATATCCAAATTTTTTAGTATTTTTATTTAATTTCTTATAATTTACTACCATTCGAGATTCAATTTTTTTCTTCTTCTGATTGTTTTCTTACTATAAATGATGATGATGAATGCGAACTTTGTGATTTTTTAATGTAACTGTTTTCCATTAGTTATTTTATATGTATTTTGAACTCTTCCAAATCTGTTGGAGTGTGTCTTATTGGTTTAATTTTTATTATTTTGTTCTTATCTATTAACTCCATATGTGCTGTGGGTTTACCTAAGTCCCATTTTGCTAAAGGGTTCTCTCCGCACAGATCTTCTAATTATTTTTGTAAAATTTCATCTATAGTGTTTCTTGGACTTGTTGTATTCTAGTTTTGTTTGGTAAATATTGATATTCATCACACTGGGTTGAAGAAACTCTGATATGCGGCAAGTCTATCCTAGAATAAGGTTGTGTTATTCTTATTGCTATTGCTTGGTGTTGACAATGAGTTGTAAATATAACAGATTTGTTTGATATCGTTATTGGGTAGTATTGTTGGAAAAAGTCATTTCCTAATAGTACATCATTATTCATATCATCAAACTGATATATTATTGGTATTTTTAGTACATAATTTTCTATTTCTATATAAACATTTTGTTGATATCTATCAAGTATAATGGTTTGTTCAGTTAATCCAGTTATTGCCTTTTTATTATATCCATCTTGTTTCCATCTGGATAGTATATTTTTACGGCATAAGCTAGTGCCTGCTCCCGTGTCTATTAGACTATGATAGTTTCTAAATTTGTATCCTTCGTAGACAAATTTTGTTAGTATATATAACGTATTATTTGTTACTCTTAATGGATTCATTTACACAATATTCTTTTTACTACTATACTTTCATTGTTTACTGTAATTATGTTTTTTACTTCTTGAATTGAGCAAAGTTGTACCGATGTAAGGAAGTCAGTTCCTAGTAGCATTTTATTAATATTGTGTTCTGGGTGTACATGTAAATGTAATAACATTTCATTTCTACCATTTATCCTTAGTGGCAGTATTATTTTATGCACAATTGGATGTCTATTATTGTAATAGTCTAAGTAGTAATATGGATTTTCTAATGGTATTAATTTTTTTGTTTTCATATTGACTTGTTTAATATATGAATTAGTAGCTCCTGTATCTACCAAGGCTACTTGTTATTCCATTTTTCACTCATAATATTTTATTTCTATTTTAAATTGGTTATTATTTTGATTATCTAATGTATTTATTATTGGTATTAATTTCAATAATTGTTGTTTGTTTCTTATTGATAGTGATCCCTTTCCGAACATTATTTGTGGTGCTTTTCCTTTTGTAATTTCTTTCGCTTTATTAAAGTCAAATTCTATATAACTGGGTATAGTCATTTCAGGGTTTTCTCTAGCTAGTTTGTATTTTATATTTTCTCTGAATAGTAGTTCTATCCTAAAATAATCGGTATTTCTATTTTTTACTTCATGCTTACTAGTGAAAGCATAAATATTTCTTATTTGTATACTCATCACTTTACTTTTTCCTATCATTTCTATTCCTAATAATATGTGGTACATGACTAAACTTTTGTTTTTATTTTCTTCGGCCATACTTATAGAGAAATTAGGTTTTATTGTAAATTTTATCTTTTGATACATTAGGTTTCCTTGTACTATTCATATTAAGGCATCTTGTGTACTTGATATGATTCTATCATCCGTTAGGTATATTTCTCGGTTGTATTTATTCCTTCCTTAAAATAAGTTTTTATTATTATTTGCACAGCTCCTAACTGTATGTGTCTTAATGCTTTTTGGTTTTCTCACTTGTTTTTTCTATCTCTTGTCTTATTATTTTTTTGTTATTAATGGAATTATGGTTTTTTTTTCTTGAGCTTGTTCAATGTCTATAGGTTGTTCATTATTTCTATCCATTATGATGGTATTCTTTATCCTTTGAAATATTGGAAGTTTAAATATCACTTTTGGGTTTATATATAATTTGGATGCTCTTATTTTATCGTATTTCTGTATGTCAAAGCTCATTCTTTCCCTTACATTTTCATTATTTTCTTCTCTTTCTAATTGTTCTTCTATTTCTGTTATTTCTATCATCATATTTATTTCACATTCTTCTGTTTCATCTTTACTACTTTCACTATCTTCTTTCAGTACCATTATTTCTTCATCTTCATTAATTTCTGATCAGTCTTTCTCATATTCTATGGATTCATAGTTTAAGTTATTCATCTCTTCAATTTCTTCTACGTATTTTACATTTTCTTTTTTCATCCTCTTAAGGCAATTTGGTGATATGTGTCCTACTTCTCCACATATATAACAATTACATTTCTTTGGGTTTGTCGGATATTGTCAATTTTTATTTATTCTTCTAAAGTATCTTTTATACGGTTTTTTATATCTCTTAAAAGTTTTTCTATATTTTTGTTTATATTTTTGGAATCTGTGTTTATTTTTCTTTGTATAATTATAGTTATTATTACATCCTCAAAGATTTGGTCTTGCATCTTCATAACAATTTCTTTATTTATATGTTCTATAGAATTTTATAGTTGCTCTAGCTTCTTGGCACACTTCATCCCTATATCTTTTACAAATTGTATTCTATATCCTAAAGTATCTACTTTTGTTTTTACTTCCTCATCTATGTATGCACTATATATATTTATACTCCATGGAACATGTTGTTTTAGAAAAAATGAGTCCAAGATTGGACTCATTTCTTTTTTTTGTATAATAACTATCTTGGAAATATTCTCGGAATTCACAAGCATAGTCATCAAAATAACACATGTCGCATATTTCTAAATTGCTTAATCTCCATCTTGCTTGGTTCTTTTTGTATATAGTGTGTTTTTCTCCTTTATCGCATACACTAAATTATGTTCTTATTGCAATCTTGTAATTTGTAATTATTTTTTTTAGTCCTAAGGCCTGTTGTGTTGAGTTTTCTTCTGTTCCTTTATCATCAATTGATCTTGATTTTCTAATAGTATTTCTTTCTTCTTCCTTTAGTCCATTCCACCATTTTGCTGTTACTCCTATAAATGTTGCTTCTATAAATTTCTCAAATGAATCTCTTGTGAGGTTTTTCCTAAATCCTACTATTAGTGTAGCCTTTACCCATTCTTCTATTGTCCTATCTACGTCTTTTACGCAGTCTAGATTTAAGAACTCTCTATTTCCTGCTATTTCTTTTTTGTAGTGTTCTGCAGGTTCATATTTTGATGTTCTTTTTCTTTATCTTTTCCTAACTCATTATTTTTTGTGTTTTTTCATTTTCATGGTAGGTGATAAAGCCTTTTGTTAGGTGATGGCTTTAAGATTTCGTATGTATTAATTGGATTTTCTGTAGGTTTTGTTAAATTTTGTCTTCTTCTTGATCCATTTTTATTTCTTCACTCTGTATGTCTAGGTTTCTCAAAGCTTTCTCTACTTCCTCTGTATTGGGATTTGCCATTAAATCTTCTATTTGCAAAATATTTATGTTAAGTTTTGTTATGGCTTCTAACTCCTTCATTCCTGCTTCTGTTATACTTAATTCTTCTTCAGTGTCATTTGTTATATATGTACAAAGTTCTTTTATGATATAATTTATGATTTTTAAATCTTTTCATATAGTTCCTACAAATTCTGGACCATTGTAAGCTTCTTCCAACTCTTGAATGTTTATCATGTAAATTTCTAAGAATTTTGATGGGTTTTTCTTTGTAATATTATCCATCATAACTTAATTCCTATAGTTTAAAATTTTATATGATAATAGTTGTTGGCAATACTAGCTTGCTTCTTCATTCCTATAATCTATTACTTTGTATGCTATCTCTTTTTGTATTTCCTTCGGTAGTTTTTCAGTTATTTTACTTGTTATTAATAAATATTCTCTTATTTCTCTATCAGTTATATGCTTTCTTTCTGTTTATCTTCTATCAATGTATCTAATTTTAAATTTCGAAAGAATTTTTAATTTTAGTTTCTTTATTTTCTGTGAAATGTCCAGTTTATAAAGTTAAAGGGTATTATAGTTTGTAATTTCTAAAGTAGGGTTATATAGAAAATTTGGTTTTTAGGTTATTATATTAACAGGTTCAGTTGGAGGTAATATTTTGTGAAAATTTGTCAGTGGGATAAATGTCATAGAAAGTGGATCGGTTTGATAAATATTTATTGAAAGTGGGTTTGTCAGTAACAATCACTCACAAAACACTGGCATCTCGAACGATTCTCGCAACTCGACCAAAGCGGTGGGTAGCTCGACCGCATCTCTAGCTCGACCAACTTCGAGGTCGACGAGAATGGAGAAGCTCGACCAAACTCTAGCTCGAAGAGAGCAGAGCTCGACCAACTCCAAGGTTGACAAGAATGGAGGAGCTCGACTGAATCTCTAGCTCGATAGAGATAGAGCTCGCCCACTTCGAGGTCGACGAGACGGAGAGGAGCTCGAACGAATTACTAGCTCGACAGGAATGGAGCTCGCCAAATTCGAGCTTGAAAAACTCGTCGGTGGAGCTGGGGGGCTCTCGCAGCCATTTTTAACCGTAAGATCCGACAAAGAGTCTCGCACGCCCTTGATCAATGAACGAGATTAAGCCACGCCTCTGATCGTCTTCCCCGCTGCTTTGCTTCCATTTATACCCGTTCAATCACACCGAAAAGTGCACCAGCACGCGATCAACACGCAAGATGCCGCTACGTTGCCTCTCTCCCCTGATTTCGCATCAACACCGCTCAAACCCATCAACAGGCGAGCCAAACCTTGATCACCATCCCTGATCATGCCAAAAAGAGTTTCAAGGTTTGATAATTCATAAAAAAAATCCCTTAAAATCATTTTAATCTCGAAAAATTGATTTAAAAAATCAAAAAATAATTATTTAAATTTGGAAAAATAATCAAACGTTAAAATTGGGTTTATTAATTAAAAATTCAAAAAAATTGATTTTATAATTGGGAAAAAATTATCAAAAATCCAAAAGTTTTTGAAAAAATTCGAAAATATATGGAAAATTACGGAAAAATCCAAGAAAATATTCACCGCCTTCATAAGCCTCTGATCAGTCCCAGGTATCTCCAATACCCCCTTAAAACTAAGGTTGTATCCCAGAATCCAAAAATAAGGCGAACTACTTCCCGAATGTCAAGAAAATTATCTTCCGAGAGGGGGCCATATGATAATGGTAAAAATCGAAGCAAATCAGCGTCGTACGATTTCAGCAGAAATCTCAAAGCTTCTACAGGCAGATTAATTATAACTGGCATCTTTAACAGGTCTGAACCTTCTCCAGGCTCCTCTACAAAAATATGGGTCACTTTCAAGCCCATTAAAAGTGACATATTAGGCCCAGTAAGAGAGACGCAGCCCATAAGGGTTGTTAGTTAAATCTCTTATCTAAAAAATAGAGCTTATCTCTTGAGGGGGTGATTCAAACAGGATATATTCATATCAATCTAATGGATTCATATCAATCGCCTAGACTGTTTTTAGACCTATAAATACCATATCCCCTCCTTAGTCGGAAGGTAATCAACAATTGGCAATTTCTCTCAAAAACTCTCTTTCTTTCTTTGGTTCTGACTTGAGTGTCGGAGGGTCTGTCGCCGGGGCCACCCTCGGTGTTTCAGGCTTTTTGCAGGTCCATCGTCCACGTCAGCAACCGTCGAATTTAGATCACGGTGTTCAATTAACGATCCAGATTCAATCTCAGAAGCCCTAACCACTTTTCACGACAACGATTAAATGTCAGATCTTTCGTAGTTTCCATCAAATATTAAGGCTGTGTTTGGTTCGTTGTTTTGAAAATTCATTTTTAACATAGTTTTTGGAAAACATTTATAAAGTTGTTTTTTGTTATTTTCGAAAACAGAGTATTGTTTGGTAAACTTTTTTCATAAAATAGATTTTTTTCAAAATTAAAGTATAAAAGGCTTTTGGTAAATTGTATACAGTATGTATGTATATATATAATCTGTATTTATGTATATATGTGATATGGCTAAAAATGGGATTAAATCGAGACCGTTCAAATCAGGCACGATTCTTAAATATCTCAGGGGTAAAACGGTAATTTCCACCACAAATGGGTCCGAAATGGAAATTGGGTTTTTCTTCAAGGCCTAGTAACCAGAAAACGGATCTTTCCTATTAGGTACGGGTAGCGACCCATTACAAACCAGCCCAAAGACTTAAAGAGTAATTCAAATTTGTGATTATCTCTAAAGGGGCGTTTGGTACATAGGGATGTGCAAGGGAATCTCATATTCCCTCTTAGATTACCTTGTTTGGTATGTGTCAAGCATAGTTTTGGAAGGAATGATAGATTCCCAAGGGAATCAAAATCCTTTGTTGGGAAGGATTTCCATTCCCCCCAAAAACCATGGAATTTGAGGATTCCCATGTGTTGCCGCTAAATTTGGTGTGGGGGCAAACAGATAGAACTTGTGGATTCTTGGGGAAACTGAATAGGAAAACCTGCGTACCTGTTCCGTTGGGCCTCGATCGTCGTTCCTGCCGTGCACCTGCAAAAAGTGCGAGACACCGGGGTTGTTCCCGGCGACGCACCCTCCGACGCTCAAGTCAGTAATCTGGCAGACTATGAAAGAGCGTAAAAACTGGTGAAAGATTGATTACCTCTTAATGGAGATGAGTGGGGGGTATTTATAGGCGTCTTAGGGAACGGATTAGGAATGTAATCCTTGTGATCTGATATGGGATATCCTTCCTGTGAACAGATTAGGAATGTAATCTGATAAGGCATATTCCCTGTAATCAGATAAAGAATTTAATCCCAAATCCCGGTGAAAGGATAGACACGAATCAGGGCCGTTGATTAATATTAATCAGGGACCCTAATTCTATCCCTTCTGAGCTGGGTTTGCTGCGGGTTGAAACCCGTACCCGATTAAGGTGGATCCGTTCGCGGGTAAGTGGATTTTCGGGGAAGATAACCAGTACCCGCTTCAGACCCGTCAGGAGGTGAAATTGCCGCTCTACCCCTGTGCCTCAAGATTCGTGATTCATCTGGACGGTTCCGATTTAACCCTATTTTTAGCCACATCACGAGCCCCCCACTCCTAAAGACTGAGTTCGATCAGCCTTTGAGGAGTAGTTTAACTGTTCTTAATGGCTGGCGGAGCTGTATCGGAGTCCAAATGGAGGGTTTCGAATCTTAAAGGGGGTAGTAGTGTGTTTTTGGGAGCTGCAATTTGTTTTTAAGCATTTCTGAGTGCCCAACGGTCTTTATCTGCTGTTTCGGATTATTTTTTTAATTTTGCGATGTGTAAACCAGCCGTCCGGGGGCCCTCACGATACATTCTAGGCAATAATTGTTTGTTCAGGGGTTCGAAAATATCACCCTGAATTTATAATTATTTTCTAGATTTTCCAGTGAATTTTCCCGAATTTTTGGTGATTTTTTCGCAATTTTTAAATAAATAAAACGATTAAAATTGATTTTAAATACCCATTTATGACGTGGCATCATCAGAGCCGTCGATCAGAGCGCAGCGTGATTTTCGGAGAGATCGAGTGGCTCCTGTTCTTCGGCTCGCTTTTTCGCCGTATGTGAGGTTCGGTACCCCGGCACTCCGGCTCGGCGTCTCGGCACCTCGGTTCGAATGGCTCGGTGCTTCGGCTCGGCGGTTCCGAGGTACGTGGCATCATCTGAACCGTCTATCTCAGCGCGGATCCCCGTAAAGCGCTATCTTGTCGTTTAGTGGACGTGGCCAAGTCTGGACCGTCCATCATGACGAGCGCGCTTTTTGACAAGATCCAACGGCTGATATGGGTCGGAGCGATTTTTCGCCATATACGAGGGTCGGTACCCCGGTACCCCGGCTCGGCGCCTCGGCACCTCGATTCGTATGGCTTAATGCTTCGGCTCGGCGGTTCCGAAGTACGTGGCATCATCTGAGCCGTCCATCATGACGAGCGCGCTTTTTGGCAAGATCCAACGGCTGATATGGGTCGGAGCGATTTTTTGCCATATACGAGGGTCGGTACCTCGGTACTCCGGCTCGGCGTCTCGGCACCCCGGTTCGTTGGGTCGGCGCTTCGGCTCGGATGGCTCTAGGGTTCCGAGGTACGTGGCATCATCTGAGCCGTCTATCTCAGCGTGAATCTCCAAAAAACGTTATCTTGTCGTTTAGTGGACGTGGCCAGATCTGGACCGTCCATCATGACGAGCGCGCTTTTTGGCAAGATCCAACGGCTGATCTGCCTCGGAGCGGATTTTTGCCATATACGAGGGTCGGTACCTCGGTACTCCGGCTCGGCGTCTCGGCACCCTGGTTCGTTGGGTCGGCGCTTCGGCTCGGATGGCTCTAGGGTTCCGAGGTACATGGCATCATCTGAGCCGTCTATCTCAGCGTGAATCCCCAAAAAACGTTATCTTGTCGTTTAGTGGACGTGGCCAGATCTGGACCGTCCATCATGACGGGCGCGCTTTTTGGCAAGATCCAACGGCTGATATGCCTCGGAGCGGATTTTTGCCATATACGAGGGTCGGTACCCCGGTACCCCGGCTCGGCGCCTCGACACCACGATTCGTATGGCTCGGTGCTTCGGGGCTGATAGGCCGAGGCACAAAGTTGTGTGTTTTGGAGGAGGTGCTTCCTAAGCGGTCCCTTCCTCGGCGCTTAGTGGCTCGGTGGCTCGGCTGAGCTGTTCGGTAGCTCGGCTGGGCGAACTGATGGCATTCAGCAAGGAGGGACGCGTGGCTGGATCTGGGCGGTCCATCATGGCGCGCATCTCGAGGATGGGGTTCAGATCACGAGAAAACGCTATCTTGTCGTTTTGTGGGCGTGGCACGATCTGAGCCGTCCATCAGATTCTGTCGCGAACTTTAAGGAGATCCGACGGTGACTTCGCCTCGGAGCGATTTTTTGCCATATACGAGGGTCGGTACCCCGGTATCTCGGCTCGGTGCATCGGGGCTGATAGGCCGAGGCACAAAGTTGCGTGTTTTGGAGGAGGTACTTCCTGAGCGGTCCCTTCCTCGGCGCTTAGTGGCTCGGTGGCTCGGCTGAGCTGTTCGGTAGCTCGGCTGGGCGAACCGATGGCATTCAGCAAGGAGGGACGCGTGGCTGGATCTGGGCGGTCCATCATGGCGCGCATCTCGAGGATGGGGTTCAGATCACGAGAAAACGCTATCTTGTCGTTTTGTGGGCGTGGCACGATCTGAGCCGTCCATCAGATTCTGTCGCGAACTTTAAGGAGATCCGACGGTGACTTCGCCTCGGAGCGATTTTTTGCCATATACGAGGGTCGGTACCCCGGTATCTCGGCTCGGTGCATCGGGGCTGATAGGCCGAGGCACACAGTTATGTAGCTGGGGCGTCCTATGGTTTTCTAGTGCGTGGCCGAGACGTTGACTTGGCATTTTTAAAGGTCTCTTGCTCTGAGTAGGCTCCGTATTTCTCCGCTTCCGCCTGTCGCTTTGGCTCCCTGTTGGGCTTTTTGCGTTTCCCAAGGAGGCCCAACTTGGAGGGGTTAGCGCTCACTCTTACTCTCAAAGCTCACTTTTCACTTTTAACTCAAGTTTTTTTTACTTTCGTTCTCTAAGAGCTCTGCTAGCGGCGATTTCCTCCCCAAGGCGTTTCCGTTAGCTGTCGCGTGGGCCAGGCGATTTCCGGCAAGGGTATTCCGACCGTAGACGTCACTTCAAAAGGTCAGTTTACTTAGTCTGAATACTTTTCCTAGAGATGTCTCGAGTAGATTCGGGGAGTGGGGCTTCGTCTTCGGGCGACGAGAGTGCCGAGGAGAGGAGGAGGTCGGAGATTAGGAGGAAGGGTAAGCAGGCCGCTGAACCTTCTGTAGTCGAGATGAGGAAGGAGAAGAAGAAGATGAGGGTAGAGACCCAATCCCCCATTGTGGAGGTGATTGTGGAGAATCCGAAGCAGGCAGGCGAGATAGGACGGTATCCTTCCGTCCTGTCCGGCCATTCGGGGGTTAGGCAGTACCAGGGGGACTTGCTAGAGAAGGCGATCTATGGGAAGTCCAAGATCGTCGAAGAGCCCAATCCGGAGATTGCCACCGAGGCGGATGAGCTTATCACTTTGGTATCCGAGGAGGACCTGCTCCGGGTTAGAAGGGCTTTCGCTATCCCTCCGGAGTACAAACTAATTCTCCCAGGTCCCGGGATACGAGCGAATTCCAAGTTGCCTTCTTCGGACATGTGCATGTTCGACGTCGACTCCCTTCACGCCGGGTTGCGTTTCCCTCTGCACCCATTCATCCTCGAGATCCTCGGCTGGTATTGCCTCGTGCCAACCCAGTTCATGCCGAACACATGGCGCCACGTGAACGCTTTTATGCTTCAGTGCTACCGAGCCGAGGTGCAGCCGGATCTTACGGTCTTCCGAGGGATGTATCGAGTGAACCGTCAGCACAAGACGGAGTACCGATACTACTTGGGGCCGAGGAAGGGAGTCAAGATTGTAGAAAACCCTGACTCGATTAAGGGTTGGAAGGAAAAGTTTTTTATAGTGAGGGGTGAGGCGATCCGACCCATCCCGACCCGTTGGAAGGTGGAGGTGCCGAATTTCGCACGCGCCGACCCTGTTTTATCTGATGCCGAGGAAGAGGTGGCGAGGAGGATAATGGCCCTTCCAATACTGAGTTGGAGGGATTTGACGGAGGAGGTGTTGTTCGGGTGCGGCCTAAGCCCCATCAACCCGAGTATGCTCCTGACATCTCGTTTTTTTATTTTTCTAAGTTTTTGGTTCGGCCTGCTAACTTGCTCCCCCCCCCCCCCTCTCTTTTTTTTTTTGACTCATTGCAGAAGGGATGAAGATCGACTTCAACTCCATGATGGCGGACAGATCTAAGCTGGCCGGGGGGAAGAAGAGGAAGAGGGCGGCCGCGACCGTTTCGTCGACCCCGGCACCTACCGTCGCCTCGACCATCACTCTGCCTCCCCCTGCCGTGGAGGTGCCCTCGGAAGTTATCGTCGCCGAGGAGCCTCCGTCTTCTTCGGTCCCTGGCGTGATCGAGGGGATCTTCGATGTGAACGCGGCGCTGTCGATTGAGGCACCACCGCTGACCCAGGCCGCCGAAGAGATCCTGACCGAGCAGCACAAGCAACTGTTTGTGCCGAATTGGCGAGTGAAGAACCACGACGGGTTCCTCGGCAATTCGCAGATGTCGGTGCAGGTCGTCAAACACTTGGCGACCCCGAAGGACAGGGCCGCGCTGAGGGCGGGGACGGTCGGTGACGATACCTACGAGGTCGCCCGGTCACTCGTTTCGGTAAGCGTATTGCAAATTTCTTTAAGTCTGTGACTCGGCGTCCGTATTAGTGACTGTTGTCTCTGTAGGCCACTTGCCACTTCGGCCACCTGCTCGAGGCGTTTGCCGCGCAGGAGAAGGAGCTGAGGTCCGCCAGCGACAAGGATAGGTTGGCGAAGGTCAGGGCGGTCAAAGAGCTTGAGGCCGAGCAGAGGAGGGCTGAGGCGTTGGAAGTCCGGGTCGCGGATCTTGGGTCGGATTTGGAGAAGGCCAAGGAGCGGCTCGATGCGGAGTCTGCCAAGGCAGCCAAGGCTGCCGAGGACTTGGCTGCGGTGCTGAAGTCTTTGGCCGAGGAGAGAGCGGAGAAGGAGGCTCTGGCGACGAAGATCCGAGCCGAGGTGGAGAAGGAGGTCGAGGAAGAGGCGAAGAAGCACATGGCGGAAAATATGGAGAAGTCTTACTAATTGGCCCTCGACCACGTTCAGGAGCGCGTCCCCGGCTTCGAGCGGGTCGGCTATCAATTGTTTCCAATGCCGACCTCGGACGACGAAGAGGAGGAAGGCGAAGAGGACGAGGCCGAAGGCGAAGGCGAGGAAGGACGGGATGGAGAGACTGTGGGAGATGGCCAGGTCAATGGACCCTCCGTCGAGGCATCCGCGGCGGACGTGGCGACGAAGGTGGACCCTTGATCCCCTCAGTCTTTGTAGTTTTCTCCTTTTTTTTTGTCCTGATCGTTGTAATGCCTTTTGCGGACTGGCCACCGCCTTTCAATGAATGAAAAGTATTTTGACTCCGGGATTTGTCTAAGTGTTTGGCTCGGTAATGAATAAAAAGTATCCAATGCCCTCTTTTTTATTTCAGATTGCCGAGCCGGCTTGTAATACTTCGGCCGAACAGCGCCGAGCCGAGCTGTTTAAGCGATCTCGGGAGGATCGTCTCGAGGGTGAGGTTCACTTGACGAGGAAAATACTCCATAACTTGGAGATGAGGCATAGCGATGCTTTAGCTGAACTATACCACCTGCGAATAGTCGAGGCCGAGCTATCCACTAGGGAAGAGGAACTGGCTCGGATTTCAGCCGAACGGGATGGCTTGGCGAAGAAGGTGGAAGAGTTGCAGAGGGTGACTGTTGACAAAAGCATCGAAGTGACCCACTTGCGTCGCGTTATCTCCGACAGCGCCGAATACCCCGGCTCGGCGAAACTCCCTCAGTTTAAGGTGATAGTAAAGGATGACACTTTGAAAGATCGCATCGTCGAGCTGGAGGAAGAAGTCGCTCGGCTCAAGCCTCAGCCGGTGAGAGCCAACGTCCGGAGCACCTCGTGCACCCGTGAGGAAATCGAGCGAGGAATCACGTTCTATCAAGCGGCGAGTCGGACTCCCCTCGTAGGCAGGTCAGCCGCCGATGCCCAAAGCGGTGTGGCGGTGTCTTCAAGCGGTGCTTCGGTAGGAGCGACCGTCAGGGCCAGTGGTGAGGAGGCGTCCCGGTTCGTCGGCCTGGATTCGAGCTCCGAGGTCAAGAAGCGTCGACCCAAAGTGTCTCTAAAACGGAGTATTCCCCTTCCTCGGAAGTAACGGGCTCGTCGTGTCCCTGTGTTGTAATCCTACTTGCAAGTTTTTGCTGTTGTAATCCGCTTTGTAACTTTTATCCAACTCGTTAATGGAATTGGAGTTGTTTTATCCGAATTGTCCTTGACTGTCTTCTTATCTGTGATATGGTTGTCAGCTAGAGTAGGTTTAAGACGGACCACGAGGCTGGTGTTCGCTTCGCCGAACTCCTCATCCTCGAATTTTCCTTTGGCTCATAAATAGGCTCGGTGTGGCTGTTGAGGCGTAGTTGCTTCTCGACTGCGCCCACGTGGCTCTATCAGGAGCGTCCGATGTTTGCACGGATCTTGAGGCGGGTCCAGCTTCCAAGAAAACACTATCTTGTCGTTTTGTGGACACGTGGCTGAACGAGATCCGCTCATTACGCCCTAGCGCACTTTCTGAGGCGATCTGACGGTGGCTTCGCCTCGGAGCGATTTTTTGCCATATACGAGGGTCGGTAACCCGGTACCTCGGTTCGGCACGCAGCTGTTTCTCGACTGCGCCCACGTGGCCTAATCGGGGACGTCTGATGTTTGCACGGATCTTGAGGCGGGTCCAGCTTCCAAGAAAACACTATCTTGTCGTTTTGTGGATACGTGGCTGAACGAGATCCGCTCATCACGCCCTAGCGCACTTTCTGAGGCGATCTGACGGTGGCTTCGCCTCGGAGCGATTTTTTGCCATATACGAGGGTCGGTAACCCGGTATCTCGGTTCGGCACGCGAGGGCTGTGATTTGTTTCTGATCCTGGTCCGACCAAGGGTGAGTCGGAAAGGTAGGGTCAAGTCGTCGGAGAGATCCGATTGTTGGATTAGTTTAGTTTGGAGGATGCGGGAGCAGTTTCGAATGGCGAGCTACTTCTAGTCCGCTTAGGAGCGAACTTGTGAAGCAAAGTCGAGCCAAGTGTTGGACTCCGATCCATTCGACGGCTGCAGGAGCAATTTCGAACGGCTATCTACCCCCGCCTCGTCTATAGACGCGCCGAGGAGTGAGAGTCGAGCCGAGTGCTGGACTCCGAACCATCGTGTGGGTAGTTTAAGAGATGCAGGAGCAGTTTCGAATGGCGAGCGGCTTCTAGTCCGCTTAGGAGCGAACTTGCGAAGCAAAGTCGAGCCAAGTGTTGGACTCCGATCCATTCAACGGCTGCAGGAGCAATTTCGAACGGCGATCTCCTCCCGGCTCGTCTATAGACGTTCCGAGGAGGAAGAGTCGAGCCGAGTGCTGGACTCCGAACCATCGTGTGGGTAGTTTAAGAGATGCAGGAGCAGTTTCGAATGGCGAGCTGCTTCTAGTCCGCTTAGGAGCGAACTTGTGAAGCAAAGTCGAGCCAAGTGTTGGACTCCGATCCATTCAACGGCTGCAGGAGCAATTTCGAACAGCGATCTCCTCCCGGCTCGTCTATAGACGTGCCGAGGAGGAAGAGTCGAGCCGAGTGCTGGACTCCGAACCATCGTGTGGGTAGTTTAAGAGATGCAGGAGAAGTTTCGAATGGCGAGCTGCTTCTAGTCCGCTTAGGAGCGAACTTGTGAAGCAAAGTCGAGCCAAGTGTTGGACTCCGATCCATTCAACGGCTGCAGGAGCAATTTCGAACGGCGATCTCCTCCCGGCTCGTCTATAGACGTGCCGAGGAGGAAGAGTCGAGCCGAGTGCTGGACTCCAAACCATCGTGTAGTTAGAAAATTTAAGGCTGAGGTATGCGATAGTACCAAAAATATGAAAAACTTTATTTATTAATATCTAATGGTCGGCTGCTTCTAAAGTTGCTAGCCGTTATTACAATGAAAAAAGAACAAAGGAAAAATTACTAGCTACTAGCAGCAGAAGAGGAGTGGTCCGACATCTCGAGTTACTTAGATAGGCATGGCTGCCTTCTCTTGGTATTTCAAAAGATGGTCGGCGTTCCACGTCCTGGGAATTTCTCTGCCCTCAAGATCTTCTAGCTTGTATGCTCCGGGGCGGATCACTTTGGAGACTTTGTATGGTCCCTCCCAATTTGGGGCCAGTTTGCTTTTCTGTCCGGGGAACGAGATCGCCAATTTTCGGAGGACCAGATCCCCTTCTTTCAGGTCGGTTGGGCGGACCCGTTTGTTGTAGGCGAGTTCGATTCTTCTCCGGTAACTTTGTTGCCGTATGGCTGCTCTTTCCCGGATTTCGTCTATCAAGTCTAGGCTCGTTCTGAGCTCCCTGGCATTCTGTTCTTCTTCAAAAGCTATCAAACGAGGAGAGGGTATCCCAACTTCTAGTGGGATGAGGGCCTCGGACCCATAGGTGAGATTGAACGGACTCTCGCCTGTCGGGGTCCGCTTCGTAGTTCGGTAATTCCACAGCACATTGGGCAGCTGATCGACCCACAATCCCTTGGAGCACTTGTCGAGTCTCTTCTTGATGCCAGAGAGGATCTGTCGGTTGGCATTCTCGGCTTGGCCATTTGACTGGGGATGAGAGACGGAGGAGAAGCGGTGTTGTATGGCTAGGTCTTCACATAAGGCTCGGAAGGCAGCTCCAGCGAACTGCGTACCGTTATCTGTAACTATGACCCGAGGAACACCGAATCGGCAGATTACATTTTTCCAAAAGAATTGGACAACTCTATGTTCGGTAATTGTAGCAAGGGGCTCGGCTTCTATCCACTTCGAGAAATAGTCGACTGCCACGACTAGGAACTTCAATTGTCCGGGGGCCGGTGGAAATGGCCCCAGTAGATCCATCCCCCACATTGCGAAGGGGATCGGACTTGATAGGGAGGAGAGGGGCGCCTGTGGAAGGCGTCGGATGTCGGAATACTTCTGGCAGGAGGTGCATTGCCGAACGTGTTGTTCGGCGTCCCGTAGGAGAGTGGGCCAGTAATACCCGTAGTTTAACACTTTGCGCACCAAGGCTCTGGAGCCAGAGTGGGCTCCGCCGATGCCCTCGTGGAGCTCTTGTAGGGCGTAGTCGGCTTGTCCGGGGGAGAGGCATCTTAGGTAGGGTCGACCATCCACCTGGGTGAAGGAGCGCTTATACAGAATGCCTTCGACCAGTATGTAACGCTCGGCTCGGGTCCTTATCTTTCGGGCTTCCTTCGGATCCCTTGGGAGGAGTCCGTCTCTTAAAAACTCGACGAGGGGTTTCATCCAATTGTCTTCGAGGGGGAGTGGCAGTGTTTCGACGGAGTTGAAAGCCTCGTCCTCTATGCTTGGCTTGAGGAGGACTTCTATCAGAACAGTTTGCTCGAGGCCTTGCAGGGATGAGGAAGCTAACTTGGACAGGGCGTCCGCCTGGGCGTTTTCCTCTCTGGGGATTCTTCGGATGAGGGCCTCCTCGAAGAGCGCCATGAGGCTCTTTACTTTAGCCAAGTACTTTACCATCCTGTCATCGCGGGCTTCATATTCGCCGAGGACCTGGTTGACGACCAACTGAGAGTCGCTGAAGATCTGCAGGCGTCGCGCCCCTGCGTTTCGGGCCATCCCAAGGCCAGCTATGAGTGCCTCGTATTCGGCTTCGTTATTCGAGGCTTTGAAGTTTATCCGGAGGGAGTATTGGAGGACAAAGTTGTCTGGGCCCGCGAGGATGACTCCTGCCCCGCCCCCCTCGTTGCAAGAGGACCCATCGACATATACCGACCAGACAGGCGGTCCCTTCATCGTTTGTTCGGAGTCGGGGATAGTTGTTTCAACTATGAATTCGGCAAGCGCCTGTGCCTTGATTGCGGTCCGAGGCTGATAAGTGATATCGTGTTGGCTCAGCTTGATCGACCATTTCATGAGGCGGTCGGAAGTCTCTGGCTTGTGAAGGATCTGTTTCAGCGGCTGGTCGGTGAGAACGACCATCGAATGAGACTGGAAGTATGGCCGAAGCTTTCTCGCAGCCATTATCAGGGCGTAGGCTATTTTCTCAATTTTCGGGTACCGGAGCTCGGCGTCCCGGAGCACTTTGCTGACGTAGTAAATGGGCTTCTGAGTTCTCTCTTCTTCTCTGACCAGGACCGCACTAAGCGTCTGTTCGGAGGCTGCCAAGTAGAGGTAGAGTGGTTCTCCCGGTATGGGTTTGCTGAGAAGAGGTGGATTGACGAGGTAAGCCTTAAGCTGGTCGAAGGAGTCTTGTTGTTGCTGCCCCCACTCGAATCCCTTAGCCCCCCTGAGGGCTTTGAAGAACGGGAGGCACTTCTCCCCGGACTTCGACAGAAAGCGCCCTATGGCGGCTAGGCGACCAGTCAATCTTTGAACTTCCTTGACATTTCTAGGAGGGGCCATGTCCAGTATGGCCTTGATCTTTTCTGGATTCGCTTCAATTCCTCGTTGGCTAACCATGAAGCCGAGGAACTTCCCTGATGAGACGCCGAACGCACACTTGTTCGGGTTGAGTCTCATATCGTGCTTTCTCAAAACATCAAACGCTTCTTGAAGGTCAGCCACATGATCAACGCCTCGGATGCTTTTCACAAGCATGTCGTCCACGTACACTTCCATGTTTCGACCAATCTGCGCCTGAAATATCTTATTAACAAGGCGCTGGTATGTTGCCCCGGCATTCTTTAGGCCGAAAGGCATGACTCTGTAGCAGTAGAGCCCTTGGTCGGTTACAAAAGATGTCTTCGGGATATCCAGGGGGAACATCCTTATCTGATTGTAACCCGAGAAAGCATCCATGAAGCTGAGGAGCTCATGTCCCGAGGTTGCGTCAATCAGAGTGTCGATGCTCGGCAGAGGGAAGGGGTCTTTAGGGCAGGCCTTGTTGAGGTCAGTGAAATCAATACAGATTCTCCATGTTCCGTTGGACTTTTTCACCATCACTACGTTTGACAACCACTCAGGATAATTTACCTCCTGTATGAACCGGGCCTTCAACAATTTGTCCACCTCTTCTTTGATAGCGAGCTGACGCTCGGGAGCGAACTTGCGCCTCTTCTGCTGGACCGGTTTGGACCCCGGATCAACACTGAGGCGGTGGACCAAGAGTTCTTCAGAAATACCGGGCATATCTGCAGCTGTCCATGCGAAGAGGTCTTGGTTGGCTCGGATGCATTCTACAATATCCGCGTAAAGTGCGGATGGGAGGGTCTTGCTGACAAAGAACCTGCGGGTCGGCTCCTGCTCCGAGAAGGGTACCTCTTCCAACTCGTCTACCGGCTCGGAAGTTGGCCGAGCAGCGTCTTGGGGGATCTCGAGTGTTTCTAAGGAGAGGACGGGTCCGAGGGTGGAAGTCATATAACACTTGCGGGCCTGCTCCTGATTGCCCCTTACCTCTCCCACCCCAGCCCGAGTGGGGAATTTCATTTTGAGATGATAGGCAGAAGGGACGGCTTCAAGGGCGGCTAGGCCGGGCCGACCTAAAATGACGTTGTAGGCCGCTGGGACATCTACGACCATGAAATCCATTGACTCCGTGCGGGTAGTAGGAGTTTTGCCTGCTGTGACATCGAGGGTAATCACCCCTTCGATCATCACCGGCACTCCCGTGAACCCATGGAGCGTATACCCGGCGGGCTTGAGTCTGTCTCGGGAGAGCTTCAGCCCCTTAAAAGCATCGAGGAATAGGATGTTTACGGAGGAACCGTTATCTACTAAGATCCTTTCGACTTTGAAATTGGCCATGTGAAGACTGATGACAAGTGCGTCACAATGAGGGGTGCGGACACCCTCGAGATCTTCGTCAGAGAAGGTGACGGGCACTCCGAGGCCTTTGGGAGGAGGGGTGGCTCGGACAGAGTTCACTTCTCTAATAAAAGCTTTCCGAGAAGAGTTTGAGGAGCCCCCCATCGGACCCCCGTGGATGAGGTGGAGGACTCGTTCTTCCTCAAACTCTGGTGTCTCTTCTCGCTCTGGACGTTTGTTAGCCCCCCGAGGCTGGGGAGGAAGCTCGGCTTGGTCCTTTCTCATGAATTTTGCCAACTGCCCCCTCTGGATAAGGGCCTCAATCTCGTTTCTTAGCGCTCGGCAATCGTTAGTGTCGTGCCCGTGGTCCCGGTGATAGCGGCACCATTTCTCTCTATCCCTTCTTTTGGCAGGGGTGTTCATCTTTGGAGCTGGAGGCAAGACCCCTTCTTTTTCGACTTCCATGAAAATGGTGGAGATGTTTGTGGTGAGGGGAGTAAACTTTTCAAATCTAGGGGGAGGTCGGCGCTGGCCGGCATTATCCTTCTGAAACTTTTTTGGTCCCTCTTCTTCCGTTCCCTTCCTCTTAGACCCGGAGGCGGTTACTTCCCAGTTGGGCTGTTCCTCGGCCTCCTCAGCTCGGATGTATTTTTCTGTGCGGAGGAGGAGGTCAGAAAAGTCGTGCGGCGGTTTCTTGGCGAGGGAGGAGCGGAGATTGGAATTGAGGATATTGGATTGGAACGCCGCGGTAGCGACGGATTGATCGAGGGATGCGATGGTTCTGGCCTCAGCTGTGAACCTCTTCACGTAGTCCCTCAATTTCTCCCCCTTCTGCTGACGGAGGTGCAATAGGGAGATGCTGGTCTTCCCGGCCCTTCGGCTGCTGACGAAATGGGTGATGAACAGGGTTTCGAACTGTTCGAAGGAAAATATCGATGCTGGCGCAAGGCGAGAGTACCATTCTCGAGCTGGGCCTTTCAGAGTTGCAGGGAATGTTTTGCAGAGGAGGGCATCGGAAGCTTGATGGAGGAGCATCAAAGTCTTAAAGCTTTCAATGTGGTCAACTGGATCGGTCTCCCCAGTGTAGTTCTCGAACTGGGGAGGTTTGAAACCGAACGGCACAGGGGCATCAACTATGGTCCGGGAGAACGGGGGTCGGCTAGGACGTAGGGTCCTCCCCCTGAGCTCTTCTTCTCGGTTTATCTGTCCCAAGAGTTTTTCCATCTCGTTCAGACGGCGGTTCATGGTGTCATCTCTCCGACGGTGATCTGCCGAGCCACGGGAATCGTCTTCGTATGAGGGGGAGCGAGGGCTGCGGCGATGGTAGCTTCGAGAACGACGAGGACTTGGGGTGCGTCTGGAATTGGTAGGAGCGGGTCGAGGAGAAGGGGACCGTTGGCGAGGGCTCCGGACCGGAGGAGGGGATGGGGCCCTTTGCTCATTGGGGTTCTGACGAAGGTTGAGGGCCTGTTGTACCATTGCTTGGAATTGTTGGAACTCGGCACGGGTGATGGGTGCCTCATTGTTCCTAGGCTGCTGCCGACCTGCTGGAGAGTGCCTCCTTCGGTAGTGATCGGGGGAGTCCTTTCTCTCTCTTCGGACGGGGGACCTCCTGCACTCTCGGTGTCGGGGGGATTGCTCTCGCTGGCGGGAGGCTTCCCCCCGAGCCCGCTTTTCGTCCAGATGGCGACGAAGGTCATCATCTTCCGGGCGTTTGGGGGGGGCATTGTGGCGACCTGAGGCTCGGGGATGATGGGAGGCCATGGAGGCACTGGAGGCGGTGTGGATGGAGATGTTCTCTTGGTGAAGAGGCTATTTCTGGGGGTTAGGCCCCTTTGGATCAGGATGTGGAGGGTTCCGTTGGAGCGGCTCTTCCACGGTAGGAGGGAGTTGCCCTTGTTGCTGAGCAGGATCAGGAAGGACTTCTTGCTGGTCAGGGTTGGGCGCTCGGTTGGAGCCCCTAGATCTAACTTTGCGAGGCGGCATGGCAGGAGAAAACTTGTTCACCGGAAGGAGGAAAGGTCTCTATTCGTTTGTTTCCCACAGACAGCGCCAATCTGTTGCCGCTAAATTTGGTGTGGGGGCAAACAGATAGAACTTGTGGATTCTTGGGGAAACTGAATAGGAAAACCTGCGTACCTGTTCCGTTGGGCCTCGATCGTCGTTCCTGCCGTGCACCTGCAAAAAGTGCGAGACACCGGGGTTGTTCCCGGCGACGCACCCTCCGACGCTCAAGTCAGTAATCTGGCAGACTATGAAAGAGCGTAAAAAAACTGGTGAAAGATTGATTACCTCTTAATGGAGATGGGTGGGGGGTATTTATAGGCGTCTTAGGGAACGGATTAGGAATGTAATCCTTGTGATCTGATATGGGATATCCTTCCTGTGAACAGATTAGGAATGTAATCTGATAAGGCATATTCCCTGTAATCAGATAAAGAATTTAATCCCAAATCCCGGTGAAAGGATAGACACGAATCAGGGCCGTTGATTAATATTAATCAGGGACCCTAATTCTATCCCTTCTGAGCTGGGTTTGCTGCGGGTTGAAACCCGTACCTGATTAAGGTGGATCCGTTCGCGGGTAAGTGGATTTTCGGGGAAGATAACCAGTACCCGCTTCAGACCCGTCAGGAGGTGAAATTGCCGCTCTACCCCTGTGCCTCAAGATTCGTGATTCATCTGGACGGTTCCGATTTAACCATATTTTTAGCCACATCACCATGGGATTTCCATAAAAAACAATAAAATAAGCAAAAAAAACTAAAATAAAAAATATATTTCTCCCTAAAATCATAGGATTTGAACATTCTCATGTGATTTCCATAACAAACAATTAAAAAAACACAAAAAACTACAATAAAAAATCACAATAATAAATAATTCCCCTGAATGCAATATACTATACCAAACGTGATAATGCAATATTCCCGGGACTTTTCATTCCCACCCTCACATTCCCGGGAATCCTTTCATTCCCGGGAATTTTCCAATCTGTGTACCAAACGTCCCCTAAGAGACGGTTTAAACCGCCTCTCTTATCATGAAACGAGTTTAAACTCTACGTTTTATCCAAAAACACCGGGACATAGAGATAAATAATTATCTCTAAACTGTCTCTTAAGGCGACTATAAATACCCTTCTCCTCCACCATAACTAGGTAATCAATATTTTTCCATATAAATGCTCTTTCATAATCTTCCTGATTTCTGACTTGAGCGTCGGAGGGTTCATCGCCGGGATCCATCCCGGTGTATCGAACTTTTTGCATGTTAACGGCAACGGCAAGGAATTAGTCAAACGCCAGTGAAAGTCAACAGGTTTGCCTTATTTGTTTCCTAAAGAATCCACAAATTCATCTGTTTACTCCCACACCAAAATCAGCAGCAACAGATTGGCACCGTTTGTGAACAACGAAAAGTAATCCAGCCTTACTGCACCGGTGAAGTTGTTTCCCAAGCTATGCCTCTGAAGAAGGGGAAGGTAGCTGTCTCCAGCCGCATAGGCACTCTCATTCCTTCTCCTCCTTCACATCATGATGTCCTCCCTAAACCTGTCTGGACAGCCTCTCCCTCAACCTGTCCAGCAACCGCGGCCTGGACAGCCTCTTCTTCAATAACCTCACCCCAAGCAGGCCCTTCAAGGGCCTCAAAGGGCTGCCCCGAGTGGCTCCCGTCGAAGTTGTCAAAGGCAACCTCCTCTTCACGACTATGTCTCAGTACATAACCCCTCATCCGACTCCATGGCCTCTCACAGTCCTCCAACGCCGAAGGATCTTCGACACGTTATTGTCAATCGGCAACATGAGATAGATCTTTGGACCAGCTTGAATGAGAGGCAAACACATGATGGAATCCCTCACCGTGAACATCAAAGGGGTCCTGCGATTTGATCCCCTAGAGCCCGATCCCCCCATAGGCCAGACCGCAGAAGATCGAACTCTCCGTGGAGGCAGAGGGAGTCACCCTTACGCCATAAGAGGAGGATCCGCACCCCGACCGGTCGATCCGCCCCAAGAGACCACCGAGATCAGGAAGCACCTGTCACGAGGGCAGAGTTTCAGGATTTTCAAGAAGCCATTCTGCGGGCCCTCAATGTTGTTCCTAACCACGATCAACGGACGCCTAGTCCTCAACCTGCCCCAAACCATCACCACCGCACTCTCAGTACCCTTCTGCATGAGGATGAGTCCCGGGGATCAGCAAGATTTGACCGGAGGGAAGACTCGGTCGACCTTCGTCTCCACGAGATGGAGAGGCGCCTTGGCAGACTTGACGGAGAAGAGTAATAATGGGCGAGGAATTTCTGCCCAAGCAGGCCTCTGTTCTCCCAAACCATCATGGAAGCCCCAGTCCCGAAAAACTTCAAATCCCTTCACTTTGAGTCATATAATGGGGAGTCAGACCCCGCTGACCACATTGAGAGTTTTAAAACTCTCATGATGATCAACCAGACTTCGGATGCGCTTCTTTGCAAAATCTTCCCAACCACACTAAAGGGGCCTGTGAGAGAATGGTATTCCCGACTTGCCCCTACCTCCTTCTTCCCCTTCGATCAGTTCGAGGGGCTCTTCCTTACCCATTTTGTGAATAGCCATCTCACCTAAAAGACAAGCACATCTTTGCTGACACCTAATCAAAGGAAGGGCAAGCGGTTAAGGGACTATGTCAAGCGTTTCACCACCGAGGCCCAGTCCATCGCCTCCCTAGAGCAGTCTGTAGCCTTTGCTGCTTTTCGACACAACATCAACCACGCTGACTTGAAGGCATCTCTCACTAAAAAGTTGCCTCGAGAATTCTCGGAACTCCTACTGAGGAGCGAGAAATATATTAGGGCAGAGGAGGCCCTCCTCCCACTTGATCAGGAAGAGCCCCTGTCGGGGAACAAATGGAAGGGCATTGAAGATGAAGGACAGGGTAGATCCTCCTCCGCCTCCCAGAGGGGCTAATAAGATAACTGAGCGACCTGTCGAGACCCCAGATTCCGAAGCTGATGCTGTCCTACACCTCATTCATGGAGGCCCAATGGGTGGAGATTCGAACTCCTCCCGAAAAGCCTTCGTCAGAGAGGTGAACTCGGTACAGAACCATCCTCCCCCTAATGGCCTTGGAGTTCATGTTACCTTTTCTGACAATGATTTGGTAGGTGTCCGAACGCCTCATTGTGATGGTCTTGTGATAAACCTCCATGTGACCAATTTCGAAGTATGCCAAGTCCTGGTCGACAATGGCAGTTAGGTTAACAACGTTTCTGGAAGCCTTCCAGGATCTCAAGTTGTCTAGGGATCAACTCAAGCCCACCAGCTACACTTTCCACGGGTTCTCCGGGGTGCTAGTGATGATCGAGGGAGTGATTACTCTCGACATAACTGCTGGCAAAACCCCGATCACCCGAACCGAACCGATGGATTTCATGGTGGTAGACGTGAAGGCCGCTTACAATGTCATTATGGGCCGACCCGGCCTAGCTGCTCTCCAGGCCGTACCCTCAGCCTACCATATGAAGATGAAATTTCTCACCACAGCAGGGGTGGGAGAAGTGAGAGGGAGCCAGGAGACGGCTCGCAAATGTTACATGACTTCGGTAGGAGGGCCGGTCCTCTCCCTTGAAGCCCTCGAGCTCCCACAAGGGAGTAGCCAAGCCATCTCAGAGCCGGTCGACGAGTTGGAAAAAATAGCCTTCTCAGAAGGAGATCCGACCAGGAAATTCCAAATTAGTAAGGCTCTTCCACCTCTCGTCAAAACCGACATTATCCAATGTATAAGGGGAAATCGCGATCTATTCGCTTCGACTGCGACCGACATGCCTGGAATCTCCAAAGAACTTCTCATGCATCACCTCAGTGTTGCACCTGGGGACAAACCTGTCCAACAAAAGTGACCAAGTTCGCTCCCGAACGCCAGCAGGCAATCAAAGAAGAAGTAAAGAAACTCTTGAATGCCCGGTTCATATAGGAGGTCAACTATCTCCAATGGCTGTCCAACGTTGTGATGGTCAAAAAGGTCAATGGGAGCTGGAGAATTTGCATTGATTTCATGGATCTGAACAAAACTTGCCCGAAAGATCCGTTCCATCTCCCGAGCATTAATGCCCTGATTGATGCAACCTTTGGACACGAACTCTTGAGTTTCATGGATGCCTTTTCTGGGTACAACCAGATCAGGATGTTCCCTCCCGATATTTCGAAAAATTCATTTGTAACCAACCAGGGTCTATACTACTACCGGGTCATGCCCTTCGGGCTAAAGAAAGCCAGTGCAACTTACCAGCTCCTTGTCAACAAGGTCTTCAGAGAACATATCGGCCAGAACATGAAGGTCTATGTAGACGACATGTTGGTAAAAAGCATCAGCAAATTGAATCATGTCTCCAATCTTCAAGAGGCCTTTGATGTGTTGAGGAGACACAACATGTGATTAAACCCGAACAAGTGTGCCTTCGGCGTCTCATTCGGCAATTTCCTTGGGTTCATGGTTAGCCAAAGAGTGATAGAAGCTAACCCGGAAAAGATTCAGGCCATACTAAACATGGCTCCCCCTTCCTGTGTCAAAGACGTATAGAGACTCAGAGGAAGCCTCGCAGCTATAGGGCATTTTCTCTCCAAGTTAGGAGAAAAATGTCTCCCGTTCTTTAAGGCCCTTAGAGGGGCGAAAGGCTTTGAGTGGGGCAATAGAAGCAGGAGTCATTCGATCAACTCAAAGCCTATCTAGTCAACCCCCCACTCTTGAGCAAGCCAAAGCTCAGGGAAGTCCTCTATATATACCTTGCTACCTCGGAACAGACTCTCAGCGCCGTCCTGGTAAGAGAAGAAGATAAGACGCAAAAGTCAATCTACTATGTGAGTAAGGTCCTCAGACGCCAAACTCCGTTATCCAAAGGTAGAAAAGATGGCCTATGTGTTAGTCATGGCAGCCCGAAAGCTCCGCCCCTACTTCCAGTCACACACAGTGGCCATTCTTATCGACCAGCTGCTCAAGCAAGTTCTCCACAAGCTCAAAACTTCGGGGCGCCGTATGAAGTGGTCTATAGAGCTGAGCCAACATGATATCAACTATCAGCCCAGAGCCGCAATCAAAGCACAATCCCTGGCAGAATTTATAGTAGAGAGCACTATCCCTGACCCTAACTAGGCGATAGAGGAACCCCCATTCTGGATCGTGTATGTTGATGGGTCCTCATGCACGGACAGAAGTGGGGCGGGATCATCCTGACTGGCCCCGATGACTTCGTTCTTCAGTACTCACTCCGCATAAGTTTTCGGGCATCAAACAGCGTGGTTGAATATGAGGCTCTCATAGCCGGTCTGTGTATGACTCGCAAGATCGGGGCCTAGCACGTCAAAATATTCAGTGACTCACAGCTGGTAGTGAACCAGGTATCGGGGGAGTATGAAGCAAGAGATGATCGCATGGTAAAATATTTGGCCGAGGTCAAAGAGCTGTTGTCCACTTTCAAAGATGCACAACTCCAACGGATTCCCCGAGAGGAGAATGAGCAGGCAGATGCCCTTTCAAAGCTTGCCTCCTCTTCTCACCAGGGACTAGAACAAACTTCCTGATATAAGTCCTCTTGAAACCTAGCATAGAGGAAGATGGTCCCAAACTGATGGAGACGCTGCCCCTAGCACTCGGGGAGAATTGGATGAGGCTCTTGCTCGAGTTCCTCAAAGATGGAATCCTCCCTCCAGACCGTAAAGAGGCTAGAAGAATCAGAACCAGAGCCGAGCGATACACGCTCATCGAAGGGGTCATGTACAAGCGCTTTTACACTCAAGTGGACGACTGACCCTACTTGAGATGCCTCTCCCCCGAGGAGGCCCTGTACGCTCTAAAGGAGGCCCATGAAGGGATGTGTGGCGCTCATTTGGGAGCAAGGTCCATTGTCCGCAAAATCTTAAATTACAGATACTTCTAGCCCACACTCCTTAGCGACGCTGAACAGCATGTTCGCTAATGCGCCCCTGCCAAAAGTTCTCAACAATTCAGCATTTACCACAAGCCTAGCTCTCCTCCTTATCCAGTCCGACCCCTTTTGCAATATGAGGGATGGACTTGCTCGAGTCGTTCCCTCTAGCACCGGGCCAGCTGAAGTTCCTTGTCATTGCAATCGACTACTTCTCCAAATGGGTCGAAGATGAGCCTCTAGCGACGATCACTGAGAATAGAGTCCACCAGTTCTTTTGGAAGAACATCGTCTGCAAATTTGGTGTACCTCGAATCTTAGTAACGGACAATGGGACCCAATTTACGGGGATAGCCTTTCGCGATTTTTGTACGGACCGAGGCATCCAACAACGATTCTCCTCGATATCCCACCCGCAATCCAATGGTCAAGCAGAGAATGCTAATCGACAAATTCTCTCAGGCCTAAAGAAGAGACTGGACAAGTCTGCCAAGGGGTTATGGGTCGAGCAACTCCCCAATGTGCTCTGGAGCTATCGCACTACTAAGAGTACCCCCACGGGAGAATCTCCCTTCAACCTTACTTACGGCTCCGAAGCCGTCATCCCACTGGAAGTTGGCCTACCTTCGCCCCTCTTGATTACTTTCAATGAAGAGCGAAATTCGAACCAACTTCGGGGCAACCTGGACCTCATTGATGAGATTCGAGAAAGATCCTCCATCCGTCAGGAGATTTATCAGCATAGGATTGAGCAGTCCTATAACAAGAAAGTCCGTCCCACTAATCTCAAAGAAGGAGATTTGGTGCTTAGAAAACTATCAATTTCTTTCTTGAGCAAAAAGGCAAGCTATCACTTAATTGGGAAGGGTCGTATAGGATCTCCAAAGTTGTCCGTGTAGCGCCCCGAATTTTCAATAACATATCTCAGAAATATGTGGCACAATTTCCAGAATCAACTTCAATGTAATCATAAACATAACAACCAAATACAGGGAAATTTGAAACTTTTTATTGCATTAATTGTTTATAAATCACATCGAAAAATAAAACACCTTGAATTACATTTTATTTCCTTTACAACACATTCTTTTACAATTTACATAAGCTCTATTATCATTCTACCACAGGCATCCAAATCCCAAGCTATAGGTACCTACCTGTAAAACATAAGGCTAGAGATAACCCTAACCCCCAAAATTACAGGGGTCAGCCATAACGGTGAGAGTGACATAAAAAGAAAAGCATCATGAATAAAACATAAGGCATAGAGTCATAAACAACATGTATCAACAGGAAGAAAAAATGAAATAAGAAATAATAGTAAGTAAAACATGAAAACATCAAGTGAAACTAGACTAAGTATCAAGTGTAGAAAAACAGAAAACAACATGCATAAAACCAAGTCAAGAAATCATTAATGCTATATGCTGACTCTCTAATGCATACTTGTCGGATTCTATGCATCCCACTCTACATAGGTCCATTGCAAGCCCTTATCGTTCTCCACTTGGTAAGGTTTAATCCCTCGTTATGCAACTAATACTACTACGATGACTACTAGATAAATTGTGAGTATTAGCCCACACCCAGATAATTCCGGAGGTCGGTCTCTATCCACAGATAATTCCAGAGATTATTTCACTCACACCTGGAACTCTTCAAAAATACCCCACACCGCAAGCTATGGCGCCTCATTACACGAATACCCCATGAGCGTCGCCTCAACCCCGATAATTCCGGAGATCAATCCCACACCGCAGGTAATTCTAGAGACAATTTCACTCACACCTCGATAATTTCGGGTATTATCTCACACCGCAAGCCATACTGAGGTCCATAACCCATGTTCTCATTTCATCATATCACCATCTAGTGTCTGTCCTTATTTTGTTAAGTTAATTAATTATTTATTAGATTTCGAGTCTCTTAGAGTTGGTGTACCCTACCGAACTTAACTCAACTGATCAACAACAAGGCCACAGTTAACCAAACCACAAAATCTCAACTACTGGTAGTTAGGGTCCCACTCAAACTCTAAAAACTCACAACTCAACCATCAATACCAAAACTTTTCAATAAAACTCACAAATTCATCATCAAAACATTCATACAAAGAAAACTTCTTAAAACAACAAAATTCAATCTTATATAATGTACTCATAAAGTTCCAATATTCAAATAAAATATTAAATCCATTAAACAACAGAAAACCATATTTTGAAGTCGTAGAATATCACCAAAACATCAATTTGTTAAAAACCCATATAACTCACTTAAATAAGATCATGAGAATACAATAAAAATTCTATTATAAATAAAAATATAACTCTCTGTAAAGTACTGTAATCCGTGGTAAAAACATCATCTAAAATAGTAGAATAATAATCCATAATATCAAAGAAAAAACCAATTAAAGAAACGAAGAACTCAACCAAAAAGCCAAGAAAACACTTGACGGTCGACCGCTCAAACAGAGCAGTCGACTACCAATTCAAAATTCTCAAAATAACATGACGGTCGACCGTGACCTGTTGTACAGCCAGTTAGGGCTTTTGTGCATGTTTTCGACTGATATTTCAAATCCCTTTGTAAAATCAAATTTTAACTCCCTGAGATGATTCATTATAACTTGTATGACATATAGGAGTTATCAAAACACATCAAAACACATCAAGATCTTAAAAGAGTAAATCTTTCTCAAAATTTCTCAAAAATCAATTAAAGAGTACATATATATATATAGGGTAATTAAGCATCAGTTAAAACATCAAAATACATCAATTTAGGAGTAGTATATTGTTTGGATTCAATATCAACACTAAAACAATCATGTCTCAGTTGAAAACTTCAAAAAGAACATCAAAATTCCATTTCGGCCATTTATCGAAACAGAACTTATAGGATTGTGCATATATATATATATATATATATATATATATATATATATATATATATATATATATATATATATATATATATATATATAAGGGTTTAGGCATCAAGAATTAGAATATTGGAGTAGTGTAAGGTTTAAATTAATCTCAGTATCCAAATAAATCAAGTTCAAACCGAAAACTTCAAAAAAATCACAAAACAAACTTCAGCCACACTCCATCAGACCCAAAGCAAAAACTCAGCCCCAACTTCAAAACTTTATTCTTTTGTTCCAAAAACCCTATCTTAAACATTGTTAACACACACACAACCCTTTACATCAGTTTACCCATGAATAAAACAATTATAACAACCATTCATCAGTTTTACTTCACCAAAAGCCTTAAACAGATCATACGTATAATATACACAGTAAAGGTCAAATCTTTTTTTTTTGTTCTTTAGACAATAACCAATGTGCAACTCATAGTAATTATTCAAATAGCAAGATTATGAAGGAAAAACAACATACTCATGATTTCTATTAAGTTCTTTAATAATCACAAGTCATCAAATTAGGGGTTTAATCATCAATAGTGTAGTTTCATGAAAAGATTCAATTTTGAATTCATCTACTCTTCAAAATTCATTATATCTTCATACCATCATCTAACATGCTTTCTAATAGATAAATCATCACATACAACATGCTTAGAATAATAAGAGAACAAACATAAGTCACTCACCTCAATGAAGAAATCAATTAAATTAGTAAAGAATGAGAAAAAACCCTTCTTTTGCAAAATCCAAGATCAACGCTTCGAAACTCCAAGAAATTAATAGTAAAATTATATTTTATTTTTTCAAAGGAGAGGGACGGATGTAGTGGCCATAATATAGGCCGAAATCTAGAGTTTTTAGGGTTTTACAAGTTTATGGAAACATCCCTTAACAAATTATTACTTTACATATATAAATATTTCTTTAATAAAGTAGTTAAATAAGTTAAATAAATCAAAATAAAACCAAATCCTTTTACTACTAAGTTATCTAACCATCAAGCATAGCCCAAAAATTAAAAAAAATCGGATTTGTACTCAAAGTGGTAATTTTGCACAAAAGTCCCTCTTTTGTAATATTTTCAAATATATCATAAAATATTCGTAAAAATCCAGAAAATTTAGAAATAATATCTAATAATATATATTAGATTTTCCAATTAAAATTTCTAACTTTTAGTTTCCAAGAAAATATTTGCACAATATCCACTTAAATTTTATATTTGCAAAAACACCATATTTGTTTAAATCTTTACCAAATCAACTCTAAATAAAACTTAAATAAATTTTATTTTCAATGATTGCCATGGAAAGCCCAAAAATCAGTAAAAATGAATTTTTATTATTTGTTTGAAATCCAAACGGCTTTTTACATAAAAGCCCCTCTCTTTCGAAGTATTTATAAAAATAGTTAATTTACTCAGAAAAATCTCTAAATTTAGGATTACTTAATTATAAATTGAAGAATTTATTCATAAATCTAAAAGTTAGGTTTTCACCCAAAAAAATATTTGCACGTGTAAAATTGAGTTATTCATAAAATAGTCAAATAAATTCAAATAAATCTGAAAATTAAAATATCATAAATAAATGAGGAAAATCAATCATTAACCATAAAATTTTAAGAATTCAAAATTTTCTAACTCTGCACGTGTGTTGCACGTGCAAAAAATTGTAATTTCAAGAAAATAGTCAAAATATTCAACTTTACCAATTTAGTATTATTTAATAATGCAAAATAAATCATTTTATTTTGCGGGGTGTTACAGTCCTCCCTGGCGCTTATCAACTTGATGACCCTGGGGGCATGAGAGTACTAAGAACATAGAATATGGAACACTTATTGAAGTACCAAGAGGGTATTTGAACACCGCTCTAAGCAATTTCTAATCCTAGAGCATTTGTAAGTTTGTATTTCTTATTTTTTTGAGGAAACGGATAGAGCCAACCGGCTCCAGCCATACAAACAATTATATTAATCGGAATAATATACAGTCAATACAAGAAGTCAATAGATACAAATTTACAAGATGTAAACAATATATACAACAGAAACTCAGCTAATAGCAAACAGAGGCTGATCGACTCCCTCGACCGCAGAGCAGAGCACATCACAACCAGGATAACACCATCAACGCAGGCACGCGCCGGGGACCACAATGCTATACCGCCAGAAGCGCAAGAGAATGCATATCAAGCGATACAGACACAATGAAACAACTCCCAAATGCGACAGCGCATAAAAACATAAAAGGCAAGGAATTAATAGCAATAAGCAATCTAGTAGACGAAGATAGAATTAAACAATGCTGGCATCCATACGGATTAAACCCGCAGATGCAAACAATCTGGATTCCAAACGGGATAAATCAAGAAACCCAAAGAAAAGAGGGAAACCAGCTCCTGCATTTGAGAGAAACCCCCAAAGCCGAGAGCACCTCTAAACATAACCACCCATACAGACAATAATTATTAAGAACAGACGAACTAAGCTCTGGAAAGAAGAGACATGCCAGTTGAATAAATCAACAAACAAAACTAACCATGGAAAAAATCTTCATAAAAAGGCAACTAATCAGCCAAAACAACCACAAATCCATTGGGCTACACCAAAGCAAAAGCTAACTGATCAAATGAAACACAACCAAACATCGATCAGTGCAACTAGCACAACCAAAGTGTGAGTACAGCCAAGGTAACAAAGACCAAAGGAAATTACAGCTGAGTGCCTCAAAATAAAGTCCAGAGCGAAGACGTAATAATAGCTACAGCAATATACTAAAGAAAAGGAGGAGAGAACAATATACGCTAAGCCAGTAACGCGAAAAAACCAAAAGCACCATAGAAAGGTGATAGAAGTGCTGAAGCCAACAAAAAACCAAAAGAGCCATACAGATCATCCTTACTCCTGCAATGACCAGATAAGAAACACAATTAAGAAAGAGGGATAAGATCAAACAGAACGCATCAGCAATTATAAAAGAAACATCATGAAGTAGTAGATAATGAACAATTTAAATGGCATGAAGTGCACGAAGACATCGAGCGGCTTCAATTAATCTATGACCATGAAGATCATTAATAGCTTCTATTTTTAATGAGGAAGACCAAAACTCGAAAAGATAAATAAAATCCTCAATGATGGTGAGAGAAGATGATGAAAGATGCTTAAAAATTCTTTTGTTCCTTTCCATCCAAATGATCCAGATGATGATTTGAACAGAGAAAATCCAAGAATGAAAGAAATTATTGCCCGAAAGGTTCTTGGACCAACATGATTGAAGGTCAGAAGGAAGAGAGGATCGTTCCCAGGCAAGCGTGGCTATTTTCCAAAGAGGACGAGTGAAGACGCATCCCATAAAAAGGTGGTTGGCGTCCTCCAATTCAGATAAACAAAACGGAAAGCGTTGTCCCCAAGCGAGTTTGTATTTCTTCTTATTTAGTTGATTTTGTCAAATGTAATAATGGATTGCAACTCAGAAGCAGCCACTTAGTCATCTTTAATCAAAGCAGTTTACTTCTTAGAAAACCTGTTGTCTAAATGTTCTGTTTGTCTCGCCCCGAATCGTACACTCTAAATGTGAAACTCTCTAGACAACAAGTTCGGAGTCTAACACTTGGTTCGATACTACTTTAGCTACTTGAGAACAAGCGAGTACGAAGTGGCTCACCATTCGAAATTGCTCCCACAACTGTTGAAAACTCTTTTAATGAAAAGTTCAGAGTCCAACACTCGGATCGATGCTACTTTAGGTACTTGCGAAAAAGCGAGTAAGAAGTGGCGCACCATTCGAAATTACCCCAACAACTATTGAAAACTCTCTAAACAAAAAGTTCGGAGTCCAATACTTGGTTCGATGCTACTTTAGCTATTTTCGAACAAGCGAGTACGAAGTGGCTCACCATTCGAAATTGCTCCCACAACTGTTGAAAACTCTCTAAACGAAAAGTTTGGAGTGCAACACTTGGTTCGATGTTACTTTAGCTTCTTGCAAACCAACAAGTACAAAGTGGCTCACCATTCGAAATTTCTCTCACAACTGTTGAAAACCCTTGAACATAGTGTTATTAGGTGAAAGAAGCTCGTTCGACTAAAACATTGCTCGTATACTACAAATAATTTTATTCTATTAAAAGTCAAGATACAAGTCTTATTCAAAGACTATGCTACAAACATTTTGTTCCACCGAAGATGGAGATACAAGTCTTATTCAAGGCTACAGGATCCTACAGAACTATAAAGTCTCGCTCTAACTCCTCCTAGGAAGTGGTTGCCGCTCCCTCGTGGCCTCCGAAGGGATCTCCAAGCCTACGAGTTGAGTGGTACCATCGGGACCTGTAGACCTAGCTGTCGCCCCAACAGATGCTCTGCTCGACAATCCGGCCACTCCGCTTTGGGCATCCCCAGGATTTCGCAAAAGAGGAGGTGAACGAAGCGCTAACTCATGGAACGATCTTCCTTGGGCGTACTCATCTCGAGGAAACGAAGTGCTTCTAACGTTACTCCCCTCAGAAAGCTGTTGCAGACGAAGATTCTCTGGCTCTAACTCCAAGACTCGGTCTTTGAGAAAGTCATCCGTCACTCTGAGCTTCAAGCGAGGCACTCGGCCCGAACTAACCCCCCGCGAGACATCGAAGATAGTCCTTCGAAGATGAGCCGCTTCGAGACTCTTCGCGAGCACCACATTCTTCAATTCGTCTGTCACGCCCCGCTTCTCAAAAATACGGAATACGAGCACATGACATTGACCCAGCGAATGACTAACGTCACCCATAAGCTGTTTATCTGATTAACTCAACAATATAATAAATACAGAATAATTGCGCAGGCAATAATAATAATCTCATGAACAATAATACTTAGAATAATCAATATGAGATATCCAAATACAATAAACCAACGTCTGGAAATAATAATAAAATCCGGGACATAAGCCCAATACAATAATACATCTAATCTCAAATAATAATAAGTCTCAATACATTAAGTTCAATAAAACGATAAGTAACTAGAAAGCATAAAATTTTCAGAAAGTTTGTTCTCCAATCCCAGCAGGAAATTCTCCATCAACACCTGTAAACACTTCATCTAAAAAGAGGAGAAAAATTATCGTTAGAGCAAGTTATGGACAGTAAGTAGAGAAAGCAAGGAACAATGGAATAACGGTGTAACAATGAATTCAATGGATCAATAGGAATCAATAACATGGGATAATAATCAATAATCAATATCACGGTAATCGATGCAATTGGTATAAACAATGATTCAATATTCGATAACCATAATCAATGATCAATATCAATAACACTTAGCTAATATTCCTTATCAATAGAAACAATGATGAACAATATGTAGTGTCGATGTGGTGTCAATGCTTAAGTCTATTAATCATTTTAATCCAAACTAATTTGGCACTTCATGTGTCTGATTTATTTACCACATGGTTGCTACATACAAGCAGTTACGTTTAAACGTAGTGGTGGATTTTATAGTTCATGTACTCTGGAAACGATATAAAAGATTCACTTCAGTATTCAGTTATTTAGTCATTCAGTCATTCAGTATCAATATCCATGGAATAATAAGCATTTATCCAGCTATTCAGTCATTCATTCATTCATTCATTCAGTGATTGTCGGGAAACCAGGAGCTCCCTTCCGAGTACAGTCTCTATATTGTCCATTACTTAGGTCAACCCTTAAACCTCGGCTTGTTAACAATTTTTATCGATGCAACAATACAATACAATATGCAATCTAGAAACATTAGATGAACGATAGCAACAATAGGGGAACAATAAAATGATAATTTTGATAGGACAATTAGAATGATGACAATGAGACATTAGGATCATGAAATGCAACATACACACTTTAATTCATGCAATACTATGATATAGAAACAATTAATTTATTAAAAACTAGAAGATAAAATTCTGGACAGCAAGAGTAGTCTGTACAAAAATTCAATTTCTCGCTATTTCAGAACTCGAAAACTAAATCCGTCAGAAGTTCTAAAAACTAGACTTCCACATGGTTCCAACGCATATTTAAAGTTCAAAAACCAACAACATTAACTAGGTCAAACACATTGTTCTTTACAGATTTCATGTTCAGGCAAAATCTCGATATCATGTTATTATAATTTTAGAATCAGTAAAAACTCGATAATAAATTCATTAAAAAAATTTCTTAGACTCCTAAACATGTTAAACAACAATATGGAAATTATTAGAGTAAAATTTTAACATTTGATCAGCCTTTTTACTGTTTAAACATGAAACGTACAAGAATCTGGAAATCTGAAAGTAAAAACCACAGTTGTAGTAAAACGGGCATAACTTTTTTTACACAACTCGAAATTTAGAAATTCAAGATGTTCTGGAAACTAGAAAGATAAGGATACAATTCATATTCAGAAAGTAATTTATTTTAAGATTATTTACTGGATCGAAAATAGCAGTCAACATACAGCCAGCAAGCAACATACAGGTTTTGGATAGTTTTCATGAAATAAATTAATTAAACATGATGGGTATAAATTCTACTAGTCGATAAACTTCTCAATCAGCATGAAGGGTATAAAAACATGGTAAATAAGATTAAGAACACAAACATACATACATCAATCTATAATCAATCAACCGTCAATCGATCAAACAACATACAACCTAGCAATTCTCTTTACAATAATTCATTTGTGTGGTAATTATATGAACAACCCTATTATCAATTCTATATGCACACATGAAAGATTCAATCTTTGGAGTCAAAAGTGGCACGATGTCAAGTAAATTGGGTTAGCTCGTGTAAACCCTCAATATACCCAACGAAAGAGATGAACAATGTATAATATGATAAACGAAGGGATTTACTTGTAAAAATTTCAAAAAAAAAACTTGAATTTGATACTATTAACAATTCAAGAGGATAGTGAATTGCCTTATAGACGATTAGATCCAAAATATTGAGAATAACGGGATGAGAATCCCGACGGCAACGGCGACAATCACAATCCAAGCAAACATCGATGTGATGATCACGATCAGGTATGAATCTCGATGACGATCGATGATCAAGTGCAAGATGAAGCAACCAACGACCGAGATCAAATATTGAGACCAAGATTCAAGACGAAGTGATCGATGGCTTAGATTGAAAGATCTAGGATCAAGGATCACGATCGCGATCAAGGGTCAAGATCGTATGATCAAAAGATCAAGGGCCAGGATCAAAAGATCAAGACCAAGCCTGATCAAGTGCAGTTGATGATGGTGATCGGCTGTGAGGTTGTGGTCAGGAAGCGCAGCCACTTCGACGGAGGTGCACAGCGGCTAACGGCGAGCGCAGCTGATGGCTACGGAGGTGAGACAAGGACGGGGTGCTTGAGGGTTGCGACTGCAGTCGTGGGCTGGATCGAAGTGGAGCTTTGAGGTGGCGAGCACGGTGGAGAGTTTCTTCAGTGGTTGGATGAGAGGCGACAACGAGGGCAAAGTCGACTAGCATCGACGAGGCAGTGGAAGGCGGTCGGAACGACGAAGAGGAACGAGATGGATGATGGGTTCGAAGGCTCTGTTTCGAACGAAAAACAGCGGAAGGAGGCGATGAGCGATGAAGTCAATGGGGTTGGGGTTGCATCGACGAGGGCGATGGAGAAGGTGAGTTCAGCAATGTCGTGGCAGTTGCAGGGTGTAGGGACGATCTGGATGAGCGATGAGGGCGTTGGAAGGGGATGATCAGAGGTTGAGGGGTGTAGGTGATCGGATGACGAGGAAGGCAGGAGGTCGATGGTGGACTGGGGATGACGAGCGGGATGCAGGCGGAGGGTGGTCGAGTGGTGTGAGGAGAGGAGGAGGAGCTGATGGTGCTGAGTGGGATGAGGGTGAACGGGAGGTTGAAGAATGAGTGGGGAAGAGGTGAACAGGAGGGGTTAGGGTTTAATAGTTGGTGGTTGTGGTTAAAAGGGGCTAGGGTTAGGGTATAGGGTAGGTTAGGGTTTTGGTAGTGTATATATAGGAGTTATTGAGATATTGGGTTTTGGGTAGAATCCAATAAGAAAATAGGCATAGTGTTTGGGTTTTAGATCCAATAGGGAAAAGAGAATAGGATTATAGGGTTTATAAAATATACATATACATATACATTAAATAAATTAAGAAATACGTATAAAATAGAGTATGTTCGGCTTTACGAAAATAATAAGAATAACGATAATAAAATAATAAAAATAATAAAAGTAACAACATCAATAATAATAATAACAATAATAATAATAATACTAATAACAGTAATACTAATAACAACAAAAATAACAATAATCAAAAGTAATAGTAATAATAACAATAATAATAATAATAATAATAATAATAATAATAATAATAATAGTAATATTAATAAAAACAATAACAGCAATAATAAATATGAATTGGATTTAACAAATTTATTAAAATGGTTCAAATTGTAATAATATAAATAGCCGATCAATTAGGAATAGAAAATCAAGTTAAAATATACCATCGTTCGAAATAATTTTAAGGTCCAAAACAAATCTAAAACAAATAAATTTATAAATAATCGAACTATAGAAAATATTCAGAAAATATTTATTTACGGGAACGGGGGTTACATCGTTCCTCTCGGATCTCGCTTCGAATAAAGAGTGGCGAAGAAACTTGAGCCTCAAACCCTGGCTGACAGCCATCGAAGGGCAGGCCTCCTCACCGCCAGGGGGCTCTTCGTGAATTCTCTCTTCGAGACGCCTCATCCTGATATCTCGGCATGCCAAGATCAATCTCAAATGACCTAACTCCCGCTCTGCTTTAAAAAGCATCTCCCGAGACCTAGTGAGCCCTAACTTTGTAATGCCTAGCTTAGAGCGGAGATCTGATACCTCGCTACCCTGGGGAAACCTATCAAAGAAAGAAATGTAAAACACCCGAACTTCGAATAGAGCTACAAGATAGTTCTGAGTTCTAACTCTAAGGAGGCTAAGTGTTGGGTCCAAGGGGAGCAACAAAATTGATCCTAAGTTCAAATGCTAGTAAACTAAGAACCTTAAGCCTCGCAGCCAAACACTGAGTCCAAAAAGCCCATTTCTTTTCCAAAAAGAAGATACAAGAGTGGTGGTCAGTTCGCTATAAGGTATCAGTACAAAAGCGCTGAGAAAAATAACAAGTGCAGATACAAAAAGTCAAGGAGCCACCTTGGGGGGCTGCTCTGTGATCACCTCAGGTACCCCCACGGTTGCTGACTGAGGATCCACCACAACATCCTCCTCTTCCTCTCCTTCTTCTTCCTCTTTGCCTCTATCGGCGCCCTCTGCCCCCTCGGCCACTTCGCCTTCAAGAAGGGCGTATAAATTGTACCCTGAGCTATCGAAGCCGGGGACGCGTGCTTCCATATGTTTAAGGGCCCTAGCATAGGACTGTTCCATGTTCATGCGCATATGCGCTTTTGCCTCGGCCCTAATCGCCTCTACAGCCGCTTCCACTGCCGCTTCCTTCTCTCTAACCAAAATGGCGAAAATCATCGCCTCATGATTTGCGCTTGATCTCCATTAACGGCTCTAATCACGCCACGAAGCTCAGATCTAAAATCCGAGCGTTCGAACTACCAAGCGTGAAAATGGCTAAAATCATTGCCTCATGGTTCGCGCTTGATCTCCATCAACGGCTCTGATCGCGCCACGTAGCTCGGATCTAAAATCCGAGCATCTGAACTACCGAGCGTGAAAATGGCAAAAATCATCGCCTCATGATTCGCACTTGATCTTCATCAACGGTTCAGGTCGCGCCACGTAATTCGGATCCAAAATCCAAGCATCCGAACTACCGAGCGTGAAAATGGTGAAAATCATCGCCTCATGATTCGCACTTGATCTCCATCAACGGCTCAGATCACACCACATAGTTCGGGGCCAAAATCCGAGCATCCGAACGACCGAGCGTGAAAATGGCAAAAATCATCGCCTCATGATTTGTGCTTGATCTCCATCAATGGCTCAGATCACGCTACGTAACTCAGATCTAAAATCCGAGCATCTAAACTACCGAGCGTGAAAATGGCAAAAATCATCGCCTCATGATTCGCACTTGATCTTCATCAACGGTTCAGGTCGCGCCACGTAATTCGGATCCAAAATCCAAGCGTCCGAACTACCGAGCATGAAAATGGCAAAAATCATTGCCTCATGATTCGCGCTTGATCTCCATCAACGACTCAGATCACGCCACGAAACTTAGATCCAAAATCCAAGCGTCTGAACTACCGAGTGTGAAAATGGCGAAAATCATCGCCTCATGATTTGAGCTTGATCTCCATCAACGACTCTGATCGCGTCACGTAGCTCGGATCTAAAATCGGAGCATCCGAACTACCAAGCGTGAAAATGGAGAAAATCATTGCCTCGTGATTCGCGCTTGATCTGAATCGACGCCTCTGATCGCGCCACGATGCTTGGATCTAAAATCCAAGCGTCTGAGCAACCGAACGTCAAAATGGGGAAAACGCCATCCTCCCGATGCGTGCCCACAATCAAAGCTTCCAGATTGAGCCACGTCGGCACACTTCAGATCAAACGCCTGATCGTCCAGAAATTTGTGCCAACAAGGTGATCAGCGTTCCAGATCGCGCCACGTTGGTAAATAACAGATTAATTTTTTAATTTATATTATTAAATCTAATTAATTATTTAAAAATTACAAAAATAATTAAAAATTCTAAAAATTTAATTAAAAATTCTAAAAAATAATTATAAATTCGGGAAAATATTTGTGTGCTCCTGGAAGAATAATTATTAATTAGAATGATTAATTAACACTTTTTGAAAATTGGTTGTTACTTCGTAAGGCCAAACGAATAATTCGAAAAATAATTTAAAAATTAGAAAAAAATCAATAAAAATCTAGAAGGCCATACAAACACATCTGAACACAAGCCAGACTCGCTTAAACGCTGTTAAGCCCTGTGGTCGATTCTAAAGCTCCAAAAAAACTCCGATAAAATCTCGTACGCGATTAAAACAAGAAAACTACTTCCCAAAGGCAATTAACTCAATCTTCGGGAGTGGTGGGCTCGTGATATGGCTAAAAATTGGATTAAATCGAGACCGTTCAAACTAGGCACGAATCTTAAAGCTCTCAAGGGCGAAACGGTAATTTCCACCACAAATGGGTCCGAAATGGAAACTGGATTTTTCTTCAAGGCCCAGTAACCCGAAAACGGATCTGTCATATTGGGTACGGGTAGCGACCCGTTACAAACTAGCCCAAAGACTTAAAAGAGTAATTCAAATTCGTGATTATCTCTAAGAAACGGTTTAAACCGCCTATTTTATCATGAAACAAGTTTAAAGTCTACGTCTTATCCAAAAACACTGAGACATAGAGATAAATGATTATCTCTAAACTATCTCTTAAGGTGATTATAAATACCCCTCTTCCCCCACCATAACGAGGGAATCAATATTTTTTCACATAAACGCTCTTTCATAATCTTCCTGATTACTGACTTGAGCGTCGGAGGGTTCGTCACCAGGATCCATCCCGGTGTATCGAAATTTTTGCAGGTTAACGGCAGCGACAAGGAATTAGTCAAATGCCGATGAAAGTCAACATGTTTGCCTTATTCGTTTTCTAAAGAATTCACAAATTTATCTGTTTGCTCCCACACCAAAATCAGCAGCAACAATATGTATATACATAAATACTCTATATTGTATACTATTATATATAATGTATGTATGGGTCTGGTTGTATGTATATATAGTATATATACTCTGATACATACGTTGTATACATATACATACATACTGATATATAATAATATAAACTAATTTATTATAATAAACATATTTAATAATATACATATATATAATAATATATAAAAATTAAAATAATAAATATGTAATAATAATATATTAATATTATATATAACAATTTAATATAATAATAAATATAATAGTAATATATAATAATAATAATATATATAATAATAATAATATATTATAATAATAGTATATATATATAATATTAATAATAATATATTTTTTAATAATAAATATAATAATTTTATATATAATAATATGTATAATAATATATATATTATTATATAAATAATAATAATAATAATAATAATAATAATAATAATAATTGTAATAAAATAAAATAATATACATAATAATATATTATATAATAATAATAATAATAATAATAATAATAATAATAATATACATACTATTATATATACATACATACATACTGTATACATACAATATACATACATACTGTATACGTACATAATGTATACATATATACATATACAAATATAGTATGTTGGGTGGGAAATGAAAAAACTTATATCAGAAAACAGTTTTTTTATGTTTTTCAAAAAAATCATTTTAAACATAGGTTTTGATTGTGAAATTTTAAAATGAGTTTTCGAAAAATTTGTATCCAAACAAAATTACCATATGTTTTCATTTTAAAAACTGAAAACTGTTTTTAAAACCTAATCCAAACGCACCCTAAATCACTATATGTTTTTTTTTTTATTGAAGAAAAGGTGGAGTATGGCCACCCTGTTTTATTATAAGGGATTAATAAAACAAACTCAGAGTACTGAGTCAAATACAAGTTCCTACAGTACTCAAATCAAAAGTGATGGAACTGAGATGATTCCCAGGACTACGGATTGGTGTGCGTATCGATCGTAAAAGATAAACAGATTAAATATGTGATCTAACCCTATATAGCGGAATCTAGGGTTCACAAATTATACCTGCGGTGAGAAGAAGACGACAGCGACCCCAAGATCTTCTGCACGTATTCCTTCCTCGGGTTGGACGTCGTGTGGGCGACGATCTCCCAACCTTTCTTCTCCTTGGCTGACCTCTCTTTCTCTCCTTACGTGAATCACGAATTTAGAGAAAAAATCTTATATTTCAGATTATCAATGACGGCCAGAGAATAGAGGATATATATAAGGCTACGACAGGGACCATGAGGAGAAATTAGGGTTAGGTCTCCTAACGAATCTGGGTATCCCGTGTTCAGCCCGAACACACAACCCAGGCCCATTAACAATAGCTCGGTCCACTAAGGAGCTATTGTTGCACTACCTTCCTAATCCCAAATTATATTTATGGGCTCCTTTTATTATATGCTCGTTCAACTCCCCATGTTAAGATATCGAATGTCCGTCGATCAAATTAAGTTACTGACAACTATATTGATCAACATCTTTTATCCTTAAGTAGTACCACTCAACTTTATTTGTCATGTCGGATGTAATCCACCTGCAGGGTTTACATGACAATCCTTATGAGCTCCTCAAGGGGACATCATCAACCCGACGTATCGGGACATGGATTCCTTTTACAATCAACAGCCCATCATACATACAATGCTATTACCCAATTCATAGAGGTTGTTGATCCATAATGAATCTCACTCTTTTATGAGTCAAAGTAATGCACACTGCATATACATGTCTGTTATTATATCTGGATTAAGAGCATAAGCATCCATAATAACAGAGGTGTTTGTTCTCTTTTGTAGTCAATACAAAGAGAACAACCTCAAGTGGTCCTGTTCAATACACACAAAGTGTACTAGTGTAAACCTATAGTCAAGACAGACTAATACCAGATTACACTACAACCTTTCCAATGGATTGTCCAAGTCCGTCTAGGTTGTGAACTATTTATATATTCCATAGGGAACTGATAATATGATCTTCTGTGTGTCACCTCACACTATATTATCAACCTTATAGAATATCAGACACTTGCATTAATATTATAATAAACACAATATGCAAACATATGCCCATATGATTCTCATTCAAAAAAATAAGGAAATAAAGTTAATACAAAAGTGATGCTTTCAGTATATAACCCTAACAATCTCCCACTTATACTCAAAGCATTGCTTTCGAGTATACTGTTACAAATCTCCCACTTATACTTAAAGCCATGCTGCTACGCATCTGACTCCCATGCCCTCAACATGACTATCAAAAGCCTTAGCTGGTAAGCTCTTAGTGAAGGGGTCAGCTAGGTTGTCTGCCGATGCTATCTTGATCACAGCAACTTTTCCTTTCTTTACGAAATCTCGTATCAGGTGGTACTTATGCTCAATGTGTTTACTTGCCTTATGGGCTCGTGGTTCCTTCGAATTTGCGACTGCACCACTATTATCACAATAAAGTGTAATAGTCTTAGGCAAATTAGGTACCACATCCAAGTCCAATAGGAAGTTTCTGAGCCAAACCGCTTCTTTGGCTGCCTCAGAGGCTGCCACATACTCGGCTTCCATGGTAGAATCAGCAATACATTTTTGCTTGATACTCCTCCATATAGTGGCTCCACCTCCCAAAGTAAATACATAAGCTGAGGTTGATTTCCTGGAATCCCTATCTGACTGAAAATCTGAGTCTGTATACCCCAAGGCAACTAAACTATCTGCCTGGTAAACTAGCATGTAATCTTTAGTCCTTTTCAGGTACTTCAAAATATGCTTTACGGCAGTCCAGTGCTCTTGTCCCGGGTTAGACTGATATCTGCTAACCATGCCAATGGCAAAGCAGATATCTGGTCTCGTACATAGCATTGCATACATTAAGCTTCCTACTGCTGAAGCATAAGGAACTGCTTTCATGTTCTCTATCTCTTTAGGTGTCCTCGGACACTGCTCCTTTGATAGGACAATTCCATGCCTAAAAGGTAAGAAACCTTTCTTAGAATTTTGCATGCTAAAACGAGTTAGTATAGTATCGATATAGGAAGCTTGGGACAAGCCCAACATCCTTTTCTTGCAATCTCGTAGAACTTTGATCCCAAGGATGTGACCTACTTCTCCCAAGTCCTTCATATCAAACTGTTTGGATAACCATACCCTTACGTTAGATAATACCTTCACATTGTTTTCAATGAGCAAGATGTCATCCACGTAAAGTACTAGGAATACCACTACGTTTCCGTCACACTTTTTGTATACACACGATTCATCTTGACATTGATCAAATCCATAGGATTTTATCACCTGATCAAAACATATGTTCCAAGATCTGGAAGCTTGCTTAAGTCCATAAATGGACTTCTTGAGCTTACAAATAAGATGCTCTTGGCCCTTTTCAATGAACCCGTCTGGTTGCTTCATATAGATGTCTTCCTCAAGACTTCCATTAAGGAAAGCTGTCTTGACATTCATTTGCCAAATCTCATAATCAAGATGAGCTGCAATAGATAAAAGAATCCGGATAGACTTAAGCATGGCTACTGGCAAAAAAGTTTCCTTATAATCGATACCCTCTCTTTGAGTAAAACCTTTTGCAACAAGCCGAGCTTTAAAGGTTTCAACCTTACCGTCTGATCCTCTTTTTCTCTTATAGACCCACTTGCATCCAATGGCTTTTACACCAATAGGTAGTTCTACAAGCTCCCAGACTTGATTAGAATCTATAGATTCTATTTCAGATATCATTGCTTTTTGCCAAGACTCTGCATCTTTATCTTGGAGTGCTTCATTGTAGGTACAGGGATCATAATCTTGTTCCTCAGGGATAAAGTCTGACGACTCTCCCAAGAACATATATCTATCAGGTTGTATCACAACCCTCCCACTACGACGAGGCACTATCGGTTGTGGTGTAACATTTGTGACACGTTGTGCAGTTACTGGTGGTACATCCTGTTGTACTGTTGGTACTGAAGTATTTGGTGTCTCACCTCTCAGTTCTTCTAGAACAGCTCTACTTATGGGTTTATGGTTCATGACATAGTCTTCCTCTAAGAATCGAGCATTGGTGCTAACAATGACTTTCTGATCCTTAGGACTATAAAATAAACCTCCTTTCGTTCCTCTTGGATAGCCTACAAACAAGCGTACTTCTGTACGAGATTCCAGCTTATCGGCTTTCCCATTCAGCACGTGTGCTGGACTACCCCAAATCCGAACATGTTTCAGACTAGGCTTACGCCCAGTCCATAGTTCTGTGGGAGTAATTGGTACTGACTTAGAAGGAACCAAGTTCAAAATATAAGCTGCAGTTTCTAAGGCATATCCCCAAAACGAATCTGGTAAATCTGAATAACTCATCATTGATCTAACCATCTCCATAAGAGTCCTATTCCTTCTTTCTGCTACACCATTCTGTTGGGGTGTTACAGGTGCTGATAATTGGGATGTAATCCCAGCCTCTGACAAATAGTCCCTAAACTCCCCAAAGAGATACTCGCCACCACGATCTGAACGTAATGACTTGATACATTTTCCATGACGTTTCTCCGTTTCTGCCTTGTACTCTTTGAATTTCTCAAAGCACTCAGACTTACGGCGCATCAAATAAATATATCCATACCTTGAATAATCGTCAGTGAATGTGACAAAATATTCAAAGCCACCTCTAGCCTGGACAGTCATGGGCCCACACAAATCAGAATGAACCAATTCCAACACATCTTTGGCCCTATACCCCTTTGCCTTGAAAGGCATTTTGGTCATTTTACCTACCAAGCAGGATTCACAGACTGGTAGTGCCTCCACTTCCAATGAACTCAAAGGTCCATCTTTAACCAGTCTTTGAATCCTTCTTAGGTTAACATGCCCCAATCGCAAGTGCCAAAGATATGTTTGGTTCATACAAGAAGGTTCTTTTCTCTTATTTATGTTAGAAGACATATTATTCATTTCCATAAGTTGCATCGTGGGCGAAATAGGATTAATGACATATAGATTATCAACCAGTGCACCAGAATAGATAAAATGCTTATTTTTTCTAATAACAATATTGTCATTAAAATAAACTGAATATCCATCTTTAACTAGCATGGAAACAGAAATTAAAATCCTTCTAAGTGAAGGTGCATAAAGACAATCTCTCAATGTCAAAGACTTATTTCTACCAAAAGATAAAATAACATCTCCTATTGCAACGGCTGCTACTCTTGTAGCGTCACCCATAAATAAGCATATCTCTCCATCACTGAGCCGTCTGGTTTCCTGGAACCCCTGCAATGTATTGCAGACATGATTAGTGGCTCCTGTATCTACACACCAGGTGCTGGTAGATAACACCGCTAAACATGTTTCAACAACTAGTAAATGAGATATACCTTCTTTGTTCTTTTGTTTGAGAAGTGGACAGTCAGTCTTCCAATGTCCAGACCCTTTGCACTTGAAGCACTTGCCTTTTGGCTTTTTCACAGCGCCTTGAGGTCCCATGCCCTTCTTTGCTGAGTTTACTTGTTTCTGAACTTTCTTCTTCTTACCACCTTTCGGCTTAGAAGTAGAGTCCTTTTCAGTCACATAAACATGAGCATTCTGCTTGAAAAGAGCTTCAGCATCCTGTAGTTCTTTTGCAAGTTCTGCCAAAGTATACAACCTTTTGTTCATGTTGTAATTAAGGCAAAACGAGTCAAAACTTTTAGGCAGAATCCCGAGAATGATATCGACCTGGGTTTCCCTATCGATTTCAGCACCAAGGATCTCCATCTCATTTAGATGACCCATCATCTTGAGAACATGATCCCTTACTGGTGTCCCCTCAGCCATAGATGCATTCATCAAACTCTTCATAGCAAATTGCCTAGCTGCTCTACTCTGATGTCCGAAGAGTTCCTTAAGGTTGTACATCATATCATAAGCTGTGGGCATGGCCTGATGCTGATGCTGCAGTACATTTGACATAGATGCCAAAATGTAACACCGCGCCATCTCATTTGCCTTATTCCACTTCTTATAAGCCTCTTTGACCTCTTCATCAGAGTTAGCATCAGACTTAGGTGGGCATACTTCATTGAGTACAAATTTGTACTCTTTAGCAGTTAAGACAATATCCAAGTTACGTTTCCAGTCAATATAATTAGGGCCAGTAAGTTTGTTTTCTTTAAGAATCACCATAAGTGGACTGAAAGAACCCATTTTTGAAATCCTGAGAATCACAAAAAAAAAAATTATGTAGGGCAAAACTTTTTGAATTAATTAAATATTGATTTCCTCAAAACAATAAAAAAAATTCACCAACACCTTAAACACCATGAATTTAGCATGCCACGATAGTGTGGACGTATACAAATTCAATATTTGTTCAAGTAGGTTTTTCCTATTAATTTTACTATCATGTCAACACAACTTTATGACAAATAAAATTAATCTGTTGGTCTTGCTCTGGTCCTACAAATAATAGCAGTGACTCCGATGGGGAGGATACCATTATTTGTATCTAAGTGTATACCATTGCTTAATACTAAGTCCATTATCTTGTATTGAGTTCCATCAGATGGAGAAGTGAACATACTAGGTAACTTTCTACAATTATCCCTAAGGAAGTCTGTACTGGTGATCCATAATTTATACTCATCCGATATGGAGGAAAGCACTAAAGCCAACACGCAAGTATAATTATATCACCTACAAACCAGCAATGGAGACCGTGGGATTCATGTTAAATGAATTCCCTCTCCCACTTAGTTATTTAATAATGAGGGTTTTTCTACAAGTTAATTTATGTCCATGTTGTCCATTATTAATGTGATCCTAGTTTTTTTTTTAAAAAAAATCACAAAATAATAAACATGCATAATCAGAATAAGCAATACTGGCAATAAATTTGAAAATAAATATCCAACTATTATGGCCATCTTTCCTGATTCTTCCCCGACTGTGCGAATCCCAAATTTGACCCTGCGCGGAGCTATCCAGGGTTCGGGGCAGCGCCCCATTTTTTTTTTTTAAAAAAAAAAAGGTTTGGCTGCCGATTTCTTCATCGAAAACCATCTGTCGATTTCCGGTCTGCCTAAAAACAGCATCTCCTCCAGCGTCAGAAACAGCCACCACCGCCATCACGATCGATCAAAAAAAAATAAAAATTACATCAATCCTATGCCTCCCGAAGGAGTTCATACATAATCTAGATTGAAAAAATTAAAATTACATCAATCCTATGCCTCCCGAAGGAGTTCACACATAATCTAGATTGAAAAATTAAAATTATAAGCACGATCAACCCTCGTGATATTAATTACATCCACAAAACAACAACAACACAATAATTACATCCACAAAATAACAACAACAACACAAACAAAACATGCATTGAACCATAATAGTTGGATCTAAGATGCCTGCAAAATCGAGTTAGAACAGATCTACATCTACTGACTATCATACAACACAAATTTTATTGGACAACATGGATGTAACAATCAATACGCAGATCCAATACCGGCTCTGATACCAATTGATGGAACTAAGATGATTCCCAGGACTACGGATTGGTGTGCGTATCGATCATAAAAGATAAACAGATTAAATATGTAATCTAACCCTATATAGCGGAATCTAGGGTTCACAAATTATACCTGCGGTGAGAAGAAGACGACAGCGACCTCAAGATCTTCTGCACGTATTCCTTCCTCGGGTTGGACGTCGTGTGGGCGACGATCTCCCAACCTTTCTTCTCCTTGGCTGACCTCTCTTTCTCTCCTTACGTGAATCACGAATTTAGAGAAAAAATTTTATATTTCAGATTATCAATGACGGCCAGAGAATAGAGGATATATATAAGGCTACGGCAGGGACCATGAGGAGAAATTAGGGTTAAGTCTCCTAACGAATCTGGGTATCCCGTGTTCAGCCCGAACACACAACCCAGGCCCATTAACAATAGCTCGGTCCACTAAGGAGCTATTGTTTCACTACCTTCCTAATCCCAAATTATATTTATGAGCTCCTTTTATTATATGCTCGTTCAACTCCCCATGTTAAGATATCGAATGTCCGTCGATCAAATTAAGTTACTGACAACTATATTGATCAACATCTTTTATCCTTAAATAGTACCACTCAACTTTATTTGTCATGTCGGATGTAATCCACCTACAGGGTTTACATGACAATCCTTATGAGCTCCTCAAGGAGACATCATCAACCCGACGTATCGTGACATGGATTCCTTTTACAATCAACAGCCCATCATACATACAATGCTATTACCCAATTTATAGAGGTTGTTGATCCATAATGAATCTCACTCTTTTATGAGTCAAAGTAATGCACACTGCATATACATGTCTGTTATTATATCTGGATTAAGAGCATAAGCATCCATAATAACAGAGGTATTTGTTCTCTTTTGTAGTAAGTACAAAGAGAACAACCTCAAGTGGTCCTATTCAATACACACAAAGTGTACTAGTGTAAATCTATAGTCAAGACAGACTAATACCAGATTACACTACAACCTTTCCAATGGATTGTCCAAGTCCGTCTAGGTTGTGAACTATTTATATATTCCATAGGGAACTGATAATATGATCTTCTGTGGGTCACCTCACACCATATTATCAACCTTATAGAATATCAGACACTTACATTAATATTATAATAAACACAATATGCAAATATATGCCCATATGATTCTCATTCATAAAAATAAGGAAATAAAGTTAATACAAAAGTGATACTTTCAGTATATAACCCTAACAAAAAGTACATAAACTCCATCCCAAACATGGGGGGTGGGATAAAAGAAGAACAGAATGAGCGCAACATACATGCGTATGAACAAAATACATCATATCCCCCAACAAATCCTGGGGCGGTGGGGATCAATCTAGCAGTCAGTCGATCGTCGGGCCTATCTGGACTTCCTCATCATCAAAGTCGTCAACCTGGAATACGCATGCTATCCTCCCTTTGGAACCTGCTGCGGTCACATTCGCCCAAAATGAAATAAAATACATAATGTGAGTCAAATTACCAGAAATATTATTTCAAGTTTTGCGGAAATAAAGATTATTCCTGTCTAGCCATAGAACCCAGGTCGTTGCAGCGATAGTGATATACCACGCTTCTCTCATAGTTCTTCTATCAGTAGCGAATTTTGAACCTACCCACAGATCCTCGTACATAGTAAGGTACTGATTCATCCCCAGGACGCTGAGTACCTCAATGAGTATCGCTTTGCTCCTAGGACACTGTAGAAAAAGGTGGTCTCTAGTCTCTGGGGCAGCGTGGCAGAACCCACAACAAGAATCCATGTTTGGTTGGCGTTTAGTGAGGTTTTCTCTAGTCAAAATCGCATCGTTCAACACCAGCCATAAGAAGACTCTGATTTTTCAGCGGAGCTTTCGTCCACCAAATGATGTCTGACCACTTTGGGGTGCATCTCCTAAAATAGATTCGGTTATACAGGGAGCACACGGTGAACATGCCATTCTTTACCATTCCCCAAGACTTCCTGTCCGGACCCAGAGAGCAACTAATTCCAGTGTTGGTTATGTAGGTCTAAAGTTCATTGAGCCTAAGCTGAGAGTCCGGGTCCAATGGTTGTTTAAAGATTGGATTCCAGGTGCCTCTTTTCCAGGTTGCGGCCACCGTGCAATGTGGTTGAGACGCATGATCATATAGATTGGGGAACAGAGCTCAAAGTGTGTGATCAGCACACCACTTATCCCACCAGAATCTGGTTAGTCTTCCGTTACCGATATTTGAAGTCACACCGCTAATGAATGGTTCGTAGGCCTTAGCTATGCCTCTCCAGAACCAAGAAACACGTGGTCCTACCCTGAACCCCAAATTTCTTGTTCCATTCCCATGCAGGTATCCCTGAACAAATTCTTGTCACCCTTCTCCAATGGGGTGGAAAATTTTTCGCCACTATTTACCCAATAGGGCAAGATTCATATCTCGAAGATCAATAATACCTAGTCCTCCGTGTATCTTTTTCATGCATGGTTTCTCCCATCTGATAAGGTGGTAACCGCCTCTATCTGGATCTGTCCCTTTCCACAAAAAACCGTTTTCGAGTCTGGTCAATTCTCTGAATCACCCATCGTGGCATTTCAAAGAAGGAAAAATAATAGGTTGGAAGATTTTATAGGACTGCGTTAATAAGCGTGACCCCCATCCCAATGATAGGGTTTTACCTTTTCACCCTGCAAGACGGTTCTCCACCTGGTAAATGATAGGTAGCCAATCGACCTTTTTGAGTTTCTCGGGTATTAGTGGCAACCCCAGGTACTGAATGGGAAAACTCTCAGTGGAACAGTTGAGAATCATGGCATATTCTAGTGCCTCCTCTGTAGTCATGGCAATGGGGATGAGAGCACTTTTGTGGAAGTTAACCCTAAGGCCAGACCAAGCCTCAAAGCTATATAGTATCCCTTTGAAGATGGTTGTTTCCCCAAGGTTGCCATTTCCAAATAGAATAGTGTGCATATTAAAGGATTGAGCAGCCTTGGCGATTGGCCCCTATGGCCACCGGTGCGATCCAACCTACTCTACTGCAGTTAGCCATCATGGATCGAAGTACTTCTACCACGATGGTGAAGAGGAGGGAAGATAGTGGATCTCCTTTTTTAAGGCCCCGTTTGCAGAAAAATGGGTGTCCCGATACCCCATTCACCAAGATTCTAGTTCTGCTGCTGGTAAGACATGTGTGGATCCATCTGATCTATCTATCCCCAAAACCTCTTCCAGCCAGCACTTCCAGCAGACAATCCCATTCAACCGAAATAAGCTTTTTCGAAATCTAGCTTTAGAAGGTAGCTCTTAGCATTTGTCATGTGGTATTGGTGAATAGTTTCTGCAACCGTGGCCATACTATCCTGAATACAACATTCTTTAATGAACCCGGTCTGATTGTGACTAATGAGACCATCCATCACCTTTTCTAGTCTGTTAGCGAGCATCTTGGTAATGATCTTGACAGAGCAGTTAAAGAGACTGATGGGACAGAAGTCTCCCACTTGCCGGGATTCTTCTTTCTTAGGGATCAGCACAACCTTCGCAAAATTAAATCTGCCTAATTTGAACTTATGGTCGTAGAAATCAGCAAACACTTTCAGCAAATCGTCTTTGATTTCTTCCCAGAATGTCTGATAGAAGAGTATTGGGAAGCCATCTGGACCTGGGTCTTTGTCCTTTCCAAGTTGCTGGACTACCTCCCAGACTTTGTTCTCCATGAAGGGTGCTTTTAGGGATCGCCTCATAAGGTCGGGGTTGCCCGTCGGGACCTGCCAGAATTCGTGGTGGAAAGGGACTCTCAGGGCCACTTTGCGCCCAAATAGGAGTTTGAAATGGGATTGGAATGCCATTCTGATATCCTCGTTGCCTTGGATCATTCCCAAGTTTGAGTGGATCAAGTGAATAAGGTTAGATCTATGCCTGGCACTGGCTACACGATGGAAGAATGCTGTGTTTGCGTCTCCCTCTTTGAGCCACGAAATTTTGGACCGCTGCTGCCATTTGATTTCCTCAAGCCGATAGAGTTGGTCAATTTCCTGTCTGAATTGTAGCAACCTATTCCGTTCTTCCTGTAGCAGGTCCCTAGTTTCTTCAAGCTTCTTAAGTTCCTCAATACTTTCAACCGGGGATTCTTTTGCCCTCCAAATTAGTGTAAATCTGGTCCGGTTCCATTTTCTAAGCATGCCCCTAAGTCTTCTAATTTTCTCACACCATATTGCGGTTGCTTCAGTCCCCTTAGTTAGGCGGGACCAGCTCTTGTAGACCATGTGATGGAAACCTTGGATTTCTAACCATGCTCTCTCGAATCTAAACTTTATTGTTCTCCTGGGTTGAACTTCCCTGGAAGGCAAGATAATAGGTACATGATCTAAGGTGGATTTAGGTAGTGATTTAGCCGAAGCCAACGGGAACTTGGTCTCCCAGTCAGTGGAGACCAAGATCCTATCAAGTTTAGCTAAGATGGGCAGCGCTTGCATGTTAGACCAGGTGAAAATCCTATCAGATATGGGAATGTCAACCAGTACGAGGTCTGTGATAACCTCATTGAATGCTTCCCTATCCGAGTCCGTGGATCCTCTGCCTCTGTGTTCATAGGCGAATCTAGTAATGTTAAAATTGCCCCCACCACCCAGGGGTGTGGCCAACGAGCCTGCATTGCTCTAAGTTCTGTCCAGAAAGTCATTCTAGAAGTAGAAGTATGCGGACCATAGATCACAGTAACTGATTGAGTCCACATGTCGGATTTACGTTGGAGCAAGACCGAGATTGAAAATTGCCCGTAGACCTCATCTAGGAAACAAAACATGTCGGGGTTAAAGCATAGAACAATACCCCCAGATTCCTCCATCCAGAGATTTGAATTCCCCCCAACCTAGTCAGTCTAGATATATGTGTAAGTTTGGTCTCTTGAAGACCCACAATGTTTGCTTTTGATTTAGCAATGACATCCTTAACCATTTCCCACTTGCCCCGCCTGCCCAGGCCTCTAACGTTCCAGAACAAAATCTCCATTAACTTCGTATAGGCAAGGGAACATGACTCAATTTGGAAGTTGTGTTTGAAATAAGGTTAACCCTATCATTCTCCCAACCCCTAATCTTATTAAGTAGGAATGCATTTCGATTGGTATCGTCAACCGCAAGACCACAGGTTTTGGCTAGACTAAAAATCTCAGAATCAGACATAAAATTAAAAATAGATGCTAAGAAGGAAAGCGTACCTCCGTCGCTAGTCTTAGCGGATTTAGCCGCCGCCGCAATCTCAAGATAATCGTACAGAGACTCCTCAGTAACCCTCTTAACCACTTTCTGTACTCTAAAACCTTTGTCGCAGTGAGTAGGGGCAGGGACAGCAGGTTGTGTGGGAGGGAGAGTGGATGGTACAAAATTACGAGATATGTCCACTGCCTCTTCAGGAAACTCCAAAAATTCCTCATCAGAACAGATAAGATCATCTTCGAGGTTTAGTCTTTCATCTCGATCATCCTCCTCAATGTGGTTCTCTGATATGTTAGCTCTCCTAACAATTCTAGGACTATTTGTAGCACTTGTGTACTTTGGCTGTTGCACCTTGTTCAACAAAAACATGGTCTTTCCCAAAAATGAATTTGCCAGCTCCATATTGGATCCCTCATTAGGCCCACTCTTCACAACTGTTGGCGTTACGCTCGAGGAGGGCCACGTGGGTGTGCCACGTGTCCCATCTTCAACGGGAGGCACTTCGAACGAAGCGAGGAGCTCCCTTAAAGATGCTTTGGGTCGATTCGAGGCGTCTCCTTCATCCGCTCTGTTTCTATCCCTTTCCTGTTCCTCTTCCCTAAGAATGCCTCTTTTCTCATTCGAAACCCTCTCCATGGTTTCGATCTCTCCCCCTTTCGTCTTCTTCTCCAAAGTAGCTCCATTTATCTGGCGCTCCCCTTCCAAAGTTCCCACCTTTTCCATTTCTCTCATTAGGACCTGCTCATCTTCTAAAAAGCTGCCCATTTTATTGATTGGAACCACCTCATTGGTTTCGAACGATCCCCCATTCGTTCTCTTCCCCAAACTAGCACCCTTTTACAACTGCTCTCTTTCCAAAGCTACCAACTTTTTCCTTTTTGGTGAACAGCTCTGTCTGTTGGCAGAGTTGTGGGTCATATGCTCCCCTCGAGGCCTCTTCTCAGTAGCTGGTAGGGTTTGACTTCCTCTTTGAGCGTTTTGTATGATGGAGGTTCCAAGGCTGGTTTTTGGGTCTGCAGACCTTGCCTTTTTTGGGCAAGAATGTTGGACCACCAGTGGGTGAACCTCTTGACCGTTGGATTTTTGGGTGTGGCCTTTGTTTTGGCCGCCGCAGTGAGTCGGAGTTCTCTGTGGTTCAGGATTTTCGATCGTCTCACCTTGGCGCTCCTCCCTACCTCTAGCAGCTCTGATGACTTCACGGTGCGCACGCTCAATTTCGTGAGCCCCGTCGTGGTGAGGTCCCACTCTGGCTAGACCACCTGCTTGTAGGAGCGGCCATCTCTGAGTGCGGCAGTAGGGGATGAAAGAGCCAGGGGCTCCGTCTCTGGCTCCTCTTGCTTATCCAAAACAAATTTGATGAGGTATAATTCCTCGAATGAAAACACCTTTGCAAATCTGGGCATTAGCGTGATATCGGGGCTTCGAATTAAGATCCTGGCTGATACAATCTCCGACCGCCTCACCGTCTTGTCGTCTATGTCTTTGACGGTACCAAACTTCGAGATGATCTCTTGGAGAGCTTCTTTCTTCCAAAAGTGTAATGATACATTGTGTATCCAAATCCAAAACCGTTCTCCTTCGGTAGTTCAGCTCTGAATCTTGGTAACCACATGAAGAATTCCAATTTAAAGTGCCCAAAATCCACTATGCCCATGGCTGTTACCTCAGTCATCTTCTCCGGCAAGGGGAATGACACCAGAAATTGGAGATGACACATCTTTTTTGCCACCCAATCTCTGTGAGCTTTCATCGGCCATTTTGCATTCAAAGCTTGGAGTAGATGGTTCTCCGATGGACACCCTGCTGCCACTTTAGCAATGACACACCATTGACGAAGCCATTTCTTTTCATTTTTGATTATCTCTAGGCTGTTTGCCAGTCGGATGAGGGTGGGGTTGTTTGGTGATCGGCCTCTTCTAACAACCCTTTCGTCATCGTTGTTGGATGCCTTAATGTTTGTACAACCATAGGACATATGGCCCCATTTCATACATTTCAGCCAGCAGATCTCTTTCGTACAATCCTGCCGGAGATGTCCCAGATCACCGCAATTGAAACACGGCACTGGTTTGCATTTCCCTTTTCTTTTCTTCTTTCTGAGCTCTGGTAGATTTGAGGGGAGATGTTGTTTCTTTTCTTCTTTTTACTTTGCTCTTCATTCCATGGCTCCTCCTCTCTCGGATCCCCATTCCACACTGTTGTGCCCTCCATGGTTGCCACATTCTGCGGACCCCCTTCTTGGGCCCGCTCGATGGTAGGCATAACTGGGAGCTGAGCCGCATCAGTCTGCAGTGTGGATGAGTGGGGGGGTTTGAACAGTGGGGATGAGTGGGGGGGTTGAGAGTAGGTTGTTTGGGAATGTAGGTGGTGGGAGCATTGTGGTGTTCTTGGGCAACAGTTGGTTTAGCATTCCAATTCTAAGGCGGGGGAGGCTGGGGGAGATTGTGATTGTGGTAGTACCTGTTAGCCGTGGCTATGGTGTTGTTGTTTGGAGGTGGCTGGTGACCCCTGTGCTAAGACTGGTGGTGGGAAGTATGGCCAAAATGCTCTTGAGCTTTCCCTTTCCACTGGTACAATGAATGATGATACCGCTGATCACTTCTCTTCCTATACTGGTGCTGATCACTTCCTAGCCCATAGTGGTGGTGATGGTCCTTTGGGGGGGCTCTTTTACGCTTGAACGAGCTAGTAGGAGGGCCCCCTCTGTGGGCCTGTCCTCAATGAGGAGGATATGCGTGGCGATGATGACTATTCTCTTGCCCATAATGATGTTGATGCACACTCTGGTGTACATGCTCGGGAGATTGATGTCTGAGCCTCCTTTCTTCTACATTGTTACCATGGGGTAGGGGAGGGGGAGCAGGGTGGGGTTCTGTTCGGTGGATGCTTTTGGCTTCAGGTAAGCGTTGCAGAGGTAGGGGGTGCGGTGGGGATAGGGTAGTGGCGGTGTGGGTGGCCTATTGATTGGAGGTGGAGGGGTGATCTGCTGGTCGGGGTTGGGAGCGTGGTGGCGTACTGTCTCATTAGGCTCGCAGCCGCTCATTTCTACCTCCGACAGCATCGTAGTCGAGGTGAAGTTGTAGTTGGATTAGAGGGTTAGGAAATAGAACCAGGAGAGGATGAAGACGAAGTGCGGCTCTGGGAGAGGAAGAGAAGAAAGGAGAAGCTCCGGTGATGGGGTTCAGGTGGGAGGGGAAGGGAGAAAGGGAAGGAGAAGCTCCAGTGAAGTTGCTCATTCCACTATCTGTTTGTTCCCGGACAAAAATAAGCCACAACAATTTATTTTAGAATTTTTTTTTATTGTTAAAGAGAAGGCATATTCATTAACGGTAAAGGCAAATTCACTGACAGTATTCTAATTCTACATATCGCACATGGCTTCCAAAGCCTTCAATTGTCAATGAATGGCCAATTTTTATTTATCAAACAGTGCGAGTGGAAGTCCCTGCACTATTAAGCATCAGCAAACGTCCTTGCCCTTGTCCCTTATATTGGGATCAATTATATAACACTGCGCGCGAGCAATGCGTTGATAATATTTTAGCACTGTTTTACAGATCTATATGTACTTGCCCAGTTGCCCTTGTCCCTTATCTTGGGATCAATTATATAATACTGCGCGCGAGCAATGCGTTGATAATATTTTAGCACTGTTTTACAGATCTATGTGTATATCCATGTGTTATTATTCATCAATTTAACTAATTAAAAATAACTGTTGTTTAACAAAAGTAAAGTTAGTTAAGTAGTTGTTGAAATCGGACACTGGAATAGTATTTCTCAATTTTTGGTCACGACCAATCATAGTCGAACTTTTATTCCGTTGGTGCAAGCTCACTATAATCATGTACATTCGAACAAAACTAACTCTTTTACGGTAACTATTGGATTATCTATCAAAAGATATTGGTGGATTATGCGGATACGAATGATAGATACTTAAGGTTTTTTTTTTTGAACTTTTTTTTGTAAACTTAATAGAATTCTAAAGCTCTTTCCTCATACTTAATTATACTTAAAGAAAGGTCGTAATCTTATCTATCAAAATTGTTAAAGAAGAAGCATATTCACTAACAGTATTCTAACTCTACATGACGGTTTGTTTGACAGTAAAAATATTGTAGAAAATATTTTCTGAAGTAAAAGCATTGTTTACAATGTTGTTTGACAATAAAGGATATTGAATTTAATCTCAACGGGACATTACTATAACACTTTTTAAAGTAGAGGGTAACACTTTTTACAGAATTCTAAATTGATTTCTCTCTTATTTTTTCTTAAATTATCCAATATGTAAGTAACCCAGTACAACTGCCCACCACAGACTGGCTCTCAAAAAATAGTTAACCGAATTGGTAACTCTTGATCATAGACTATTATATTTATTATTATTTTAATATTGTGCAATTTCAGTTATGGGACTATTCAAATCACATTTCTTTTCCTCTTTTTCCCGTGCGCACAATGCCCAATAGTGGGCTCCATGCCCATGTCAGCAACACACAACAGCTCGCCTGCTGTTTCCTCAACTCAATTGTGTAGGCCCCTGGGTGACGTCATCAATGACGCCACCGCCACCACACACAGCACAACTTGCTGTATTAATTCAACCGTGGCCCCCATCACCATATTTACACATCCCATTGCCAACTTAATTTGCCCGTGGGAACGTACCTACGACACGTCTTCGGAACGATACAAAATAGGAAAAGTCCTGTAAACAGCAAAACAACTATGTAGCTCAAGTTTGAATAGTATGACAATAATTAGTTGTATATAAAAGTCCATGTTTCCATTTGTATATGTTGAGAAAATAATTATAAATAGGGGTGTAAAATCTAACTTCTTAGAACTTTAAGTGTGGAAAATGATGAAATTTAACTGTTGAAGAGATATTTGTTATTTTCAATATAACATGTGCAATTAAAAAAAACATAAAAATTCTGAAAATTCACAAACCTGAAATCTTAAAATCTAAATTTCTAAGTAAATAAAGAAAGAATGGAAGAGAGAGATAGGGAGAGAAAGAAATAGAGGATTATGAAAAAGTGAAGAGAGAAGAGAGTGATAGTAATAAAGTAATGAGTTTTTTTTAGTTTTATGGGGAAAAATTTGGTTTTGGAGTTTGAAATTTTGGATGGAAAAATGTGTTTTGTGAGGTTAGATCTAAGTCTTTGATTTTGGGGGGATTGAATGAGAGTCACTTGATAGCTTTCTTTGTATTTTATTATATAGACTAGGTTTGCCCGTTGACACATGCCGTAGGCACGTCGTTGGAACGATGCACCTTGTTGATTATATAAAATAGTTTTGGAGGTCTAGCAAACTAATTGAAGTAGCAAACATATTATATGAGGAAGCAGTATATTTACCTTTAAGCTCAACCATCGCCTTCTTGATCATTAGCTTGAACTTACCTGAAATGCATATACTTTGTTAGAAATACTGCATAAAGTTTTTTTTAACTTCAACATCACTTTTAGATGATTGTAATAGTTATACAAGGACATTATCAGATAGAATTTTATAGAGCTTACTTTAATTCCATAACCACTATGAGTATGTCTAAATACAATGGTAACGCAAGTGCAGGTGCGAAGGTATCTACAAAACTAATAATCCAAATATTTGTTTGTCTGGGATTCAGTTTGCAATTGAAATATCTCTTATTATTATTTCAACCAAAATAAAATACATGAAGTTCTCAAAACTCTAAACGAAGCTAATCATTTCTTTTATCTCCACTTTGTCTCCTCATTACACATTTAAAAAAAAATAATCAAAATGGATAAATAACAAATTTACTTTAGCTGTCTTTCTTGAGTGGCGAGTTTGCATCCTTCACTGGTAAACTCCAGTCATCCCAATCCTATATATCCAAGCATACACTAAAAGTTTTTATATGTTATGTTATCCATGGTTTCTAATAACCAGTGAAGGGAACACTTCACGATAGTATTTTCTCTTATAGTAATGAAATTAATGTTGCATATTTGCCAAGTTATTTTAGGTTGCTGGTCTGCTTACCTGTCCTGTTATGGTTTAATAGCCCAAATTGAGGCCACCAAATAATCCATCTCTCAATTGCGTACACCTTAAATCAAAACCAATAAAAAAATTCATCAAATAAATCACCAAATTAAAAAATTTTAAACAAAAAAAATAAAACAATCATACCTCTCTGAACTTAGATCCCATGCACACAAAATTCGAGTCAGCAAAAAACTGAGTAATCCCGTGCACATACAAAATTAAAAATTAGAATGAGAATTCGGTTAATGAGATAAAATTAGAGTCATCGCATCGCATATAGAGGCTCTCGATTCGGTGGAGGGAGTCACCGATACAGAGTTGTTTGATATTCACGCTCGATTTGGTGGAAGGGAGTCACCGATACAGAATCAGCAGCAGATCAGATATCGGCGACGACCTCTTAATTGGGGTTCAACATTGGATTTGCTTTGAGATTTTCAAATTTTCAAAATTTTAAATTTTTAATTTTTTTATATTTATAAAATTTTTAAAATTTTAAAATTTTTTTTATCATATTTTATATTTTTTTAAGTTTTTGATTTTTTAAAAGTTTTAAAGTTTTATTTTTTAATTTTTTAAAATTTTAAAATTTTAAAATTATTTAAATTTTTAAAAATTTTTAAAAGTTTAAAAAAATTAATTTTAAAAAAATTTCAAAAATTTTTAAGTTTATAAAATATTTTTAAAATTTTAATTTTTTTTAGTTTTTTAGTTTTTTAGTTTTTTATTTTTTAAATTTTTATTTTTTTTAATTTTTTATTTTCTTAATTTTTTGAATAAGAGAGAGAGAGAGAGAGAAATAATTAAATAAATAAAAGAGTTATTTTTTATGAAGGATTTGAATTTGAGTTTTGGGAAAAAAACTTTTGAAAGAAAAATGTGTTTTGTGAGATTAGATCTGGGTTTTTGATTTTTAGAAATTGAAGGAGAGCTACTTGATAGCTTTCTTTATGTTTTATTATATAGATAGCTATTTTGAAATTACGAAATGTTACACAATAAAACAATCTGACATACTCCTTTACAATTATTTTTTACTGCTTTTTAAATTTTTTTCACTATTCTATCTGGTCTACACTAAGTAAAATTATATTCAAACAAACAAATTTTTTAAAACTCATTTTCAATTTTTTTTTAAAAATAATAATCCTCGAAGTTGAATATATTTTACAATCAAACCACCCAATAGAATATATCGCACATGGCTTTCAAAGCCTTCCATTGTCAATGGACGGCTAGTTTTTATTTATTTATCAATTGTCAATATAATATATCGCACATGGCTTTCAAAACCACCCAATCGAATATAGCTATTTTAAATAAGATATGTCAAGTGGAAGTCCCTGCACCAGTAAAAGAGCAAACGTCCTTGTCCTTGTCCTTGTCCTTGGGATTATTTATATAATACTGCTCACGAGCAATTCGTTGATAATATTTTAGCACTATTTTACGAATCTATGTATATCTATGCATATATGTAGCTATGTGTTATTATTTATCAATTTATCTAATTAAAAAGAACTGTAGTGATGTACTCTATCTGTTTAAAATACAAGTTATTCTAGACATTTTATTGTTTCCAAATATTAGTTACTTTAGACTTTCAATATAGATATTTTATCATTCTTAAATATCCATCAATTAATTTTGATTTCCCATTTATCATTATTTTCTACTTCATATTTTATAGAGAATGACAAATAGGATATTTAAAAATTGATAGCTTATTTATAAACTTCAAAAATAAAGAATATCTAGTATTTTTTTTCATTACTAGGTATTTTCTTAATAATCGTGTAGAAACTAAGAATGTCTTATATTTTATAACAGAAAGAGTACTAACTGAAATTGGACACTGGGAATTTTTTTTCCCTCCTGAAGAATAATATAATAGGCATAAGAAGTTATGTTGAGGCTCATGTATTATCACCAACCAACATCTTTGAGAGTTTTATTGATTTTAACATGGAGGCAAAGTAAACCCTTGTATAATAAATTTATGTCTTGCATAATAGATTTGATACGAAAAAAAACATATAAAGTAAGAAGATAAGAACAGAGGTATTGATATATCTGTGCAGACTGAGAAGGGGGCTACAGCAGTCGATTATACAGTACTATAGACATGTATTTTATGACGATACTTACATGCACTCTAAATATTTGCATTCATACTAGTGACGTTTATTTGAAGTCATCCTTACACTATGCGGTGGATCCTCCACTATGTGGTGGCCCAGTTAATAGTTTTCAAAAAGGAGAATGCATCATGCATGATTCATTCATCCGTATCATTGACAGTTTCCTTGTGAAACCTAAATAAAACTCAAATCATAATGCATCCATGTATATTTTAAGATTAATCTTGTTTAGGCCCCTAATTTGTTAGGGAATTTTCATTAAACATCTTAAGCTTACTCAACTATATTATAAACATCTTAAATAGATGCATAACTTTAAAAAAAGGAACGTAATTAGAGATATTGTTTTACAGTTATATATGTATTCTTTTTGTGTGTTATGTACTATCATAGAGATTTATATAGAGTTGAAAAAGTTAAGAAGCCTATTAAGAATTAAAGAGACCAAACTTTTGCATGTTTCTATATTTAGGAGACTCGATAGGTATAGGATCTCTGAATGGAAAATATGTCCGTCTGTTGGGACGTCTGAAGGTATTGCTATTGGTTTTAACCTCAATCTCTATACATGCCATGAAGAGTTCCAAGGAGAATTCTCTTTATTACTCAGACTTCAACGACGAACGAACAATTGGACCCAAATTATAACTGTGGTCTACAGCTCAAACTACCAATATGCAACTGGAAAGGAAAGAATTCAACAGGGTTATCATGAACCTGGAACTTGTTGACATCCCAGTTTCGGATAGACTCTTCACTTTGTCCAATATGCAAGCTGCTCCAATCATGGCTAAACTTGACAAAATTCTTGTCTCAATGGACTAGGAGGTGAAATTACTGCTTGCATATGCTAAGTCCTTACCAAAGCCAACATCTGACCATGTTCCCATCGTCCTCTCATATGGCGAACACAACTCTAGGAAAAAACCATATTTTATGTTTGAGAAAGTCTGACTAGAAATTCAGGCTGTGAAAGTCTCTGTCACTAAGTTAAAACTTCGAGAGCCCATTTTTTTGATGGGCCATAAATGCCCAACAAATTGTGGGTCGAGACCTGGACTATACGGAGTGGTATTTTTTTTAAAATCCGCATTTAAATTGCGTAGCTAGTGAGTTGCTCTGATACCATGTTAGAATTAAGGATGGGAAGAAATACTTTATTGATTGATTATTAATTGATTAAACTGAGTACAATATATGTCTTCTATATATAGGAAAGAAGGAAAGACTAAACAACCTGATCCAAAACCTTAGCCGTCATCAACTACCTCTACTGAAACCCTAGCCGCCATCAACAACAAAAACTCACATCCCCTACTCCGGCGACACAACCACTACAACCACCCGACCTCTCTTCTCCGGCAACTCCTAGCACCCAAACCCATCAACGAAGAATCGGAAACTCCCGCAGTCCATGTTGTTCCCAAATCACAACTCCAGCGACAAAATCACCCCCGACCTCGACTTCAGAATCCCAAAACCACCTCGTCAACTTGCCTCACGTTGACCTCCCATTCCGAATCCTTGAATCCAATTCCAATCCCAAACATCATCTTCTTCTTCCTCTCATTTTTGAATCTGCAACATTGGTGGTGGACGACGGCCGTGCGCTCGCGAGCAAGATCCGATGGGGTGAGCTCAAGGAGGAGGACGACGCTGAGGATCTGGACCCCCATCAGACCTCCAATGCCTCAAGTTTGCCTCACTACACCCTCGCTGCCTCTCCTCCCGACTTCTCAATGCTCCCGAAGTCCACATCCCGATGCCTCCAAATCCCCATCGTCTCCATCGCAGCCGCCGTCGTCCTCCATCGTCGTCAGCCTCACTCACTTTCCATCAGACCCTAAACCCAAATATTCCAAACCCTAACTCTCATACCTATACCCGAAACTGTCAAACCCTATATCCTTATACCCAATCCATAATAAACCCTATTTCCTATCCAAACCGAACCCAAACCCTACCCATTTTCTTTGTTGTTCTTAAAATAAATATTAAAAAAAATCATTTGTTGCAAGTCCGTCCACTTCTACAGTTTTCGTCAGCAAACTCACACTGAGTTTGAGAGGGGGAGATATCAACATCATCACAGTTCTAGTTCAGGGATAATTCTCAAATCAGGGGTAGAGATGGCACCCGGGCAGGGTTGGCCCGCGACCCGCACACACGAACCCAGCCCGCTAAAATGCAGTTCGGGTTCGTGTCGAACCCGCAGGTCTACCCAGGTCGACCCAGGTCGTAAAATTCGCGAACCCAACCTGCTTGACCTTGCTTGCTTGACCCGTTGACCAAGTCAAACCCACCCGCCAACCGGCGAGTCAGCCCGCGGGTTTGGATCCGTTTGACCCAAACGGATTAAACGTTTGACCCACGCAGGTCAAACGGTCTAGAGCCGTTGGCTGGCTATTTTTTTGTTTTCTTTAGCTTTATTTTTATTTATTTCCCCTATAAATACCCACAATCTAAAAAATATCACACCTTACTCTCTTACTCTCTCTACTTCTACTACTCAATTCAATCTCAATTCAATCAAGCTTTTTCAACAAAGAAGCAAGCAACAAAGAAGTAAAAGATTTCGATCGTATGGAATTGTGTTGATTCAACTCTCAACTGCGTCGATTGGCAATCATCGTTTCAACGAATGCATCCAAGCATTACAACTAACCGATATTCCATTATCGGGCAGATCCTTTACTTGGTCGAACCTCCGCCATCTTCCATCAATGGCGAAGCTCGATCGTTTTTTGGTGTCCAATGATTGGATTAACCGATTTCACAACTCTTTTGCGCTAGCTTTACCTAATCCCTCATCTGACCACGTGCCTATTGCGTTGCACTCTGACTTTCAATTCCCTCGTCACCATCAATTCAGATTTGAAAAATTTTGGTTGCAAGACCAAGTTTTTGTTAACCTCGTTACGGAATGCCTATCGGCGATCTCAGGTTCTTCTAGATTAGGATCCATCCTTCTCAAACTTCATGCGATTAAATTCGGATGTAAAATTTGGCGCAACGAAAGGCAATTTAACACCAATTTTCTTAAAAAGTTTTTCCTCTCGTCCATTGAATCAATAGATAAAATGGAGGAGCAAGGGCCGATCTCGATTGAATTGTTCAACGAGCGGAAATCGTGCAAACAAGAATTTTCGGATATTCTTCACCAAGAACATGTGAAATGGGCCCAGAGAGCCAAATTTCGGTGGCTCAAAGAGGGTGATTGCAATACAGCTTTTTTTTTTCATAATTTTGCCTCCCAGACAAAGATGTAATCACATATCATCTATCATTCACGAGGGGATTGAACACTCTTCTAACGAAGATATTCACCTTTCTTTCCTCCGTTTCTACAAAAATCTCATTGGTTCTTCCAAACCGAGGGCCTTGAGCCTGGATTGGACTCACCTGTACGGCGAGGTTTCTAACGATCTCTCTGCTCTTGAAGCACCGTTCTCCTTGGAAGAAATCAAAGCGGCGGTATTCGCCTTAAAAAGCGATGCGGCGCCGGGCCCGAACGGATTTCCCGCCTTCTTCTTTCAAAAGTTCTGGAATTATTTGAAAGATGACCTTTATCGAATGTTCATCGAGCTTCATCTAGGTTCTTTTTCTTTCGACCGCATCAACTACGCTCATATTGTTCTTATTCCTAAGATATTAGGAGCGAACACCGTGGCGAATTTTAGGCCGATTAGTCTTATCAATTCCACTTTCAAAATTATCATGAAGGTTCTGTCGGCTAGACTTGGAGAGGTGATATCTCCTCTTATTGATTCGGCTCAATCGGGTTTTATTAAAGATCGATTTGATAGCGTGGCTTCGGCCCAGGAAATCATTTCCTCTTGTCACAATTCCAAATCTAAGGGGATCCTCCTCAAACATGATTTTCAAAAAGCTTACGATAACGTTTCTTGGGAGTTCCTCTTCGACATCTTAATCAATAAGGGTTTTGGTCCCAAATGGATTGCTTGGATTAAATCCAGCCTTTTTGCGGGTACCTCATCCATCCTCATTAATAGATCGGAGGGTCACAAATTTAAAATCAAATGCGGTCTCAGGCAAGGTGACCCGCTGTCTTCCCTGTTATTCTCACTAGTAGCAGACGTTTTCAGTAAACTTCTCCGCAATGCTTGGGACGCCCAGGTCATCGAAGGACTGGGGGAGTCTCGTTCCTTCAATGGCATACTGAACCTTCAGTACGCCGACGACACCATTATACTGGCCAAACCTAATTCTCATACTCTCAGAAACCTGAAACTGCTTCTCTATTGCTTTGAGCTAGCGTCTGGACTTACTATCAACTTTCAGAAGTCATCAGTTGTTTGGTTGGGAGGATCTCCTAATAGGCAGGATGAAATCTCCGCGTTCTTTAACTGTCCGGTCGCTTCTTTTCCTATTACGTACTTGGGTATTCCTCTGAGGTGGGGCAAACTTCATAGATCGGATTGGTCTCCGATGATTGACAAGGTCGAATCTAGACTTTCGGTGTGGTCTGGGAGACAGTTGTCTCGAGGCGGTAGATTAATTCTGCTCAACTCAGTTCTTTCTTCTATTCCCCTATACATGATGTCTTTCTACTTCATCCCGTCTTGGGTTATCAAAAGAATCGACCGTATTAGAAGTAATTTTCTCTGGTCGGGTTCTTCTAATTACAATCCCGGTTCGCATCTTTGTAACTGGAAACTCATCTGCACATCGAAAATGGCTGGTGGTTTAGGGGTTTTAGATCTTAGACACCAAAACTTGGCCTTGCTAGGCAAATGGATTTGGAGATTCCTCAAAAGGGAGGACCTCCCCTGGATTAGATGCATCAAAGCCAATAACTTTGTGGCCAATGAATGGTGGAGTTTCCCAGATCTTCCTCATTGGAAGGCCTCGCCTTTTTGGAAAGGTATTTGGAAAGCGGCAGCGGCTTTCCATAGTGGCTTAAGCCATGGTTGTGCTGTCGGATCCAGGACCAGATGCTGGACTGATATCTGGATCGGTAATTCCTCTTTAGCTACCGCTTTTCCTGCTATTTTCCGACTCGCTGCCAATCCTCTGGCTTTGGTTTCAGATTACTATAGCATCAATGAAGATCAAAGGGAATGGTCTATTCCCCTTTTGTCTAATTTTCCATCCCACTTATCTCCTATTTTTGATAACTTTCTCGAAGTTATTAACAACGCGGATTGGCATGATAAAGAGGATTTCTTCTAGCGATGGAATTCGTCTAAGAACTTCTCAGTCTGTTCTTTCTATCTATTCCTTAATTTTAGACGGATTAGATCGCCATTCTACGACTTGGTTTGGAAATCTTGTGCACCGTTGAAGGTGAAGATCCTTGTGTGGTTAGCACTCAACAATAAACTCCTTACCGTTGATTTACTCAATAAGAGAAATCTAGCATGGGGACAATTGTGTCCACTATGCGACTCGGTTACCGAGGATGTGAACCACTTGTTTATAGATTGCGATTACACACTGACTCTATGGAAAATTACCGTTCTGGCTTGGGAAGTGTCTGACATTCCGGTCAGTCTGTTCGATTGCTGGACAAAGCGTCCTCCTAACCGTACTTTCCACAAATCATGGATCCTCTCCTTCCAGATTATTCTATGGATAATTTGGAGAGAAAGGAATCACAGAATTTTTCGGCAAATTTACACCTCCTCTCGTTCATTATCTAATGAGTTATTACTTTTATTCAATTTTTGGTCTTCTTCTTTAAATTCGGAAGCTAGAGATAATATGAAGTTTGAAAGGTTGGAGAAAGCTTACCATGTTCTTATTAATCTCAATGCTATTTAATGTTCTGCATCTGTATCTCTATTATTTCTTTTGGTAGTAGCCCCCTCTATCTGCTTTTTTTGGGGTTCTGTTTTCTTTTTAGCGGTGTGGATTTACGTTTTCCTTTGGTTGTTTTCGTTTGCAGGCTTAAAGGGTAGTGATGCCTACCCTTATAATGCTTTTGGCAGATATTTTGATTTCTTTGTTGGACAGTTCTGGCTTGGGGATGTGTAGTTTTTGAAGCCCAGGTTCTTCTTTGGGTCTGATACCGCTCTTCCTTTTATCCTGATGGTTGAATGGTACTGGTGGTTATGTTGTTCTTTTGCGTTGGATCAGCTCGTTCTGATTTTCCTCTTACTGAGCTCATATGTTTAGAGCTCTTTGCTTAGTTTAATCTCAAAGCTTGTCTCCTCCGTTTGGTTGTTATTGATGTATTTTCTGCTGTTTAGCAGTATGGACTGGTAACAGTTATTTTAATGTTCTTTTTGGTTTGGGGAGAGCGCTGTGAACCGTGTGCTGTACTGTGGTATTTCAGTCTGTTTCATTCATATGGTTTGCTTCTCTTTGTTGTTAGTGTTTTTCTCTTCTTCTCTCGGTCTGATTTGAAACTGATTGTATCAGTTTTTCTATGGCCCATTTTCTTGGTGATGTTTTAATCAGCATGTTAGTTTCATGCTGTTCTGGTTAATTTTTGCCCTTTTCCACTCTAGTCCAGCTGTGTTGCCCTCTCTTGCGATAGCAGCAGGTGAGGGGGTGCTCAACTTCTTGGCGTTTGGAGATGAGTATCAGTTTTCTCTCAGCTTACTGGTGATCGCAGGCGCGACGCTGTTCTCCATTGCCAGAGAGTTCAGGTGCGGTGGCCCTGTCGTCATCTCTCTTCCGATCGATCCGATCAGCCTCTTGAGCTGCTTGTGGTTCTAGAGTTTGTTTGCTTGTTTGGTCAGCATTTGTCTAGCTTGTGTGTTTTGTTCTTTGCATTTCGCTTAGTGCTTCTGAGTCTGTATAACTCATTGGATCTATTTTTAGGTAGTTGGTAGCTGTGTTATTTGTTTTACGCCTTGTAAGACCTTACTAGTGATATTTTGATATTTATATATTATGGCTGGAGTCTTTTGGCTCTATCCGTTTCATCAAAAAAAAACTCTCAACTACGTCTACTTAAACTCCTTCAACAAAGAAGATCTCTCTCTCTCTCTATCTCTCTCTCTCTCTCTCTCTCTCTCTCTCTCTCTTTCTCTTTCAAGTTTCAATGACTACCGGATAACCGACTACTCTCTTTTGTATATTCGATTATCCGCGAAGTACGGTATCAAAATTTCACAACCCTCCTATTGTCTTGAATTTTGTTGCAGTTCTAATTTTTGTATCATACTTGTTTGTTGATTTTTCGCTTTTATCTCTCTCAACCCTTCTATTGTTTTTTAGATTTTATTTTTTAACATATACCCCTTAGATCGTTTTCTATTATTTCACATACACTAGTAAAATACTATAATTTTTTTCACATACACTATTATCATATCTAGATCACGAGGTAGCGGTCGTAGCCAGCCAAAGTGGACAAAATTCCACCGGTACTTTACGTTGGCCTCCAATAGTCCCACAAATTGAACCCGAATTTATACATTATCTTATGGTAGGAACTCACGATATTACTACACACGAAATAAAAGAAGAAATGCATGATGTTGACACACAAACAAAACAAACCGAACTACCCACTAATAGTAGAAAAACTATGGGAGAAATAGGTGATTGGCACAGATTTTATGATTATATCCCCGATGAGATTAATCTGGGTGTAGGACATAAGATTTGTAAATATTGTGACAAAGTTACAAATGGAAGAGGGGTGAGAAAACATGTACAATTAGACGACACATTGTAAATGTACACAAAGATTTAGTACAAGACCAACAAGACCAACAAAAAATCAACCCTAGGACCGGACAAATAGATAGCCAACCTTATGATCCCAAACTTGTTTGTCGGGAAATGGCCCGATTAGTTATTAAGGATGAGCTATATTTTTCCTATTCCGAGAGCAGGAATGTAGAGTCTTTCAACCAAAATGTACCAAATCCACATTTTAGAAGAATTTATAGAAATACACTTCTGATTGTTTTAAACTTTACAAGGAAATGAGAGACGCTTTAATTGCACTTTTGTAGACTTTAACTTGTAGAGTATCGTTAACTTCCGATTGTTGAAAAGGTTATAACGATATTCCGATGATGGACTTAATTTATTATTGGATAAATAGTGATTCGATAATTCAAAAGAGAATCATCTCACTTGTGGCTTTGTCATATCCCCATAGTGGACTAGTTATTGCAACACGTATTTTAGAAATTTGTGATTTATATTATATTCATGATAAAAATTTTACTATTAGTTTTGATAATGCATCTAACAACAATACTTCGATTAGTACATTAGAAACACAATTAACTCCTCCATGTAAGAAAATTTTTCATGTTAGATGTGTATGTCATATTTTAAATTTATGTGTACAAGATGCACTAAAAGTAACCGATTCATATATAATTGCAATTAGAAATTATGTACATTTTATTGCTTTGAGTGATCATATGCTTCAAGAATTTAAAGTATGGTGTAAAGCTTAGGGAATACATTTTAGAAAATTTTCTGAAGATGTTAAACACCGATGGAACTCTCTCATTATTTTATACTCATTGATATACATGGTACTAAATGTTACTCAATACAAAGATATTATAAATGATTTTTGTCTTACAAAAAATATGAAATTTTTTCGAATGACTCCCCAATCATAGTATTTTGCTGAATCTTTATTACAAATTTTGAAACTTTTAAAACCGCAACTTTGAAGTTTTCTACATCTTATGATTCTACTTCTAGTAGTATTTTTATTTCAATCATTACTATGATGCAAACTTTTCAAGAAATAATTTCGGACGAATACATTGGTCATATTGTTGTTCCCGCTTATACAAAATTTTTGAAGTATTTTAATTCCCCTCCCATGTTGTATTGTATTGCTACTATTATGGATCCTCATATCAAATTAGCGGGGACGAGGAGTTTGATTGAAATATATTTTACTTTACTTGGAGATGAATCTGAAATTGATTGCGACACATTTTTAACTAGCTTTGAATTGATATTGAATAACTCGTATGATTTTTATGATAGAACTTTTGCATCTAGTAGTACAACTAGTATAGTTACTTCTTCTTCTTCTACTCTTAGAGGTAAGGGTAAGAGTACATTAGAATATGTCACTTTTAATTTACTTACTCGTATTCAATCAAAAAAAATCTAGGACTAATGCACCTATGAATTCAATTGGTATAATCAATAAGATAGTGATAGTTCTAGTACTAAGATTGAAGTGCTACAATGGTGGAAAGAACATGAAATTTTTTTTCCTATTCTTTCACATATGGCTAGAGATCTACTAAGTCCTCATATCTCCACAGTTGCTTTCGAAAGTATTTTTTCTTCAAGTAGCAGAGTTCTAATAGATTACAGGAATCGCTTGAAGCCGGATTCGTTGGAGATACTCGTGTGCACTGAAGATTGGATGAATGTTGAAGACAGGATTCAAGGAAAAGTGGCATCTATATCAACAAATGTAAGCAACTCCCCTGAAGTCCAACAACAAGATTAGGGAATTTATGGCGATGAGATCGTAGGTTTAGGTTAAGTAGAGGTGCACGACAGTAGCCTAATGCTCTCTCTTCAATCTAACTCTAGGCTCTCTTGAACTCTAGATTGTCCTCTCAAATATGTAATTGGAGAGATTTGTATATTTATTTCACATTATTTATATGTAAAAAAATCGTAAGATTTTCATAGAAGTTGAAATGAATAAATATATACAATTTTGTTTAATTCTTAATCTCTTATCTTTGTTGTACAATTTTTATTTATTTATTTTTCTAGGTTAAAAGAGAGGGGGGAAAACTTGTATTTATAAATTTTATGTAAAAAAACTTGTAAAAAATTCATAGTAGTTGAAACGAATAATCAATAATATATACATTTTTTCACTTTTATACAGTTATACTTGTTTTAAAAAATATTAAGTGAAGTCGTTAAAATAATAATAATAATAATAATAATAATAATAATAATAATAATAATCATAATAATAATAATAATAAATAAAAAAGCGGCCAAACCGCGACCCGGCCCGACCCGAAACAGGTTCAACCCTAATGGGTTCGCAGGTCGACCGGGTCAACATTTCCAATTTTGAACCCGGCCCGGTTGACACCCCGACCCGACCCGAACCCACCCAAGTTAGGCTTCAACCCGCATGGGTCTAACCCGGCCCAGTCCGGTCGACCCGAATGCCAACCCTAGTCAGGTGTGAGATCCCATCAAGGACAATTCTCAAGTCAGGGGTGAGATCCCAACATGCGCCAATAGTGTGTCAGTTCCTTCCACAACATAATACTGCGTCTCAAGTCATGGGTGAGATCCCAACATGTGACAATAATTCACCACTTCCTTTCACAACATACTATTACTTCTCAAGTCAAGTGTGAGAACCCAATATGCGCCAATAGTGCACCACCATATTCTACTTCTTCTACTTCACAGTTCGGGGTGAGATCCCAACAGATCGGATATGGAGATCCCTCCACAGTTCGGGATATGGAAATCCCAACGGTGTGCCACAACTACATCCTTCAACTACTTCCTTCCATAACTACTACTACTATTCTCAAGTCTGGGGTAAAATCCCAACATATGCATCATCGAGCGTCTTTCCTACGCCATCTACTTAAGCGACGTTCTAAGTATCATAGTTTGTCGTCTCTGCCACATCAACATCGTCAATATTCCAAACTCATGTTTCTTGAACCAATTTGAGTTTGAGAGGGGGTGTTAGATATTATATTAGATATTACATTATAAGAGAGAATAGTTTAGTCCTATATCGAATAATATATTAGTTTAGTCTTCCCTTCTCTCGTATATATAGAAGACATATTGTACTCAATTTAATCACTCAATAATCAATCAATAATGTATTTCTTCCCATCCCTAATTCTAACACAGGCCTTTCACCACATGGATATGGAAAGTTAGTCACCCCCAACACGGGGTACATAAGTGGCTGAAATTTGGTGCGAAAAATTCCACAGGCTTAGGACTAAGCTCAAAAAATAGAACCGCACCAGGTTAGCTACAATCTGGCGAGCGAAAGAAGTCATGCTGGAGGGCATTGATGAACTGGAAAGAATGGAGGAGAATATAGTCCTCACACAAGATGAACATAATCGTCTATTAAATCTAAGGGAGGAAATAGCTCAACTGTATAAGCTTGAAGAAATCAAGTGACAATAAAGATCCATAGTTTTGTGGCTCAAAGAGGGAGACGCAAATACGGTCTATTCCACATAATGGCTAGTGCAAGACGAAGATCCAACCTCATCTCCTCAATCCAGATAGAAATGGGTGTGATCTAAGAGCAACTTCAAGTCAGATAGGCTTTCCTGTCACACTTCAAAAATCTATTCGGTTGCAAAGCAGAGTTTAGGGCTCCCCTAAGCATGGAGAGCATATCTCCAGGCAATGGGCAAGATTTGATGGTTGTGGAAAATCCATTGACGGATGAGGAAGTAAAGGAGGTGATCTCACAAATGGGGAGTGAAAAAGCTCCAAGCCCAGACGGATTTCCAATCTTATTTTACCTGATCTTCTGAGAAGAAATCAAGGATGATGTCATGGCAGTCATGTCGGAAATTTACGGTCATATACTTAAAGTTGGAAGACTCAACTTTGCGGAGGTGGTGCTTATCAAAAAAAAAAGAAAAACTCCCATATGGTTGGGGACTTTCAACCCATCGGCCTTCTCAACTGCTCAGTCAAAAAAGTCACCAAGGTCATTGCCAATAAGTTAGCAAAGTTGGTGGATAGTTTGATCAGTCACGAACAATCTGGATTCATCAAAGGCCGGTGTATTCTGGACTACATGGCTACTGCAGAAGAAGCAATTCACCATTATTATATCTCGAATAGTATGAGCTATATGCTAAAACTCGACTTCGAGAAAGCTTACAACTCTGTAGACTGGGATTACCTATTGGAGGGTTCTTAGGGGAAAAGGCTTGGGGTTAGATGGATCATGTTGATATGCCACTGCCTGATAATGAGTAGGACGTCTATTAGGGTTAATGGTATGACAGGATCTTTGTTCTTTTGCATAAGAGGTCTGAGGCAAGGAGACCCCCTATCCCCCATTCTTTTTGCTATTGTGATGAATGTCCTTAAATGCATGATAGATAACTGCAGTCTAGAAGGGTGGATCACCCTGGTTGTTAGTGGTTGAATCCGACCTGGCTGTACAATCCTATAATACGTTGACGACACATTACTCTTTGGAAACTGGGAGTTGGGGGAAAAAATTTTCTTCAAAGGAGCTTTGTACTGCTTTGAAGCATGGTCCGGACTGCAGGTAAACTATCATAAGAGTGCCCTTATCCTTACTGTCATGTCTGATGAGGAGGCGCAAGTACATGCATCCGTCCTAAATTGCCAACTTTATAGGTTCCCACTCAAATACTGGGTTTGCCTATTCGTCCAGGTAGACTGAAGAAGTCAGATTTGTTACCAATCATTGATAGAGTTAAATCAAACTATCAGGTTGGAAAGGAAAATCCCTCTCTCTTTGTGGGAGAGTAACACTTATTAACTCGGTCTTATCAAATCTCCAACCCTACAACATGTCCTTCTTTGAAGCAGACCGACCGAGTTCAGAAGAGATTTCTCTGGAGAGTTGTTGATGCAAAAAGAGGGGGGTACCATCTAATTATTGGGTGTCGAAGTCCATCACAGAGTAAATAGGCAACATAAATAAATAAATGAAAATTCCGAAACCCAGTTATGTAAGAGAGACAAATCATAAAACGTGTTAAGAGTTTTTACCTCAATGATGGAATAGTTGTCTCCACAATCTGCTAATCACACTGCAATGTTGTGGTGCTTGTACGATATCCACACGAACGAACAACGAAATCGGGCTCTCCCTTACGCCGCGGTGCTAATTGTGGAAAGGGAATGTTCCGCTCTCTCTCTCACACACACACACACACACACACACACACACACACACACACACACACACACACACACACTCACTCAATCAAGGGGATTGAAGATATCACTCCTGTTATGTAAGAGAGACAAATTATATATAAGTCACTCACATACTTCTGCATGATTCATTGTATGTCCAATAACCGATTTTATAATCATCTTATCACATCCGACGTTTGACATTATTAAAACATATAAATTATCATGTAAGGAACTATAGTGACTTCAAGTCAAAGGATCACATACACTATGGTCACCGTGAGAATCACCATGACACTCACATAACAATCCATGCAGCATTTTCATGGTGGCTCAGTCCAGTACATTATTACTCTAATATGTTCTCATGTGAAGACTTGATATCTCATATCCATGACCCATGAGATATGATCTTCGGTCTACGCACATACTAGTCTCTATATAATATTATTGTCCTAATTCACAATAATACTTGACTATAGACATTTAAAAATATTGTTCTGATTTCAACCAGTAGGATCTCACAATTAAGTCATGCACTTGATATCACATGGTATTGAACCTACTATTCTAAGAACTTTATTATATTCATTTAATCACAATAAACAACACAATAAATAAAATATCTCATATATAAAATAAATGTCATGATACAATGTAAACTAGCAAGGTCAATATAAGGCTGGCCTATACACCAACACTAATCAGGTAGGAGAAGGTTACATGAAGAAGATACATGGTGGGTTCGGTGTTATCGACCTAAGAGATATGAATCTGGTCCTTCTTGGTAAATAGAGGTGAAAACATATCACCTGAATGGTGAAGGTTGGCAAGAATTCATCCAGTCTTATTTACAAGGAAAGGGTTCATGTAATCGGGGGTTTCAAGGTGGGCCCCAGGGTCTCGTGGTTTTGGAGAAGCATTTCTAAAGCTCATGACACGTTTTGTAGTGGAGTAACATCTTTCATAGGTAATGGCCTGACGACTAAATTCTGGTGGGATAAATAGTATGGAACTCTTGCCTTACGCGATCTGTTCCTGGACCTCTGTGAGATAGCCACTCAACCTCACATTTAAGTGGCCAAATTAAAAAAGGGGATTGTGGAGACCCATTTTCAGACCTCGCTTGACACAGGAATCCCAAGCAAGATTAGTAACATTGCAGTACATTACACAATAAAGAGTGAGGTGCTCACAAGGCCCAAATCAGAAACGTGGGAGCTGGAAAAGTCGGGATCCTTCGCAGTCCGCTCTCTTTATATCCACATCTATTTTAGGGTTTGTAGACCGAGTTGGTCATTGAATCTTTGAAAAGTGAAGGCCCCCTTGAAAGTTAGAGTATTCTTGTGGTTGGTCCTAAACGATGTTATTTTAACTAGAGAAAATCTAGTGAAGAGACTGCCACACATTGCGACTAACTGTGACTTTTACAGTTTTAATCTGGAGTCAAGAAACCACCTTTTTCTAGATTGTCATAGGAGCAGATATGGGTTATCCGAGGTCTTTATATCCCCCGGCACAACAACGTACCCCTAGTCATATGAGGAGTTGGGGGTATGCCCCATGTTTGTATCGAAATAAAAGACATGAAAGAAACGTGGTATATTGCCATCGCTGCAACAACCTATGTTTTATGGCTAGAAAAATAACTTTTACTTTCGTGGGACTTGTAATAGTATTTCTGATAATCTAACTTATATCATGCATAATATTTTCTTTTAGGCTACAGCTGCGGTGTCTGGTCCACGGGGGAGGGGGATTTCCATATCTTTCCAGATAGATGAGTACGACGATGAGGAGGTCGTGATCGGCGTTACTCTCGATTGATCGGTGCACTGATACCCACCCTCCACGATTGTGTTGGAGGGATTCCCAATCTTTGTTTGTACTCTCTATGTTGTTACTTTGCTGATTCTGTTTTTTAGATAGGTCATACCCTCCAAGGATTTGTTGGAGGCTTTATGTTTTTGTTTTTCTGCTTAGTAGTTCTTGTATTTGAACTTAGTACTCTAAGTTTGTTTTTTTAAACTCTCCTTAACAAAATATGGTAGCTATACTCTACCTTTTCTAAATAAAAAAAAAGAAAAAGAAAAAGAAAAAGAAAAAAAAAAAGAAAAAAAAATCATTGTGAAACAAGGGTTCTTAATTATCTTTCCCTATATCTTAATGCACACTGATTGCTCTGCTAATGATACTGTCAAAGAGGACCCCAATACAGACATGATTTGACTTGAGATCAGAGAGCTAGAATGGCACCATTGAAATTTTCACCTAAGTGAAGGGTTCTTTTCTGCTATAAAATCTGGGTTTTCATTTCAGGCTTCAACACAAAGAATCTATATATATCAGCTAGAATGGCACCACTGTCGATAGGAATTAAGAAGAAGAGACTGTGAGAGATACTTCAATTTTTATTGAAGTAAAAAGAAAAACAAAATACAGATGGCAGCAAAGATACCTCTCCTTACTCCCTACAAGATGGGCAAGTTTGAGCTTTCTCACAGGTTAGGTTATTTACACTCGAACTTCATTTAGTGTGTGTGTGTGTATAAATATATGGCAGCAAAGATACCACTCTTTACTCCCTACAAGATGGGCAAGTTTGAGCTTTCTCACAAGTTAGGTTATTTACACTCGAACTTCATTTAGTGTGTGTGTGTATTGTCATACTCATATACGTATTTGCGGTCACCCTTTTAATTTCAAGTGGAGATGTTCCATGGAAACTAGTCCATGGTGCTTTGAGTGTATTAGATCACTGATGTGCAATCAAGAAATCATCAAACCAACTGAAACTTGTAAATATTCATCCGAAACCATGAAAGCTGTGAGGACTACGTACTGTTTCTTCTCTTCATTTAATTGATAATAATCTGTGATGACTACTCTTGATCGCTTATTTTTACTCTCCATTAAAAAATTTATAAGATGCGAGGCCGTCTCCTTTTCTTATCTAAGTGAATATTCGTCTATTCTCATATTACCTCCTTAAGATCAATACAAGTTCATAGAAATATTGACATTATGATCCATTGTCATGATGAGACAATAATAGGATGCTAAAGCTATCTTTTTTTTAAAAGAAAATATGAAGCCTCTTTACCTGCAGATAGTCTTCGATGAACTACATCACTTGTTCACATAGAGAGAGCACAAAAATATTGATGATCAAGAGCTTAGTTAATTAATCTTCTTCTACATTTCTTATTGTTATATCTGAGCAACTCATTGTCATCCTGATTTCTCAATCTTCAAATGAGAATTTTAAGTTCTTTTTTATGATTGTCCTTCATCAACTAGTACATGACGATTGGAAAGTGGTAATTCATCTTATTTCTTTAAGATTATTAAAGACATAGCTCAAATGTTGCTCTGGCACTATGACAAAGTCTCTTAGGAATAGATAAAGAGATGTTGAATTCAAATTCTCTTTGCATCAAATTCTAGCCTGTATTATCAAACAAAAAAAGGAAACATATAGGAACAACTGTTATTATCCAATATCCATTGTCTCTTGTATTTTTCATCAAAGGCAAAAAGACCATGTCCCCTTAATGTGTTTCATAGGCCACTCTACTCATCTTGAGAGTCTTCGCTGGTTTATTTTGTCTGTCTATGTGCGTTTAACGTTTAACATATGTATGCAGTGGTGTAGTCAGAGTTTGCACAAAAAAATGGCAAAATAATGCACTAACATTTAAATAGAAAAGTTTTTTTCCTACCAAAATTGATCCTCTATATTATTCTATTAACATATACTCAGCTCTAAAATTTTAACATATGGTTCAAATATTCAACTATTGCCGTTGGTCAGGATCGTGCTATCGCCAATGACAAGGAATAGATCCTATGGCAATGTTCCTCAACCTCATGCCATCTTATACTACACGCAGCGAACTACTCCAGGCGGCTTTCTGATTACCGAAGCCACCGGTGTCTCTGATACTGCCCAAGGGTATAGCACTGTTGAACTTCATCGTATATCATGTATCTATACATGTAATTAACTTGATAAGATTAGCATACATTGGTTTTGTCGTTAATTAGGTATCCGGAGACTCCAGGGATTTGGACAAAGGAGCAAGTGGAGGCATGGAAGCCGATTGTGCAAGCAGTGCACGACAAGGGTGGCATCTTCTTCTGCCAGCTCTGGCATGTCGGAAGAGTCTCTCATTACCGTAAGAACTCAACATTGATATGCATCAATGAAATCAATTGACTCTTGTTCTCCGATTTAATGTATGGATGATATACAGGTTTTCAGCCAAATGGGCAAGCGCCAGTCTCAAGCACAGACAGGGGCATTCCACCTCAGTATCAAATGGATGACACTATCGAAGAACACTCTCCTCCTCGAAGACTGAAGACCGAGGAGATCCCTCTCATTGTCAATGACTACCGACTTGCTGCAAGGAATGCTATCGAAGCTGGTACAAATCCTCATAAATATATATAAAACCTCCATTATACAGTTCGCACTTTGAACATTCACTATCTGCGGTAGTTATACTTTCATCGTGTATATTGTACAATGCATATGTTTTTCACATAAATCTATAGGTCTTTCATTTGGAACGTTTTACCAAAATGACCCACTTTTTGAAAGTATTTACCAAACTAACCCATTTTCAAAAGTATTTACTAAGACGATCCACTCGCTATCTCAGGCCGCTAACTGAGATAGAGAGTCTATCTATCTGTTGTTTTTACCACTTGCGGAAAAAAACCTGAAGAAAAAAGTCAAATATACATTCGCTATCTCAGTAGCGACCCATTTTCACTAGGGTCGCTAACTGAGATAGCGGGTGTCAATTGGGAATTCACTTAATACCACACTCGCTATCTCATTTTCCTCTTCCCCTATCTCTCTCCACACTCCTCCCAATCCGAACCCCTAGTGGCCAAAGTGAGAGTGAAGGGTATCCATTCATTCATGGAGACTCTCAGTAATGTCACTAACAACAATTTTGCTAAATAGTTTTTAACAAGTTTGGAATATTTGTACTGAAAATATGATACTGTATATAAATGATTAAACGAAAGGAAGATGTCCACAATTCTATTAGTGTAAGTTGACACAAAAAGAGAAACAATAAGTTGACTACATTTGCACTATGTCAATTGAGAGAAGAACGTCAACTGATGGTGTATGTCAAGTTCATAGAAGTTCTGATGCAAATAATCTAGGCAAAGAGGGCAACAATGTCTTTGATCCTTGTTCTTTCAAATACCATGAGCTTCTAAAGTTCATATATAACGAGTAATAGTACTGCAGAATAATTGTCCCATGCTGGAAAGTATTCAATTTCATATGTTTTTGCTTCATTTCATAACTGGAAGGAGAACGAAAATACATTGCGAGGATGATTCTGAACAATGTCAACTGCTTCTTGGTTGCTCAGATGCTCCAGAGACCATCTGAAGCAAATATAACGAACTGATCTTCTGGTTGAAGTGGCTATACAAGGATTGATAGCTCGACACTAAGAATTGGGCGTCGAATAGGGTCCCGCAATCTAAACTTTGCAGATAACGGCTCCCTGTTATACCTGCCCATTTTAGGTAGATGTTGCCGATTGACCTAGAAACCTGTAACACCAAAGTAATTATATGGTTGATCAAAAATTTTCTTTCGCTAATATCTTATATACTGTATGAAATTGAAAAAGAGCCTAAATCAAATAAATTTACTGAATTTGCACAAAACTAGGAACCTCTGAATCAAGATAGAGATCTAGTGTTAGCTTCCAGTAATACCTATAATGCATTGTTTCATAACCATGAGCACTAAGGTAAAGAATGCTAAAAGAAACATATGTTACCTATCGAATAGAAAATTAAACTAGGAGTGGGAGAAGGGGTGTGGAGGGAGATAGGGGAAGAAGAAACTGAGATAGCAAGCGTGGTATTAATTGAATTCCCAATCAACACTCGCTATCTCAGTTAGCGATCCTAGTCAAAATACGGTCGCTAACCGAGATAGCGAGTGTATACTTGACTTTTGTCTTCAGGTTTTTTCCCAAGTGGTAAAAAAAACAGACAGATAGACTCGCTATCTCAGCTAGCGACCATGTTTTCACTAGGGTCGCTAAGTGAGATATTGAGTGGGTCATTTTGATAAATACTTTCAAAAGTGGGTCCGTTTAGTAAATACTTTGAAAAAGTGGGTCATTTTGGTAAAAAAATTCCTCTCATTTGTTCTAGCTACACAAAACAGGGGTGTCAATCCGGCAGCGTCGTCTCACCCAAACCCACCCGACCCAACCTGCAAATTTTTGGATATGGGTCTTTGTTTTCAAAAAACCTGAACCCATACAAGTAAAAACATTTAGTTTAAAAAATTATCGGATTGGATATGGATATTGTCACTAACCCGCCCAAACCCAACCTCAACCCAACCCGAACAAATCTGAATTATATTAACATATACATATATTTTATAGCATGTATACACATATGTATTTCTCAGTGCGCGTGTGTGTTAGTGTATATCAATATCTATAGAACAGTAGTCATTATAAAAAAGAAAGATTATTTTACTGCGAAGTTGAGCATCCACGAGTACATAAGATTAACTTTCTTGTGTAAAATTTCGTTAGTCTAACTTTATGTGGTTTCAAGTTTCTGTTTAACTTCAACCATACTCTCCTTTGGTTTAAACATGTTTGTATTGATGAGATTATAATGAGTTTTTGTTTCTTAAATGATAGTTGAAGAATTAATTTTAGGCATAACCTTTTTTTTTTTTTTTTTTTTTGATTATACTGGGTTCCATCCCCCTCTTTGGGTCAGCCCATCTAGCATAGCGGTCACTGGCCACCCAGAGGTATTTAATCCCCATCTATGGGAACCGTAGGGTTCGAACCCAGGATCTTGGAGGAGCACACTCCAAGTCCCATCGCTCTTACCACTAGGCCACTTGTGGTGGTTTTTAGGCATAACCTTACCTATGAGAATAGTTTATTTTCAATTTGGGATTGCATACGTGTCGATTGTTGATATAAAAGAATTGAGACATGTTCTTCTTTTTGTGATAGCATGATGAATTGTTATATTATATAATCTTTATTGTCTGTTTGGTTCATGTTTTAGATTTTCTTTTAGGAAATAATTCATCGTTTAGATTAATAAATAAAGACTAAATTCTAGAATGGCAAATATTATGGTATAAAAATCTCCAAGTATATAAGTGAGTATAAAGTTCGGGTACGGGTCAAAAGTATTGTCAATATCCATCCGACCCGTCCCGTTTGCTGCCCTTTAAGACGACATAATGATTGCATCGTTCTATGTTCCCGTTTGATCGTTCAGTGTATGACAATCAACATGTTTTTCCCTCTATAGCGATGATCTTAACCCTGAAGGAACCTCGATCGTTATGTCCTCGAGATATAAAATCTCCAATCTAATATAAAAAAAAGCTTTGTCTGAAAACAATATATACGAACAATCAAGTAGATATTATACATGGGTCATTGTCCACATATCCACGTAACCCTAAACAATCTTCTAAGAGTAATGCTTCAACCACTACCAATTTCACTACCATTCTCTTCACTACCTTAGGTGGCATACTCCTATTGGAGAGTTCTCCCACCTACTCTATCATTTCCTACCTATTGGAGTGTGCCACCTAAGGTAGTGAAGAGAAATGTACTGAAATTGGTAGTGGCTCTAGCATTACTCATCTTCTAAATTATGACAGATATCAGAATAACCTAAATCATTGGCGCATCCACATGAAAGAATGTCATTCTGTGTAGAACACACAAATTCTATTTGAAAGTTGTTTCGTGTCAGTAACTATGACGGGCGTCAGGAAAACGAATTTTACAAGATACTACTAATGTGAATATATTTTCAAATTTTCCAAAAAAATTATGTGTCATAGTATAATGTCCTTATCTTTGTCTGTGTTTTTTAAAATGCTAACCCAAACAACACATGTAGATCAGGGTTGTGCACCAAGTCGGGTTTAACCCGAGCCTGAACCGAACCAAGCCGAATGAGTGGATTCTTTTAGCATTGGAAGCCCACCCAAACTCGACTGGTGTGGGTTTGAAAATGTTCATTAAGAATCTGGGTTGGGTTTGAATTTTATAGAAAACTCGCCCGTTCAAACCCAAACCCAACCCGTCTCACACCCGTAGTAGTTTTGTATATTTAATTTATGTGCATTAGTTATCACTTTGAACCATCTAACTTTATACAGTAGGGCAACTTATATTATATACACATTAGCGACTATTATTCAACTGTTGTTTTATTTTGGTAGATGGTTAAAATTCTTGTTTTTCATCATATTACTCTCAATAATTAATGTTACATGACTAAAAATGAGTAAAAATGTAATCATCAAGGCCAAGATACCGGGTCTATTCGACATACCCGACCTGATCCACAGAACCAAGAATCTATCTGAACCAACCCGAAATCGGTGCATCCGAGTTTCGGTATAAGAAATAAAAACCTAACAGGCTTGAATGAGTTTGGGTTTGAAAAAAATAAAACAGGTTGGGTTTGAATTGTTTTAAATGCACGTAGAAAATAAATTAATCATTAATGCCTTCATCTTTTTATTCACCTACAGGCTTTGACGGTGTGGAAGTCCATGGTGCATTCGGCTACCTCCCGGAACAGTTCATGAAAGACGGCGCCAATGACCGTACTGACCAATACGGCGGAAGTCTCGAGAATCGATGCCGCTTCCCCCTCGAAGTCATCGCTGCCCTTGCCGATGAGGTAGGCCCTGAAAGAGTAGGTATTCGCCTGTCCCCCTTTGCTGACCACATGGACTGCGTCGACTCCAACCCTGAGGGACTTGCCCTTTACATGACTAAATCACTCAACAAATTCAACATTTGTTACCTCCACATGGTCGAGCCACGCATGGCCATCGTGGAAGGCCGTCGACAAATCCCCCACCGCCTGTTGCCGATGAGGAAGGAATTCAACAACACGTTCATTGTTGCTGGAGGGTATGACAAGGATGAAGGGAATAAGGTGATTGCGGAGGACTACACAGATTTGATTTCGTTTGGGCGGTTGTTTTTGGCAAACCCGGACTTACCAAAAAGGTTTGAGTTGGGGGCACCTTTGAACAAGTACAATAGGTTTACGTTTTATACCCACGACCCTGTTGTTGGGTACACAGATTACCCTTTTCTGGAAGAAGTAGAGACTTCCGCGTCCACTTGACTAACAACCAGCGCCCATTTTAATGTCTTCATTAATAAAGCTGTGTGATTACAGTTTCGAGGGGAGCCCTGTACCCTTTGTCTTATAATACAGCTCAGTCGATCTCTCTGTTGTATCTGGGGTTTTGTCTATTTTATGTAGAAGCACTGGTGTTGGATGTACCTTTAGTATGTCGATGAGTGGATTGGTTCTTATCAGTGTATAGCCAATTCCTCTGTCGTCATATAGACTGCTGCATGAATAAATTTAGCGATTACTTTGTTATGGGTAAAACCCGATGTGTGTTATAAGACTTTACTTTTCCTCTCAACAGGCAGTAAACTAAATCACATGACTTTCTTCTACGAAACTTCTATGCCTCGTCACATGATAGAATTATTCCTTACAGTTACAATGACATCGATCAAACAATGTATTGAACTACAACTTACAACTACAACTGCAGTTTGTCAAACTAAATTCGGTTGAACCACACACTAAACCTCCTTTTGAGTCTAAAATACGAACTAAATACACTATTACTTACTGAAACGGAAAGAACGACGACCATAAGAGCATCGTAGATGAGGAATAGATCCAAAGGCCAAGGGAAGCATCAACTCATAGAATTTGATTCTACGTTACAGAAAATGTGAGACAAATTGACAATTTCACTACTTAAATTAATACTGATCAATATGGATTGACTATTCCAAGGTACTACAGAAGAAGGAATTATGATTTGAAAATCTTGACTCCTAATAAGATATATTCGACTTCATCCCCGACTTCATCCCCCAACTAATTGTTGTATTCTTAAAACACATGCATAACATAACTGACAGTTAAATGCCCAAAAAGATATGATTTTTTTACCAAAATGACCCACTTTTTGAAAGTATTTACCAAACTAACCCACTTTTTCGAAAGTACTTACTTAAATGACCCACTCGCTACCTCAAATAACGGGTTTGGTGAAAATTCCCGCGCTGTTTGAGATAAAGAATGTAGGCATAAGTGTTTTTCCACAACTTGGCGAAAAACTTGTCAAAGTAAGACTCGCTATCTGAAACAGCGAGTTTTGAAATGTTTTTTTTTGTCTTTTAATCAAAACGGGTGCAAAAAATAATTTCTGCACGGGGTGGGATTCAGATGGTCCTGCATTCGTGTCTGCAGAACGAGCGGGCGCACACAAACCGCATGTAATCGGTCCGAAATTTGCACACCTCCTGCGCGCACGAAAAAGCCTTTTTGCTTGCTTTCTTACAATGCCAAGAAAGAGTTTATTATATATATCCTTCTAATTCTTATGATTTTTCTGATATGAGACTAAAGTCCCTCAATCCATTTTTCAACATCAAGTGTCTCACTTTGGGAAACAGTTTCTCATTCATCTCATAACCGTTTTGAGCAAATAAATATATAATTTTGATGTACTCACGAAGGATAGCACAAATCTATAAAGATATCGCACTAATTCATAGTGAATCTTACTCAAAAAATTTACTGAAAACTGGTTCGTAAAATGGTGTTAAAACACTTGTTTCGTTTGATTGTTTGGTTGAGTTTCTAATTTGATTAAAGATAGTGAGATGACCACAAAGAGTGTTGAAATTGTGTTGAAAATATGGAAATGAACCATATATGTATACAAGGAAATTTTTAGATGCATGTTGCACTTGAAAATGTCATAACTACACTCAAACCGATTACACGAGGCTTGTATGCGCCCACACCTCCTGTGGACACGATTACCGGACCATCTGAACCCCACCCTGTGCATGCATTATTTTTTGCACCAATTTTGATTAAAAGAAGAAAAAAAAAAGATTAAAAAATCAAAGTAAGACTCGCTGTCTGAAACAGTGAGTCCGGTACGACTACGCTCGTTGTTTTTGACAGCGAATCTTATTTTGACAAGTTTTTTTGCCAAGTTGTGGAAAACTTTTTTATATCTACACTCGCTATCTCAAAACAACGCCGAGAATTTCACCAAACTCGCAATTTGAGATAGCAAGTGAGTTATTTTGGTAAATATTTTTGAAAGTGGATCAGTTTGATAAATACTTTCAAAAGGTGGGTCATTTTGGTAAAAATTCAAAAGATATGAAGCAATCAAATCATGATAAAGTTTGATCATCCAAGAATCATATGTAGTGGGGGGTTTGGATTAAGGGTGGTAATTGGTCAGAATCCGACTCGGCCCGCCTAGACCTGACTCGTTGTTTCTGACATCGAATCTTGCTCTGACAAGTTTTTTCACAAAGTTGTGGAAAAACACCTATGACTACACTCGCTATCTCAAATAGTGTAGGAATTTTCACCAAACTCGTTATTTGAGATAACGAGTGGGTCATTTTGATAAATACTTTCAAAAGTGGGTTAGTTTAGTAACTACTTTTAAAAAGTGGACTATTGGGTAAAAAATTAAAAAGATATGGAGTAATCAAATCATGATAAAGTTTGGTCATTCAAGAATCATAAGTGGGGGATTTATATCCAAGCTTAGGCCCCACAGGTACGAATCAGAATTTTATGTGCATGTATATATTTTTGTATACATCATGTATATTAATGTATGACTTTTTTTTAAGAGAATATTTATGTAAGTTGAAATGAGTATTGAAATTTATAGGTAGAGAAATTATGTTTTGTATATATAAAATTACATGAAAATAGACAAATTAGATGTTAATTACTCTAAAGTTTATAGGGTTCCTATTATTGTTATTTTTTATCGTATATTATTCTTGATATTGTTTTACTTTATGGTAAAGTTATCTATTAGAACAAGCACAAGTAGTTCAGGCTTAATTCGGGCACGGCTCGGACCTTACTTTTTAAACCCGAAGAAAAATCGGGTCGGATTCGGGCGATGTTTTCAACTTCAGGCGACTCCGGGCCTATATGGGTCCGGCCAAAATCCGACCTGTTGCCGGTCCTAGTTTGGATCCTATACCATTTTCATTATTTTGCTTTAGTTTTTAATATACTACAATAGGCACATAGCAGCCTCCACTTTATTTATATATCTTGAGGCTTTGGGTTTACATAAAAAAAAGTTCTTTTCTTTTCACTTTCATTCAGATAAAGAATTTGGGCTTTAGAATATATAACATAGTGCTGGGAATGGGATTCACCATGTCAACTTGCAAATGATCTTGGAATCCCCTCCGCAACAAACTAAACAAAACTGTATCGAAAAAATAATTAAAAAAGAAAGAAAAAAAAGAACCCAACAAACTCACTCTCGGATGATGTATTTATTGTAACGCGTAGTACAACTGCCCACTGCAGACTGCCTCTCAAAAGGTGGTTAACCGAATTGGTAATTCTTAATTATAGACATTATTATTTATTATTATATTATTATAGTTTCTTACTGATATGGGATTATTTTCCATACACTTAAACTCGTTTTTTTCTCCTCTCCTATTCCGTGAGAAGAAGTAGGTGGCCCCTCATGAAGCCACGTTAGCCCATGGCTTTGACCAAAGTCAACATCATACGAGTGCTGTTTTTTTCCTCTCACGGGGCCCCCTACTCATGAATACCATTTTTCACACATATTTTACCATATGCCAACCTGCATATATCTCTTAGACCATCTCCAACAATGCTAGTCATCTTTCAATTTTAATCAAAATAGCTAATATAAATATAAAAATATTCTCCAACGGGACTAGTCAAACCACTCGCCAAAATAGATTTTTAATATTCACTCGCCAGATCTTGCGAGGATGTACTGCTCGCTAAACTTCTTCCCAAAAAATTGTGAAATCGCGAAAATCAATTGCGAAATTGCAAAATCAATCGCGAAAGTTGCAAAATCAATCGGGAAAATTGCGAAATCGATAGCGAAAATTGCGGAATCGCGACATTATATTTCTGTTGTTGCACAATCGCGGAAATCAATCTCGAAAATCGTGAAATTTTATTTTTTGGGCTTGGAAATTTTATTTTGTATTGGGTTTTTTTATGGGCTTTTATTTTATATTTTTATTTTATTTAATTTTGAACTTTAAATTATTAATGGTTATTCAAAATAGATAACATGGTTGGAGGTGAGACTTTTTTTGCTATCCAAATTATCAATTTGTTATCCATTTTGGCTATTTTAGTTAGCCAAAATAGCTAACGTGGTTAGAGATGCTCTTACCAACCAACTATTTTTACCTTTTTTTGTCGTTCTGGAGCATCTGCTCTTCTATCCGCCTGATTATTCATGATCCCGGAATCCACCACCCGATCAATCATAATTCCGGATTTAATTGAACAGCCCTCCTATCCGTCCGACTAGTTATGATCCCGAAATCCACCGCCCGATCAATAACAGTTCCGGATTTAATTGAGGGTTCACCATAGTCCCGGAATCCGATACTATGTAGTACAACTGCTCACCACAAGCTGCCTCTCAAAAGGTGGTTAACCGGATTGGTGACTCTTGATCATAGGCATTATTATTTATTATTATATTATTATAGTTTCTTACTGATATGGGATTATTTTCCATACACTTAACTCTTTTTTTTCTCCTCTCCTATTCCGTGAGAAGAAGTAGGTGGGCCCCCATGAAGCCACGTCAGCCTATGGCTTTGACCAAAGTCAACAGCATACAAGTGCTTTTTTTTTCATCTCACGTGGGCCCCCCACTCATGAATACCAATTTTCACACATATTTTACCATATGCCAACCTGCATGTATCTCTTACCAACTAGCCATTTTACCTCTTTTTTTTCTTTCAAAGTATACTTATATATATTATATATTTTTTTAACACGGGGTGTTACAGATAAATCTATGCATGTCGATTGTGTGATTTGTATGAGAATTTGTTGAAGAATGTTATATTCAATATATGCTTTAGAGTCTTGATGATTAAGAAATAAGAATTTTGACAAAAGAACTAATACTAAGAATCATGTTAGTATGCTTGTAAATTTGTATGTATCGAATGTATTGATTTGGATGAAAATTGTAGAAGTGGTGTTATCTTAAATTTATGCTTTGATACCATGATAAGTTGAAAAAAGAAAGAAAGAAAGATAAGTTGAATTATTACCATGAAATGTGTCAACTATTGCATATTGTCATTGAAAATATAAATTTTTGTATAAAAGATTTTTCTTTGAGATTTCATGGACGTTTAAGAGACATGTTTGGTTTTATTACAAAATTTCAATTAGTATAATGGAGTACATAAACTACTTCTTAATGAATATGATTCTTAAATTCGAGTTTTGAGAAAAATGAAAATTAGTATGTAAAAATGAAAAGGAAAACTATTTAAAAATTAAAATATATATTTTTAAAATGAATTGAAACTTGTTGGTTGCTGTTTTAAAATTCATTTCAGTCAAAAGAAAAGTTTTTTCAATATTCTAAAAGTTTGGATCATTGGATAAACGAGTTTTGCTAAAAAGAACCAATTTCAGAACAGTATGAACAAAAATGTATTAATACAAGTCCTAAATAGAAATTACACATGGACTTACTGGTTAGCCAGTGCACCACAGAGCACTACTTATAAGAGATCTTGGGTTCGAAACTTGATAGTCACATTTTATTTTGATTCATTAATTAAATTTCGAAACCAGAATCTCAACATTTGGGACTTTTCGGTGTGATATTTGACACAGAGTCCAAATGGACTTAGTGGTTAGTGGGTTTGGGCTTGGGCGTTTACTGTTGGTCTCGACTGAACATGGGTTCGAAACCCGACAGCAACTTTTGATTTTTTTGTGGTTTTAATATACTTTTGGGATTTTTTGTGTGAATAAGATTGAGAATAAATTCTATTATTCATATAAAATAAAATAGAAATTATTAAAGATAGTTATCAAATTTTCTTGTATATTTTGAGAAAGTAAAAGGGGGGAATTGAGTTAGTAAATAAGTTTTGACTCCAAAATTATTATTTGAGAATATGATTCTTATTTTGAAAAGATGAGAGAAATGTGTGACGATTTATGAAATTCCCTTGTGTAAACAAACACTTATGTTGAGAGTGTGAATTGAGATATGAATTGCTTAAATTGCTAATAGAATTTATAGCGATGAATCTTTTGTCCAAGAAAGGAATTATTTGTTCTATGTTTGAATTGTAAATACACAAGTGAACCATGAATAAGTGCTAAAATAAGACATGGAACTATTTATGAATAAGTGGGAGATTTGGACATATTGAGTTAATACATGAAGGGTATGAGTACCCATGGTTTTTTGTACATGAAAAAGTTATGATTTAGAGTTAGTGAGACCTCGGGTACCGATACTATTGAATTAAAAAGAGTTGAGATATATTTTGACATATGGCCATGGAGCTATCTCGTATTTTGTTGATTAAGTCCGGTAGGAGGTAAAACTAATTCTAGGTGTGAAAATTTATTCATGTCTTGAACTTAAGAATTAGGAACATAAGTGAAGATGTAGTAAACCTTGGACAAACGTAAGTGAGGCTCTCTATATAGTCGGGCAGTGGTCTTGCTGCGGCAGTTCACCGGGACTAAAGACCCAGTCGAGCGGTGTACTCCGGGACTGTAGTTGTCTCGTGGGAGACGAGCTTTTATTTTAACTCCGGGACTATGCATAGTCGGGAGGATAGTTTGTCATTCTTCAAAGTATATACGTATACCGAAGCTAGAGGGGCACTTGCGGGAAGTTCGCATGACGAGAAGTCTGTATAACAGTCGGGCAGGGGTCTTGCTGCGACGGTTCTTCGGGACTGGGATCCATACTCGTGGAACGTCTCAACCTTATTTTACTACTGAGTAGTTTGTCATGGCGAATGATCGAACCCTTTACTGTGGAGTACGTAGGTGCTTGCCCTCGGACCTATGTAGTATGGAATGCATAAAATCCGATAAGTATGCATTAGTGTCATCTTAGTATAAAAATATATGCATTAGGCATTAAGGCATCGCATACACTTATATGTTTAGAATAATCCCTTTTGACACTTTATTGTTCATTCAAATTTATGGTTTGTTAAAGTATTGAGATCATTATATGTACGGCATAGAGAGAATGGCCGAGTATAACATTTTCGTCAGTTGTAAGTGACTGACGTGCCCACAGCTTATTATGCAGGTAATGGACATTTTCATGAAGAAGTAAAGATGATTATGTTGTTGATTAATTATATTGATAAAGTTGTACATGTTGTATTTTATTTTTATTGTTGTATCTTCCGTTGTGTAAACAAATTGTAAAGAACTCTGATGTATGATGAAAAAGTTTAAATTTCCTTGTAAAATTGTACGAAGTGAAGTGTAAAGATCCTGTAGAATCTCGAATTCGGTCTTATTTAGAATTAGGGGCGTTACAAAATCTGTAACACCCCGTGTCTAAAAAATAACTATAATAGTATATAATATATATAATGGTGAATGGCTTTGGTAATGTTTGGAAAGAGGGGAGGGGAGGGGGGCACGTGATTTGTACACTTCATGGAGTTATACAGCTGATATGGTCAAAACAAGGGGTTCAATCGAGACCGTCCAAATGGGGCACGAATCCTACAGCTCAGGGACGAGACGGTAATTTCACATGCAAACGGGTCCGAAGCGGGTACTGGGTCTCCTTCTCACAGATCCAATGACCCGCAAACGGATCCACCACAGCTGGGCACGGGTTTCAACCCGCTGCCAACTCGATCCAGCAAGACACAATCAAGGTCCCTGATTAGATCTAAATCAACGGCCATGATTCACGTCAATCTTTACACTGGGATTTAGGGATTAAAATTCCTTATCTGATTACCAGAATATACCTTATCAGATTACTTTCCCAATCTGTTTACAAGGAGATTATTCTATATCAGACTACGCGGATTACATTCCAAAATTGTTCTCTAAGACGCCTATAAATACCCCCCACCCATCTCCATTAACAGGTAATCAATCTTTCTCTAGTTAAACGCTCTTTCATAATCAATTCCGGTTACTGACTTGAGCGTCGGAGGGTGCGTCGCCGGGAACAACCCCGGTGTCTCGCACTTTTTGCAGGTGCACGGCGGGAGCGACGATCAGAGTTCAACGGAACAGGTATACAGGTTCTCCTATTCAGTTTCCCCAAAGAACTCACAAATTCATCTGTTTGCCCCCACACCGAATTTAGCGGCAACAGATTGGCGCCGTCTGTGGGAAACTAACGAATAGAGACCTCTCCTCTTCCCGGTGAACAGGTTTTCTCCAGCCATGCCGCCTCGCAAAGTCAGATCTAGGGGCTCCAATCGAGCGCCCATCCCTGACCAGCAGGAAGTCCTTCCTGATCCCACTCAACAACAAGGGCAGCTCCCTCCTACCGTGGAAGAGCCGCTCCAGCGAAACCCTCCACATCCTGATCCGAAGGGGCCTAACCCCCAAAAACAGCCTCTTCATCCAGAGAACATACCCAACCACACTGCCTCCAGTGCCTCCATGGCCTCCCATCATCCCCGAGCCTCTGGTCGCCACGATGCCCATCCCAGACGCCCGGAGGATAAGGACCTTCGTCACCATCTGGACGAAAAGCGGGCTCGGGGAGAAGCCTCCCACCAAGAACGATCCCCCCGACACCGGGGACACAGGGGATCCCCCGCCCGAAGAGGGAGAAAAGACTCCCCCGATCACTACCGAGGGAGGCACTCACCGGCAGGTCGGCAGCAGCATCGGAACAATGAGGCACCCATCACCCGTGCCGAGTTCCAGCAATTCCAAGCTATGGTACGACAGGCCCTCAATCTCCGTCAAAATCCCAATGAGCCAAGGGCCCCCTCCCCTCGTCCGGTCCGGAGCCCTCGCCAACGTTCCCCTTCTCCTCGACCCGCTCCTACCAATTCCAGACGCACCCCAAGTCCTCGTCGTTCCCGAAGCTACCGTCGCCGCAGCCCTCGCTCCCCATCCTACGAAGACGAGTCCCGTGGCTCGGCAGATCACCGCCGGAGAGATAACACCATGAACCGCCGCCTGAACGAGGTGGAAAAACTCTTGGGACGGATAAACCGGGAAGAAGAACTCAGGGGGAGGACCCTCCGTCCTAGCCAACCCCCGTTCTCCCGGACCATAGTGGATACTCCTGTTCCCTTCGGTTTCAAACCTCCCCAGTTCGAGAACTACACGGGAGAGACCGATCCGGTTGACCACATCGAAGGCTTTAAGACTTTGATGCTCCTCCATCAAGCGTCCGACGCCCTCCTCTGCAAAACATTCCCTGCAACTCTGAAGGGCCCAGCTCGAGAATGGTACTCTCGCCTTGCCCCGGCGTCAATATTCTCCTTTGAACAGTTCGAGACCCTGTTCATCACCCACTTCGTCAGCAGCCGAAGGGCCGAGAAGACCAGCATTTCCCTGTTGCACCTCCGTCAGCAGAAGGGGGAGAGATTGAGGGACTACGTGAAGAGGTTCACAGCCGAGGCCAGAACTATCGCATCCCTCGACCAATCCGTTGCTACCGCGGCATTCCAATCCAACATCCTAAATTCTAACCTCCGCTCCTCCCTCGCCAAAAAACCGCCACATGACTTTTCTGACCTCCTCCTCCGTACTGAAAAGTACATCCGAGCTGAAGAGGCCGAGGAACCGCCCAACTGGGAAGCAACCGCCTCCGGGTCTAAGAGGAAGGGAACGGAAGAAGAGGGACCCAAAAAGTTTCAGAAGGATAATGCTGGCCAGCGCCGGCCTCCCCCTAGATTTGAAAAATTTACTCCCCTCACCACAAACATCTCCGCCATTTTCATGGAAGTCGAAAAAGAAGGGGTCCTGCCTCCAGCTCCAAAGATGAACACCCCAGCCAAAAGGAGGGATAAAGACAAATGGTGCCGTTATCACCGGGACCATGGGCATGACACCAACGACTGCCGGGCTCTGAGAAACGAGATCGAAGCCCTCATCCAGAGGGGGCAGCTGGCGAAGTTTGTAAGAAAGGACGGGGCCGAACTTCCTCCCCAGCCTCGGGGGGCTAACAAACGTCCAGGACGGGAAGAGACGCCAGAATTCGAGGAAGAGCGAGTCCTCCACCTTATCCATGGGGGTCCAATGGGGGGCTCCTCGAACTCTTCTCGGAAAGCTTTTATTAGGGAAGTAAATTCTGTCCGGGCCACCCCTCCCCCCAAAGGGCTCAGAGTGCCCGTCACCTTCTCTGACGACGATCTCGAGGGCGTCCGCACCCCTCATTGCGACGCACTCGTCATCAACCTTCACATGGCCAATTTCAAAGTCGAAAGAATCTTAGTGGATAACGGGTCCTCCGTTAACATCCTATTCCTCGATGCTTTTAAGGGGCTGAAGCTCTCCCGAGACAGACTGAAGCCCGCCGGGTATACGCTCCATGGGTTCACGGGGGTGCCGGTGACGATCGAAGGGGTGATTACCCTCGATGTCACAGCAGGCAAAACTCCTACTACCCGCACGGAGTCGATGGATTTCATGGTTGTAGATGTCCCAGCGGCCTACAACGTCATTTTGGGTCGCCCCGGCCTAGCCGCCCTCGAGGCCGTCCCTTCGGCCTATCATCTCAAAATGAAATTCCCCACTCGGGCTGGAGTGGGAGAAGTTAGGGGCAATCAGGAACAGGCCCGCAAGTGTTACATGACCTCCACGCTCGGACCCGTCCTCTCCTTAGAAACACTCGAGATTCCACAAGATGCTGCTCGGCCGACCCCCGAGCCAGTCGATGAGCTGGAGGAAATACTCTTCTCGGAGCAGGAGCCGACCCGTAAGTTCTATGTCAGCAAGGCACTCCCGTCCGCCCTACATTCAAATATTGTGAAATGCATCCGAGCCAACCGGGACCTCTTCGCATGGTCAGCAGCGGACATGCCCGGTATCTCCGAAGAACTCTTGGTCCATCGCCTCAGCGTTGATCCGGGGTCCAAACCGGTCCAGCAGAAGAGGCGCAAGTTCGCCCCCGAGCGCCAGCTCGCCATCAAAGAGGAGGTAGACAAACTGTTGAAAGCCCGATTCATACAGGAAGTGAATTATCCGGAGTGGTTGTCCAACGTAGTCATGGTGAAGAAATCCAATGGGACATGGAGAATCTGTATTGATTTCACTGACCTCAACAAGGCCTGCCCTAAAGATCCCTTCCCTCTGCCGAGCATCGACACTCTGATTGACGCAACCTCGGGACATGAGCTCCTCAGCTTCATGGATGCTTTCTCGGGTTACAATCAGATAAGGATGTTCCCCCCGGATATTCCGAAGACGTCTTTTGTAACGGACCAAGGACTCTATTGTTACCGAGTCATGCCGTTCGGCCTGAAGAACGCAGGGGCAACGTATCAACGTCTCGTCAACAAGGTATTCCAGGCCCAGATTGGTCGGAACATGGAAGTCTACGTGGACGACATGCTTGTGAAAAGCATCCGAGGCGTTGACCATGAGACCGACCTCCAAGAAGCGTTCGATGTTTTGAGAAAGCACAATATGAGACTCAACCCGAACAAGTGTGCGTTCGGCGTCTCATCGGGCAAGTTCCTCGGCTTTATGGTCAGCCAACGAGGAATAGAGGCAAATCCGGAGAAGATCAGGGCCATACTAGACATGGCCCCGCCCAGAAACGTCAAAGAAGTTCAGAAACTGACAGGTCGTTTAGCCGCCATTGGGCGCTTTTTTGTCGAAGTCCGGAGAGAAATGCCTCCCGTTCTTCAAAGCCCTGAGGGGGACTAAGGGGTTCGAGTGGGGGCAGCCGCAACAAGATTCCTTCGACCAGCTTAAAGCTTACCTCGTCAACCCGCCTCTGCTCAGCAAACCCATACCAGGCGAACCCCTCTACCTCTACTTGGCAGCCTCGGAACAGACACTAAGTGCGGTCTTAGTCAGGGAAGAAGATAGAACTCAAAAGCCCATTTACTACGTCAGCAAAGTGCTCCGGGACGCCGAGCTCCGGTACCCGAAAATTGAGAAAATAGCCTACGCCCTGATAATGGCTGCAAGAAAGCTTCGGCCATACTTCCAGTCTCATTCGGTGGTCGTCCTTACCGACCAGCCGTTGAAACAGATCCTTCACAAGCCAGAGACTTCCGGCCGCCTCATGAAGTGGTCGATCGAGCTGAGCCAACATGATATTACTTATCAGCCTCGGACCGCAATCAAGGCGCAGGCGCTGGCCGAATTCATAGTTGAGACGACTATCCCCGACTCCGAGCAGACGACGAAGGGACCGCCTGTCTGGTCTGTATATGTCGATGGATCCTCTTGCAACGAGGGGAGCGGGGCTGGAGTCATCCTGGCGGGCCCAGACGACTTTGTCCTTCAATATTCCCTCCGGATAAACTTTAAAGCCTCGAATAACGAAGCCGAATACGAGGCACTCATAGCCGGCCTCGGGATGGCCCGAAACGCAGGGGCGCGACGCCTGCAGATCTTCAGCGACTCTCAATTGGTCGTCAACCAGGTCCTCGGCGAATATGAAGCCCGCGATGACAGAATGGTAAAGTACTTGGCCAAAGTGAAGAGCCTCATGGCGCTCTTCGACGAGGCCCTCATCCGAAGAATCCCCAGAGAGGAAAATGCCCAGGCCGACGCCCTGTCCAAACTAGCTTCCTCATCCCTGCAAGGCCTCGAACAAACCGTTCTGATAGAAGTCCTCCTCAAGCCCAGCATAGAGGACGAGGTTTTCAATTCCGTCGAAACACTGCCGCTCCCCCTCGAAGACAATTGGATGAAGCCCCTCGTCGAGTTTTTAAGAGACGGACTCCTACCAAGGGATCCGAAGGAAGCCCGAAAGATAAGGACCCGGGCCGAGCGTTACATAATGGTCGAAGGCGTTCTGTATAAGCGCTCCTTCACCCAGGTGGATGGTCGACCCTACCTAAGATGCCTCTCCCCCGGACAAGCCGATTACGCCCTGCAAGAGCTCCATGAGGGCATCGGCGGAGCCCACTCCGGCTCCAGAGCCTTGGCACGTAAAGTGTTAAACTACGGGTATTACTGGCCCACTCTCCTACGGGACGCCGAACGACACGTTCGACAATGCACCTCCTGTCAGAAGTATTCCGACATCCGACGCCTTCCACAAGCACCACTCTCCTCCTTGTCGAGTCCGATCCCCTTTGCAATGTGGGGGATGGATCTACTCGGGCCATTTCCACCGGCCCCCGGACAGTTGAAGTTTCTAGTCGTGGCAGTCGACTATTTCTCGAAATGGGTCGAGGCCGAGCCCCTGGCTACAATTACCGAACATAGAGTCGTCCAATTCTTCTGGAAAAGTGTAATCTGTCGTTTCGGTGTTCCCCGAGTCGTAGTTACGGATAACGGTACGCAGTTCGCTGGAGCTGCCTTCCGAGCCTTATGTCAAGACCTAGCTATACAGCACCGCTTCTCCTCAGTCTCTCATCCCCAGTCAAATGGCCAAGCCGAGAATGCCAACCGACAGATCCTCTCCGGCATCAAGAAGAGACTCGACAAATGCTCCAAGGGATTGTGGGTCGATCAGCTGCCCAATGTGTTGTGGAATTACCGAACCACGAAGCGGATCCCGACGGGCGAGAGTCCGTTCAATCTCACCTATGGGTCCGAGGCCCTCATCCCACTAGAAGTTGGAATACCCTCTCCTCGCCTGATTGCCTTCGAAGAAGAACAGAATGCCAGGGAGCTCAGAACGAGCCTAGATTTGGTAGACGAGATTCGGGAAAGAGCCGCCATACGGCAGCAAGGTTACCGAAGAAGAATCGAACTCGCCTACAACAAACGGGTCCGCCCAACCGACTTGAAAGAGGGGGACCTGGTCCTCCGAAAGCTGGCCATTTCGTTCCCCGGACAGAAGAGCAAATTGGCCCCAAATTGGGAGGGACCGTACAAAGTATCCAAAGTGATCCGCCCCGGTGCGTACAAGCTAGAAGACCTTGAGGGTAGAGAAATTCCCAGGACTTGGAACGCCGACCATCTTTTGAAATACCTAGAGAAGGCAACCCCGCCTATCTAAGTAACTCGAGATGTCGGGCAACCACTCCTGCTACTAACAATGGTTCGGAGTCCAGCACTCGGCTCGACTCTTCCTACTCGGCCCGTCCTCAGACGGGCCGGGGGCAGATCGCCGTTCGAAATTGCTCCTGCAGCCGTTGAATGGATCGGAGTCCAACACTTGGCTCGATTTTGCTTCGCAAATCCGCTCCTAAGCGGACTAGAAGTAACTCGCCATTCGAAACTGCTCCTGCATCTCTCAAACTTATCACACAATGGTTCGGAGTCCAGCACTCGGCTCGACTCTTCCTACTCGGCCCGTCCTCAGACGGGCCGGGGGCAGATCGCCGTTCGAAATTGCTCCTGCAGCCGTTGAATGGATCGGAGTCCAACACTTGGCTCGATTTTGCTTCGCAAATCCGCTCCTAAGCGGACTAGAAGTAGCTCGCCATTCGAAACTGCTCCTGCATCTCTCAAACTTATCACACAATGGTTCGGAGTCCAGCACTCGGCTCGACTCTTCCTACTCGGCCCGTCTTCAGACGGGCCGGGGGCAGACCGCCGTTCGAAATTGTTCCTGCAGCCGTTGAATGGATCGGAGTCCAACACTTGGCTCGATTTGGCTTCGCAAGTCCGCTCCTAAGCGGACTAGAAGTAGCTCGCCATTCGAAACTGCTCCTACATCCCTTAAACTAATCTAACGACCGGATCCTTCCTCCGGCTCGACTCTATCTCTCCGACTCGTCCTTAAAGGGTCCGGAACCCGTCCCGACCGTAGACTGTGCCGAGCTGACGAGGTACCGACCCTCGTTTTGGGAAAAAATCACCCCGAGGTCAACTCGCCGTTAGATCCTATCAAATTGTGTGCCAAAGCGTGATGAGTGGATCCAGTAGTGCCACGTGCCCACAAAACGACAAGATAACGTTTTCTTGGTACTCGTGCCTACCTCTGGATTCGTGCCCCCATCCGACGGTTATGGACACCCCACGTCGATCGGCACCAAGAGCCGAACGGCGGAGTCAGAACAACACATTGTTGGAGAATTCGTTTCGGCCATCAATTGTGCCGAGCTGACGAGGTACCGACCCTCGTTTTGGGAAAAAATCACCCCGAGGTCAACTCGCCGTTAGATCCTCTCAAATTGTGTGCCAAAGCGTGATGAGTGGATCCAGTAGTGCCACGTGCCCACAAAACGACAAGATAACGTTCTCTTGGGACTTGTGCCTGCCTCTGGATTCGCGCCACCATCCAACGGTTGTAGACACCCCACGTCGACCGGCGTCAATAGCCGAGCGACAGGATCAGAATTGCGACAAAAGACTCGACGAACAGCCAATAGAAGACACTTCGGATAAATCGACCCCAATTTTATTAATGACTTGGACGAGTTTACAAAAAGATTACTACAGCGAGTTCAACAAAATATTAGAAGGCATGACCCGCTCATTTCCTCCGAGGAAGGGGGACACTCCGGTTCAACGACACTTTGGGTCGGCGCTTCTTAGCCTCCGAGCTCGTCTCCAGGCCGACGAACCGGGACGCCCCTTCGCCGCTGAGCCTCACAGTTGCCCCAACCGAAGCGCCACTTGAAGACACCGCCACACCACTTTGTGCATCGGCGGCTGACGCCCCGATGAGGGGAGTCCGGGACGCCGCTTGGTAGAACGTGATACCTCGCTCGATCTCTTCGCGGGTACAGGAGGTGCTCCGGACGTTGGCCCTAACCGGCTGAGGCTTGAGCCGAGCGACCTCCTCCTCCAATTCGACGATCCGGTCCTTCAGCGCCTCGTCCCTCACGACAATTTTGAACCGAGGAAGCTTCGCCGACCCAGGGTATTCGGCACTGTCAGATATGACACGACGCAGATGGGTCACCTCGATACTCTTGTCGACTGTCACCCTTTGCAAATGCTCGACCTTCTTCACGAGCTCATCTCGTTCGGCCAAAACAGAAGCCAATTCTTCTTCCTTAGCAAATAGCTCGGCTTCGGCTATCCGCAAGTGGTACACTTCGGCCAACAGATCCCCGTTCTTCATCTCCATATTGTACAGCATCCTCCTCGTCAGGTCGATCTCGCCCTCAAGGCGTTTCACGAGAGATAGATGGAACAGCTCTACTTGTCGCCGAGCCATCGTAGTGACGGGGGCCTACCCTACCACCGAACCAAACACTTAGACAATTTCAAAGACAAAACGTTTTTTCATTTATCAAAAAGCGGTGGCCAGTCCGCAAAAGGCGTTACAAAGCTCGGAAGAAAAAGCAGAACAGAAACTACAAAAAGATTAACGAAAGAATCAAGGGTCCACCTGCGTCTCCGCTCCCACCCCGGACGCATCGACGGGCGGTCCCTCGATCTCTCCCTTAGCCGGGTCATCCTCTCCCCCTCCGTCTTCGCCTTCGACCTCGTCCTCGGCATCCCCCTCCTCGTCGTCCGCGGGCGACCCGGGCCACAGTCGATAACCGACTCGCTCGAAGCCGGGGACACGAGCCTGGACATGGTCCAGGGCCGTCTGGTAGGATCGCTCCATGTTCTCAGCCATATGTTTCTTCGCCTCTGCCTCAATCTCGGCTTCGACCTCCGCCCGGATCCTCGCGGCCTGCGCTTCCCTCTCCGCCTTCTCGTCGGCCAAGGACTTCAATGCCGCGGCAAGATCTTGGGCGGCCTTGGCAGCTTTGGCGGACTCCGCTTCGAGGCCCTCCTTCGCTTTCTTCAGGTCGGCGGTAAGGTCGGCCACCCGAACGTCCAGAGCCTCGGCCCGCCTCTGCTCGGCCTCGAGATCCTTGACCGCCCGGACCTTCGCCAGCCTGTCTTTCTCGCTGGCGGACTTCAGCTCCTTCTCCTGTGCGGCGAACGCCTCCATGAGATGGCCGAAGTGAACGGTGGCCTACGAAGACAACGATAAGTACGAAGTACGCACCGAGTAACAAACTTGAAGAAATTTGCGAACACTTACCGAAACAAGCCCCCGGGCGACTTCGTAAGTGTCGTCGCCGACCCTCCCCGCATTCAGCGCGGCCTTATCCTTCGGGGTCGCCAAGTGTTTGACGACCTGCATTGACATCTGCGAGTTGCCGAGGAAACCATCATGATTCCTCACCAGCCAGTTCGGCACAAACAACTGCTTGTGCTGCTCGGTCAGGATTTCCTCGGCATTCTGAGTCAATGGGGGAAGCTCGAGCGCCAGCGCCGCATTGACATCAAAGACACCCTCGTTCACGGACGGGGCGACAGGGGCCGAGGTCTCCTCCACCACCACTACCTCCGAAGGCACCTCGGTAGCCGGGGGAGGCGGAGCAACGTTAGTGGCGACCGCGGGCTGAACACCCGAAGGCGCACCCTCGGCCGCCCTCTTCCTTTTTCTGGTCCCGGTCAGCTTGGACCTATCGGCCATCATAGCTTTAAAGTCAATCTTCATCGACTCTGCATCAACAAAAAAAAAGAGGGGGAGAAAACCGAATCAAAACAGACGAATTGAAGACTTAGAAAAAAAAAAAAAATGAATGAGATGTCAAGAGCGTACTCGGGTCGATGGGGCTTAGTCCGGACCCGAACAACACCTCTTCGGTCAACTCCCTCCAACTCAGTACCGGAAGGGCCGTGATCCTCCTCGCTACCTCCTCCTCGGCCTCAGATAGTGCGGGGTCGCCCCGCGCAAATTTCGGCACTTCCACCTTCCACCGGGACGGAATGTGCCAAATCGCTTCGCCCCTTACGATAAAATACTTCTCCCTCCAACCCTTAAGAGAGTCGGGATTCTCTACAATCTTAACACCTCTCCTCGGCCCCAAATAGTACCGATACTCCGAGCCGTGTTGCTTGTTTATCCGATAGAGGCCCCGGAAAACTGACAGATCCGGCGCTACCTCGGCTCGGTGACACTGAAGCAAGAATGCGTTCACATGACGCCAAGTGTTTGGACTGAACTGAGTAGGGGCGAGACAATACCAGCCGAGGATCTGAAGTATGAAAGGGTGCAGCGGAAAACGCAGTCCCGCGTTCAAGGAGTCGACGTCAAACATGCACATGTCCGACGAAGGCAACTTAGTGTTTGCTCGCACCCCGGGGCCAGCGACCATCAGCTTGTACTCCGACGGGATAGCGAAAGCCTTCCTGATCCGAAGAAGATCCTTCTCGGTCAACGACGAAATGAGCTCGTCAGCTTCGGAGGGATGGAACGGATTAGGCTCCTCGACGATCTTCGACTTTCCGTAGATCGCTTTCTCCAGAAGATCACCCTCGTACTGCCTGACTCCCGAATGCCCGGACAGGACGGAAGGATATTGTCCTATCTCGGGAGCTCGTTTCGGGTTCTCCACAATCACCCCCACTATGGGGGGCGGGGTCTCCCCTGTCCTCTTCTTCTTCCCGACCCTCGACTCGACAGCCAGCGGTTCGGCCATCTGCTTCCCCTTCCTGCGAGCTTCCGCCCTACTCCTCTCCCCGGCGCCATCACCGCCCGAGGACGAGGCACCACTACCCGAGCTTACCCTTGACATCCTTTGAAAAAGCTAAGGCAAAGACAAACTAACCTTTGAAGTGACGTTCACGGTCGGAGAATGCTCGCCTGAAATCGCCTGGCCCACGCGACAGCTAACGACAACACCGTGGAGCAAGAGCGCCGCTAGCAGAGGACTTAGAGAACAAAAGTGAATTCGTAGAGTGAAAAGTGAGAAATGAGCTCATGGGTGAAGGATTGGTAACTTATAACCTCAACTGATAACGGGCCTCCTTGGGAATCCAAAAGGCCCACTAAGAATCCCAAACGCCCTACAAGAGAGAGGCGGCGGTATGAGAGGGGTGGCGGAACTCCCCAAAAAACACAAGTTGCGACTCGGCCACCGGTCTAATGAGCCGAGCTATCGAACGAAACGCTCAGTGACCGAGCCACCGAGTTCGCCCAAAAATACCCGATTCCGCGCCCGGCAAACAGCGCGAGGTATGCAGACCGAGGTGACGAGATACCGACCCTCGTTTTTGGCAAAAAATCCTCCCGAATCAAAATCACCGTCGGATCTCTCCAAAATTCGCGTCAGAATCTGATGAACGGTTCAGATTGCGCCACGCCCACAAAACGACAAGATAGCGTTTTCTCGTGATCTGAACCCCATCCTCGTGATGCGTGCCCAGATAAACGGCCCAGATCTTGCCACGTCCACAAAACGACAAGATAGCGTTTTATGGGGATCCACGCCAAAGATGGACGGCCTAGTTGATGCCACGTACCTCGGATGCTCCGAACCGAGGCACCGACCCTTCCAACCAGGTCGCCGACCCCCCAAGTCGCGGCACTACGCATCCGGGCCGTGCTGCTGGGTTACCGACCCATCCAACCGGGTCGCCGACCCCCCAAGCCGCGGCACTACGCACCCGGACCGTGGTGCTGGGGTACCGACCCTTCCAACCGGGTCGCCGACCCCCCTAGCCGCGGCGCTACGCATCCGGGCCGTGGTGCTGAGGTACCGACCCTCGTTTTTGGGAAAAAATCCTTCCGACCCTCAGGAGCCGTTGGATCTCATAGGAAAGCGCGCTCGTCATGATGGACGACCCAGGTCTTGCCACGTCCACAAAACGACAAGATAGCGTTTTATGGGGATCCACGCCAAAGATGGACGGCCTAGATGATGCCACGTACCTCGGATGCTCCGAACCGAGGCACCGACCCTTCCAACCAGGTCGCCGACCCCCCAAGCCGCGGCACTACGCACCCGGGCCGTGGTGCTGGGGTACCGACCCTTCCAACCGGGTCGCCGACCCCCCTAGCCGCGGCGCTACGCATCCGGGCCGTGGTGCTGGGGTATCGACCCTTCCAACCGAGTCGCCGACCCCCCTAGCCGCGGCGCTACGCATCCGGGCCGTGGTGCTGAGGTACCGACCCTCGTTTTTGGGAAAAAATCCTTCCGACCCTCAGGAGCCGTTGGATCTCATAGGAAAGCGCGCTCGTCATGATGGACGACCCAGGTCTTGCCACGTCCACAAAACGACAAGATAGCGTTTTATGGGGATCCACGCCAAAGATGGACGGCCTAGATGATGCCACGTACCTCGGATGCTCCGAACCGAGGCACCGACCCTTCCAACCAGGTCGCCGACCCCCCAAGCCGCGGCACTACGCACCCGGGCCGTGGTGCTGGGGTACCGACCCTTCCAACCGGGTCGCCGACCCCCCTAGCCGCGGCGCTACGCATCCGGGCCGTGGTGCTGGGGTATCGACCCTTCCAACCGAGTCGCCGACCCCCCTAGCCGCGGTGCTACGCATCCGGGCCGTGGTGCTGGGGTACCGACCCTTCCAACCGAGTCGCCGACCCCCCCTAGCCGCGGTGCTACGCATCCGGGCCGCGGTGCTGAGGTACCGACCCTCGTTTTTGGAAAAAATCCTTCCGACCCTCAGGAGCCGTTGGATCTCGTAGGAAAGCGCGCTCGTCATGATGGACGTCCCAGATCTTGCCACGTCCACAAAACGACAAGATAGCGTTCTATTGGGATCCCCGCTAAAGATGGACGGTCTAGATGGTGCCACGTACCTCGGATGATCCGAACCGAGGTACCGACCATTCGAACCAACTCGCCGACCCCTCGAACCGCGGCGCAACGCATCCGGGCCGGGGTGACGGAGTGCCGACCCTCGTTTTTGGGAAAAAATCCTTCCGAGGAGCAGGAGGCGTCTGATCGTTCCGAAATTCGCGCTCCATCTTGATCGAGGGCCTAGATGATGCCACGCCATAAATAGGTATTAAAAATTGGTTTTTATTTATTTAAATCGGTTTATTTATTTATTAAAATTGCGAAAAATCGCTAAAAATTCGGGAAAATTAGCTAAAAATTCCAGGAAATAATTAAAAATTCGGGGAATATTTCTAAGCCACCGAACGAGCAATTATTACCTAGAATACGCGGTTAAAGCCCCCGAACAATTAGCCAACACATCGCAAAATTAAATAAATCATCCGGAAAAATAGATAAAAACTCGACACAGCTTCGGAGCATCAAAGAAGGAGAAACTAGCCTACCCCCGTGCTCCAGGATTCAAAAATCACCCATTCGGACTGCGATACAGTCCCACCGACCACTGAGTTAGTCAAACTACTCCTCAAAGACTGACCACCCTCAGCCTTTAGGAGTGGGGGGCTCGTGATATGGTCAAAACAAGGGGTTCAATCGAGACCGTCCAAATGGGGCACGAATCCTACAGCTCAGGGACGAGACGGTAATTTCACATGCAAACGGGTCCGAAGCGGGTACTGGGTCTCCTTCTCACAGATCCAATGACCCGCAAACGGATCCACCACAGCTGGGCACGGGTTTCAACCCGCTGCCAACTCGATCCAGCAAGACACAATCAAGGTCCCTGATTAGATCTAAATCAACGGCCATGATTCACGTCAATCTTTACACTGGGATTTAGGGATTAAAATTCCTTATCTGATTACCAGAATATACCTTATCAGATTACTTTCCCAATCTGTTTACAAGGAGATTATTCTATATCAGACTACGCGGATTACATTCCAAAATTGTTCTCTAAGACGCCTATAAATACCCCCCACCCATCTCCATTAACAGGTAATCAATCTTTCTCTAGTTAAACGCTCTTTCATAATCAATTCCGGTTACTGACTTGAGCGTCGGAGGGTGCGTCGCCGGGAACAACCCCGGTGTCTCGCACTTTTTGCAGGTGCACGGCGGGAGCGACGATCAGAGTTCAACGGAACAGGTATACAGGTTCTCCTATTCAGTTTCCCCAAAGAACTCACAAATTCATCTGTTTGCCCCCACACCGAATTTAGCGGCAACAACAGCATGATATGCTGCTGGATTGAAAAGGGTGATGACATCACCAAGATTAAGGGGGCCCACCCAGGAGTGAATTCAGTAAAAAGACAGCAGGTGTGTCTTTGGAATTTGAGAAAGAAAGTATAATTTAATCCCATATCGGGAATTAACATAGGAATAATAATAAATAAATACTAATGCCCATGATCAAGAGTCACCAATCCGGTTAACCACCATTTGAGAGGCAGCCTGTGGTGGGCAGTTGTACTACATAATATCTAATTTGTCTTATAAATTGTATAAATTGTCTGAGCTAGGGGTAAGGGCGTTACAAATGGTATCAAAGCCGACTTTCGACACCAAATGTGGGTAAGAGTAGGCGAGATGTATGCCTGAGATGGAGCTAGCAGATGTACGGGTATGCCTGAGAGGGAGCGAGGTGGCGGCCTAAAATAATGGACCATCCATAGAATCGGGGTACGATGCAGCTAGCAGAATCAGGGTACTCCACTCCACATCGGCTACAAAGTAGATCCTACACTAGATTGTGCATGCTCCGTGCTCAGCGAGGATGCTGATTTCTGAATGGGGGTGTCTGTAACACCCCGTGTTAAAAAAATAACTATAATAGTATATAATATATATAATGGTGAATGGCTGTTTGGTAATGTTTGGAAATAAGGAGGGGCCCCACATGATTTGCAGACTTCATGGAGTTATACAGCATGATGTGCTGGTGGATTGAAAAGGGTGATGACATCACCAAGATTAAGGGGGCCCACCCAGGAGTGAATTCAGTAAAAAGACAGCAGGTGTCTTTGGAATTTGAGAAAGAAAGTATAATTTAATCCCATATCGGGAATTAACATAGGAATAATAATAAATAAATACTAATGCCCATGATCAAGAGTCACCAATCCGGTTAACCACCTTTTGAAAGGCAGCCTGTGGTGGGCAGTTGTACTACATAGTATCTAATTTGTCTTATAAATTGTATAAATTTTCTGAGCTAGGGGTAGGGGCATTACATTTATCGATTTTTCCACAACAGATAGCCTGCTTGAAATGTGTAGTTTTCTGTAGATTCAAAACATAGACAGACAAACTATTGAAACAGATGATTTATACAAGAGAAGAATCGTCGCAAGACTGACAATAGGTATAAAGAAACTAGACAGTTAGTCAAACTTATTGACTAACGAAACGTTAAACTTTACGTCATTTTCAGCAAAACTATTCCAGAATCAGAACAAACCAAGAAAACACTAATCAACTGACAACATTCCAACCTAAGGAACAAAAGATCAAAGCCTCTTCCATTGAGTCACTACAAAATAACTTCAACTATCTGGTCTTATACTATTATACGTATTCATACAAATACTGAAAGTCTCTGTTGCATTCCTTCCCTTTCCTCAAATATGCAACGCTATCACTACAACATTTATAAGCTACAGTGGCGTGTATACCCCGGCATTTTCCTAGTCTTACCGGAGTAGGGTAGAATCAGGAATGAGATTAAACTTTCTATTGATATACGCTGGTGTTTTATAAAAAACGACGGGGTAGGGGATCCACATCGGCATTTTTTTAAGAAACCCCCCTTCAGAAATCCTAACATTTCTCTCTCTCTCTCTCTCTCTCTCTCTCTCTCTCTCTCTCTCTCTCTAAATTTTCCCAACTCATAACTTTCGCGTGCTCTCCCATCGACCACCGTTTGTGCCTTTTTCCCTTCGTTGCCGTTCCCGACATCTCCTCCGCCATCGGAGTGGCTCCCGCCGCCGTCCCCACCTCTTTGTCTTGCTCACCCTCTCTCTCTCTCCCCCAAAACTCCCTCTTCCCTCCATCGCCGTCACCGTCTCCCCCATTAGTCCTCCCCCGTCCCCGAACCGTCGACAACTTCCGGCATTAAGTGGTATAATGCTTTTATTCTTCTCGTTGGTTTGAATTGTTTATCATGTGTAAAATATAAATTTTATTATTGTGCTAAGTAATTTTTTTACTAATAATTAGCCATGAACCAAATGAATAAAACATCTTCTTGTTCTTCTTATTCTCATCTTGACTGCACAACACCCTCGTTATTCGCCCTATTCCTCTCCACAGAAAATATCCTTCACCATCATCATCTTCTTGAACGGAAAAACAAATTCAAGAGAGACAATATTTGAACCGATATTAGACTTGAACACAAGGTGTTTGATCAATTGCCACAAAGGTGCTTGACATAATTCCCACAAAGGTGGTTTAGGGTTGTGTAAATAGAGTAGATTGTATTGAGATTTAATTATTTTTTATACAAATTTTGTTGAGATTTATTTATTTTAGAGTTAATTGTTTTATAGTTTATTTGTTTTAGGACCTTAATTATAGATTTTAGAGTTCCATGAATATAGTCACAATTTTTTAGGTAATATGTTAAAAATGTTTAATGTTCTTAAGTGCTGTATGATCTTGAGGTGTTATATTTAATTGGAGTTACATATATTTATTAAAACCGGATTGGACATTTCATAAACAATCAACTTAATCAAATAGTCACTTGAATGATAGTCATTAACTTTAAATTTATGAAATTGAGTGCTATTATTTAAATGGGTTAGTGTTCATTTTAGGGTTATAACAATCGATTTTAGGGTTATATGAATAGAGCTTTTTTTTGTTGAGATTTATTTGTTTTAGAGTTAATTTTGTTGATAGACTTGTAATACACATGAAATTTATCATATTGGTTGACATGTGTAATATACATGAAAATCAACTAGGGAAGGTTTTAAAAAAGGTGAAATTAATTAGAAAAATGCCTTTTCAATTTAATACTATTTAATATATCAAATTTAAATTTCAGTTTGGGTGCTACTGTTCAAATAGATAGAAGTTGGATTAATAAATCACGATTATCCAAGGAGTACTGGGATGGTGTTAAAGATTTTATTATCTTCGCCAAATTATACAGACACATTTGGTTGTCAGTGGTTTTCTTCAAGGGTACACACGGTGGTTTTGTCATGGAAAGGGTCATACGTCAGCTCATGTTTGTCCGATTATATTAGAAAATAAAGAATGCACTACTTCCATAGTTCAAAGTAAATGTATATATACATTAATTGTTCATTAATTATGACATTTATCTATTCCGAACATGTTGTATGTTAATTTTAGTTTTAATTATACGTTAATTTTTCTTTTCTAATGATTTTATTGATTCTGTGACAAGTACAAGATGCCAAGGCGATAAAAATGGATCAACACAGTGGAAGGCAACGAAGGTTAAGGGGAGGAGCAGCCTTTAGAAAATAGTGGCAGTCAAATGGAGGAGGGGGAAGGAAGCACGCCCACTGCTTAAAAACATAGAGAACGGACAAAGATGGCAGAGATATGGAAATTGAAAAACGACGAGAGGATTTTTGTGGAGGAAAACACTAACAACCTATGGGAGCTAATGCAGGTAAATTCGTGTCATTTATTGGTGTACAAGGAACTCTTGCATAATCCTTTTGTCATACGAAAGTTGGCCGAAGGTACCCACCACAGCAAAGGCTAGTGCTATTTCAACAATCAAGGTATTCACCTTTAGAAAACTAAATGAATGATATTTGGTTTATGCAATTCAGTTATCAATTTGCTAAACTTCTCAAATTTTATAGCAATACTTCCCTTTTCCGGACTCACTCGATTCTTGGGTGGAAAAATCATTGTCGAAGAAGTGGAGAGATCACAAAAGTGATTTGAAGGGAAAGTATTATGACAAAACTAGGTCCAAAGCGGATAATGCAAGGGATGTGCCACTCGATGTCGAGCCTTTGGATTGGCAATTCCTCTGGAGTTCAGTGGTTGGGCAGGTATTTATATTACTAATCAACATTTAATGTCATCGTGGTTGTATACCTACTCTAAGTTATATCGTTGTAATCATTGTGAAATGTACAGAAAAGGGTGGAGGTCGGTGTTTCCAGTCATTCACAGCAGCTTGTGCTGCAAACCGCTAGTATACACAGCTTTGCTCTCGTTCGGGAAGAAATGGTAAGCGCAATCGAATTGATCAGTTTTGGTTGACAGTTTTATTTTTATAATGAAGTCATCTTACTAATATATAAGAAAAAGAAATGGGTCCTACGACCTTTGGCGATATAGATTTTTCGATGCCACCCATAGGTCCAAAGATGAGACGTTTGCAACCTCTACAGCAGAGAAATTTGTGGTAATTTTTATATCATATTGAGTGAATCTTTGATTTTGACAAAAGCATGTCCAAATTGAATAAATGTCTTGTATTTTGTTAATTCCCGTTTTTTTATAGATTAACGCTAGAAAGAAATATGAAGAAATCTCTTCCACTTCTTCCTCCGACTCTGCGGCGGCTTCCATCGACCCTTTAACACGGCAGTGCATTGCCATGATTGAAGTGAGGGGAAAAGAGCGGCATGGTCGTGTATGTGGTATGGGGCTAGGACCAACCCCCACTCGGTTATTCGGTCGTTGTGCATCTACTTTCACTGGGACTCAGAACGAGGAGATGACACAGTTAAAGGCACAAGTGACACTTCTGCAAAAGCAAATGTCACAATTAATCAGACAACAGTCTCAAGTTCCACCATCGATAAGTTTTATAGTTGGTAAAGAGACTATTTATAGTTTTCTTTGGATAGTCATTATCCGACGTTGAAGGTACTAAATAATTAACCAATAAATTGAGGGAGAAACCAATTATATACTTTCAATTGAGACTGATCTAAACATTTTATAAAAGACATTAAGAAGAATTTGAGTTCTATACATTTTTGTTGGTATGTGTTGTTAAGTTCTAATATAGCTAGTCATTTAATGCACCAACTAATATAATGTCACTCACAATATAAACATATGTTTTCTTAGACGCTAAAAGTCTAAGACAACATTTAATGAGATGCTTGCATGCCTAACCTATGTGTACTACTCTATTGTAATTGACCTAAACATTCCATAAGGCTTTATTAATTAAGTCCTCTTATTTAGGTAGTGTTCTTTTTCTCCTCTTATAAGAGATTTACCTCTTGTAAGAGGTGGTCCCCCTCTTACAAGAGTTTTTTTAGTGTTCTTTTTTACCTCTTATAAGACATTTTTCTCAAAATATCTTATAAGCCTAAAAGACTTCTAGTAGCCTCTTTCAAATTCTTATAAGACTTCTATCACTTAAAAAGTCTATATTACCCCAAAGTCTATATTATAATTGTTACTAATTAAACTAGTTTATATATTAGTCTATAGTAGCCCGGAATATGTTATCCTAGAAAAAGTGTAATCATATACGTAGTTGACTGTAATATGCTATCCTAGAAAAAGTGTGGGAATTCATTATTCACAATTTCGAACAATTATGTTAGGGATGCTGTCGAAACACTGATATATATATATATATATATATATATATATATATATATATATATATATATATATATATATATATATTTACGTCCAGTAAGTACATTACTTGAGTTGTGGCTAGTTGATTTGTCCTGTTATGATGTCACCATGTTCAAATCCTACAGCCGGTCAGGTTTTTTTTTTTAAATTATTTTTAAATTATTTTTATTATTTTTTATTTATTTACAGCTAAGGGAGAATTTATATTAGCCCATTGACCTTAAATTTTTTTAATCCAACTTCTTTGAAACAAATTATTATTATTTATATTTATACATAGTAATTTTCATACTAATTAAAAGTCTATAGTAGCCCGGAATTATAATTGATGATTTACACTGATTTGTGAATTTAACTTGCCATTAAACTAGTTTATATATTAGTAATTTGAACTTATCTTTTCTTGTCCTTCATCTCACTATTTTTATACTTTGGGGTAATATAGACTTTGGGGTAATATAGGCTCTTGTAAGAGGTGAAAAAAGAACAGAAATCTCTTATAAGAGGTTCTTATAAGAGGTTATTTTTATATAAAAAGAACACCTGAAAAAGAGGCTCTTACAAGAGGCTCTTACTGTAAATCTCTTATAAGAGGTAACCTCTTATAAGAGGAAAAAAAAAGAACAGTACCTTAGTGTTCATATGTTTATATAAGTAACTAGCCTATGTATTAGAATTAATAACTAGGTCTAGATCATTAATTATTAGCATTACTGTTATGTTTATCTTTCTAGAGTGATATGTATAATTCATGGCTTATTAGAGCTCCACAGTCATTTGCTTCATTTTCATATTATGCATATTATACCATAGGCGCATCTGCAGTCATTTACTATTTATTCATATTTTGGCAAAATCACTACATGAGATTGTTATATTTGAGAGACGATTTGAGAAAATGCATATTATAGGAGATGAAACTTCAAATTCCGTCCCAAATAAAAAATTAATTTTTTTATTACATCGGACGGATCTTTTACTCGTCCCAAATAAAAAAATTGATCGGACGGAACTTCAAGTTCCGTCCCAAAAAAGAAATTGTTTTTTTTTTCATTTTTAACCTTGAAGTTAGTTCCTTCCCGAAGTTAGTTCCGTCCCATTCATGGGAAGGAACTTGAAGTTCCGTCCCATGGATTTTTTTTTTTTTTTTGCCTCCGACGGATCTTCAAGTTCCATCTGAACTTAATTTTTTTTTTTTCTTCTGCAGGATGGAACTTAGAGTTCCGTCTGATCATATTTTATTTTTGATTGCTATATTATAGCATTTCACCACTGCTGTAAACAAGACTTTGCTATATGTATTATATGAATATTGCTATTTTTTAGCAATCACGACTGTAGATGCTCTTAGAGGGATTAAATTGTTCATATTTTACAAGTCCGTAAAATGCAATAAATTTTAAACGTATCCATTTTTTTGGTGCACGTACTAACTATATATGGCATTTTTCTGTTATCTAATCACAACCATCACGGCCGACTGTGAATGAGTACGATGACCAGTTCCTCTTCACTTTCCTTGGATCGATATGACAAGAACGATCGTTAATTCTTTAACAATAGACTCGGTCTTTCTTCTTATTGCTTTCCTTTCTGGAGACACAATTAGGTACCCAATATACAGGGATGCATCATTTTTACCGTTTATTGTTTAAATTTCTTTAATTAATTAGATTATTAAGAGCCAAGGTAGGAAGCAATAACAAACATTAGTTGCTGTAAATGAGAAGTGAAAAGTGTAAATGAACGTAGCATAATGATTCAAAAACTTTATAATATAAAATTTAGAGTAGAACTTCAAAGTAAGTTCACCTCAAACAACCTGAATACATCACTATGGCCGGCGTAAAATCAGTAACTAAGAAGCAAAAGAAAATTAATTGCAATAAAATTTATATAGTTAAACAGGTGAATGTGGCTCAGCTTTGAAGGGTCATGATTCTTTAGAGCATAATGAACATCTCTGAAATGCTCATATTGACATAGCAACTTATAACCAACATAATATAGCGTCATGAACAACAAAATTCTAAAGTAATTCAATTAAAATTTTTCCATTCTAATCTACCAATTAATTTATTTACACCACATTAACATACAATTCATTCTATGGTTTTCTACAACTAGCAATCTTGTCACCACAACATCCATCAAAATTTCACAATTAGGAACCATTAAACTACAAAAGATTAACCATAACACTTATGCATGAATTCTATACTATTTAGAAAATAAGAAGAAACACCTACCTTATAGAAGAATATTAGAAGCAACTTCCTTCACAAAATCTCCCCAACAACCACAAAAGCAAAGCACAAATCCTCATCAAAAGTCAACAGTAAGCCCAAAAAAATCGAAACGCCTCACTCCGAAACCTGGCTCTCTGCTCTCTCTCTTCTCACTGTTGCTTTTGTTTGATTTGGATATGTGAAGAATGGTTAGGCTTAGGGTTACATTTATGAATAATTAGGTAGTTAATAGCACACTACCCCTACTCTCTGTCCCCACCACCCCACTTCTAATGACTTGGTCAAAAGCAAACCCCAAGTTCACACATCAGGCCCTAGGTGTGCACAATGCACGCGTGCACGTGCACGTGCTTGTGTACACCATACAAATTAATTATTTCCACTATTTTTTAAATTAAAGCATATGTTTATATATAATATGCATATAAATAAGGATAGTCAATCCTCACATTTTGTTTCGCATATAAACAAGCACGACAGTTGTATGACGTGCCCACAGTTTCCTTGCGACAGAATTAGATTTGGTATGGACTTGAAGTCGCTGTGATGGGTTGTCACAAAATTGAAGAGCTTTCATTAACACATATTGTATTGTAATTATTTATTTCCGTTGTGCTATTGTAAAAGAACAATGTTGTAATTGAAAAGTTTTAAATTCCCTGTATTTTTGGACGAAGTTGAAGTAAAAGATCATGTTGGTGCTAAGAATTACCTGTGTTTGGAATTCGAGGCGTTACAGCCATGGAGTTGGCTCGTGCCAACCTGTCGATATGTGTTTTTTCGTTTGGTAGTGCTGTTTTTGGCCATTACCTACACCGGCGTTCTTATACTGCCGGTAAAGGCTGTCATTTTTTTTTGCTGAAAGCTACACCGGCGCTTGTAAAAATGCCGGTGTAGATATATTTTTTTAAAAAAAAATTCTTCATCCCAACTAAATCCAGCATCTTTAACAGTAAAAGAAAATGAAAATTTCCAGTATCTAAGCATGTTTGTCTATTAATTCTTCATCCAACTAAATCATGATGTTTCCGGCTCAAAGAGAAACCTGCACACAGGTTTGTTCAGCCCAATTATTGTACAGATTTGGATTTTGGTATACAGCATCCTTAGATGACAGTAACCCATTTTGGTAAAAAAGCATGCTAAGATGACAATCAGATGGTTAATATCCAGCATCTTTAACAGTAAATTGTAGAACCAATTGTTCAGATGCATGAATTCAGCATCTTTGACAGTAAAAGAAAATGAAAATTTTCAGTATCTAAGCATATATGTTTCTCTATTAATTCATCATCCCAACTAAATCATGATGTTTGTGGCTCCAAAAGAAACCTGCACAAGGTTTGTTTAGCCCAATTCTTGTACAGATTTGGAGGATTTTGGTATACAGCCAGCATCCTTAGTTGACAATTAACACATTTTGGTAAAAAAATCATGCTAAGATGACAATCAGATGCATGCGATCGGTTTCTTTAACAGTAAAAGGAAATGAAAATTTCCAGTATCTAAGCATATATGTTTCTCCTTTAATTCTTCATCCCAACTAAATCATAATGTTTGTGGCTCCAAAAGAAACCTGCACAATGTTTGTTCAGCCCAATTCTTGTACAGATTTGGAGGATTTTGGTATACATACAACATCCTTAGTTGACAGTGAACCCATTTTGGTAAAAAAGTCATGCTAAGATGGCAATCAGATGCATGAATTTAGCTACTTTAACAGTAAAAGAAAATAAAAATTTCCAGTATATAAGCATATATGTTTCTCTATTAATTCTTCATCCCAACTAAACCATTGATGTTTGTGCCTCCAAAAGAAACCTGCACAAGGTTTGTTCCGCCCAATTCTTGTACAGATTTGGAGGATTTTGGTATACAGCCAGCATCCTTAGTTGAAAGTCAACCCATTTTGGTAAAAAAATCATGCTAAGATGACAATCAGATGCATGCGATCAGTTTCTTTGACAGTAAAAGAAAATGAAAATTTCCAGTATTTAAGCATATATGTTTCTCCATTAATTCATCATCTCAACTAAATCATGATGTTTGTGGCTCCAAAAGAAACCTGCACAAGGTTTGTTCAGCCCAATTCTTGAATAGATTTGGAGGATTTTGGTATACAACCAGCATCCTTAGTTGACAGTCAACCCATTTTGGTAAAAAAATCATGCTAAGATGGCAATCAGATGCATGAATTCAGTTTCTTTAACAGTAAAAGGAAATGAAAATTTCCAATATCTAAGCATATATGTTTCTCCATTAATTCTTCATCCCAACTAAACCATTGATGTTTGTGGCTCCAAAATAAACCTGCACAAGGTTTGTTCAGCCCAATTCTTGTACAGATTTGGAGGTTTTTGGTATACAGCCAACATCCTTAGTTGACAGTTAACCCATTTTGTTAAAAAAAACATGCTAAGAAGGCAATCAGATGCATGAACTCAGATTCTTTAACAGTAAAAGAAAATGAAAATTTCCAGTATCTAAGCATATATGTTTCTCTATTAATTCTTCATCTCAACTAAACCATTGATGTTTGTGGCTCCAAAAGAAACCTGCACAAGATTTGTTCAGCCCAATTCTTGTACAGATTTGGAGGATTTTGGTATACATGCAGCATCCATCTTTGACAGTCAACACATTTTGGGGAAAAAATCATGCTAAGATGACAATCAGATGCATGAATTCAGTTTCTTTAACAGTAAAAGGAAATGAAAATTTCCAGTATCTAAGCATAAATGTTTCTCTATTAATTCTTCATTCCAACTAAATCATGATGTTTGTGGCTCCAAAATAAACGGGCACAAGGTTTGTTCAGCCCAATTCTTGTACAGATTTGGAGGATTTTGGTATACAACCAGCATCCTTAGTTGACAGTCAACCCATTTTGGTAAAAAAATTATGCTAAGATGGCAATCAGATGCATGAATTCAGTTTCTTTAACAGTAAAAGGAAATGAAAATTTTCAGTATCTAAGCATATATGTTTCTCCATTAATTCTTCATCCTAACTAAACCATTGATGTTTGTGGCTCCAAAATAAACCTGCACAAGGTTTGTTCAGCCCAATTCTTGTACAGATTTGGAGGATTTTGGTATACAGCCAGCATCCTTAGTTGACAGTTAACCCATTTTGGTAAAAAAACATGCTAAGAAGGCAATCAGATGCATGAACTCAGATTCTTTAACAGTAAAAGAAAATGAAAATTTCCAGTATCTAAACATATATGTTTCTCTATTAATTCTTTATCCCAACAAATCATGATGTTTGTGGCTCCAAAATAAACCTGCACAAGGTTTTTTCTGCCCAATTCTTGTACAGATTTGGAGGATTTTGGTATACATACAGCATACTTTGTTGACAGTGAACCCATTTTGGTAAAAAAATCATGCTAAGATGCCAATCGGATGCATGAATTCAGCATCTTTAACAGTAAATTGTTCCATGGTCATACCTAGTAATACCAATCTCAAGAACCAATCTCAAGAATCTCAAGAACCAATCTCAAGTAGCAAGCTAAATTAGAGAGTTAGGAAAAATTGTAGAACCAATCTCAAGAACATACCAACTACATCATCCTAGGGTTTGTGTAGAAATTTCAAAAACAAAAATTTTAAAAATAAAACGATTCAGAAATTTCAAGAACAAACCTAGGGTTTGTGTCAATTGAAGGAGCGACGGCAGGGGAGGGGGGCGACGAGGGGGGGAAAGGGCGACGGCGGGGGAGGGGGCGGCGATTGATGAATCCAATAATATCCACATTTAGGAGCAATAATCTTAATGCAATTAGACATTTAAATGCTCTATATGTGGTAATTTACTCTTCTTTTCTCTTTTCTATAGGAAACAGCCTAAAAGCAGCTAAACGAAGCAGATTCAAGGCTAATACAGACTGAGAGGATGATACACAGGGAGCTGCAGGACACAAGTCGACTGGTCCTCAAAGACAGTCGACTGAACAGAGGAGTATGAAATCCCGAAGCTACGCAGTACAATCGACTTACTCCAAAGACAGTCGACTTGACGGAGTGATTGTGAGTCTACAGATGTCTCGACACAGTCGACTGATTCCAAAACCAGTCGACTGGTATTCAGCGGAGTTAAAAGATAAAGATAGTTTAAGATCCATCCTAAACCAAATCCGAATCAAATGGAAGTTATCCAAACCCGGGTTATCTACAAATACCAACTCACCAACAATCAAAGTTAAAGAACCGAGATTGGCAAGTAAGAAGATGGACTCAGTCCTATGCGTGAAGAGATAAGAAATCAACAACTTGATATCTGCAGACAAGGACAAAAGAAACTATAATAAAGAGAGAATCATCTACCATCAGGGGGACCATCGACCAGCAAGCATCAAGAGACCAGCATCAAAGAAGGAGGAGAAGAAGTCGACTGCTGATTGGGCTCAATTTCAACATCATACAAATCAGTGTTCTTCTGTTCTTCCTTTTACTTTTTATTTTTATTATAGAGTCATGAATTCTATTTTATTAATCAATAAAGGTTGTATTATGTGCAACTAATTTCATAGTTGGGTAGATTGAAACCATAGTCAGGTAATGCTGATATTCCTCTCAATGCTACTCTATTACTTATTGATTAAACCTGATTGTATTGGTATAGATTTATAATATGAATCAAACTTGTTCAGAAGTTCTAAGAGCAGCCGACTGAGAGTGACAGCAAGTCGACTGCCATACAGAACCTGAGATTATCAAGTTTGCGTATTATAAAACTGAATTTGTTATATGAGCATAGAGACGACCCGTATCTCGTGCCCATAACTTGTAACACAGGAATCTTTAGGGGTCTTGGTTTAATCAACTTGAAGGATCTAGATCTGATACCAATTTCTAGAACTTTAAGTGTTTGTTCGTTTCCATTGTTCCTATGTTTTCCTTAAGTGCAACTTAGTAGATATCATGCTAAATACTTAAGGAAAGAAACGAATTAGAGTAGATACCATGCCTAATTCTTGGCTTAGGAAAATATTAACTTTAAGGAGTAGATACCATGCCCTTAAAGGAACAAACATGAGTAATTGGAGTAGTATAGAAGGTGACTGAGCATTATTGACTATAGGTGAAAATCAAAGCCCAACTACTTTAATAGATATTCGTTACTCAAATTGTGATGCTACTTAATTTAGATTTTTATCTTTTCATTTCCTTTCAATCAGACTTTTAGAACAAAACTTTATGATTTGCATTTTCTTTTGTTTTATTGATTAGTGAGTTAAGTACTACAATCTCTGTGGGATCGATCCTTGCTCTTCACTACGCTTCTATAAAACGATTCGTACACTTGCGAGGTTTTAATTTGTGTCTAGTTTATCTACTTATTTTGATAACTGGATTTCACAACAAGTTTTTGGCGCCGCTGCCGGGGATTGTTTAGTATTTTAACTTGCAAAATCAATAAAAATCTTTCTCTTTTCTTTTTTTTTTCTTTTCTTATATTTTCTTTTAGATTACATTCTGCAGATTCAGATAAGTCGACTGTATCCAAGGATCAGTCGACTGTACAGAGGATTTTTCCAAAAGCAACAATGGGGGAGAAAGTACCAAATCGAGTACCAATGCAAGACAAATTCACTTCGAAGAATATTAAGCAACCTTCTTGCATAGCTTATCAACCTAATGTCACAGGAAATATGCATCTATCACCTCAATTACTCACCATGGTTCCTCACTTCAGTGGCAGACTAGACGAGGATCCTCATATACATTTGCAAGATTTCTTTGATCTTTGCAGAACACAAAGTGTCCAAGGGCTTACCCCTGAACAAATCAGGTTAATCTTGTTTCCATTTTCTTTAAAACTTAATGCTAAATTATGGTATAATTCTTTGGAACCAGGATCAATTCAATCATGGGAGCAATTGGCAACAAAATTCTTGAAAGAATTCTTTCCAGCTCAGAAAACTAGACAACTAAAAAGGCTACTCTTCCAACAAAAAGATGGTGATTTATTCTTCGAGGCATGGAAGGACTTCAAGAACAAGCTTCTCAAGTGTCCTACGCACAACATACCTAAGGATGATCAGGTACAAGTATTTTATGAGGGTTTAAATGACACTAACAAAGCAATTGTCGATTCAGCTTGCAACGGAATCTTGATGAGGAAGAGTGGTGAGGAGGCCATCGAACTATTTGAAGAACTCAGCGAGAACTCACAGCAATTCTCAACAAGGGGAAGAGGCCTTTCGAAAAAACAGGGAGTTTACGAAATTTCTAGCAATAATAACATGCAACTAGAAATGGAAACCATGAACAAAAAGATTGATATGCTTGTTAATGTAATTTCAACGTTGGGTGGCATAAAAAACCAACCAAAAAAAATTTGTTCAATTTGTTCTCATTCTGATCATACAACTAATACATATCCCATGTCTTCTTTCGCAGATCAGGAGTACGTAAACTACGTAGGACAGGGAATGTACCCGCCCCAGAACAACCCTTTTTCAAACATGTATAACCCAGGGTAGCGAAACCATCCAAATTTCTCATGGAGCAATAATCAAAACCATCAAGGCAATCAATTCGCACAAGGGCATACGCAGCAATTCCAAATTGGGAATAAGTTTGATCGGCCGGTACAAGAACAGAAAAAGTTGGATTTCGAATCCACCGTTCTTCAATTGCTCCAACAGCAACATCAAACAAGCAACCAACAAGGGGAGGCCATTCAGAAATTAGAGACTTAAATTGGTCAAATTGCTAAGGAGTTAAGTGAAAGAAAGGCCGGAGAACTCCCATCACAAACCATACCAAACCCTAGAGGACAAGAACAGCTCCAATCGGTGACAACACTAGAGGACGAGATTGAGTTTAAAATGTTTGATGCACCAAAATTACCACACGATGATCATGAATGTTATAATGTTGATGTGGTTCAGAAAATTTGTGACCAAACATTTCAGGAACATGGTGTTGATCCATTACAAGCAACAATTACACACCCTCTAATACTATCTCAAGTGGAACAGGAATATGATGATTGGAGGATTGCAGAGAAAATACATACCCTTGGAAATGAAAAATCATATGCAGGTAAGTTTGCACATGTGGTTGAAAATCTTGTGTCTAATAATACTTTTGTTTCTTCTTTTACCAGGACACCAGATGTGGAGCTAAAGCCACTACATGAACACTTGAAGTATGAATATTTGGGGGAAAACCAGACATTACCTGTGACAGTTGCTACAAACTTAAGGATGCAGGAAGAAGAGAAGTTGCAGGGAGTCTTGCAAGAACACAAGGGTGCATTAAGGTGGACCATTGCAGATAGGCTTATGTCAAGATGGTACGGTCCGTACATTGTTGCAAAGGTTTCCCCACATGGAACGTTGGAGAAAAAATCAAACGTTCAAAGGTGAATGGGCATAGTGGGAAACCTTATAATAAGATGAGTTTTGAGCCGCGAGCCATTCAATACATTGCATAAACTCATCAAGTCTAGCTGAAGACAAGAAACGCAGCGCTTATTGGGAGGCAACCCAATTTTTCAGGGGAGTACCTACACTCTCTATTTATTTATTTCTTTAATCATTTTTTCTTTACTTTATTTTCTTTCCTTCAAACTGGGTGGTAACACATGCCTATTTTAAGTTTTTGTGCACACATCAGGACAATGTTCCATCTAAGTTTGGGGGTAGTTATTTACATTTGGAGTCTTTTGATTTTAACCATTCCAACATTGAATGATTTGAGCTCAGTTACTATAGGTAGAGAGTGGAGAACAAATATTAATTGTGGTCTTTATCGTTAAAAATGTTAATAACTTTTCATATGGATCATACTTGAAACTTTTATTCATATGGTCATGTCAATTCGACGAATCTTGAAAGAGAATAGCAAGTTCAACTGTGAGTAAACTTAAATACACAAATTGTGAGTTTTGAGCCTTATTTATTTTATTTGTGAGAGAATCATACACTTGAAGATTTCAGTTGACTGCATTCTTGAGGTGAACTAGAACTTAGTTTTGCTACTTTTCGAAACTTATTTTTGGTTTTTGCATAAAAACTTGGAAATGATTAAGGCACCTAAGATTCTACGACCAAAGACAAATAGCCTACCCAACATCAATTATCCACTAGTTACCCCTTTGAAGCCTATAAAAGCCTTTTTATATGTAAAACACATCATCCTTAACCACGCCTAGATGAATAGGTTACCTTACCAATATCTATTGAGTTAGTAGAGCAAGAATTGTAAAAGAGATGTGGTATGTCAAGGTGAAGGGGATGAAAATATAAAGAAAAATTGGAGGATTTGTCATATAAAAAAAAATGAAAAGTTGTAAATTGCTGAGTTGTGGATGGGGGAAAGGTGTTGGTAGAAATAAAGATAGGCCTGTGATATATGGCCTTAAATATTATGTGCCAAAAAAAAAAAAAATCTCTTAGAACAATGCAAGTTGCTCTACTAATTCTTTAGAAATTTTGTATTCCTTTTTCCCTTCAATTGTTTAAACCCTCACCCATGGCCCCATTACAACCTATATAAAGACCTTTTGATCCAAGTAGCGTGCAAATCAATGGTGTGAAGATGTAGTAGCAAGATCAAGCATATGGTTTCATCCAAGTAATGATAAATTGTCACGAGATCTAATTTGAATGTCCCATGTCAATGAGAGCTATATTTTTTTGGGAGTGTATGCCATGGTGAGATTTTGGAGTTGAAATATAGTTGAGCTTGCTAACCTTAATCATGATTATGTTGCAGAGGCATTGGCCTCACTATTATTTGATATTCAAGTTAAGTATTCTTGTGAATAAGTGATTAACATTTGAATTACAACTTTTTAGACCTATCTTAATGCTTGTTCTAACCTTGACACCTAATGTAGCAAGTTCTCTGAGGTAAATGTTGGAAGGGTAAAGATGTTCAAGAGATGATTGTAGTTTAATTTTGTTTGAGGACAAGCAAAAGCTAAGTTTGGGGGTATTTGATGAATCCAATAATATCCACATTTAGGAGCAATAATCTTAATGCAATTAGACATTTAAATGCTTTATATGTGGTAATTTACTCTTCTTTTCTCTTTTCCATAGGAAATAGCCTAAAAGAAGCTAAACGAAGCAGATTCAAGGCTAATACAGACTGAGAGGATGATACACAGGGAGCTGCAGGACACAAGTCGACTGGTCCTCAAAGACAGTCGACTGAACAGAGGAGTATGAAATCCCGAAGCTACGCAGTACAGTCGACTTACTCCAAAGACAGTCGACATGACGGAGTGATTGTGAGTCTATAGATGTCTCGACACAGTCGACTGATTCCAAAACCAGTCGACTGGTATTCAGCGGAAATAAAAGATAAAGATAGTTTAAGATCCATCCTAAACCAAATCCGAATCAAATGGAAGTTATCCAAACCCGGGTTATCTGCAAATAATAACTCACCAACAATCAAAGTTAAAGAACCGAGATTGGCAAGTAAGAAGATGGACTCAGTCCTATGCGTGAAGAGATAAGAAATCAGGAACTTGATATCTGCAGACAAGGACAAGAGAAACTATAATAAAGAGAGAATCATCTACCATCAGGGGGACCATCGACCAGCAAGCATCAAGAGACCAGCATCAAAGAAGAAGGAGAAGAAGTCGACTGCTGATTGGGCTCAATTTCAACATCATACAAATCAGTGTTCTTTTGTTCTTCCTTTTACTTTTTATTTTTATTGTAGAGTCATGAATTCTATTTTATTAATCAATAAAGGTTGTATTATGTGCAACTAATTTCATAGTTGGGTAGATTGAAACCATAGTAGGGTAATGCTGATATTCCTCTCAATGCTACTCTATTACTTATTGATTAAACCTGATTGTATTGGTATAGATTTATAAATATGAATCAAACTTGTTCAGAAGTTCTAAGAGCAGCCGACTAAGAGTGACAGTAAGTCGACTGCCATACAGAACCTGAAATTATCAAGTTTGCGTATTATAAAACTGAATCTGTTATATGAGCATAGAAACGACCCGTATCTCGTGCCCATAACTTGTAACACAAGAATCTTTAGGGGTTCTTGATTTAATCAACTTGAAGGATCTAGATCTGATAGCAATTTCTAGAACTTTAAGTGTTTGTTCGTTTCCATTGTTCCTATATTTTCCTTAAGTGCAACTTAGTAGATATCATGCTAAATACTTAAGGAAAGAAACGAATTAGAGTAGATACCATGCCTAATTCTTGGCTTAGGGAAACATTAACTTTAAGGAGTAGATACCATGCCCTTAAAGGAACAAACATGAATAATTGGAGTAGTATAGAAGGTGACTGAGCATTATTGACTATAGGTGGAAATCAAAGCCCAACTACTTTAATAGATATTCGTGACTCAAATTGTGATGCTACTTAATTTAGATTTTTATCTTTTCATTTCCTTTCAATCAGACTTTTAGAACAAAACTTTATGATTTGCATTTTCTTTTGTTTTATTGATTAGTGAGTTAAGTACTACAATCTCTGTGGGATCGACCCTTGCTCTTCACTACGCTTCTATAAAACGATTCGTACACTTGCGAGGTTTTAATTTGTTTCTAGTTTATCTACTTATTTAGATAGCTGGATTTCACAACAGCGATGGTAGAAGGGTGGTGACGATGCGAGTGAGAGAGAGAGAGGGTTGGGGAGGCTTGCAGTGACGACGGGAGTGAGAGAGTGGACGACGGAGGACGACGGAGCATGGGGACGACGATGGAGGGCACAGCGACGGTGGCCACGACATAGGCGGGAGAGCGCGAGGGAGAGGGGAAAAAAATTTGGGTTTTTTTTGAATGGTATAGGGTTTGGGGGAAATTTATTCCAAACCCTATACCGGCGTTTGTAGTTAAACGCTGGTGAATATGGCCTTCACCGGCGTTTTAATATAAAACGCCGGTGAATACCATAATTCCCCGGCGTTTTATAGAGGCCGCCAGCGTATAACCATCCAATTTGATGCCCCATTCATGGTCTCTTCCTACCCCGGCGTTTCTGGCAAAACGCCGGGGAATATACGCCGGTAAATCCATCGTGTGTTGTAGTGGGAGATGGAGCAGGGAGAGACTGTAACATTCTGAATTTTTATTTATAAGAGTTTGAGATTTTACATGTTTTGCACGTATGATTTCATATGTATTTTTCTAGAGACAAATATTTTCTTCATAGCCTAAGCTATTAATTATTCTCCTTGTTTCCTAAAAGATCTATTTTTAAAGCCTAAATAAAATCCTATGCCTAATTCTAGCCATTATAATTAATTTATTAATTAATTCTCTTGAGCCTATGGTCTTTTGGCCCATTAGTGAGCCCAATTAATTTAAATTCTCTTTTAATTACCCCAACTTGTAATATAGACCAACTTAATTAACAATTAATTAAAAGTGCATGAACAAAATTCTGTAGGGATACTAGTTTGCATGTGCATTGCACTTGCACGTGCAAATGCACCTTTGGGAGTAGGCCGGATAGTGTAAAGAGAGAGGGAGAGATGGGAGTAGTGGTGAGGTGGTTATCTCATTCAAGGGTGATTGCTACAACTCCCAAACTCATCCTAGTCTTTGATACTTAACTATTTTGACTAATCCTAGCCATTCAATCCACTCAAAAATGTGTATAAATACCCCTCTCATTTACTCATTTTTCCACTTGAAAAAGAAAGAAACATAAAGAGTTAGAAAAAGATTGAGAGAAAGTGAGAGAAAGATTGAGTGTGTGGACCTTTGGAGGCTGGCCAAATCGACAAGAAGAAGGGGAGCTCGGGTTCCATCAAGCACAAGGAGGTGAAAGCAATTTGCGGCTCGATCTAGGAGGAGAAGGATCGCTCTTTGTTCAAGGAGATTTCTAGGAGTTCTTTTTTTTGTTTCTTCAAATAGGTGGGCAATTTTCTCTAACTTCTAAGTAGTATCATGCTAGGTGGTGTGCTAATCATGCTAGAATAAATAAGTGAAAATATTGCTCTTTGATAATACCATGATTAAGGTGAAAATAGAACATATGTGAAATTGCATGAACAAGTAAATTTGATTGAATGATATGTTTGTTGTTGTGATATTTTGATATTAATCTAGCATGCTAAATTAGAATAAATGTTTCTCCATGTCGAAATATTCGTGTATGTGGGAAAAGTGCAATTTAAGAAGTATGCTTATGTGAAAAATACAAATGGTGAGAATCTCCATGTTATTAAAATAAGATTGATTAGTAAATTATGCATGTTTATGGCTAGTATGATTGTTACTAAATAATTCTAAAAGCTGTATGTTATTTGTTGGAAAAATGAACATTTTTTTATTTAGGCCAAATTCAAGAAATGATCATTTTGTGTGTAAATCAAAAGGGAGGAAGAAAAACTCATTAGTCTAATAAAGAAGAACTAAAATATGATTGGAAGAAACCAAGAAAAATGTCTCTTTGAAAAGAAAATTGTTAATAGAACATTATGTGATTTTTTTTTATGTACAATTGTAGAAAAAAGAGAGGTACTTTATATGGAAAATGAGAGTTAAGTGGTAGTTTGAAAATCTTGAGTTACTGTATAAGTTCCAAATTTCGGACTTTAGTTAGTGAACAGTCGACCGTATATGTCTTAACAGTCGACTGTCCAGACTGTTTATTTTCGAGTTTTAAATCATCACAAAACAGTCGACTGTCCTGACTATTTTAATTTTCGAGTTTTAATCCTCGCAGAGCAGTCGACCGACTGTGCTTTAACAGTCGACTGTCCTGACGATTTAATTGATATCCAGATTTCATGAGAAAAATTTTCTATAACCCTTGGCCTAGTGTAAAGGAGAAATTGAGACTTTCGCAAGAAAGAACTTATTATAAATTGTTAGTTCAAAGTATTTTGGATAAAGAAAAGTGTATTGTTTAAAGGAGTTCGAAAAGAGATTTTTGATAAAAAGGAAAATTGAAAATATGAATGTTTGATTTAGTATTGGCCAAAGAGAATAAGAGAATGATGTGGAAAAAATGAATTATGAATGTGACAAGTTAGAAAATGAATTTATTTGTCTTATGCATAAAATTAAGCATGAAAGTAAAATCAAATATCCTGATGATATGAAAAGTCTTATGAATATGAATACACAAATGCTATGGACATGAAATGAGATTTTGAACTAGAGGGTAGCTAAAATCCTATTACCAGCAATTGTATGAATTAAAATTGTAAAGTTGAATTATTGAGATGAAAGACCAAGTTGGTCATGTTGTTGATTAAGACCGGTATAGAGGAAAGAGTTAACTCTAGGGGTTGATTTTATTCATGATTCAAATAAACTAAGGATTTAGATACATAGTTGTGATGTGACGAAAGTGAGAGAAAAACACGAGTATGAGAGCCATCGGATTGGCGGTGTGAGAGTGATTCACAGACAACCTGCTTGATGCGTCATGACATGGTGTGAGCACTACTCCGGAATTATCGTCCCGATGGCGATGCTTGTGGGGTATTTGGCGACTACGGGTGGTGCCATCGTTCCATGGTGGAGGTTGAATTATCCATAGTCTGCCTGCTTGATGCGTCATGTCAGTGCGTGGGATTTCCCTCCAGAATGCTTGGACATGGGCTCGTAGATCGTAGAACATCTAGGATACTTACCGTAGTCACTGTAGTAGTTTAATTCATGGCGAGGGATTGAACCCTATAACTTGAAGTACGATTAAGGGCTTGCCCTCGGACCTATGTAGTATGGGATGCATAGAATCCGAATAAGTGCGCGTTAGTGTCATATAACATAATAACTGCATTAAGGACTAAGTGCACAATACAACACGACATCTATAGAATAGTCCCCGTAGTTTTGCTTGTGACATGTGTGTGTTTTCTAAGTAAGAGAAAATTGATATTTTATATCCTTGCGTCAGTTGAATGAACTGATGAGCCCACAGTTTCTATGCAAGGTAAAGAGATTGACAAGAATAAGTATGCAAGCTGCTTAAAGAATGTTTCAAGTGTTGTACATTTTATTCATGTAATTATTGTAATTTTCTTCTGCTGTTTAAATGAAATTTAAAGATGTAACTCTGATGTAATAAAAGTTTTAAATTTCCTTCTAACATTGTACGAAGAGAAGTGTAAAGATCCAGTGAAACTTCGAATTCAGTCTGTTTTGGAATTCGGGGTGTTACAGAGACAACTGGTGTAGAGGCAGAGTTCCTGTAGGGGGTGCGGAAGCGAAGGGGAATGAGGTCGTTGGAATATCCCCCCCCCCCACAGCTACATCTACCAGGGGGATCCTTGACTCCTCCTCTTTGTTTTTTTAGTAGTTTTTGTTTAGTTGCTCTTTTGTATGTGCCTAATAGCGGATTGGCCACCACTATGTGTATTTCAATACCTTCAATTGGAATCAAAAACTATTTTGGTATTTAATACTTGTGTTCATCCATGTCGACGACTGTGTTTTATGTGTTGGATTTGAACTTTTTAGTTTTCACATCTCTAGTAGCTCTGATTACCACTGTTGTTGTGACCCCCAGCAATTTCCCTCTAGCAGGTCATTGTTTATGTTGGGAGCGATCCCCGTGATGGCAAGACTAAACGTCTCCATACTTGGCTACGAGTGGTAGAGTTGGGGCTTTTTTGCTTGCAGGAGAAGTTGTTCAAGGAGAAAGTGGAGCTCGGCCACTTGAGCACTAGGTGGAACAACGAAGAGCGCAGTTTTGATAATTTCCCACGAGAGACATCTCTGCCCGATGCGGAGGGACATGCAACGAAGAGATTCCTTTTGCTGAGACGGTCGCCGGAAGGGACTTAAAGATTAAATTCCTTCGTCGGTCTTTGCTTGAGGCTACAACCGAGAGGAATGAGTTGAAGAACGTGGTGCTTGAGAAAAGCTTGAAAGTTTCTCATCTTAAAGGGGTCGTCCCCAAATTCTCGCAAGAGACTCACCCGGACTGTTCAGCTTGCATTCGTTGGAAGATTAGAGTGAAGGTTGTCCATCTTAAGGAGAGGCTTATCGAGCAGGAGGTGGAGATCCATCAGTTGGAGTGGCTTATTGAGGGGACTAGGATGAGGAGCACTTCTTGCTCTCGTGATGAGATAATTCAGGGGAGGTCATGCCATGAATTAGCTTTATGTTCGCATGGGATTTAGAGGAATCCGAGAGATGCCCAGAGCGGAGTAGCTGGTTCATCAACTGCTACCTCGAATGGAGGGGAAGCGCGCATTGGTGGCCACGTGGCTCAGGCTCAATCTACATGTTTGTTCTACCTTTCAGATGGTTTGAAAGATCGAGGTGGATTTCGGTAGCCAGGGGGTTGCAGGTAGGGATGCAAATGAATCAAGCTATTTGCGAGCTATTCGGCTCGAGCTCGGTCAAAGCTCGGATCGAACCGAGCTCGAGCTCAAAATCGAGCTCGTTTCGTAAACGAGCCGAGCTCGAGCTTTATTTTTTTATTTTTAGGCTAAGCTCGTGAGCTATTCGGCTCGAATATGGTCAAAGCTCGGTCAAAGCTCGGCTTGAACCGAGCTCGAGCTGAGCTCAAAATTGAGCTCGTTTCGTAAACGAGCCGAGCTCAAGCCTGAAGGTATTCGGCTCGGCTCGGCTTGATTGCAGCCCTAGTTGCAGGCTACGCGTGTCCCTTAATAGGAATATCCCTTACCATGGAAGAGTGGAGATGACTCTGAGGGAGACTTGTAATTTTGTTGAATGCTTCTTATGAACTTGTATTTAGATGTTGATGTGAAATAAAAATAATTTCATGTTGATGTGAAATAAAAAAAATTCTAAGTGTTCAGGCATTGTCTCCTTGTGTTTAGAGTAGTTGTGACAACTCTAGTAGAAGGCTAGACTTTTTGCACTCTTATTGTGACAAGTTGTAGGAGTATCCTTCGAGAGGGGCTTGGCCCCATTTGTTAACCGTGGTGGCTATCATGTGGCTATAGCTTGTTCTGAATGGCGGGTTAAGCTCTAACTTGATTGGTTGTGTGTTGCTAAATAATTTTTGTGCCAGGGGTGTAAACTTCGGGCTTTTTTTTAGCATTTTAGGAGTAGATCAAGTGATGAGGTGTGACTTTGAACGGGTTGACAGCGAGTTTTGTGAGCAATCGAATGGTGAGACATGCCCCCACACACTTACTCGGTGACAAATGTCTTAGAGCGACTCTAAGAACCATGAGTATGGACCCTGCACTTGTCCGAGGTTGTTTTGGGACGAGATTGAATGGCGAGGCATGCCTGCCCTTGCTCAGTGACAAGTGTCTAGAGTGACTCTAAGAACCATGAGTATGGACTTAGAACAGCTTGACGATGAGTTTTTAGAGCAATCGAATAGCGAGGCGTGCCTCGCACATTTACTCAGTAGTAAGTGGGCAGAGCCACTCTCAAGGGGCATTTGGTATTTGGTAATATACCAGGGAATCTAAGATTAACCTCTAGATTACCTGGTTTGGTAAGATATGTGATACAGTCCGAATTCTAAATGAAACTGAATTCGAAGTTCCACAGGATCTTTACCCTTCTCTTCGTACAATTTTACAGGGAATTAACACTACAACACATGTGCGATTTACCGGCGTATATTCCTCGGTGTTTTACCATTCGAGTCGGGGTAGGGAGGGACCAGGAATGGGGCGTCAGATTGGATGGTTATACACCGGCGGCCTCTATAAAATGCCGGTGAATCATGATATTCGCCGGCATTTTATTTATAAATGCCGGTGAAGGGTATTATTCACCGGCGTTTTAATAACACACGCCGGGGAATATAGAGATACAATCACCGGCGTTTGTAATTTAAAACGCCGGTGAATTAACTGAGATAAATCCCCGCGTACCCTAACATTTCGCTTGCTAATTTCCCAAATCCAATTTTCACGCCTTCGTTTTCCCTCCTCCCTCTCTCTATTTCGCGCGCTTCGCCTCCGTCCCTTCGTCATCTTCGACAGCCCAATTCGATTTCCCTCATCCCTCTCTCTATTTCGCGGTGAATTTGCGATCGAAAACCACCGCTCATCGCCCCGCACTCTCTCTATCTCCTACGCCACCGCTCATCGTCCTGCTCGTCGCCCCCCTCTCTCTTCGGTAATTTCTCTTGATTTCTCTCCTTTTCACTGTCAAAGAGGCTGAATTCATGCATCTGATTGTCATCTTAGCATGATTTTTTTACCAAAGTAATGGGTTCACTGTCAACTAAGGATGCTAGCTGTATACCAAAATCCTCCAAATCTGTACAAGAATTGGGTAAGAACAAACCTTGTGCAGGCTTCTTTTGTAGCCACAAACATCAATGGTTTAGTTGGGATGAAGAATTAATAGAGAAACATATATGCTTAGATAGCGGAAATTTTCATTTTTTTTTGCTGTTAAAGAAGCTGAATTCATGCATCTCATTGCCATCTTAGCATGATTTTTTTACCAAAATGGGTTCACTGTCATCTAAGGATACAGTATGTATACCAAAATCCTCCAAATCTGTACAAGAATTGGCTGAGAACAAACCTTGTGCAGGCTTCTTTTGTAGCCACAAACATTAATGGTTTAGTTGGGGTGAAGAATTAATAGAGAAACATATATGCTTAGATACCGGAAATTTTCATTTTCTTTTACTGTTAAAGAAGCTGAATTCATGCATCTCATTGCCATCTTAGCATGATTTTTTTACCAAAGTAATGGGTTCACTGTCAACTAAGGATGATGTATGTATACCAAAATCCTCCAAATCTGTACAAGAATTGGGTGAGAACAAACCTTGTGCAGGCTTCTTTTGTAGCCACAAACATCAATGGTTTAGTTGGGGTGAAGAATTAATAGAGAAACATATATGCTTAGATACCAGAAATTTTCATTTTCTTTTACTGTTAAAGAAGCTGAATTCATGCATCTCATTGCCATCTTAGCATGATTTTTTTACCAAAGTAATGGGTTCACTGTTAACTAAGGATGCTGTATGTATACCAAAATCCTCCAAATCTGTACAAGAATTGGGTGAGAACAAACCTTATGCAGGCTTCTTTTGTCGCCACAAACATCAATGGTTTAGTTGGGGTGAAGAATTAATAGAGAAGCATATATGCTTAGATACTGGAAATTTTCATTTTCTTTCACTGTTAAAGAAGCTGATTCATGCATCTGATTGTCATCTTAGCATGATTTTTTTACCAAAGTAATGGGTTCACTGTCAACTAAGGATGCTAGCTGTATACCAAAATCCTCCAAATCTGTACAAGAATTGGGTGAGAACAAACCTTGTGCAGACTTCTTTTGTAGCCACAAACATCAATGGTTTAGTTTGGGTGAAGAATTAATAGAGAAACTTATATGCTTAGATACTGGAAATTTTCATTTTCTTTCACTGTTAAAGAAGCTGAATTCATGCATCTGATTGTCATCTTAGCATGATTTTTTTACCAAAGTAATGGGTTCACTGTCAACTAAGGATGATGTATGTATACCAAAATCCTCCAAATCTGTACAAGAATTGGGTGAGAACAAACCTTGTGCAGGCTTCTTTTGAAGCCACAAACATCAATGGTTTAGTTGGGATGAAGAATTAATAGAGAAACATATATGCTTATATACAGCAAATTTTCATTTTCTTTTACTGTTAAGGAAGCTGAATTCATGCATCTCATTGCCATCTTAGCATGATTTTTTTACCAAGATGGGTTCAATGTCAACTAAGGATACTGTATGTATACCAAAATCCTCCAAATCTGTACAAGAATTGGGTGAGAACAAACCTTGTGCAAGCTTCTTTTGTAGCCACAGACATCAATGGTTTAGTTTGGGTGAAGAATTGATAGAGAAACATATATGCTTAGATACTCGAAATTTTCATTTTCTTTCACTGTTAAAGAAGCTGAATTCATGCATCTGATTGTCATCTTAGCATGATTTTTTTACCAAAGTAATGGGTTCACTGTCAACTAAGAATGCTAGCTGTATACCAAAATCCTCCAAATCTGTACAAGAATTGGGTGAGAACAAACCTTGTGCAGGCTTCTTTTGTAGCCACAAACATCAATGGTTTAGTTGGGATGAAGAATTAATAGAGAAACATATATGCTTATATACAGGAAATTTTCATTTTCTTTCACTGTTAAAGAAGCTGAATTCATGCATCTGATTGCCATCTTAGCATGATTTTTTTACCAAAGTTATGTATACCAAAATCCTCCAAATCTGTACAAGAATTGGGTGAGAACAAACCTTGTGCAGGCTTCTTTTGTAGCCACAAACATCAATGGTTTAGTTTGGGTGAAGAATTAATAGAGAAACATATATGCTTAGATACTCGGAATTTTCATTGGGCTGTGATTGGATTGTTTAGTGGCCGTCGTCTATGTTCTTAATTGGGCTGTGATTAGAAAGAGAGGGCTCGAGTGGAGATTTGGAAACCCATATAGAGACATCTCGTTTATAATAATTTATTAATATTATTGTTCTTGTCGCTCTTGCTGTTGTTGCTGATGTCGCTTTGTGTGCGTGTGCTGAAGGGAAAGAAGGGATGAGAGAAAGATGAGGAAAATGCCGCTATGTTAGCCTAGTGTATCCTCATTCTCTACCATTTTCTGTTTCCATTTCTGGCTTCTATATTTGGTTTCCTTCCACGATGACAGTTCCTTAAAACTACACTTGATATGAGCCCCTTCTTATTTTTCTTATTTTTCTTATATTTGATTTCCTTCCACGATGACAGTTTCATGGATTGTCTGAACAATCCACGAAAGACATGCTTAGATACTGGATTTTCATTTGTTTTACTGTTTTAGATACTGGATATTCCCAATCAGAGGAGAATATAAAGGTTTTAAGTTAGATACTTGATTTTCATTTGTTTGGCTGTTTTAGATATATTCAAAAACAAAATTAAGTACTAGCTTTTTAGCACTGCAATATAATTATTTTACCTCTCTATATATCATTAACAATTCCAATTGCAATTGGCACTTTGATCTTAGAATTTATGAATTGGGTAGATCTTTTTGCAAGCTTTAAAAATATGTATATTATGTATTGTGGTCTACTGTTGAACTAAATTATTGTTTTTTTTTCATAGAGCGGTTTCCAAGATGAAGGAAATTCTGATGATCAGAACTGAAGCTACTCGAGGGGTATGAATCTGTGGTCGGCCTATCCTTGCTGTTGTTATGTCCTCCTTGCTGTTGTTATGTCTTGTATTATTGTTTTAAGTTTTCGTTGGGATATTTGAGACATTCGTTACTGTATTTGTATTTGTTAATTAAGACACTGTGTTAATTTTGCGGTGGATTTGGATGATGATATAACACGTGTGAAATTTTATTATCTTTAATTCTTTTGTTTGGTTGTGATTTGCGCATTAATATCCCTGAAATTGGTTGAATCAGTTGTGAATTAGTTTACAAGTTTTTTTAAATGAAATTGTGAATTGAAATCAAATGGAAAACTGAAGCAGGAAAAACAAACGGGCATACACTGGCGTATGAAATTGTGAATTGAAATCGAATGGAAAACTGGAGCAGGAAAAACAAACGGGCATACACCGGCGTTTCATAAAACGGCGGTGTATCTAATTGTTTATTTGAAAATTTCGTTAGAGAGGCGTTTCCACACACGCCGGTGTACCAGTAAGTTGCAGCACTCCTAAGATACACCGGCGTTTTACAAAATGCCGGTGAATATCTATATGGCGGCGTTTTACAACACGCCGGTGTTTGTAAGTAGGGAAAGAAGGGTGCTTAGAAACATGCATACACCGGCGTTCTCTTACCGCTGGTAAATATTACACATTCCCCGGCGGTTGTACAATCGTCGGTGAAAAGATATATACCGGCGGTATGTGACCGCCGGTGAATGTATATTGGGGTAAAGAACGGCACCCAGAAATCGGCATATACCGTCGTTTGTCTGGCCGCCAGTGTATTTTAAAGATATACCGGCGTCCAGTATAAATGCCGGTGAATGTGCCTATCTTTTCGCAACGCTCGATTCGGGGGCATTTGCACCGGCGTTTTTATAAACGCCGGTGAATGTTTCACCGGCGTAAAAAAACGCCGGTGAAGGTCTAAAAAAACGCTGGCAAATAACTTGTGTGTTGTAGTGTAAAAACTTTTATTACATCAGAGTTATATTTTAACAGCGGAAGAAAACTACAACAATTACATGAATGAAATAAACAACACTTGAATAATTCTTTAAGCATCAATTCCTCCTTAGTCTTTCTCATTCACTTTATCCTGCATAGAAACTGTGGGCACGTCAGTTCATTCAAATGACGCTAGGATATAATACATCAATTTTTCTTACTTAGAAAGCACACACTTGTCACAAAACAAAGCTACGGGAACTATCCTATTGATGTCGTGTGTGAATGTGCACTTAGTCCTTAATGCACTTATTTATGTTATATGACACTAATGCGCACTTGTTCGGATTCTATGCATCCCATACTACATAGGTCCGAGGGCAAGCCCTTAATCTTTCTTCATCTTGTAGGGTTCGATCCCTCGCCATGACTTAAACTACTACGGTAACTACAGTAAGTATCCTAGATGTTCTATCGATTACGAGCCTATGTCCAGACAGCCTGGAAGGGAATCCCATGTTGTGACATGACGCATCATACAGAGCCTATGGAAAATTCAGCCCACGTCAAGGAACGATGGCACCACTCGTAGTCACCAAACACCCCACAAGCATCACCACCGGGATGATAATTCCAGAGTAGTGTTCACGCCATGACATGACGCATCAAGCAGGCAACCTATGAATCACTCTCACACCTCCAATCCGATGGCCCTCATACTCGGGTTTTTCTCTTACTTTCATCACATCTTCACTATGTATCTAATCCTTAATTATTTGAATCATGAATAAAATCAACATAGTAGAGTTAGCATTTCCTCTATACTGGTCTTAACCATCAATCAACACAACGACCCAAACTTTGTCTTTCATTTCAATATTTCATCTCAAAAGAATTTTATTCAAATGCCGGTATAAGGACTTAGCCACACTCTAGTCTTTAATCTCATTTCATGTTCATAAAAATTGAGTATTCACACTCACGAGTTTATCCTTATAATTCATCATGATTTTCCATTTGTGCACAAAATTCATATATAAAGTGACAAATTCATTTTCCAAACTTTACCACATTCATGATAGATTTTCCCAATTCTCTTTTTTTCATAATAACATTCTTCACTTACCAAATTAATTCACAAATATCTTTATCCCAAAAATTTACCTTGACACGACTCATTAAAATCTCTAAAAGAAAGAGTACTACTTTTCTTTAATTACTCAATAATTCTTTTTAACAAATTATAACAAATTCCCTACTAAATTGGCCTTGATTCTCATTATAGTGGGTCAAAAGACTTATAAAAATTTCTCATGAAGTCCAGGTATTTTCAGGATATTTCTAGTATTTTTTCTTAATTTTTCAAATATTTAAAACCCTTTAAAAAATCGAAATACACAAAAAAAACAAAACTCCAAAAATATTTGGCCTCAGCCAGTTTCGAACCAGGCCCAACAGACCCCCCACGTGAACAGTGACGCAACTAAACCGCGCCCACTAACCAAAGTGGCCAAAGTGACTAACTATTAAAGGGAGAGACTATAACCTATTTGAGTTTGGGTTCTCGGGTTTTGGGAAATGTCAGGTTTTAAAAAAAAAGAAGTCTCTGCCGAGACTCGAACCCAAGCACAACAGACCCCCCCAGGTGAACAGTAACGTCACCAAACCGCATCCCCTAACCAGAATGACCAATGTGACTAACTAATATGAGAGTGGGTTGAGTTAAATGTAATTTGACCCTCTGTTTACTAATAATCCTTCGTATTTCAAAAACTCTTAAACTCTTTCCTCTTCTAAATTAATTTATGAAACTTTCCAGAATTCTGATTTTATAGATTATCAACACAACAGTATTTTAAAAATATCATTTTGGCAAACAAATACGAATTTTACTTCTAATTTGCATTCTAGGTCTATAAATTTGACATTGCCATTTATCAAGATCTTTACCAAATTCTAGCATTACCAACATCATAAAAATATTTTCTTTTACTTTTTCTTCTTTTAGTTATACACTAATCTTTAACATAGCCTCATTTATCAAACTAGTGCCACAATGAATTAATAACCACAATTCATTTCTTTCAATTATTCATCAAGTCATTCACAAGCATATTCTACATTCTAACATGGTTCCAAACTCACATTTTAATAGCACATGATAATTCTACTATCATAATCATAATTTATAGCAATTACCATACATTTCATCAAACATTCATTTCATTATCTAATTAGTTCCTTTTTAAAGCCAACACATGGTTAATTTACTAGTTTCTTTAGCAATTTCATCAATCACAACCCTAGCATGATGTCTATTATAGAAGTAGAGAAATCACCCACCTATTTGAAGAAAATAAATACAAAGCTCCTAGAAATCTTTTTGAACACACGAACGGTCCTTCTCCACCTAGATTGTGCCACAACGAGAGTCTTCTCCTCCTTGTACAAGTGAAACCCGAGCCCCCCTCTCCTCCTTGGTGAATGGCCGGCCTCTACTTGGGAAGGACAAAAGCTCTCAATCTTTTTACTCACTCTTGTTTCTTTTCTTTCTTTCTTTTTCAAATTTTCTAATGTACTACATGAGAAGAATGAGGTGAGTATTTATACTTATTTTTTAGTGAAATGGAGGGCTAGGATTGATCTAGATGGTTAAAGATAAAAGGCTAGGATGTATTAGGGAGTTGTAGCAACCACCCATGAACACAAAACTACCTCTCCACTACACAAACTCACCACTTCCCCTTTCTCCATTTCCGGCCTACCCCTTTCATGCACCAGGCACGTGCTAGTGCAATGCACGTGTCTCACCTAGTACCCCTAGTTACTAGTTGTACATGATTAATTAATTAATTGTCTACCAAATTAGTCTGCACTACAAGTCATGATAATTAAAAGAGAAATAAACTAGTGAGCTCAAATCTAGTGGGCTAAAAGTCTATGGGCTATTAATAAAAATAATTGATTAATTAGGGTGGGCTAGATTTAGACAAATAGGCCTAGAGTCTAAATAGGCTTTTAAAAATAAAAGAGAAGGAAAAAAAATACTTGTTCATGTTATGAAAAGAAATAATTTTCTAGGAAAAAATGCACATGAATTTGTACGTGCAAATCACGTAAAAATCAACAAACTTATTTTTAATTATAATTAAAAGTTCAAGATGTTACAATATGAGTATAGTTTTGGAAGGATTTTTTAAATTTCCATGAGAATGAAACTACTTTGTTAGGAAGGATATACATTCCTTTTCAAAGTGGTGGAATTTTTGAATTCCTCCATATAAATAATTATTGAGATTATCATGTTACCAAATCACCCTCCAAATTTTTGATAATCTTTCTGCCTTATCATATTGTTGCTCTATGTTTTCTCCAAAAAATTTGTCACTCTTCATTATCAAGGTGAGATTTGTGCATATTTATATATAAAGAGGACCCCCTGATTGCTAGAAACTAAATAGAATTAAATAAATATGATATATGTTTCAGTATAATGTATCAATTTTAACAATAGTACCCACCATTATTCATAAAAAATGAAGGGGAAACCTTCTGTCTATGAAGCAATAAATGATATATTTCATTGACAATTATAATCCATGTATGCCTAAAATCGTATTTGTACTCCATGCATTTCATTTTTTTTCTTTTTATTATGTTTTATTATCTACCTGGTTGAAATATATTAGAATCATAAAGTAACTTTTTGAGTCATGTATTTGTTATTGTACTCAGGTTTTATAAGATATATATCAGTATTGGTTTTGCACGTGTCATGCATGCGCATCGATTACTAAGGTAGACAATAGTTATATTGGTTTTTTTAAAGCCAAAAATGTATTTTCGGTAATTTCTACTATATCGAAGAATTGATGGGAATAAATTTATATGAAACTAAGTAATAAAATACCCCTGGAATGCAATGTCTTGTACCAAACGCTGTATTGCAACATTCTTGAGAATAATGATTCCTACCCTCACATTCCCGGGAATTCTCCAATCGCGTATCAAATGCCCCCTAAGAACCATGAGTATGAACTCTGCACTTGTCCAGGGGTTGTTTTGGGAGAAGATTGAATGGTGAGGCATATCCTTCCCTTGCTCGGTGGTAAGTGGCTAAGGAAAATCTAAAAACCATGAGTATGGACTCCGAACATGCTGACGATGAGTTTTGGGAGAAATCAAATGGCGAGGCATGCCCCGCACTTAATCGATGGTAAGTGTCTAGAGCGACTCAAAGAATCATGATTATAGACTCCACACTTGTTTGAGGTTGTTTTGGGAGCAGATCGAATGGCGAGCCATGCCCTGCCCTTGCTTGGTGGTGAGTACCTAAAGCGACTCTAAGAACCATGAGTCTAGACCCTGAACAGGTTGACAATGAGTTTTGGGAGAAACCGAATGGCGAGGTGTGCCCCACACACTTACAAGGTGGTAAGTGATTAGAGCGACTCTAAGAACCATGAGTATGGACTCCGCACTTGTCCGGAAGTTGTTTTGGGAGCAGAATGAATTGCGAGGCGTACCCTGCTCTCGCTCGGTGGCAAATAGCTAGAGTGACTCTAAGAACCATGAGTATGGACTCCGAACAGGTTGACGATGAGTTTTGGGAGCAATCGAGTGGCGAGGCATGCCCCACACAATCGGTGGTAAGCGGCTGAAGCGACTCTAAGAACCATGAGTATGGACTTGCACTCGTCTGTTGGGGTGCTTAGTGAGTAGATGTTGTTACTCGGGGGCAGACCATGCGTCTAACTCATTGTTTGCTCCAATGGAATTGTACAAGAATTTTGCAAAAGAAAAGACTGAAAATTTATTGAAATATAAAACTAAGTGACTGCTTTGATGCTAGCCTTTATTACATGCTGTGACCGTGATAATTGTCAGCTTTTATTACATGTTAGAAGCTAACTACTAGGGGAGGGTGTTAAGCGCCCTTGTTGTACTTCATTAGGTATTCGATGTTCCAAGTCCTTGATATCTTCTTCCCCCCAGGTCTTCAAGTCGAAAAGCTTTTGGACGAAAAACTTGTGAGACCTTGTACGGTCCTTCCCAGTTAGGGGCGAACTTTCCCTTATTGTGTGGGTTGGATATCTCAATCTTTCGAAGAATAAGCCCCCTCTTTGAGGTTGGCCGGGCGGACCTTTTTGTTGTAGAACTTCTCTACCCTCTGTTGGTAGATATGTTTCGTAGGGCAGACTTCTCTCAGACTTCTTCAACGAGATTTAGATTTACATGGAGGTTGTTTGAGTTCTGCTATTCGTTGAAGGAAAGAAGGCGAGGGAAAGGTAGTCCTACTTCCAGAGGGATGAGTGCTTCCATGCCGAAGGTGAGGTTGAATGGTTATTCTCCCTTTAGGATTCTCTTTGTGGCTCTGTAGGCCCAGAGCACGCTCGGGAGTTCTTTGACCCATAGCCTCTTTGGTGCTTCACCAAGTCTCTTCTTGAGGCTATTAAGACTTTTCGATTGGCGTTCTCAGCTTGGTCATTGGTCTGGGGATGCGAAATAGATGAGAAACATTTTTCAACTCCTAGATCGATGCAAAACTTGCAGAATCCCTTACCAGCAAATTGAGTTCCATTGTTGGTGACTAGTGTGCGAGGAATCCCGAACTGGCAGACTATTTTTTTTCTAGAAGAATTGTTGGACCTTATGCTATGTGATTGTTGCTAGGGATTCCGCATTGACCCATTTTGTGAAGTAGTAGATGGCTACCATTAAGAAGATCCGTTTTCCAGTGATGGAGGAGTACTTCTAGCAGGGGATGCATCGGCCGACGTATGCTTGGGCATCGTTGAGGAGAGTGGCCAATAGTATCAATGGTTGAGAATTTTTCGTGCAAGAGACCTTGCGCCTAGATGATTGCCTCCTATTCCTCCATGTACATCTTTGAGGGGGTAATCATCCTCTTCGGAAGAGAGGCATTGCAGGTAAGGTTAGACATCAACTTGGGTGTATGAGCGCTTGTAGAGAACTTCTTCGATGAGTGTAAATCTTTTAGCCCTTACCTGGATTTTTCTTGCTTCTGTGGGATCCGTAGTAAGGACTCCCTTGTCGAGGAAGTCGATCAAGGTTTCATCAAACAACCTCCTAGTACTTGGGGGTGATGGACATGATCTCTAGTGTAACACTCCGAATTCCAAATAAGCCTGAATTCGAAGTTCCACAGGATCTTTACACTTCACTTCGCACAATTTTACAAGGAATTTAAAACTTTTATTACAACAAAGTCTTTTTACATCATAATGTAGCGGAAAGTAAATGAAATACAACAATGATAAATGTAAAATTGTAACAACTTTAGCATTTAAGCAATCATCAGCATCAAATTCATCTTCATATCTTCTTGTAAATTCCAAGTCTTGCATATGAAAATGTGGGCACATCAGTTGCTTACAACCGAAGCAATATTATACACGGCCATCATCGCTATGCCGAAAATATAACGAATCTTTAATACTTTAGCAAACACAAACTTGATCACAAACAAAGCTAAAGAGGGACTATCGTATAGATGTCGTGTGTGCTAGTGCACTTAGCCTTAATGCAGTTATTTATATTTCATGACACTAATGCACACTTGTTCGAACTTATGCATCCCATTCTACATAAATCCGAGGGCAAGCCCTTAACCGTACTTCATCTTGTAGGTTTGAATCCCTCGTTATGAGTTTAACTACTACGGTAACTACGGTAAGTATCTTAGATGTTCTATGAGTTACGAGCCCATGTCCAGACAGCCTGGAGGGGAATCCCACATCATGACATAACGCATTATGTAGACAGCCTATGGACAATTCGCCTCCGTCATGGGATGATGGCACTATGTAGTCACCAAGCACCCCACAAGTATCGCCACGATCCTAATAATTCTGGAGATAGATTCACGTCATGACATGACGGATCATGTAGACAGCCTGTGAAAATTCTCACACCGTGAATCCGAGGCCCTCATACTTTTGTTTTTCTCTTACTTTCATCACATCTTCACTATAGTGTTGTCCTTAATTTTTTATTTTTTTTTTAGAAGAAAATCATCACAACCTAGAGCTAGCTTACCCTACCGGACTTAAAGCAAACAAAAGAGACAATCAGCCCACACTGGCTACTTCTCAAGAGATGCTCAACCCACACTGACAAAGCTCTCAAATTCATATTAATAACAACTGCCGGTTTCTAAGGTCTCGCCTAGCCTCTAGTTTCCAACAACTATCTCGTTCTAGAGATTAAAAATATGTTATATTCAATCTCAAAATAATTTCAATTTCTTTATTCAGAAACTTTTCTCAAAGAAAATATTTTTTTATAATCTCATAACATGAAGTAATTCACTTCAACTTCTTTATCAATTTAATCACTTATTATATGCAATTCAAATGTTCTCTTAATCAAATGTGTATAACCATAAAATCTCATCGAGAAAAAATCTAATTGCAGTCCAAATTTTCATTCTTCTTTAATTATACAAGAGCCACCTTTTAAGACGAATTATCACTTCTAATTCTCATAAATATATGTCAAAATATTGTAGAAATATTTTTTATAAAGTCTAAATAATTCTAGAAGAACATCAGAATTTTTCCCCCAGTTTTAAAGCTCTTAAAACTCAAAATAAAATTTAAAAAAAAAAAAACCTAAAATATATTAAAAGTCGATGCCAGGGTTCGAACCCACAACCCCCGCCCGAGCTACAGTAACCTTTCCAAATCGCACCCGAAGACCAAGAAAACCAATAGCGGCTAGTGATTAAAGAAGGACTTGAAAGCCTTTTGTAAGGGTCTTCGGTGATTTGGTTCACAAAAATCAAACTTAATAAAAACAGAGTCTCTTCAATAATCGAACCCAAGACCAACGACACTGTTCACAATGCCTTAAACCCACGTCGAGAACTAGTGTGCCCAACTCATTTTCTGTTATGATCCTGAGTAAAAATTGCTTTATTCTACTACTCTGTTTCTAACTCTTTCTTTACTAATTTCGATTTCCCAATTCATTTGTATCTTTCAAATCAGAGACTTTAATTATGAAAATTTACTGTTTAATAAAGTGTCTAGCAATTCTACAAAATGTAAACTATTTATCAAGGTAAAACATCTCAACATCGCATTAAAATACTATTCACATCTCACATCTAAAATCTCAATTTATCAAGATATGGAAAAAAATTCCAACTCAATATCAACTTATTTTCTTCATGAAATTTCTATTTATTCATTGATAATTTCAAGTGTTCATGACAATCATTCCATAATATGCAAGTTGAATTTTTTTCTCTAATTTCACACACAATATGAAATTTAAACTACATCATGCATTTCATTCAATATTTATCTAAAAATTTTAAATTCTCTATTACATGCATCATATCTAAAATTTTAGCATAAACTAAAAAAACATCATCTACAATTTAATTTTAGAGTATGTATACATACAACTACTCAATAAATTAGAAAGGATTTAAGAAACACCCACCCAATAAAAAAATATACTAGTAGCAAGTCCCCTTCAAAAGCACCAAGAAAATCCCCAAGAGCAAGCCGAAATCCATACAAAAGCCAAGTGATCCTCCACCAAACTACAACAACCCGAGAACCCCCCTGGCTCTCTGATTCTTTCTTTCTTTTTTTTTTCTTTTTTTTTTCACTCACTGTTTACTTTAGTAATGTAGGTTTGGATTATGTGTGAGAGGATTAGATTCTTAGGGGTTATTTATAAGGAATTAGGTAGTTAATCCCCACTTCCCATTTTCTTCTCTCCACTACCTCCACATCCAAAGACCCGGTTAATTTCCTTCCAATGTTCACGCCAACTTCACTTGTGTGCACAATGCACGTGTGCACGTGCACGTACTTTGTGTACACTTCACAAAACAATAATTATTTATTTAGTTTAAAACATATGTTTATATATATATATATAATATGCATATAAAATTTATTTAATTAAAAATTATAGTTTTCATGCATGAATAAAATAGACACACACACATACTTCATGAAATTTTATTTTAGAAGATAATGCAACTGATACGTGCATTGCAAACACTTGCATTGCACGTAAAATATCAAAATACGAAATAAATTTTATCAACGGGAAAATGTTTATAAATAATTAAAATACAACATATGAAATATATATTTCATTAATTTTTATACATATTCCACAACGAAATCAATACGTACATAGAAAACACGTGCACCGCAGTATAAAAATATTTTAATTAAAATAAGAGAAAAATGAATTTCTATTTATAAAACGAATTCGAACGCGTCATTAAATAAATAATTGAAATACATAGAAAATATTGCATGTAGCGGTGGAAAAATACGTAATCGATACGTGCATCGATAACACATAAAGCACGTAAAAGCACAATGATTGGAATTTTATATTTGAGTTGACTCAAATAGGATAAAATAAATTTTGAGAAGACGATAAATGCATAATGGTCGGAATCCAAAATACATAGTGAAATACGTTACAGATATTACCCGTAATGGTACAAAATACACGTGTGTAACACACGAGGGCAAAATTATCATTTCCAATTTTGTGGGGTGTTACATCTAGTGTCTCTTCTTTGATGCTTGGCTTGAGTAGGACTTCGATAAACACAGTATGGTCGAGTCCATTGAACGATGAGGAGGCTAGCCTAGAGAGGGCATCTGCTTGCCCGTTTTCCTTACGTGGGATGCGAGTGACTTCAGCTTTTTTAAAAATGGACTAAGTTTCTTCACATACTCTAAGTACTTGATTATGCAATCATCTATGGCTTCATATTCACCCCAGATTTGGTTCACTACTAGTTAGGAGTAGCCGAACACTCTGACTTTTCGTGCTCCTGCTTTCCTTGCTAGAAGGAGCCTGACGACGAGGGCTTTATACTCGGCCTCATTATTGGAAGATGGAAAGTTGAGGCGGAACGAGTATTGGTGGGTGAACTCATCGAGATCAAGCAAGATGACTCTGACTACACTCCCTTCGCCCTTTGAGGCAGGAGGACCCATCCACGTAGACACTCCAAAGTGGGAGGTTGTCTCATTCCTCGGGGGGAGGGGGGGTCAGGAATGGTTTTTTGATGATGAATTCGGCTAAAGCTTGGGCATTAATTGATGTTCTTGATTGATTAGTGATATCGTGTTGAATTAACTTAATCGACCACTTCATAAGTCTTTTGGAGCTTTCTGGCTTGTGGAGGACTTGTTTGAGTGGTTGATCGATGAGAACCCAAATGGAGTGCGCTTGGAAGTAGGGTCGAAGCTTTTGGGCTGCTGTAACTAGTGCATAGGCTATCTTCTCCATTTTTGAGTATCGAAGCTCGGTATTGTGGAGTACCTTTCTTACATAGTAGATTGGTTTTTGTACCCTTTCTTCTTGGCATTGAGGATCTGGTCTGAAGTGACCAAGTAAAGGTTGAGGGCCGCTCCCGGCTTGTACTTGCTAAGGAGCGGAGGGTTGACAGTGTGTGCTTTGAGACTTTCAAAGGTTACATGTTGTTCTTTTCCCCACTCAAAACTCTTTGCTTCTCGGAGAGCATTGAATAACGGGAGACACTTCTCCCCGGACATAGAGTGAAAGTGCCCAAAAGAGGAAAGGCGGCCGATGAGCTTTTGGACTTCTTTGATGGTAGTCGAAAAAGACATGTCAAGTATGACTCTGATTTTCTCAGGGTTGGCTTCGATTCCTCTTTGGCTTACCATGAACCCTAGGAACTTCCTAGTGGAGACCCTGTATGCACATTTCTAGGGATTCAATCTCATGTTGTGTCTCCACAGCACATCAAAGGCTTCTTAAAGGTTAGCCACATGGTCTTTTTTCTCTGAGGCTCCTGATGATCATATCATCTACCTATACCTCTTTGCCCCTTGATGACTTGGTTTAGCAGGTGCTGGTATGTGGCTTCAGCGATCTTAAGCCTGAATGGCATGACTCGATAGTAGTAAAGTCCTTGGTCGGTAATGATGGATGTCTTCGGGATGTCTAGTGGAAACATTCGAATCTGATTATATCCCGATAAGGCGTCCATGAAGCTTAGGAGCTAATGGCCTAAGGTGGCATCGATCAAGGCATCTATGCTTGGCAGAGGGAAGGGGTCCTTCAGACATGCTTTATTGAGGTAGGTGAAGTCTATGCAGATTCTCCATTTGCCATTTGCTTTTTTTACCATTACCACATTCGCTAGCCACTCGGGGTAGCTAACTTCTCGAATCAAGTGGGCGACTAGGAGTTTCTCAAATTTCTCTTTGACTACTTGCTGTCGCTCAGGGGCAAATTTATGGCACTTCTGTTGGACGGGCCTAACTTCAGGGTTCACACTTAACTGGTGCATGATTAGATTTTGGATATGCCTGACATGTCTAAGGCGGTCCAAGCGAAGAGATCTCGATTCTGTCTAATGCAAGTGATGAGTTGCTCCTTGACTTGATGGGAGAGTGCCTTGCTCACCCGAAAAGACTTAGCTCAATCCTCTTGGGAGAAGGGGATTTTTGCTAGTTTGTCCACGGGTTCTGAGCTGGCTTATCCCCTATCTTGGTGGAGCTCCATAGCATCGAGGGGGAGGACCGAGCCCCTTGTGGTGGTGCAACACACCTGAGTAGCTTCTTGGCTTTCTTTGGCTTCTCCTACCCCAGCTGTTGTAGGGAAGTTCATCTTCAAGTGGTAGGCTGAGGCAACCACGTGAAGGACTGCTAGCCCTAGGCGACCAAAGATGGCATTGTAGGAAAACTTCACGTCGACAACCATGAAATAGAGTGCTTATATCTGGGTAGTTGGAGCTTTCCCCACGGTTACATCAAGGGTGACTATTTCTTCAATCTGGACTGGGGCTCCGGAGAATCCATAGAGGGTGTACCCAACAGTTTTAAGGCAGTCTCGCTCGAACTTGAGGCCCTAGAATACATTCACGAAGAGGATGTTTACTGAGCTACCATTATCTACCAGGAAGCGGCGCACCTCATGATTGTCCATAAATATGCTGGTTACAAGTGCGTCACAGTGAAGTGTCTGAACACCTTCAAGGTCTTGGTTTGAGAATGTGATTGGAACCCCGGAGCTCTTTGGAGGGGAGATGTTGTTCACTGAGTTCACTTCATAGAGAAGTGCTTTCCTTGAGGAGTTAGATAATCCCCCATAGGTCCCCATGGATGGAGTGGAATACCTCCACTCGTCTCGAGCCTTAGGACTCGGAAGACCTCTCTGGTTACTTGTTGGCTCCTCTTACAGCAGGAAGTTCGGTGTTGTTTCTTTGGGTGAACTTGGAAGGTATCTTTGTCGGAGCAGAGCTTAAAGATCGTCTTTAAGGGCTCGACAGTCATTTGTGAGATGTCTGTGATCTTTGTGGAATATGCACAACTTGTTCTTGTCCCTTCTTCTTCTTGAAGCATTCATCTTAGGAGGAGGTTGAAGGAGTCCCTCCTTATCAACTTCCATGAGAATTGCAGAGATGCTGGCATTAAGCAGAGTGTACTTCTCAAATTGAGGTATTGGGGGTGCACAACGCTGGCCTATGACATCCTTCTGGGTTTTCTTGTGTCCGTCTTCATTGGTGCTCTTTCATTTGTTTCCGGATGAGGGCACCTTCTATTCTTGGGGTCGAATAACATCTTCCACTAGGATATACTTCTCGACTCTTTAGAGGAGGTCAGAGAAGTCCCGAGGGGGTCTTTTGATAAGAGAAGCTTTGAGGTGGTAATGTCTCATATTGAACCTGAAGGCAGTTGTGGCAATGGATGAATCGAGTGAGGGGATGGATCGGAACTCGGCTGTGAAGCGCCGAACATAACTCTTGTAGGATTCCCCATCTCTTTGGTTGAAGTCAAGTAAGGAGGTACTTGTCTTCTCTGTTTTGCGGTTGGTGATAAAGAATGTGAAGAAGAGTTCCTCAAGCTGATCGAAGCCCTAGAGATAGACGAGAGAACCACTCCCATGTTGGTCGCTTCAGGGTTGCTGGGAAAGTCTTGTAGAGGAGGGATTTAGATGCTTGGTGGATCATCATGAGAGTTTTGAAACTCTCAATTTGGTCTACCGGGTGAGACTCTCAGTTGTATGATTCAAATATTGGAATTTTGAAGTTGACTGGAATAGGAGCCTTGATGATTTTTCTGGAGAATAGGGGATCGGATGGGGCGGTATATTCATTCATGGCTTCCCTCTTCATGTTTCAGCAGTGCTATATGGGTTTCTATCTTTTGGAGGCACTGGAGGACGACATTATCTTATTCATCGAATCTAGTGTACCCATGAGACTTCTCACGTCATGGAGGAGTGGAGCGATGAAGGCTAGTTTTTTGGGTCCTGCTAAGAATGATGTTGAGGTCTTGAATGATCTCATCTTTGAAGTTCCGGAACTCTGCTCGGGTGACGAGTGCTTCTTCCTCTTTACCTCTCATGGGGACTGATCGACTTGTTGGAGTTAGGTTCCTTCTCTTGCGAAAAGGAATTGTAACCCCTGTTCCCGTATATATGTATTTTTCCGTGTATTTTTCGTATTTAAAATTTTTATAACTTTTTTCTCGCTTTTAAATTCTTTTTTCAACAAATTACATTTCAATTGATTGAATTCTAACAAAATATTATTCTGGTTTCTAAGTTATTTTCTATTTCATTTTATTATTTATATTTTGGCCAAAACAAACTATATTATTATTCGTCGATTATGTTAACTAATGTAAGTAGGACTTCTAATTCATTATATATTATTATTTGTTTTATTGAGCCAAGTCCATATATTATTTGATAAACTTTTATTTGAACTAAAGCCCAAAAAATCCTTTATTTATTATTGGCTTTGAGCCCACAAAAATAATCAATTTATGTTTAATTATTTTAATTATCTTCAAGCCCAACCCAAACCCACTCTTATTGGATCCTACCCAAAACCCGATATCCCAATAACCCCTATAAGTACTCTATTAAACCAACCCTAATCCTAACCCTATCACATACAGTCGCCAACCCTTCCCCTCCCTTCACTGTGCAACCCCCCCACTACTGCGCAAACCTAACCCCACTTCCCCTGTTTCTCTCTTCCGTAACCGCCCTCATCTCACTTTCCCTTATCTCTCTGAAACCCATTCTCCTCATCGCCGCCATCGTAGCTCCTCTTCATCCTGTCGCCCTCGTCTTCCCCCCGACTAGACCCGTCGAGCCGCCTCTTCATCACCATCGACTTCGTGACTGCATTGCCTCTCCACCATCGCCCACGAACTCAATGCCACCTTACCTCCTCCGTCATCTAACCGCAGCCGTCCACTACAGTCCAATGCACCGCCGTCGTCGCCCCGGTCTCCTCAGTCTCTCTCGACCACCGAGGACCCTCCCAGACCTCAACCAGTCGACGCTCTCACCCTCATCTTCATCCCCGAGCATCGATCACTCACCGCCTCGATTTCGTAACCCCTCTGCAGTCGAAACCGTCATCACCTCCGCTCACCATTACCACCGACATCCGCAACCTTCAGCACCCTTCTCCATCTTGTTGTCAAACTCCTCTCCACCACCGTCCTCCAGAATTTTTTCCCAACTTGACCTACTTTTTGAAAGTTTTTCCCAAACTGACCTACTTTTTTTAAAATTTCCAAACTGACCTACTCGTTGTCTCAAAAAGCTAGTTTGGTAAAAATCTCATCGCTTTTTGAGACAGCGAGTGTGAGGTTTGGGTTTTTTTTATTTCTCCTTGACCAAGACTTACTGTCTCAAAAAGCGGGTGGGTTTTTCCTAAACTCGCTTTTTGAGACAACGAGTGTCGTTTGGGGATTTTTAATACCCCAGGCTCGTTTTTTTTCCTCTCCTTATCTCCATTCTAATAGAGGATCTCAAAACATTTAAACCATGTCAAATTTGAATATGTTTGTATTTGTTTTGTCAACTTTGTAGTAGTTTGTAATTGTTGTATTATGTGATGTGGACTTTCTACTAATTTGTATGCGTTTAATTTTGAACTATGATAATTCTCTTTTGTTTCAAAATCATTGGAAGTTTAGAGATTGTGAATGAATTTGGATTCATAGATGTTGGAGTATATATGAAGTTTAGAGATTGTGAATGAATTTGCATATGCAGCTTGAATTGGAAATTTTTTTCCCTAAACTCGCTTTCTCAGAAAGCGAGTCTGGTATAAACCTCCTCGCTTTCTGTGAAAGCGAGTTTAGAATTGAGAGATCTGGAAATTTCTCAACTCAGCAGTTGCTTTCTCAGAAAGCAATTGTATTTTGCCTACAGTCGCTTTCTGAAAAAGCGAGTGTAGGCAAAACCACATCACTTTCTGAGAAAACGACTATGGAGTTGAGAAATTTCCAGAGAGCAGCTAAAGGTGGGTGATTGAAGAGGTAGATAGTCAATACAAGGTCGAAGTAGCTCCTTCAACCGCACTCTTTTTCCCCAAATTTCCGATTCGGCGATTTCCTTGGAAATTGGGGTTTAGGGTTTTCAGAGCGTGAATAGAGGGAGTTGAGAGTGTGAGGAGAGATCGTAGGTGAGAGATGTGGAAGATCGTTGGCGAGGATTTTTGGGTTAATCGACGAGAAGAGATCACCAAAATGGGTTAGGGTTTCGGGGTTAGAAGAGGAAGAGGAAGATAGAGAGTTGAAAGAGTGAGTGAGGTCGAAACAGCGAGTTTGGGTATTAAAAATACCCAAACGACACTCATTGTCTCAAAAAGCGAGTTTGGTAAAAAATCACTCACTTTTTGAGACAGCGAGTCTTAGTCAGGGAGAAATAAAAAAAAAACCCAAACCTCACACTTGATGTCTCAAAAATGATTCGATTTTTACCAAACTCGCTTTTTGAGACATGAAGTAGGTTAGTTTGGGAATTTTTTAAAAAGTAGGTCAGTTTGGGAAAAACTTTCAAAAAGTATGTCATTTTAGGAAAAAATTCCGTCCTCTGCCTCTCCTCGTCATGACCACCCTGAGCACCACTCGTCGCCTGCACGTCAACCGCTTGCAGCCCCGTCAGCCGCCCAGTCGCTGTGCATCACAGTCACCACCAAGCCGAAATCAAGTCCCTGCCATTGTTGTCCTTGATTCTGTAGTTGATGTTGTTGTGTTGCCAAGTTGCTGTTTGGTATTTTGATCCTTGATCTCGGCTGTCGAACGCCATCGGTCTTGATCTTGATCACCCTGATTTCGATCTCGATCATTTTTATCTCGATCATCGTGATCAATCAACATCACGATTCGTGCTTGATCAGATCAGCCATCACCATTCGATCAAGACCCGATCATCGTCATCAAGATCTGCTTTGTTCGCAATCATCGTCGTTGCCGCTGGGATTATTGTTGTTGGTATCTAGACTATCTAAATAAATAGACTAACTAGACACAAATTATAAAACCTCGCAAGTGCACGAATCGAATCGTAGTAATAGCAAGGGTCGATCCCACAGAGATTGTAGACTTCAACTTACTAATCAATAAAACTAATAATAAAAATGAAGAAGAGTTGTCATAATATTCTAAAAGAACTAAAAGATTAAAACTAAGATGAGAGGTGTTGAATCACAAATATCTCTTGAATAGTTGGGTTGTCGATCTCCACCAATAGTTAATAATGCTAAGCTACCTTCTGAACTTACTTCTAATTACTCATGTTTGTTCACTTCAAGGGCATGGTATCTACTCCTTAAAGTATTGTTTCCCTAAGCTAAGAATTAGGCATGGTATCTACTCTAATTCGTTTCTTCCCTTAAGTATTTTAGCATGGTATCTACTAAGTTATACTTAACAAAAGCATAAGAACAGTGGAAACGAACAAACACTTAGAGTTCCAGAAATTGGTATCAAATCTAGATCCTCTAAGTTGATTGAACCAAGAACCCTAAAGATTCCTTTGTTACAAATTATGAGCACGAGATTCGGTCGTCTCAATATGCTCATATAACAGATTCAGATAAATGATATCCAAACTTGAGCTTCCCAAGTTCTGTACGTCAGTCGACTGGCTCTCACCTCAGTCGACTGCTCTCAGTCTTGAAAACTAGTTTGACTATCATAAACCTATACCAATTCAATTAGATTCAATCAATAAGTAACATAGAAGAGTTCAGAAGAAAATAGCATTACATAACTACGGTTTCGATCTACCCAACTATGAAATTAGTTCCACATAATAATAACTTTATTGCTTAACAAGTTTGAATACATGATCAACATAAAAGAATAAAGAGAGAAGAAGAAATAAACTAATGGATTCCGGCAATATGGTCGACTGGCTGTCACACAGTCGACTGCCTTCTGGTTGCTGGATCTTCTCTCTCCTTCTTCGATGTTGATGGAGTGATGCTCTCGATGTTTGTTCAGGAACTTCGTGATTGAGTCGCTTCCCAGAGATATATATGATGATCCCCTTTTCTAAGTTGACCTCTTCTGATATTTATAGAGTACGGCTGAGAATTAGGGTTTCCACTTTTTCAGCAAAATCCTTCTTTATTTTATTTGATGATTTATATCTTTCTCTTTTCTTCTTTCTTTCCTTATCTGTTCACCACGTGCTCTTGCCAATTCCCAGTCTCTAGATTTGATTCGTTGCATAAGATCTGGTTTCAAATAGATTCGGAATTAGATTTGGGTGAATCTTCGAATATCTTATCTGTTTACTCCGCCGCAGACCAGTCGACTTGTTTTCGAACCAGTCGACTGAGTCGAGACTTTTTGAAGATTTCCTATTTGATCATACCAGTCGACTGGTTTTGGGAGTAAGTCGACTGTGACGAGAGTTGTGGAAAATCAGCTTCTCCTGTCCAGTCGACTGTCTTTGGGAAACCAGTCGACCGATCCTCTGCAGTTTGCTGTGTATCATCCTTAAGTCCCTGCATCTGCTTCGCTTTGCCGTTATGAGCTGTTTCCTATGGAAAAGAGAAAATAAGAGTTAAATACCACATATAGAGCTTTTAAATGTCCAATTATATTAAGATTATTGCTCTAAAAAGTGAATAATATTGTGTTCATCAAATACCCCCACACTTAGCTTTTGCTTGTCCTCAAGCAAACTAGAATTATGAATAGGGAGAATAATAATAACAATAGACTCAACCACCAAGATTTCTTATTATGTGGACATCAAAATGAAAAATATAAAACTACAAACAATTTCAGATAAAATAAAATTGAACATACCCACTTTCTCTAGTGCAATTGTTCAGTCATAATCCCCAAACTTAATCATATTTGTCATGCGATTAATGTAGTTATAGTATGCAACTACTCAGTCTGTGATTATCCCTTTTCTCTACTACAAATCCAGTAGCAAACTAGAGTTTTTTTTTTTTTTTTTTTTATTTTTTTTATAGTCTCTTCTTTAAAGTTGTCACTTGTCTTTTGACGCGAATGCGAAACATTTGTGATGTATCCACCCGGTTACTCAACAAGTCACAAACATTAAAGTGCTTTGCATACTCATATTTCAAGTTGCCGTTTGACGTAAAGGTAAACATTGGTGATGAATACCCCTAGTTACTAAGCGCTCAAAACATTGGAGTAGACTGACTTTATTCAAATATATACATATATTGTATCACTCTATTTACTTAAACTCGATTTAGGACTAGATCTAAAGGGAATAATTATCAGAAAAAACATCACATTTGTTTATTATGTATAATCGCATGACTCGCACAATTTTGTAGGGAATTATGAAACTCAACAATCCTAAAGTAAATAAGTATCCTTACTCTTACTTTATAAGAAATTGTTTATCCTAAAAAAATTCAAAAGATCCTAAAAAAATTCAAAAGATTCCAAATATAACTAACTAATACCCCCACACTTAGATGGAACATTGTCCTCAATGTTCGCACAAAACATAAGATATAGGCATGTGTTACCATCTAGTAAGGAGAGACTGAAAAATAAAAATGAATAACTAAAGAAAGTAAAGGAAAGTGTAAATACTCCCCTAAAAAGTTGGGTTGCCTCCCAATAAGCGCTGTGTTTCATGTCTTCAGCTAGACATGATGAGTTCATGCAATGTATTGAATGGGTCGCGGCTCACAACTCATCTTACTATAAGGTTTTCCCCTCTGCCCATTCACCTTGAACGTTTGATTTTTCGTCAACGCTCTATGTGGGGAAACCTCTGCAACAATGTCTGGACCGTACCATCTTGACATAAGCCTATCTGCAATGGTCCACCTTAGTGCACCGTTGTGTTCTTGCAAGACTCCCTGCAGCCTTGCTTCTTCATGCATGCTGAAATTTGCAGCAACTGTCACAGGTAATGTCTGGTTCTCCTCCAAATATTCATACTGCATGTGTTCATGTAATGGCTTCAGCTCCACGTCTAGGATCCTGGTAGCAATCGGGACAGTCGACTTATCCCATCCACCAGTCGACTGGTCTGCAGAAACACAAGTTTTGTCAGACATAAAATTTTCAACTGCAGGTGCAAGCTTACCTGTATATGACTTTGGAGTTTCAAGGTGATGTTCTGTCTCTGCAATCCTCCAGTCATAGTGTTCCTGTTCAACATGAGATAGTGTTAGAGGGTGTGTAATTGTTGCTTCTAATGGATCAACACCATATTCCTGAAATGTTTGGTCACAAATTTCCTGAACCGCATTAACATTACAACATTCATGATTATCGTGTGGAATTTGTGGTCCATCAAACATTATAAACTCAATCTCTTCTTCTAGTGTTGTCCTTGATTGGAGCTGTTCTTGTCCGCTAGGGTTAGGTATGGTTTGTGATGGAAATTCTCCTGCCTTTCTTTCACTTAACTCCGTAGCAATTTGGCCAATTTGAAATTCCAATTTTTGAATGGCCTGTCTTTGTTGATTGCTTGTTTGCTGTTGCTGTTGGAGTAGTTGAAGAATGGTGGATTCGAAATCCAACTTCTTCTGTTCTTGTGCTGGCTCATCATACCCATTCCCGCCTTGGAATTGCTGCGTATCCCCTGGTGTGAATTGATTGCCTTGATGGTTTTGCCACCCTGGGTTATACGTGTTTGAAAAAAAATTGTTCTGGGGCGGGTACATTCCCTGTTCTACATAGTTTGTGTGCTCCTGATCTGTGAAAGAAAACATGGGACATGAATTAGTTGTATGGTTAGATTGAAAACAAATTGCACAAATTTCTTTTGGTTGGTTTTTTACACCACCCATCGTTGAATTCCCAAGCATATCAATCTTTTTGTTCATGATTTCCATTTCGAATTGCATGTTATTATTATGAGAAATTTCGAATACTCCCTGTTTTCTTGAGATGCTCCTCCTTGTTGAGAATTGTTGTGAATTCTCGCTGAGTTCTTCAAATAGCTCTAAGGCCTCCTCAGCACTCTTCCTCATCAACATTCCATTGCATGCTGAATCAACAATTGCTTTGTTAGTGTAATTTAAACCCTCATAGAATGATTGTACCTGATCATCCTTAGGTATGTTGTGCAAAGGACACTTGAAAAGCTTGTTTTTGAAGTCCTTCCACGCCTCGAAAAACAAATCGCCATCTTTTTGTTGGAAAAGTAGAATCTCCCTTTTTAGTTGTCTGGTTTTCTGGGCTGGAAAGAACTCTTTCAAGAATTTTGTTGCCAATTGCTCCCATGAATTAATTGATCCTGGTTCCAAAGAATTATACCATAACTTAGCATTAAGTTTTAGAGAAAAAGGAAACAAGATTAACCTGATTTGTTCAGAGGTAAGCCCTTGGATGCTTTGTGTCCTGCAAAGATCAAATAAGTCTTGTAAATGTAGATGCGGATCTTCGTCTGTTCTACCAAAGAAGTGGGGCACCATGCTGAGTAATTGAGGTGATAGATGCATATTCCCTGTGACTTTGGGTTGAAAAGCTATGCAAGAAGGATTCTCAATATTCTTAGGAATGAATTTGTCTTGCATTGGTACTCGGTTTAAAAAAATTTCACCCATTGTTGCTTTTTGGAAAAATCCTCTGGACAGTCGACTGACCTCGGGACAGTCGACTGGTCTGCACCTGTACAATAGCTTCTGTACAGTCGACTTGTCTGTGAGACAGTCGACTGATCTGGTTCTGTGCAAAGTTTAACCTGAAAGAAAGTTCAAGAAAAAGAAAAAGAAGAAATAAAATAGAATAAAAAAGAAAAAGATTTTACTGATTTGTAAGTCAAAATACTAAACAATCCCCGGCAACGGCGCCAAAAACTTGTTGTTGGTATCTAGACTATCTAAATAAATAGACTAACTAGACACAAATTATAAAACCTCGCAAGTGCACGAATCGAATCGTAGTAATAGCAAGGGTCGATCCCACAGAGATTGTAGACTTCAACTTACTAATCAATAAAACTAATAATAAAAATGAAGAAGAGTTGTCATAATATTCTAAAAGAACTAAAAGATTAAAACTAAGATGAGAGGTGTTGAATCACAAATATCTCTTGAATAGTTGGGTTGTCGATCTCCACCAATAGTTAATAATGCTAAGCTACCTTCTGAACTTACTTCTAATTACTCATGTTTGTTCACTTCAAGGGCATGGTATCTACTCCTTAAAGTATTGTTTCCCTAAGCTAAGAATTAGGCATGGTATCTACTCTAATTCGTTTCTTCCCTTAAGTATTTTAGCATGGTATCTACTAAGTTATACTTAACAAAAGCATAAGAACAGTGGAAACGAACAAAGACTTAGAGTTCTAGAAATTGGTATCAAATCTAGATCCTCTAAGTTGATTGAACCAAGAACCCTAAAGATTCCTTTGTTACAAATTATGAGCACGAGATTCGGTCGTCTCAATATGCTCATATAACAGATTCAGATAAATGATATCCAAACTTGAGCTTCCCAAGTTCTGTACGTCAGTCGACTGGCTCTCACCTCAGTCGACTGCTCTCAGTCTTGAAAACTAGTTTGACTATCATAAACCTATACCAATTCAATTAGATTCAATCAATAAGTAACATAGAAGAGTTCAGAAGAAAATAGCATTACATAACTACGGTTTCGATCTACCCAACTATGAAATTAGTTCCACATAATAATAACTTTATTGCTTAACAAGTTTGAATACATGATCAACATAAAAGAATAAAGAGAGAAGAAGAAATAAACTAATGGATTCCGGCAATATGGTCGACTGGCTGTCACACAGTCGACTGCCTTCTGGTTGCTGGATCTTCTCTCTCCTTCTTCGATGTTGATGGAGTGATGCTCTCGATGTTTGTTCAGGAACTTCGTGATTGAGTCGCTTCCCAGAGATATATATGATGATCCCCTTTTCTAAGTTGACCTCTTCTGATATTTATAGAGTACGGCTGAGAATTAGGGTTTCCACTTTTTCAGCAAAATCCTTCTTTATTTTATTTGATGATTTATATCTTTCTCTTTTCTTCTTTCTTTCCTTATCTGTTCACCACGTGCTCTTGCCAATTCCCAGTCTCTAGATTTGATTCGTTGCATAAGATCTGGTTTCAAATAGATTCGGAATTAGATTTGGGTGAATTTTCGAATATCTTATCTGTTTACTCCGCCGCAGACCAGTCGACTTGTTTTCGAACCAGTCGACTGAGTCGAGACTTTTTGAAGATTTCCTATTTGATCATACCAGTCGACTGATTTTGGGAGTAAGTCGACTGTGACGAGAGTTGTGGAAAATCAGCTTCTCCTGTCCAGTCGACTGTCTTTGGGAAACCAGTCGACCGATCCTCTGCAGTTTGCTGTGTATCATCCTTAAGTCCCTGCATCTGCTTCGCTTTGCCGTTATGAGCTGTTTCCTATGGAAAAGAGAAAATAAGAGTTAAATACCACATTTAGAGCTTTTAAATGTCCAATTATATTAAGATTATTGCTCTAAAAAGTGAATAATATTGTGTTCATCAATTATCATCCCGTTATTCTCTATATTCGGATTAAACATATAAAAGGCAAGTCATCTCACCCTCGAATTGTATTGTATCGTATTTGAGAATATTGATTGAATTCTGCAAGTAGAGATATATTGATTACGGTATATCTTCTATTGTTATCTATCGTTGGGATACTACGGATTTACACGAGCAAATCCAAGTAGCAGTCTTGACTTCGTGCCGTCTTTTTGTCTCTGATTTATGGAGATCTTGCATGCATTCATGTAGTTAATTATTGAATGTATGAATAGGGATTGTCATTATAATTCATGTCATGATGTCACACAACTATTATAGATTGTATGCTAGAGTTGATTGTTCATATGATTGATGTTGATGTATTGGTTGATTGTGATTAGTAAGATTATGGATATTTTACATCTTAATACCATGTTCACATAGACGTAACTTGCTGTGATTTATGTTGTCCACCCAAACTCATCATCTATAACAATTTAATTATTTTATTCATAAAAAATATACTGAGACCCTGAAATTTACTGTCAACCTGAACATTGTCATTCTGTTTCGACCTAGATACTGTCATCAAAATCAACAACTTTCTGAATATGAAATGTAGCCCCATGTGTCTAGTTTCCAGAACATCAAGAATTATTGAATTCTGACTTATATTGCATGGGTTATGACGATTTTACTATTGTTGCATTTCATTTCTAGATTTATGCATATACCATGTTAAACTGATCAAATATTACCATGATAATTTCCACATTGATAATTAACATGCTTAGGGTCATGAAAATTACTTTTGCTGAATATTTACTGCTTTTATAACTGAAACTAGTGAACATCGATAACCAGCAAGAATCTACAAACTTTAAAGAACACTGTAATTCACCTAGCTACTGTTGTCAGATTTTGGACTTTTAATATGCATTGGAACAGGTCGGGATTCTAATTTCTAGAACTTCTAACGGATCTACATTTTCTATTTTGTACCAGCAGAAAATTCAATTTTGGTACAGTAACTTACTGCTGTCGAGAATTGAGTTTTCATGTTTGATCATATATAATTGAATCTATAATGTTGTATTTGATACATTTAATTGTATGGAGTACATTTCATGATCTTAGGGTTGTGTTGTCATTATTCTAGTGTCCCTTATTAATCGCATTATCGTTTCCCCATTAATAATATTGTCCCTATTGTTCCCTATTAGTATCGTAATATTGCCAACCGGTATTGAATGTTGATTGAATAAAAAATATTAATCAAGCTGGGGTTAAGGGTTGACTAGAGTAGTTGATGATATAGTGACTGTACTCAGAAGTGTGGATCTCATTCCCAAAATATCGTTATCGTCATTGTGCAAGAAATTGCATCAATGGCCAGTGTTATCGTCATTGTACAAGAAATTGCGTCAATGGCCAGTGTTATCATCATTGTGCAAGAAATTGCGTCAATGGCCAGTGTTATCATTTTAATGTTATATCGGTCCGAGTACATGATCTATAGAATCTACCACCTTAGTCTAAACAAAATTGATTGTATGCATCAAACCTGTAATTATGAAATGCAATAGTACGTACATTAGTTAGGACTAAAATGAATAATAGAATTAAGATTGTTATCACATCGTCATTGCATATTGTCACCGTTATTGAACAGTGTTATCGTTAGTGGTATCGTTTATTGTTATTGTTATCAATCATCGTTATTGCACATTGCACCGTTATTATTTTGCCATTGTTCAATGCTATTGATTTCATCGTTCATTGAATTCATTGTTATATCGTTATTGCCATTGTTTCTCTGTTTCTCTGTTTCTCTACTTATTGTCCACGACTTACTCTAAGGACATATTATTCTCTCTTTTTATATAAACATCTTATAGGTAATCAAGGATAATTACCTGATGGATTAGGAGAACAACAATGGCGAAAGAATTGATTGCATCGCCGCCTAAATAATTATTGTTTTGTTATGAAGACTTAAATTATTGAACATTATTATTTATTCATATTGTAGGTTTTTGACTTGAATGTTGTTATTGTTGATTCCAGATATTGGATTGTTATTATATTTGGCTATTTCATGCTTAAATTCCAAGTATTGTTATTCATGTGATTACTCCTTTAATGCATGAGTGGTTGTATTACCTTTCTCTTAATATTGTTGAGTTAAATCGATAACAGCTTATGGATGACACAAGTCATTCGCTGGACCAATGTCACGTGCTCGTATTCTGTATTTGGAAAGCGGGGCATGACAGGAGTCCTTCTTTGTCCCCTTGGAGAGTGATTGCTTCTTTGCCCTCTAGGAGAGAAGGTTCGTCTGCATCCCTGACTTCAAGGAGAGGGGCCCCTCGTGCCTTCCTGGCTCGTTGTCCGCTCAAGTTGCCTCGGCAGTCAGGCCCGTGCTGTCTAGAAATTATGATCTGCCGGAGGTCCTGCTGCGTTTGAGGGTCCGTAAAGTGCACCGTAGAGGGTGTCGAGGTGTAGAACGGCCCTCTGTTCTCACTAATATGCGGCACCTAGTGCTGACTTCTTCGGAAGCCCCCTGGTGGAGCCTTTCTAGAGGGAGGCTAGGTAGGCTGTTGGGGCTATTTCGGCTAAACAGGTTGATCTGGTTGAGGGGGTTGCTCTTGCTGAGAGGTAGGACGGACATCCTCATGACGATGAGGTGGAGGAAGAAGGTTGGCTCATCGGCTTGAGGCCGCCGCCTTCCCTTTCTCCTTTTGGAGGCATGGCTGAAAACGATTTTTTACCGAAAAATTTTGGTTGGATAGCTTTTTCAATTCCCATAGACGATGCCAATTTGTTGCTGCTTTTTTCTGTGTCGAAGCAAACCGATCATGTGAATTCTTTTAGAAGTAATAAAAAGAACTGACCTTATATTTTTCGCCAATATTGACTATTTTCAATTGGTCTTGACTCTTGAATCTGACTCATTTGAACCGTTAGATCTAATTTGGATGGTGACGATTGCTCTGATTGACCTTCAAAAGTCTGAAACACTGGGGTTGGCTCCGGTGAAAGACCCCCAATGCTCAAGTTAGAGCTGAGAAGGATATGAAAGGTTTTTAGTGGCAAAATACTTCTTACCTGGTTCTTGTGGAAGTCATGGGGTATTTATAGTCGCTTAGGGGGCCAATTTCAAAATAATGATTTATCTCTACTTCCCGGTGTTTTAATAGAGTTGGTTATTCTTTTCTTCATGAAGAGATAGAAGCGGTTGTGGAGATAGAGTTAAAACTCTTCTCTTGATAAGAGATATGGTTTCTGAAATGTTTCTTTTGGATAATTACGAGTTTAAATTATATTTAAATAATCATGGACTCTTCGTGTTGGGCTATTATGACAACTTAGTTTGACTAGTCCATTTTGGGTTATTCGGCTTGAAAGAGGCCTAACTCCCTGTTATATATCAGTTTATAATGAAGTTTACCGTTTTACCCCTGAGAGCTTTAAGATTCATGCATCATTTGAACGGTCCCGATTTGGTTCTATTTTTACCCATATTACTGATGAAGATGATACTTGTCACCGTGTTAATAATTCTTACCCAAAAGTTATTCGACACTCTTGAAGAGCGTGGACGGAAACATAATAAGTTCTGAAGGCTAGGGGCTTCTTCGACTTTCTAAAGTAATATCAAGTCAACGTACACAGAAATACCTGTTACAAACTAAGAAAGGATACTAGAACAAAGTTAACACCAAGAAAGAAACAGAAACGACATGACATTAATCTCAACCTATAAGCTAAAATCTAACCTAAAATAAACTTTAACTTAAATCCACAACTTAATATATATTCTGTAATAATATCTTTCCGTATATTTGACATTCCCATTCATGTAAGAACCCGCACAAGAAACATCAAGGATGAAGCAAGAGATTGGTCTACTTCAGAAAGGTTTTAGGTAATTTTATATGTTCTTGAATAGAAGTTATTTACACGTAAATAATAGAAATAAGGTAAAATGAAGAAAACTCTCCTATATTTAGGGGTCAGCGCAGAAAACCCGCCTAGGACTTTAGTCAATGCATAAAATCCCTTGGGTTTGCAAATCAACGCAGAAAACCCCCATAGTTTTTAGTCAACACAGAAAACTCCTCTGGATTTTGTTTAAACTGCTTTCCCATTCTGTTCTTTCCGTTATGTGCTTTACCCGTGCTTTATTTGGACACTTTTACCCGTCCTACTCAGTTGGTCAGTACACATAATCCAACCCACACTTCATATCATTCCCCTTTGTGATTCGGATCTCCTTCACTCCCCTTCATCTTCCCCAATACACCAACTCCTATTCTTACAAGATCTTAGGGAAAAAAAAGACAAACTGAGATTCTATATTTACAACCACTGAAAAAGAAGAAAGGAGATGAAGAAAGGAACCCTCTTGCACTGCATTCTTCCTTTTTGTTCCAATTTTGTACGTTTAGGCTGTTTATTAATTACGAGGATATGTAGGAGATGATAACTTGTTGAAGGTTAGTACTTTGTTGTTTTGAAAATTTTGAATTGAGCACAATGACGTCATATGTATGGGGTGATTTTGGTGATGAAAGCAACAACTAAATGTTCATTGCATGGTAATGTTTGGTAATGAGAGCAGCACCATAGTTGGTTGGGTGTATTGAATATTAAGCATCTAGTCTTCAGTTTAGAGTCAAGCATAAATTTTGTGGCCCCAACCATATTTTTTGGGTCCCACCCATAGGTGATCAAATGATCTGGTTAATTAATTTGTTTTTCATTGTTTTTGTTTAATATCAGGATTCAGTCGTCATTTTAGCATTTCATCAAGGTGGTGTCTTCTATACAAAACCATATATTAGGTATAAAGGGGGTGGGGTGGCAGTTGTTGAGAGTGTAATTCCAGAGTTCACAAATTGGATGAATATACTGGAGTATCTAGAAGAACTTAATTGTGGTGACTAGTGTAATGTTTATTACATAGAATACATGAGAGACCTTAATTGCTTGAGGATCATATATGATGATCCATCAGTTGCACACATGTTTAGGGTCGTGAGAGGCAAGAGAACCATACCTTTATATATTGAATATAGTGAGCTTCAAGAGAATGCAACTTAAGAAGAAACCAGCACGTACTATTGCATTGGGTATGCAAATAAGCATGACAAGGAAGTCACTATGGAGGAAGACAACATGGTAGAACAATCTATTGCTAGACAAGAATTTATGCATGAGAATGTCGCAGGTGGCTGAGAGGAGATGAACAACTTGGTAGAGGAATCAATTGATAAGTATGAATTGGTCCCTATGAATGTTGCAGATGCTGGAGAGGTGGACAATTCAACCAATATGGTAGACTCAAATGTTTTGGTTGAGGAAGACTTAAATGATTAGGTTGTGGTAGAATTAGATGTTGAGGTGGTTGGCTTCTCCCCTACAAGTGGAGGAAAATTAGCAGGAATAAAGTACGATTTGAGGTTCAATAGAAGTGAGAGGCTTTACTCCAAGGGTAGGGTTGAGGATATTCTTACATCAAACTAGCAATTGATCAAGTACTCTACACCTACCAAGAAGTATGATATCCTACATCCAAGAAAAGCTTTAACAAAGACAAAAAATATTGGAGGTGCTTGGATACAGGCTCCAATAGAGAAGCTATGCAAAGGTGTAGTATAGTAGATGAGGGTGGTATTAAATGTAAATTTTGAACTTCATTATGACCGTTATTGTATGTTGCATTCTAGTTGTTAAATTATTGATATATTGGTAATGCATTGTAGATATGAGTGGAACATCTAATAAGAAGAGTGGCAAGAATAAGAAGGCAAAGAGAGCAAAGAAGTCTACAAGCAAGAGAACGTTCAAAATTGAGACAATAATTCAAATGATGGGAGCTTCATGACATTTGGGGATACTGAAGAGGACTACCTATCTTGTGGTGATGAGCAAAAATTGTTATAGGAACATGTCACGCCTTGCTTTCCATTATACGGAAACATGGGCACACAACTGAGGCCCAGCGAATAATATAAGTATACCAACTCATATCATCCATAAGCTGTACAATACCAACAAGCTCAACAATACAATAATGATAACCACGTGGATAAGAACATCATACAATAACCAATATTTGGGATACAAAAACTTATAATAAGTCCAAGAATACACAATGCAATAGCAGTCTGTCGAGTTCTTCCAGTAACTCATCATCTGTACCTGTATAATATTTACTCAAAAGAAAGATATATGGTACCTGTTAGAGCAAGCTACGGGCCATAAGTAGTAACAAGCAAAATAGGGGCATGAAACAAGGCATAACAGGGAAGCAATAAGGGCTGACAATGTAAATATGGAACAACCATGATAATGAAAAATAATATATATAACAAGGGAGACACAGAACTGAGCAAGAAGGAAAACAAGAACTGGTGATGTCATTGTAATACTACATGATCAAGTGTAATGCAAGTAACAGCTGAAATAAGTCTCAAAATATAACCAATCGGAAACAATGAATCATGTAACGGGAAACATGTCATATAAGCAGGAATCATGTAACTTGTAAACCGGAATCATATAAACTTGTAACTGGTAACAAGTAACTTGTAAACATGAATCATGGAACTTATAACAGGAATTATATAGCTTGTAAACATGAGTCATGCACGTGTTCAGTGTTAATCTCAGGTCTAGCAATGTTTTATAAATGCTAACCAATGCACGCAATCCTGCATCCCATACCACAGGTTCGGGTGCATACAATCAAGTTAACGTTTTGACTCTAGTGGTGAATTCTATAGATCATGTACTCGGGAAAACATATAAATAGGAAACTTGATTCAGTTATTTAGTCATTCAGTATTTTGTATCAATGTTCAATGAAAAATATACAGTGTTCAGTCTTCAGTTATTCAGTTATTCAGTTATTTAGTCATTCAGTCATTCAGTAATGGTAGGAAAACCACGAGCTCCCTTCCGAATATTGTTCCCTATATTGTCCACTACTAGGTCGTGCTTTTTATTACCCTGACTTGTTATTCTTTTACAATACTCAACATGAACAATGCAATTAGTGAAATGGGAATCAGGACAAGATCAAGGAGTATTAAGGGCTATGCAAGGAGTGTAATGTATTTCAATTCATATTGCAAGGAACAAACATATTTATATTTAAAGTCATGAAAATACAAATACTGGACAGCAAGACGTTGTTGTACAAAAATCCACTTTCCCGCTGCTACAGGAAAGCGAATTTGGTTCTGTCAGGACTTCTAGAAACTAGACTCCCTGCCAGTTCCGACGCATATTCACAAGATATATTTTAACAGCAGCAGCTAGGTCTAATAGTCGTTCCTTTATGGGTCTACTATTTAGGCAGTAGGTCGGGGTCAACTCCTTGTGTAAAAATTAATTGTAAATTCATTAAAAAAAATCTTACAAAAAATATAAATTGATTCCTAATCATATCTAGTAACATTTTAGTTAATATCAAGTCCTTATTTTACTGTTAACATGGTGTTTTAGTCAATAAATCATGGTAGTGCACTTCAAATCAGTAATCTAGAAATTAGAAACCATACAGTAATAAAAATGTGATAACTTGCAGCCTACAACTCGGAATCTGGATCCGTAAAAAGTTTCAGAAACTAGACTCATAGGGCTACAACAATCATTTATAAAGTTCTAATTGATTTAAACTGTAACTAGGTCAAAATCACGCTGTAAGTTAGAACAAACAGTAGGGTAGAAACATATAAATTGATATTTATGATCTTTGATGGGCATCGAATCACAGAGGCAAATGAGTTGATCTGATTCAATATATCGACTGATTTAATCATGGGAACATCACAAAGTATGAACAATACGATGGTTCAAGTAACGGGTTTCAAAATACGATAATCAATTATAAATACTAATTGCGGGAGGTCAAATAAAATTCTTGTACGGAACAATAAAAATGTACAAGATACTTGCCTGTTATGCGACGATTCCAAATGTGAACGAATCCACGGGAAGAAAGAATCTCCAACGGCAACTGCGACAACAATCACAAGTACGACTACAAGAGATGATGGCGAATGACTGTGACAATAGCACATAGTAGAGATGGCAGCATGCAGCCACAGCGACAAGAGGCAGTAGCAACGAGCAGTGAGAGCAATAACAATAGGAGGATGGCAATGGATTTTCGAGGGCTGCTGCGATGATGGATGGTTGCAGCACTCGAGTGTTCGGGATGTAGCGGCGGGCGGCAGTTGTGGTGCTAGCTGGTCGGGAAGGCAGCAGTGAGTGCGGTGTCGCGAGGTGGTGGGATCAACGACGAGCGGTGGCAAAGCAGGGGGTTACAATAGTCGATGGAGAGTGGGTGTAGGTGCTGGCAATGGATAGGGTTGGAGGTGAGAGGCTGTAGGAGATGGAGTAGTGACGGTGATGGTGAAGTGCAGTTGGCAGAGGGTGGTTCGGTGGTTCGAGGTGGTGGTGACGCACGCGTGGGGCTGCAGTGGCGAGGGTGACTGCGGGGGTTATCGCCGGTGGTGGAAGGAGACGATGGGCCCGAGGATGAGAGCAGGGATGGCAATGGAGGAGAAGGAGAGGGTTGTGGCAATGGTGGTCGGGGGTTCGGTGGGCAACGACGGCGATGACTGGCCCGGTGCAGCAATCTAGGTGGAGACTGCGGTGGAGGCAGTAGGCGGCAAGGGTGGAAATGGCGAGCAATGGGTCTCAACGACGAGGGGGAAGCAGTGGGGGCGTGGTGATGAGGATGGGATCAAGGGTAGCGAGGATGGGAGTGATCGATAAGGAGGGAGCTGTGCTTTGGAGGGGCAGTGGCAAGGGCCAAGGGGTGCAGTGGAAGGAGGTTGTGGGAGGAAGGAGGAGGATGAGGGCGACGGGGTTGGGTTTTGGGAGTGAGCGACATAGACAAGAAGAAAGGAGGAAGGAGATAGAGGGGGTTTTCATAAATTAATATAATAATAATAAGGTGATTAGGGAGATTAATTAGAGTAATTAATCGGGATTAGTGGGTGGTTAGGATTTAGATTAGTGGGGGAGCAATTAGTTGGGTTATAGGTTTACGGGATTGTTAGAATTTAGAGGAGATATTAGAGGGGTCTGGTTGAGTTTGGGTATCGGTTGATTGTGGGCTTCAAATAATGAGTTCACTTGGGTTTGGATAGTTAATAGGGTATGGGCTTGGGTTTAATCTTGGGCTAAAAAATTGGGTTTGGATTAATAAATCACAATAGTAAGAATATACTTGGTTTGGGCTTTATAAATGAAAATAATAAATTAAATAGTAGAATATAGTATGAACTAGAAATTGGGATTAGAATTCTTGTACAAAACTAAAGATAAAAATAATCAATCAATTAGGAATAGAAAATAAACTTATAAAATGGAATATGGTTTGTGTTAAAATATACAATCATTCGAAATAAATCTAATTGTTGATAAGAAAATATTTTAACAATAGTTTGAATATTCTAGTGTGTACAATTGGGTTCAAAAGAGTATAAGAATTGTAAAAAATCGAAATACAAGAATACAGAAGAGAAAAGAAAATAAAATCCATACAATCGGGAACGGGGGTTACAGAACACAAGTTTCTACAGCTCAAGAAGGTAATATGAGAAAGAGAGCATCTAACTTAGGAATTTTGGGATAACATAGAGTGAGGCAGGAGTGTCCATTACAACAATCAGATGCAGATATCATCTCTGAACTAAATGTTGAATAAAGTGGGGTTGATACTGTTGGAAGAATGAAACAAAACAATTAGAAGGAATCATTTCTAAAGGATCTAGAAGTTGCAAAAGTAGTATCGGAGTAAGAGAAGAGTGATGAGTTGGTCAGCTTAGATTGATCATCTAGAAGTTGCAAAATGATTCCCCTTACTGATGCAAGAAGAATAGCAATTTTGTGGACAAAGTCACAAGAGGAGCTTTGACTTGTTGATTATGGTGATGGTAGGGTTTTTGATAAAATGTTCATAACATACCATGCTATGATACAAGATTTCAAAGTTGGATGTAGACCCTTAATTGGACTTGATGGTTGCCATTTGAAGTCTTCGGCTGGTGCAGTATTGTTAATTGTTGTAGAAAGATACGGAAACAATCCATTGTTTCCACTGGCATTTGCAATTATAAACGTAGAATGCAAGGAAAACCTGGAGTTGGTTTATGGAGCAGCTATTTGATGCATTGTGAATAGATCCTACTGATGTTGCCTTCATTTCTGATCAGCAAAAGGTACTTACTTGCACGCTCCTTCAACCCTATGTGCAATATTTTGCCACGCTCCTTCAACCCTATGTGCAATATTTTGCCGCCTAACACATGTTCATGTTGCACTCTCAATCATGCTCACTCCAACTGATTGTCTCTTGTTGTGGTGTTCAACCATGAATATAGCAATACATTTCATAGGTATTGTGTGAGGCACCTATAAGAAAATTTCAAGAAGAAGCACCCTGGCAAGGACATGAAGGCAATGTCGTGGATTGCAGCATGTTGTTATGATGAGGAAGATTTTGGCAATCAAATGAAGCAGTTGTCGAAAGTAAACCTAGGAGCACATGAATGGATACTTAATAAAGATCCTCAACTATTTTGAAGAGATATTTTGACACATTCACCAAATGTGATCTACTTTGCAACAATCCTTCTGAATCATTCAACAATTGGATACTTGTGGCAAGGAGAAAACCAGTACTTCATAACATCGAGAATATAAGAAGACATATAATGAAGAGGTTTGAAGACAACAGGGAGGCAATGAGAAAGCGGGGTGGTGTAATTTGTCCAAGGATCGAGGAGAAACTATACAAATTAGGTGATAAGACTGCAGGTATAAGGTAATCAAATCTAGTCACCAAATTTTTGAAGTTTTGGGAATTGGCAGGTGGCACTTAGTGAATCTGGTTCAGAGAACATGCACTTGTGGAAAATATGACATATCAGGTATACCTTGTGTACATGCAATTGCGAGCAACATATACCATGGAGTCATGGTAGAGAGTTATGTGCACAAATACTACTATGTCAGTACATACATGGCTCCATATAAAGAACAAATCATGCCAATTATAGATGAAAGGATTTGGCCTGACTATGGTACAACTATTAAGCCATTGCCACTCGCTTACAGTAAAGGAGTAGGAAGAAGGAGTACAAGCAGGAGGAAGCCAAAAGATCAGGGTGGAAATGAGACTAAGATCACAAGACATTATAATGAGAAGAGGTGTAACAGCTGCCAAAGACTGGGTCATAGCGAGAATGGGTGTAAGTATGAAGCTATTGCTCCAACTCCGAGAGCGAGCGAGATAGGAGGGGGGGTGGGGTTGAGATCTAAGTGCAAGCATGAGGACTTCAATGTAGTAGATTTGTCTCATACCACTGACTTAGGAGTCGATTTAACTCAGGATATGCATTTTAGGGTATGTAGGTTCTCTTAAATATTGCTATATATCACATGAGTATGAGAAATTGTCTTCTTAAAATACTAATCACTTATTGTAGTATGACTCTTTACATACAGTTATTTGATATATGAATAACAACATGAACATGGATATGACACATTTAGAATATTAATCACTTGCAAAAGTACATTTGATCATCTTGAAACATCAAGAAATTTTATACACATTACACTCACATTTTACACATACACTTCAAAATGAGAATATGATCTGGCTTGGAAGGGTACATGCCAAGATGTTGAAAAGTAAGGTGTGACACCCACCACTCCTACATACATCCATCATCCTGCACTAGGGTGGGCAACAACAGTGGAGTCAACCTATATCGGAATTAATTTCTTCATACCCCTTTACATACACCCAGGGTTGGTTTCCTCTACCATCATGAACACTCGATAGGTAGTTGGGAGATAGAATAACATCTCTTACTCCACACATCTATCTCCCTCCTTAAACACTCATATCTAATACCTCCAATTCCATAGCTTGGCTTGACAAATAAGAAAACCACAGTAAAATTTTCTTCCTGGTCCTCTTTAGACCAAAAAACAGAGTAAATATAAAAACTCTTTATTTTTCTTCTTCATCATATTGAACTGATCAACAATTCTATCATCGTGAGAAGGGGAGGTGGTAGGCAACCTTAAGGTGGTTGTGTAACACCCCGCAAAATTGAGTTATGATAATTTTGCCCACGGGTGTTACGCACATGTATTTTGTACCGTTACGGGTAATATCTGTAGCGTATTTTAATGTATATATCCTACGTATCTTTGTATTTCAATTATTTATATATTTTTCGTTTTCTCAAAACTCATTTTTATCCTATTTTGAGCCAACCCAAACATTTATTTTAATCTTTGTGTTTTACGTACATTGCACGTGCTTTCAATACATGTGTCGATTACATATGTTTTACCGTTACGTGAAATATCCGTAACATTATTAATATATATGTTCTAAATATTTTGTATTTTGAATATTTTTCGTTCTCCCAAACTTATTTTGTATCGATACGTGCATTGCACATAAAGTTTTATGCACAATTTTACCCCAAAAATTTTCTAGAGCCATGAACATATTTTTCCTTCTCATTTTTTTCACATTTGTGTTATTTATTTTAATTAAACCCATTAGGCCTAAATCTATTTTTAGCCCACTAGCAATTAATTACAAAATAAGGCCCATTTTAATTCTACACTTAAATGTACACTTTAAACTCTAGCACACTTGTCTTGTAACATATACCTACAATTAATTTAATAACAATTAATAATAGAATGAGAAGTGTGTGCACATAGGGTGCACATGCACGTGTTGTGCACAGGAAAGTGGCCGGCCATTCTTGGAGAGAGGGGAGAGTGGAGTGTGTGTGTGAGAGTGGGTAATTTGAGTAGTGGAAGTTATCTCAACCACACAATACTCCATAAATACCCCCGTCCTTAAACATGAACACACACAAAAGAATCAAACAAAACAAAAGAGAGAAGAGAGAAGTTCGGTTTTGCTAGAGAGAAGAAGGTTTCGGTTTTCACTTTTGCTAGGGAGGAGAAGGCTTTTTGTGTTGGAGCTTGGGGCAATTTTCTAGGAAATCTATTTAAATTTGCATCAAGAAAAAAGTCGGTGTCTCTTTTACTTTTTAAATTATTGTAGAATGCATGTGTAGGTAGATTATGCTTGAAATGGACTATTGACATGAGTTTTTTTGTTTTGTTTTTTTTTTGTTTTTTTTGTGATGCATGGTGTGTTGTTATCTAGAATTTTTAGTAGTGATGAAATGTGGGAAATTAATGCATTCTAGGTGAAAGAATTGTTATGATGTCAAATTGAAACTCTATTTAAAGCATATTGTAGTATTGTTAGGCACATAATAGTATGTCATGATTAGAATATATGAATTGTGTGCATAAATACATATAGTTGTTAAATTAGGCATAAGAAATTGTGTAAATATTAGGGAGGATTGTAATTAAATAGGGAGATGAGAATTCTCCATGCAATGGCTAAAAGAAAATACGTTCATGTAGTGGTTATAAAAAGGTAATCTTGATAAATTAACAAAAAAGAATAGGTTTATGAAGGTTCTCAAAAATCACTATTTAAATATATTTGTGTAAAATTTCACTTTAATATGGATGAAATCAATGAAAAAAGCAATTCTAGAAATTTAGAAAGAAAATTTAGTGGTACTAATTATGAGGGAAACAATAGAAATGAACACGAACAAATAAAAATGAGATGGAATCAGAGAATTGGGTTAAAAGAATTTAAGCGCATATGTTATCAAAATGGGGCTTGGCTCTTGATATGGCTAAAAATGGGATTAATTTGGAGCCATTCAAAGTGGGCACGAATCTTAAAGTCACAGGGGCAAGATGGTAATTTCACCTACAGACGGGTCCAAATTGGGAACCGGGTCTCTCCACTTAGGCCCGCTAACCCATGAACGGATCTGTTCAGCTGAGAACCGGTCTCAACCTGTTAGGGACCAGGTCAACAGGATAGGAGGAAATCCTGGCTTGTCCTTATCCTGAGAAGGTGGTTGTAACCACCCTATCCAGCCACACCGGGAAGTAGGGATCCATTATGATCCTGAAACAGATCCCTAGGGCAACTATAAACACCCCCCTACCTCCTACTATTACAGGTGATCACTCTTTGTGCACTTGAGCTCTTCCCTTTACTTTTTCTGGTCTTGACAAAAGCGTCGGAGGGTTCGTCGTCGGGATCCATCCTGGTATTTCGAACGTTTGTGCAGGTTCGCAGGAGCACCAAGGAGTCAACTTGTCAATGAGGAAGAAGTAAGATTCAGCCTGTTCGAGTTCCTTTGAACTTATAAATTCTGTCTATTGCCCCCACACCAGATCCAGCGGCAACAGATTGGCACCGTCTGTGGGAAATACTCGACAAGCAACCCCACCTTCCTCTTTCAGCCAAAGCTACTCCTGGCCATGCCTCCCAAGAGGAAGCCCGCAAACTCCAACCGAAGAACAACCTCTTCTCATCCTCCTCCTCCGGAGGAAGAGGATCTCCCTCCACCTGTCCAGCAGACCCTGCAGCTCGAGCAGCAGGCTCCTCAATCTATTCTGCAACCTATAGGGCCCCAGGCACACGTGGGGGAGCCCTCTAGGCGGAGCTGCCACAACAACCTATACATCAGGTTCAGGTGTCCATCCACAATGCCTCCACCGATTCTATGGCCTCCCATAGTCCTCTTACGCCAAAGGATCTGCAGGACATGCTTAACAATCGGCAGACCGAGCCAGGGCCCGACCTTCGGACTCATCTAGAGGAGAGGCGGAGCCGTGAGGCGAACCCTCGCCAGGAGCACCCGAGGGATCGGTCACCACGCCGATCAGATCGTAGGGGGTCCAACTCTCCCCAGAGGCGGAGGGATTCACCCCCGCATCGCCCAAGATGAAGTCACTCCCCGGCTGGCCATCCAGAAGCTCGAGCCGATCGCGAGCAGGAGGCCCTCGTCACAAGGGCAGAATTTCAGCAATTTCAGGAGGCGGTCCTTCGGGCACTCAACGCCGCCCCCAACAATGGCCCTCGGGCCCCCAGCCCTCGGCTAGCTCCTCGCCATCATCGCCGCTCCCGAAGTCCCAGGCCGTCTCCGAGCCATCGCTGCCCTTCTCTCGATCACCACCGCCGCTCCCGAAGTTTGCATCCTACTTCGAATCACCCCCGTCGTTCTATCAGTCCACCACCTACTCAGAGCCATCACCGTCACAGCCCCAGCCCTCCTCGACATGAAGAAGAGTCTCGGGGTTCGGCCAGGCAAGACCGTACTCGGTCTACCGCCATCTCTACGAGATGGAGAGGCGCTTCGGCCAGCTCGACCAAGACGAAGAACGACGGGCGAGGGACCTCCGTCCAAGCAGGGCCCTATTCTCCCACACCATCATGGAGGCCCCAGTCCCAGACAACTTCAAACCTCCACACTTCGAGACCTACACTGGGGAGACCAACCCTGCAGATCACATTGAGAGTTTCAAAACTCTCATGATGATCCATCATGCATCTGATGCCCTCCTCTGCAAGACCTACCCGGCCACACTCAAGGGGCCAGCTCGGGAGTGGTATTCTCGACTTGCACCGGCATCTATCTTCTTCTTTAACCAGTACGAGGGTCTCTTTCTCACGCATTTCGTGAGCAGTCGCTGCACAGAGTAGACGAGCGCCTCCCTACTGTTCCTCAGTCAAAAGAAGGGCGAACAATTGAGGGACTACGTTAAGCATTTCACTGCCGAGGCCAGATCCATCGCCTCCTTGGAACCCTCGGTGGCCACGGTCGCCTTCCAGTCCAACGTCCTCAATGTAGATCTCAGGACATCCCTCGCCAAGAAGCCCCCTCGAAACTTCTCAGAGCTCCTACTCCGGAGCGAGAAGTACATCCGAGCGGAAGAAGCTCTCCACCACCCCACCTTTGAGGTGTCGACTTCAGGGAATAAGCAGAAGGCTGCAGAAGAAGAAGGAGCTAAGAAGCTTCAAAAAGACAATGGGGGTCAGTGCCGTCCTTTCCCTTGGTTCGAAAAATTCACTCTTCTTAACGCGAGTGTATCCGCCATCCTGATGGAGATCGGGAACGAAGGTCTCCTGCCGCCACCTCCGAAAATGAACACCCCTATGAAGAAGAAAAATCGAGACAAGTGGTGCCATTTCCACTGAGACCACGGGCACGACACTGATGATTGTAGGGCCCTGAAGGATGAGATCGATGCCCTCATTAAGAGAGGACAGCTCACTCGGTTTGTGAGAAGGGACCGAGCCAATCCGCCTCCACCGCCCAGGGAGGCTAACAGGAGAACGGAGCAGCGCACGGAGACTCCTGAGGTCGAGGTAGAGGCCATCCTGCACCTAATACATGGAGGCCCAATGGGGTGAGATTCTAACTCCTCCCGAAAAGCCTTCATTAGGGACGTCAACTCTGTGCAGAGCCATCCTCTCCCAAAGGGCTTAGGAGTCCCTGTGACATTCTCCGATAGGGACTTAGAAGGCGTCCGCATGCCCCATTGCGATGCCCTTTTCATCAACCTCAAAATGGCCAACTTCGACGTTCGCCGGGTACTGGTGGACAATGTAAGTTCGATCAACATCCTCTTCTAAAAGGTGTTCAAAGGCCTCCAGCTATCAGGAGAGTGGCTCAAGCCGGCTAGCTACACCCTTCATGGGTTCACTAAGGTTCTGGTGATGATCGAGGGAATTATAACTTTCGATGTCATTGCTGGCAAAGCCCCAGTCACTCGCACCGAGCCGATGGACTTCATGGTGGTGGACGTGAAGGCTGCCTACAACATGATCCTGGGTCGACCAGGCCTTGCCGCCTTCCAAGCCATCCCTTCTGCTTACCACATGAAAATGAAGTTCCCCCCTGTAGGGGTAGGAGAAGTAAGGGGGAGTCAAGAGGCGACTCGTAAGTCCTATATGACCTCAATGGGAGGCCCAGTCCTCGCCCGAGAAGCCCTCGAGCTCCCAGCAGAAAGTAGCCAAACCATCTCTGAACCGGTGGATGAACTAGAAGAAGTGGCCTTCTCAGAGGAAGACACCACCAAGACGTTCAGGGTCAACAAGGCACTCTCCCCCTCCATAAAAGAAGACATCTCCTGGTGCATAAGGGAGAACCGCAATCTCTTCGCCTGGACCGCGACTGACATGCCTGGGATCTCCGAGGAGCTCCTAATGCACCATCTCAGCGTCGCCCCAGGTGTGAAGCCCGTTTAGCAGAATTGCCGCAAGTTCGCTCCCGAGTGACGACAGGTGATCAAAGCAGAAGTCAAAAAGCTCATCAATGCTCGGTTCATCCAGGAGGTGAATTACCCCGAGTGGCTATCCAATTTGGTGATGGTCAAGAAAGCCAACGGGAGCTGGAGGATATGCATCAACTTCACCGATCTCAATAAAGCATGCCCGAAGGACCCTTTTCTCCTTCCAAGCATCGACGCCCTGATCGATGCGACCTCCGGGCACGAGCTCCTAAGTTCATGGACGTTTTCTTGGGGTACAACCAGATTCGGATGTTCCTTCCCAACATCCCGAAGACCTCATTCGTGACGGACCAGGGCCTGTACTGCGACAGGGTAATGTTGTTCAGCTTGAAGAACACGGGAGCTACTTATCAGTGCCTCGTGAATAGGGTCATCCGAGATCAGATTGGCCGAAACATGGAAGTCTACGTAGACGACATGTTGGTCAAGAGCACCCGAGGGCAAGAACATGTCATCGACCTTCAAGAAGCCTTCGAGGTGCTCAGGAGGTACAATATGAGACTGAATCCGAACAAATGTGCATTCAGAGTCTCGTCCGGCAAGTTCTTGGGATTTATGGTCAGACAGAGGGGCATAGAGGCCAACCCCAAGAAGATCGAGGCCACTCTCAAAATGGCTCCTCCCTCCAACGTCAAAGAGGTACAGAGGCTCATAGGACGCCTCGCAGCAATTGGGTGGTTCCTCTCCAAGTCCGGGGAAAAGTGCCTCCCCTTCTTCAAGGACCTTAGGGGGGCTAAAGGTTTCGAATGGGGGGAACAGCAACAAAAGTCCTTCGACCAGTTCAAGGCATACTTAGCTAATCCCCTGCTCTTAAGCAAGCCAATGCCTAGAGAGGTGCTCTACCAATATCTCGCAGCTTCGGAGCAAACCCTCAGTGCGGTCCTTATAAGAGAAGAGGACAGAATGTAGAGGCCCCTATTATGTGAGTAAGGTCCTCCGAGATGCCGAACTCCGTTACCTAAAGCTGGAGAAGATGGCCCTTGCCTTCGCCATGGCGGCCCAAAAGCTCCGGCCCTACTTCCAATCTCATTCGGTTGTCGTCCTTACCGACCAGCCGCTCAAGCAAGTTCTCCACAAGCCCGAGACCTCCGGATGCCCGATGAAGTGGTCCATCGAGCTGAGCCAACATGATATTAGCTACCAGCCGAGAATAGCAATCAAGTCCCAAGCTCTGGCCGAATTCATCGTGGAGAGCACCATCCCCGACCCTTGCGAGTCATCTGCCGCCGCTTCGTTTGGACAGTTTATATGGATGGGCCTTCTTGCACTAACGGAAGTGGGGATGGGGTTATCTTGGCCGGCCCGGATGCTTTCATCCTCCAATACTCACTCCGCTTAAACTTCCCGACCTCAAACAATGAAGCAGAGTATGAGGCCCTCATGGCTCGCAAAGCCGGGGCCAAGCAGATCAGAGTCTTTAGCGATTCACAATTGGTCGTCAACCAAGTATTGGGGGAATACGAGGCGAGGGACGAGCGTTTGGCCAGGTACTTGGCAAAGGTCAGGGAGCTTCTAGCCTTATTTGAAGATGTTCAACTCCAGTGGGTTCCCCAAGAGGAAAACACGCAAGCGGATGCCCTCTCTAAGCTCGCCTCCTCGTCTCTCCAGGGTCTAGAACGGACTGTATTGATACAGGTCCTTCTCAGACCAAGTATTGATGAAGATGGCCCGGAGCCAATGGAAGCCTACCCCCTAACACTTGGGGAAAACTGGATGAAGCCCCTCCTCGAGTATCTCCGAGATGGAGTCCTTCCTGAAAACCGAAAGAGGCAAGGAGGATCAGGACACGAGCCGAGCAGTACACACTCCTGGACAGGATCATGTACAAACGCTCTTATACCCAGATCGACAGTCGACCCTATCTGAGGTGCCTCTCCCCGAAGGAAGCGCTCTATGCTCTAAAGGAGGCCCATGACGGTCTATGTGGTACGCACTTGGGAGCGAGATCCCTCACCCAAAAACTCTTGAACTACGGCTACTTCTGGCCCACACTATTGAATGACTTCAAGGAGTACGTCCGCCAGTGCGACTCCTGTCAGAAATTTGCTCCGTCGCATGCCCCAAGCACAACTCACTTTCTTGGTGAGTCCAATCCCCTTCGCTATGTGGGGGATGGATTTGCTCGGACTGTTCCCCCCAGCGCCAGGCCAGCTGAAGTTCTTAGTGGTAGCAATAGACTACTTCTCAAAATGGATCGAACCTGAACCTCTTTTGACTATCACCGAGCACAAGGTCCAGAAGTTCTTTTGGAAGAACATCGTCTACCGGTTCGAGGTACCTCGCATCCTCATGACCAACAACGGACCCAATTCACGGGAACGACCTTTCACAACTTTTGCACCGACCTCGGCATTCAGCAACGGTTCTCCTCGGTAGCTCACCCTCGGTCCAATGGCCAAGCAGAGTCGCAAATCGACAAATCCTCTCTAGCATGAAGAAGAGGCTTGACCGACCCACTAAGGTGCTGTGGGCTGAACAACTCCCGAACGTGCTCTGGAACTATCGCACCACCAAAAGAACTCCGACGGGGGAGTCCCCCTTTAACCTCACATATGGTTCCGAAGCCCTCATCCCCTTTAACCTCACATATGGTTTAGAAGTGGGCTGCCTTCACCTCGACTCATAGCCTACAATGAGGAGCAGAATGCGAACCAGCTCCGCAACTGCCTAGACCTCATAGACGAGGTCCGCAAGAGAGCTGCAATTCAGCAAGAGACCTACCGCCGTAGGATCACCCAGACTTACAATAAGAGGGTATGGCCAGCCAACCTAAAACAGGGAGACCTGGTGCTCAGAAAGTTGTCGATCTCCAATCCAAGCAAAAGAGGCAAGTTGGCACCTAATTGGGAAGGACCGTATAGGGTCTCCAGAGTCGTTCGCCCAGGCGCGTATCAACTCAAAGACCCGGGGGGTAGGAGAATACCGAGGACATGGAATGCAGAGCACTTGATGAAGTACCAAGAGGATGTTTAAACACCGCTCCAAGCAACTTCCCCAAAAGCGCTCCAGAAGACATGTCTAAAGTCCTTACTTGTATTTTCTTTTTATCAAAGTGTAAAGGCGGCTCGCAACTTAGAAGCGGCCGCCTAGTTATTCTCAATAAAAAGAAACCTTTTCAAGAAATCTTTCCCCGCAAGTTCTCTGTCTTTTGAGTAGTCTAACTCTACTTCCCAAGTTTTCTATTTCTTGAGTAGTCTAACTCTACTTAGCAAGTTCTCTATTTTTTGGTAGTCTAACTTTAGCAATTTCACATTAAAACGACATGCTCGGAGTCCAACACTTGGTTCGACTCTGATTCAACTACTTGCTTCTAAGCGAGTACGAAGCGGATCACCATTCGGAATTGCTCCTAAAGCTGTTGATACTTTCAAAATGACACGCTCGGAGTCCAATACTTGGTTCGACTCCACTTCAACTACTTGCTCCTAAACGAGTACGAAGCAGATCACCATTCAGAATTGCTCCTACAGCTGTTGATATCTTCTAAACGACACGCTTGGAGTCCAACACTTGGTTCGACTCTGCTTCAACTACTTGCTTCTAAGTGAGTACGAAGCGAATCACCATTCGGAATTGCTCCTACAGTCGTTGGTATTCTCTAAACAACAAGTTCGGAGCCCAACACTTGGTTCGACGCAACTCGTGCTACTCGCAAACAAGTAAGTATAAAGCGTCTCACCATTCAGAGTTGCTCCTACAACTGTTGACAACTACAAATGCTAGCAAAGCACACAAGTTCACAAAGCAAATGTTAATTCATTAAAGTTTGAGAGACAAGTCTAGTTACAGACAACCGACTCAACTTTACATTGAGATACAAAACTTGTGAAACCAAAAGTACAAGACTACAGAGAGCTACTTCAACGCCTCTTAGGGACGGGGATACTTCGGTTGAGAGACACCCAGGGGCTATGAATGTTGTACTGCCGATGCCCCACCTCGGCGCTCGTCTCTAGGCCGGCGAGCCGAGAGGCATCGTCTGCTCTCATTCTAACGGTGGCCCCAATAGTTGCTCCTCTCGATGAAGCTGCCACCCCACTTTGTGCATCGCCCGGGCTTCGGTGTATAGGGGGCGAGTGATGCGCGAGCTCATAAAAAGTTATCCCTCTATCATGCTCCTTCCAAGTGCAAGAAGTGGATCTGACGTTGCTCTGCTCAGATCGCGATTGAAGACGAGCGACCTCTGCCTCGAGCTCGACAATTCGCTCTTTAAGCGAGTTGTCTTTCACCTTTATCTTCAGACGAGGCAGTTGCATCGAGCCTACTCCTCGAGAGCCGTCGGTGATCGTTCGCCGAAGGTGAGCAACCTCCATGCTCTTATTGAGGGTCACCTTCTTCATCTCGTCCCTCTCCGCTGTCACCTTAGACAGAGAGTGACGAAGGCACTTAAGCTTCAGCCCGAGGTTGGCTTCCGCCGACGAACCCGCGTCATCACCTTCGGGGGTCTTCTCATTGATCCGCTCCTCTAATCGCCTCCTCTCTGTCTCGGCGAACTAGGAATGATCTCAGGTGATTCAGCTCACACTTCGCCTTACGGAGATCTGACATCACCTCGCGAAGCTACTCTTGGTTCCTAGCGAGCCCCAATCTCGTCGCCCCTAGCCCGGCCTTGAGACGAGCCACTTCGGCCACCCGAGACACATCGATGAGTGGTAGCGCTTTGACAATCTGAAAAAAGCCCACAGTAGCAAGTAAATTATCCACGACTAAGGACACTATGTGGCAAAGCCAAAACTAAGCAAGTCCACAACAAGACGACTTAGGAGTCGGGCAGACCAAAGCAATGCCAAGCACCAACACTTGTTCAAAAAAGTGTTTCAACACTTGTTCAAAAAAGTGATTTCAACACTTGTTCAAGGGACTGCTTCAAAGCAATGCCGAGCACCAACACTTGTTTAAAAAAGTATCTCAACACTTGTTCGAGGGAGTGCTTCAAAGCAATGCCGAACTCCAACACTTGTTCAAAAGAAAAAGAAAAGGGGGTTATTTCACTCAATTCCGAGCTTCAACACTTGTTCAAAAATTTTCATTGAAATTTCAAGATTACAAGCGGTGGCCAGTCCGCGGTTCGGCACTACATGGTCAAAATCAAAAGAAAGAGAAAGAAGCAAGGTACGAGACGAATCAGGGGTCGACCTCTTTCAAATCGTCCTCTACTAAAGGCATCTCCTCAGGGACCACGATGGCCAGGGGCATGGCCTCCGACGGAGCATCCCCCTCGGCCTCTCCTCCCTCGACCCCTTCGGCTTCCTTCTCTTCTTTGCCCTTTTTGTCACCTTCGGAGACGTCGTCGAACCCAGGGACAGGGTCCGGAAAGAGGCACCACCCGGTGCAATCCACTTCGGAGAATTTCTCCCTCACCTCGTCTATGGCTCGAGCATACGCCTTCGCCATGTTCAGGATGAGGAACCCCTTTGCCTTCTCTATGGCCTACTCTTCAGCCTCCTTCACCGCCTCTACCTTAGCCGCAGTAACCTCGTCTGCCTTCTCTTTCGCTGCCTACTCGGCAGCTTGGAGGAGCCGGGCGTTGTCCGCCTCCAGCTTGGCGACCACAGCTTCGAGGTGCACCAACCTCAAGTTCTTTGACTCGACCTCAACCTTCGCCTTCTCGAGCTCCTTGGCGATCCGGGCCTTCTCCCCTCGAGCCTTATCCGCCTCGGACATCAGGTCTTTTTCTTGTTCGGCTATCTTCTTCATCAGGTGGCCGAAGTGGCAAGTAATCTGCGTGGAGTAAGACTTAGGTTATTTCAAAAGAAAAAAAATCTCTAAGCACTCGGCAAAAGAGAGCTCTGGCTTCAAAACTTACCGACATTGCCGAGCATGCGACCTCGAGCATGTCGTCCCCCACACTACCCGCTTCCATTGCCGCCTCGTCCTTTGGTGTGGCCAGGTACCGAACTGCCTGCATGCATGCCGACGATTCGCCAAGGAACCCGTCGAGCTTGCAGACCTGCCAGTCCAGGATGAAGATCTTCTTATGCTCCTTGGTTAGGAACACCTCGGCTTCGACAGTTAACGGCGGAGCTGCGAGCCCCAAGGCTACCAATAGCGGAAAGGCCCCCGTGCCCATAGGAGCTGAAGCCAACGCTGCGGTCGGAGGCTTCGGAGCCAAGGGGGGTCGCTTCGCTAACTGCTCCACTACATCACGGAGTGCCTGCACCCCTTCTGAGGCGGTCTTCGAGGTGACCCTCTTCCTCTTCTTCGGGGCCTTGCTGCTCAGAGCCCCGCGCTTCCCCACCAAGTCGTCGAAGTCCATCGATTCTGCAAAGAAGAGGGTGGAGAGTTAGAAAAAAATGGCATACTTTTCTGGCAACACGAAAGAAAAAGCTATCGCCGACCTCAACCAAAAAAAATGAACCAAAACCATACTAGGGTTTATCGAGCTAAGACCCCCCTGGAAGAGCACCTCCTTGGTCAAGTCCTTCCAATCGAACTTCGGGCGATCGAGCAACGTACGAACCATATCCTCTTCCTCGGTGCTGAGGGATGGGCTCTGCTTGACTTTCTTCGGCACCGACTCTACCCAAGCTGTAGGGATCCCCCATGGCCCTCGACTTCGGATCAAGAAGTACTTATCCCTCCAATTCTTTATCGAGTCCGGACAGCTGACCAGCTTTGTCCCGAACCTCGGAGCCAAATACCAACGGTAAACGTCCTTATGCTGCTGATGCATTCGGTACACCGTCCGGAGCACACTCAACCTCAGCTTGAAGCCCGACGACTGATAGTGGAGGACGAATCCATTTATCAGCCTCCACATGTTCGGCATGTACTGAACAGGGCTGATGCGGAACCACCTCAGCACTTCGGTGACGAAGGGGTGAAGTGGGAGTCGAACTCCAGCCAAGGATGCATCGACCGACTAGAAGCACATGTCAACGGGCATTGGCGAGTTGGCCCTCACCCCCGGTCCAGGGAGCATTAAGTCAAACTCCCTAGGGATTTGGAAGCTCTCCCGAACCCTTACCAAGTCCTCCTCGGTAAGGATAGAGATCGTCTCGTCTGCTTTCGACGTCTCCATGGCCTCGTTTTCCTCAAAGCTTTGGCCCATCCCGTACATTATCCACTCTGCCTGGTCCTTCGGGAGTTCTCGAACCCTCGGTAGTTCGGTCAGAACCCCAGGCAACCTCCGGAACTCCCCTAACCTCCGATCCTCTTCGATCCTCATCTCAATGACCACTGAAGTCTGCCCTACTATGACTTTGCCTTTGTCAATTGGGGGGACCTGACTGGAGGAAGCCTCGGGGCAAGAAGAGGGGAGGTCTTCTTCGAACGATCGATAGACATTCTTAAAAGGGAAAATAAACTAAGTATGAAGTTACCTTGATTTGACAGCTACGGTCGAAAACACACCGGAAGACGGTGAAAACTCGTCAGAAGCTCTCGCAGAGTAAAAATCTTGCCTGAGTGAAAAACGAGAGTAGTGAGAAAATGAGATGAGGAGTGGAGATTTATAGAGATAGGGGTTGGCAGCGTAGTTACCAAGGTTAATAGGCCCCCAACGAAGCAAAGGCCTCGCCCATTTAGTCGAAGACGCGGGAAATAGCATTGACCGGTCAAACAGCCTTGGGACCCACAGGCCACGTGGCGCTCTCCTATTCATCCCCGAATTCGATTGCCACCGACGTCGAAACGCAAGAAAATGCGTTGACCAGTCAATAGTGGCTAGGGCCCACATGCCACGTGGCGCTCTCCTATTCGTCCCCGAAGTCGATTGCCACCGACGTCGAAATGCAAGAAAATGTGTTGACCAGTCAACGGTGGCTGGAGCCCACAGGCCACGTGGCGCTCTCCTATTCGTCCCCATGGTCGATTGCCACCGACGTCGAAACACAAGAAATCGCGTTGACCAGTCAACGGTGGCTGGGGCCTATTGGCCACGTGGCGCTCTCCTATTCGTCCCTGAAGTTGATTGCCACCGACGTCGAAATGCAAGAAAATACATTGAACAGTCAACGGTGGCTGGGGCCCACAGGCACGTGGCACTCTCTTATTCGTCCTTGAGGTCGATTGCCACCGACATCGAAATAAAAGAAAATACGTTGACCAGTCAACGGTGGCTGGGGCCCACATGCCACGTGGCGCTCTTCTATTCGTCCCCGAGGTCGATTGCCACCGATGTCGAAATGCAAGAAATCGCGTTGACCAGTTAACGGTGGCTGGGATCCACTGGCCATGTGGCGCTCTCCTATTCGTCCCCGAAGTCAATTGCCACCGACATCGAAAAACACGAAGAAACAAGCGCCCACATACCACATGTCACCTCCCTGGACCTCGGCAATATTTCCGAAGTCAATTGCCACTGACGTCCAGGAAGCGAAGGGGAAGGGGTCCCGAAGCCAAGCGTCACTCGCCTAGACTTCGGCGAGCGTCCCGAAGTCAGCTGCTGCCGACCTTCTGACAGGAAAAGTTCCCCTTCTTCGCAACCTTCTGATCCTGGATTCGGCAACGTCATAAATAGGTAATTAAAAAGATTAAAATTCAGGAAAATTAATTAAAAATTCTAAAAAATAATTATAAATTTGGAGAAATATTTTTGAGTCCCTAGGTAAATAATTATTGGTTAGAATAATTAATTGCCACTCCCGAAAAATAAATCATCGCTTTGTAAAATTGGATAAATGATTTGAAAAAATAATTAAAAAATCGGAAAAAATCACCAAAAATACAAAAGGGCCTAAGAACACACTTGGGTACGTTACCGGCTCAGAAAAGCACCATCACCCCTCAAACTAGATTCGAACACCCTTCGAGAGCTCCGATAAAGCCCTATACGCCATTGGAACAACAAAACTACTCCCCAAAGGCTATAATGCACAGTCTCTGGGAGTGGGGGGCTCGTGATATGGCTAAAAATGGGGTTAAATCGAAGCCATTCAAAGTGGGCACGAAGCTTAAAGTCACAAGGGCAAGATGGTAATTTTACCTACAAACGGGTCCGAATTGGGAACCGAATCTCTCCTCTTAGGCCCGCTAAACCATGAACGGATCTGTTCAGCTGAGAATGGGTCTCAACCCGTTAGGGACCAGGTCAACAGGATAGGAGGAAATCCTGGCTCGTCCTTATCCTAAGGAGGTGGTTGTAACCACCCCTATCCAGCCACACCGGGAAGTAAGGATCCATTATGATCCTTAAACAGATCCCTAGGGCGACTATAAATACCCTCCCTACCTCCTACTGTTACAGGTGATCACTCTTTGTGCACTTTAGCTCTTTCCCTTTACTTTTTCTGGTATTGATAAGAGCGTCAGAGGGTTCGTCGCCAGGATCCATCCCAGTGTTTCGAACATTTGTGCAGATTTACGGGAGCACCAAGGAGTCAACTTGTCAATGAGGAAGAAGTAGGATTCAGCCTGTTTGAGTTCCTCCGAACTTACAAATTCTGTCTATTGCCCCCACACCAGATCCAATGGCAACAGCTCTTGTGGCTAGCACAGGCGCCAGTGCACTTGGCGCTGCCACGTGTCGCGCCTGTGGGTCGCTTTAGTCCCGGGTTCGAGTCTGGGAGCCTCTGCTCTTGTGTGATATTTTTTGGAATTAATCCAGTGGCATCTCTAGGTTACAAAAACAACCCTGAGAGCTTTTCATCACAGACAGTGAGTAGCTCATTGGTTTGGGTTTCGGTTTGGCTTGCTGTTGGCTCTGGGTTCGAATCAGGTTGACCACATTTTGAGTTTTATTTTTATTTTTTGGTTTTTCATGTTTTAAAAAAATTGGGAAACTTCATAGAAATATCTTAGAATATTGATAGAACACTTGAAAATAAATTCACACTATTCTGAGATATAGTTTGGGAATTTAAAATCATAATGTATTAGATGAGTTGTGAATTAAAATTTAAAATGAGAAATACACATGATTTATGAGTTGATTGTGGAATACAAATTTAGATCACTTCTTTGTGAAAATTTCATGGATATTAACCAATTAAATTAAATAAATGGTTGAGGCAATTTTAAGCATAATTATGAGCAGGAAATAAGGAATTTCTAGAGATTAATCTTAAAAAATCTTTGTATTAAGAAACGGTGATTTGATCTTAAAGAACTTTGCATTGAGAAATATACTTGAAGTATATATTAACATGAAAATGGTTATATTAATCAAAAGAACATTGAGAAGTATTAAAGTGAATGGTTGGGTTTGTTAACCAAAAAATTGTTACAAGAATTTGATTTGATGAATTGTTATTGAAAGTTGTTATAGGAAGTTAAATACTTCATGATCTACAAACATAAAAAAAGATGATAAAGAAGAAATGATGGTTCATGAATGAAATAACTATGTTGAGGTTAGATATAACCTAATTGATCTCTATAGTAAGATGGTTGTTGGAATCTAGAGGCTAGGCAAGACCCTTGATAACCGGCAATTTGTGAATAAAGAAATTTGAGAAGTAGCCAGTGTGGTCTAGTGTCCTCGTGTGTTGATTTAAGTCTGGTAGGGTAAGATAGATCTAGGTTGTGATGATTGTAATTAAACCTAAGGATAGGCACTAGGAGAAGATGTGATGAAACTTGGGCAAACGTAAGTGGGGCGCCTCTATATAGTCTGATGGTGGATTCCAGGACTATAGACTCAGTTTGACAGTGGACTCTGGGACTGTGGTTGCTTGCGATGTGAGACAAGCCTTAATTAAATTCGGGAGTATGATTGATTTGACGGTGGACTATGATTGATTTTTGGGCAGATGGAAAGCTGATCTCTAATGTATATGCGTATACCGGGGCTAGAGGGGCACTTGCGGGATGTTCACTCGACGAGGATTCTGTAATGTTTGACGGTGGACTCCGGGACTAGAATCCGTACTCGTGGAATGTTTAAACCTTGATTTTATTATTGTAGTAGGTTTTGCATGGCAAGGGATTAAACCCTATATTGTGGAGTACGTAAAGGCTTGTTCTCGGACCTATGTAGTATGAGATGCATAGAATCCGAAGAAGTATGCATTAGTGTCATCGTAGTGTAAACATCTGCATTAGACATTAAGTCATATCATACACGGACATGTTTAGGAAAGTCACTTTTACACTTTATTGTACATTCAAGTTTGTGTTTGCTAAAGTAAGAGAATCATTGTTTTATAGCATTACATCAATTGTATGCAACTAACGTGCCCACAGTTTTCCAGTGCAGGACTTGGATTTAGAAACAAGGCATAAAGATGAACTGGTTCTGAGGATTATTTCCAGATTAAAGTTGTTGAAAGTTTAAGTTGTATATATTTTGCTGTAACTTTCGCCATGTATTTTTGTAACAGAACAATATTGTATAATGAAAAGTTTTAAATTCCTTGTAAATTTGTACGAATTGAAGTAAAAGATCCTGTTGTGCTACGAATTACATGTAAATGGAATTTGGTGCGTTACAGGTATGGTACAGGAAGGGCAGTCAATTGATGTGTCAATGGAATACATTGTCAATTTATGTATTAATGGACTAGTCAAGCCATTGATACAAGTCTCAAAAAAGGCAAGGCAGTCAACGATGCAGCATGTTTGTCTTCTTGTAGACCTTTTCACGGGTCTATGTTGTGAGATTTTGGAATTTTTTCCCAAAGTGCCCCACTTTTTGAAAGTTTTTCCCAAACTGCCCTACTTTATTTTTTAATTCCCAAACCATCCCACTCGGTCTTTGAAAGACCGAGTTTAGTTAAAACTAACTCGGTTTTTCAAAGACCGAGTGTTAGTCTTAGATTTTTCGAATTCTAACACTCCGTCTTTGAAAAGCCGAGTTATTTTTAACTAAACTCGGTCTTTCTAAGACCGATTGTGTCATTTTGGTAAATACTTTCGAAAGTGGGTCAGTTTGGTAAATACTTTCAAAAAGTGGGTCATTTTGGTAACAAGTTCACATCTCTACCTCCACATGTGGTGCAGATTTTTTAAGCTAAAATTTCAAAATGTTTTTGAATTGGAAACAGAAAGTGTATATACCTGCAGAATATATATATGTATGTCGTATATATACACACTGATATCCGATTACATGATTGAAATTTTTTTAAAAAACAAAATTGAGTAAAAAAATGAGGAAAGAAGTAAAATTTTGAATGTGCAGTCATTTTGTTTTTTTGATTGGCAAAAAATCATCCAATAAAGGAAACGTTGATTAATTGGATACTGGTTCCACATTTCTTCACAGAGCGTACAAGAGGGATTGATGATCTTTTGGCATCTGTACAAAAGAACTGTGTTCAATTTTTTTGGCATTATGTGTGCAATTCAAAATTGTTGGGTGGCTACGATACCAAATATGAATAACTACATCATCAACTAGATCATCACAAGCATATGACAAGTATGCTATCGACTTGAACAAGTCTATATCTTTTTGGCTTTTTTTTTTGCACTTTAGATCCTAACACTAATATCAAGCCGATTTTGTAATGCCTCTAGAAGTATATAGCTAAGCAAGATCTCATGGTATATATATATTCGTTAATTAGCTTGTTCGTCTTTCTAATTTTTTCATTATTATGTATATTTTATTGAAGAGAAAATAATATTTTATGCCATATTAGTCCTTGTTATATTTAATTTACTTATTACATTACATTACATAGTTGTATTTAAATGTATATAGATGGAGAAGGAAACTAGCTATATTTCGAACTCGTTACCAAAATGACCCACTTTTTGAAAGTATTTATCAAACTGACCCACTTTCGAAAGTATTTATCAAAATGACACACTCGGTCTTTGAAAGACCGAGTTTAGTTAAAAATAACTCGGTTTTTCAAAGACCGAGTGTTAGAATTCGAAAAATCTAAGACTAACACTCGGTCTTTGAAAAACTGAGTAAGTTTTAACTGAACTCGGTCTTTCAAAGACCGAGTGGGATGGTTTGGGAATTAAAAATAAAAGTAAGGCAGTTTGGGAAAAACATTCAAAAAGTGGGGCACTTTGGAAAAAAATTCTGAGGTTTTGTATCTCAATGCAATAGGCTCTTAAAAAATATATATCCTAGAAGCTATGGTTGTGAGTTAATCCCAGGATTAACCTGATTAGTATTTGTTGGATTTATGGATAAGTGGCTTGAACAGTAGTGGATTAGTGGTGACTTAAAGCAGGTTTGGATTAGTTGATTAAACAATTTTTTCCTAGTGTCGAATTAAACATTTTGAGTCTCAATCCAATTTCATTGTATTTTGTTTGCAGTGGAGTTTGTCGGCCACGATCAAGGGGAGGGATGGGGAGAAGAGCTTATCAACAATCTAGTGAAGCACTAGCTCAGACAAGGTCAAGTGCAGTGCATGAGGAGCACAATGTATCAAGGGTACGGATGGGGAGATGATCTTTTCATCAAGCTAGAGGAGCAATACACAGTGTAACAAATATGACCACCACTCTGGCCTACAACATGATTCAACCCAAGATAGGTATTCATTTGCTGATCCACCTCCATTATCAAGCACTCTAGAGACTGGATGAGGAAAGTTTGTTAGTTGTTTTTTTTTGTTTAATTATTCAAACATGTGTCATTGTAGCAATGTAGATTGAACCATGAATGTTGTTATATGTCACTTTAACATGAAATTGCCTTCCATATGAATTTTCTTCTCTTTGTTCTGATACTCTAACTGACACATGCACAATCACAATCACAATCACATGAACATAGATAAGACACATATATGAGATTAAACATCAAAAATATATTTGAACAAGAAGAAACATCAAGAATCTTTATTCACAGTACTGTCACATTTTTCAAATAATACATGACTTGAAGGTCTACATGTCAAGAAGTTGAAAATAACCTCAGTCAAATTAGACACGCACCACTCCTCCATAGCTTCATGACTTGGAGGGATACCTGCACTAGGTTGCGTAGTAGTGGTGATGACGTCAAGTTGTTTGAGAGATGCAGGAGGGAGACCTGAGAGGGGTTCCAACATGCATTCCCAGAATCACTTTTTTTTGGCAAAACTACCTACAGTCGAGGGGGGGGGGGGGGGGTCATCTCCTGCTTACTGTACACATCTGTCTTTCTCAAGCCCACATTTCTAATACCTCTCATTCCATATACTAGAAAATTAACAAATGAAAAAAGTATATCTTCGTGGTCACCTTTTGCATCATCTGCATTGTTGGATCTAAACTATCTTTCGTTTTCTTCTTCATCATTTTGAACTACTGGTAATAGATCAAACACCAGGTAAGATAGTAATTGTGGTACTGGTTGAATGTAAAGCAGAGGGGGTATATACAGACAAAGTTAGGGTGGTTCGGAGTTAGAATTTAAGTATCATACAAGCTCTTGGCTCATTAGAAAATAAAGGAGATATAGACAAGTCAAGGCATGGACACAGTTTCAGAAAGAGTGGAAGATAACAAGGCAGCATTGTTTTTCTTCTTGTTCACTATTTACCAGTTCTATGTTGTGGGGTTGTGAGACACACTGCAATACACTATAACAGGTTACGAGTGAGTTATTTTGTGACTCAATAGTTCTTCTCTATAGTTTAATTGAGTGCATACTTCAAAAAACATGTCTTTTTGTATCACATTTACAAATGAATCAATGCAGGGTACAAGTGGAAATGTAGCTTAATTAGATGTTAGAGTCCAAGGCAGAGGGGAGGAAGAAGTATGCAATTTCAAGGAGTGGTGATAGCACCACCGGGCCAAAAATTTAGCCAGCAGGTTATGAAAATTTACAAGTAAGTATTATTAGTAGATAAGAGAACAATCCATGTGTTCTTCTTTCAACAATAATTGAATTTAATTGCTTAACCAGTGTGTTAACTACCAATATATGCAAATTACTATATTGTTGGAGGATGAAAGTAATAGACCACCATGGATTCAATCTGGAACTGGAAGGAGTGGGAGAGTGCAGACACTCAGAGGGAGAGGCAGAGGAGTATATGGAATTAGAGGGAGGGGTAAGCCTGTATCTACAGGGAGATGAACTGGTTTCTTTGTGACTCAGGTAACCACCAAGTAAATTAAAACATCATGTTAATACACAACTCAGCCTCATGCAGTTACTGATACTTCATTGTCCTATAGAGTTCACCAGTAGTTGCTGCTCAAAAGAATGAAGCCATTCATCAAGATACTTAGGCAAGCACTCAATTTGCTGCTCAATGCTCAAGAGAGGGATAAGTACATGCAGAAAAGGGTGATAAGTGATACGAACTTGGAGTAATTGTGTGAAGAAACTTTCTATAATTTTGTGAAAAAGCCAAAATGTAATTTTGTGAATAAACTATATGTATTTTTTGTGTAGAAAGTTATAGTTCAACTTGTAGTGTTTTAGTGACGGACTCAATTTGTACAGTCTAAGGAGCTATCTCAAAATGAAATTTTTTGGTGATCTTGGTGATCTTGGAAACTAGAACATAAGATCCAGTATGATGCATTGCAAGTTATGAAGTTTATAAATGAATTTTTTTGGCTAAATGCAATATACTTCTCTTATTTTGAATGTATGTTTAATTAGTTGGTCACATAGCCAAATGCAAAGCTTCATTATCAAATTCTATTTATATTTGTATGTGCAATTTTTTTGCCAGTTGCTATGTCTCCAAATAGGTTATTTAATCTTTCAAATTGTTATGGATTTTATGAACTTTTGTCACTTTATAAGCCTATCACAAAATCCAGATCTGTAAATCTTCTGCTGCTATATCATGGAAAACAGGAGGTAGTGAGTGCCTCTTTATATGCCCATTATACTCTATATATACAAGCATTGAGATACAAATATGTACATTCTAAATTCATCAATACTACATGCATTTCAAATCTCATCAACAATGATATATTACAAAGCTTAAAAAAACAAAAAACAAAACAAAACAATACAAAAGCAGTTGGTCACATAGCCAAATGCAAAGCTTCATTATCAAATTCTGTTTATATTTGTATGTGCAATTTTTTTGCCAGTTGCAATGTCTCCAAATAGGTTATTTAATCTTTCAAATTGTTATGGATTTTATGAACTTTGTGTCTCTTTATAAGCCTATCACAAAATCCAGATCTGTAAATCTTCTGCTGCTATATCATGGAAAACAGGAGGTAGTGAGTGCCTCTTTATATGCCCATTACACTCTGTATACAAGCATTGAGATACAAATATGTACATTCTAAATTCATCAATACTACATGCATTTCAAATCTCATCAACAACGATATATTCCAAAGCTTAAAAAAACAAAAAACAAAACAAAACAAAAGCAGAAACATTGAAACCATTCACTTCTAACAAACATCATCACCTTCTCAGCCATATCAGGACCAGACTGTTTAGGGTAAAAAGCAGAATTGAAGATTTTAAAAAAAAATAATGTTTTTATAGAATAATATAACTAGATTGCAGTTGTTTTGAACTTCATATTGGACTAAAATCAAACACCTTACATGCATGATTTCGATCAACTTTTGTTCAAAACATAGATAGGTAAGGATCGTGTATCGGATTCATTACAACACTATTAGATTCATGGGTTTACAACACTATACTAAGAAAAACAATAGCTAAGACAATGAACAAGCTCACAATGCAGATTCCCTTCACAACAACCAATTTTGTCTTCAATCTATCAACTTGGCTCCTAAGTAGTTTAACCTCTTCCATCATTTGAGTTCTAGCTTGTTTACCCTCTTCAATTCTAGATTCTAACTCAGCAATTTTGGCTTTAAAACTATCAATTAAACATTTCTGGCTTCCTCCTCTTCAACTAGAACATTCAGTTGATCGGCCCAATTGAAAAAACCACTTTTACCAACCTTCCAATTCGAACATCCTACAAAGTTCCTTCCCTTGTTCTAGTCAGTTTTCGGTAACTAAACAATTGCAAGAACCGGATGTTTGCAGAAGAGTGGACCACCAATCGATGTGTCATCAGAAAATCATTTGGAAGATTTGGCAGAGCTAGAACCAGCTTTTCTAACTACACACAATAATAACCGAAATTCTAAGTCAAAATTTACACAAAAGAAAAGCAAAAAAGAGCGACAAATTCAAACAGAGAAGCCCAACATAGTAATTGAATTCATAGAAGATGAGCTCATTGTAGGTGGAGAAGATTCTACCTAATCTATCTAGGGTTCTAGTAGAAAGATGTTCTTCTTTCAATCGGAAAGAACTCAGATTTATGGGTTTAAATGAACTAGAAATTAGTTTGGGAGGGAATTCATGCTGCATTGGATAGAAGATGAAGGGGGAAAAGTGAGTTAATAATAAAATAAGAAGGAGGGGTAGAAGTGTCCAAATAAATCAAAGGTAAAGCACGTAATGAAAAGAACAGAACAGAAAAGTAGTTTGAACAAAATCCGGGGGTTGCGTTGATTAAAATCCCAATGAGTTTTGTGCGTTGACCGAAAATCCAGAGAGGTTTTCTACGTTGACCCCTTAATATAGGGGGTTTTATACATTTTATCCTAAAATATTATAATGAGAGAGTTGGGTTACCATTTGTAGACAAACAAATCCATGCATTGCACGTATATCTTTTCCATCCCCAATTCCCCCGTCCAAACCCCCCCCCCCCCCCCCCCCCCCCCCACCCCACCCGCGCCCCAAAAAAAAAAAAAAAAAAAATAATCAAAACACGATCAAATCCAAATCTCTAAATCACCAGATCCAAAACCTAAATCTTGAACCCAATCTCCATCATCTTCCTCATCATTGTCGCCACCGTCTCCTCAAGTTGCAATCGTCACCGCCTCCTCAAGTCGCCAAAACCCTAGAATCCTTCTCATTCTCCTTCTCCCCCAATCTCGAACACAGCAACCCCAATGCTAACACTAGTCGGCTAGCCCCGATCTCGACCCCTCCGAACCCTATGCCGTCTTCTGAACTGATTACCGGATGCCTCTCATGCCTCTCCTTCTCCTCATCGCCGCCGCCACTGCACGCTCTTCTTCATCTTCTCCTTTTTAAAACCATAATCCTAGATCGTAGCCCATCCACCACTTCTTCGACTGCTTTCTCCGATCAGCCACCGCGCTCAGATCTGCTCTTTCGATAGTCAGTTTGCTATAATGGATTAGCTTTCCTCAAGATTCGCGTCCGACCTGATATGATATCTGATATTGTGTTTTTTTTTGTTTTTTTTTTTTTGTTTGACAATTGCGAAAGAACGCGTAAAATAGCATCTTGACGCTGTCGAAGCCGAGCGGCGGCGAGTTTGGGAAGTACTACAGCTTGGTGATGCTCAACGATCGCAGCATCAGCGAGTTTCTGATTGACTTTTTTTAATTTTATTTTAGTGATTGTGTGAGTGGAATTGAGTTGACTGGGGGCATCTGTGAGTTCGGGAAGTACTACAGCTTGGTGATGCTCTCTTTACTATATTTTAACCTTTTCTTCTTCTTATTGATAATTTAGATGTCAATCCAAGCCCACAATTTCGTTACTCAAAATGGAGAAAATGAATTTTCAGTTTGCTGCCATCTACTTCTCTCAAAAAACTTCCCACCAACCGCTTATCTGCCTTGAATCATATGAAACACTGGAAGTTGCCAGTGGCATCATCAATGACTTCTAGACATTGAGAAGCGATAAAGATTTGATGGTAAGATTAAACCTGAAAACTATCCAGCTCTTTACATTCTTCTACAATATTATGTTTTCCATTTATGTATATCAAATCGACAGTAGATCTTTCTCAAAGATATCTGTCTATAATACTGAAGAGTAGTCAGTTGTAATTTTCTAATTGACGATTTATGATAAGTTTATATCTTTGTTAAGGAGAAAAAGAATCGAGTTCGGTTTTAACAATGTTTGAGAGGTGCAAGGTCTTGCTCCTTTGAAAAATTGCAGTGTTGTGGAATTTGGAAGGTGACATTTAAAAAAACTTTTATAAACTATGTAATGCATACTTTTATTTTTTCTTATCATCTCTATTTTCTTCATACTGGTATGTATTTCTTTTTCAAATAAATAGAACTACATGTATATATGAGATTTTTCGAGTACGTATACATTAAAAAAAATTGTATCCCGAAGTCGCATCTGTGGAGTACCATCAAAATGATCAAACTACTAGAAAAGGAAATGCATTGGATGCATAAGATCGAATGTGTCATTTGAAAAGTGCAAGATTGACCAAGGGAGAATTTTACCACCGTTTTGTTAAAGAAAAGTGCAAGATTGAGTGTAGCTCTTCACATAAGAGTTTGATCGAATTGCTTCAAATGTTAAGTACTTCAATGCCCTCAATCTTCAATAATGGAATTTGTTTTGCTGTTATATACTTTGAAGTAAACGAAGCTCTGTGTGCATGAATGTCGAGACTTTATAAATGAGAGAAAGAGTACTAATGGTTCAGAGATGTACTTTCTTTTCCTTGACACTAAGGGGATATGCTTACAATTTATATAATTTTGTATGTTGCTTGCATAATCCTTAATTCTCATTTTTCCTTTTCCACTTTCTTTGTAGGCTAAAATGTTAAGAATGTCTTCGTTGTTTTTGTCACGACCCTCTTCCCAAGAATACGGATACGTGACTAAGTCCGGTAAATGATTTTCATCATCTATAAGCTGTTCAGAATCATTACAACATCTCACAGGAATAATCAGAGTCGGAAGCAAAAGAAATCAACCAAGTATGCATAATCGAATCAAATATACCAACAGGAATTTACTTGAAACCAAAATATAATAATCTCAAATAAATCAAGTATGGACAAGCTAATAATATCCTAGGTCACATTGCCCAAATACAAAAATAAATCTAAGTAATCAAGTACAATTGTTCAAGCAGCAACAGGAAATAATAATAATAAATGCTAAAACTCCAGCACTAATATCTCATGTTACCAACTCCATCTGGCAGCTGGTCACCCTGATCTGCAATTAATAAATTGTAGGAAAAAGTAAAAGAGAAAACAAACTCTCGTCAATGCATGTTACGGGCCGCTTGTAGTGCAGGATACAAGTATATGGGAAAGAATAACAAATAAAAAATAATAATAGAAATAAATGAATTGCATGGTATAAGTATGTAAACAAAATAAAATATCTAATATGAATCAGACAAACAGAATCAAGTAGCATGGTATACTAACAAGTACAGGTAATATGTATCAAGTATCATGTAAGCAGGTAAACAGGTAATCAGGTATACAGGTAAACAGGTGAACAGGTACAAGTACAGGTAATCTTGTCATCAGGTATCGGGTTATGTCAAGTCTTGCATTATTACTATCTAGGTAGTACTTCATGCATCCCGGTTTTTACTACATGGTTGCTACATTTAAATAAATTACGTTTAGATTTCCTAGTGGAGTCCATAGGACAGTGTACTCAGGGATCAAGCTAACAGGAATAACAGGAACAGGTAGAACCTAGTGGTTCTCTTCCGAGTACACCTTCCTATAGGGAAGTATGCAGTCAGGTAATCAGGTAACAGGCAGAAACTAGTGGTTCTCTTCCGAGTACATCTTCTTATAGGGATTCATGCAGTCAGGTAATCAGATAAACAGGATCGTGAATCATGTATTCATGAACACGTAACAGGTGGGACACAGGTCCTCTTCTCAGTACACATTTCTATATTTTCCACTACTAGATCTTTCCCTTAATTCCGACTTGGTTATTTATTATTATTAGAAAACAGGCATGTATGTGTCGCAAAAACAGGGCAAAAAAAACATGATATAAATAAGTAACAGGTTCAGGATGAAGAATAAACATATAAAGGTGAAAGATAACTTATAACAGGATAATACAACGAAAACTCCAGTTCAGGACAGCAAGACAGTACTGCACTAAAAGTGAGATTTCCGTTGCTAAAAATATGCAAATCTGAATCCGTTGAAGAATATGGAAAATAGACTCCCTTCAAAATCCAGCGAACATATATAAGTCATATAGTATTTCACAAAAACATGAGTCAAAACTGAATTGAAATCAGAAAACATATTCAGCCAGAAATCAATAGTTTGTATTCAAAGTCAGGAAAACAGCATGAAAGCTCATTAATTAAATCCACGAAAAATCTGGGGTATTCCCCTATATGTATAGTAATAGAAAAACAAGTTTCATAATTTTTCAATATAAATAGGGTAGTCAAGTAAAATCAGAAAACATCAACATGCAGTAGTTTTGTAAATCTGGAATTATAAACGCAACAGTATGAAAACAGCAATATCTCACAAACCATAAATCAAAATCCAAATCCACCAAAAGGGTGATAAAATAGATACAGTATGCTAACTTTCATATTAAGAAAGATTTTATAAATAGCAAGTAGAATTAGGTCGAAAATCAAGCTCTTTATAGAACAGTGAGAAAAATCTGCTAGTATAGTAATTATTTTGAAACATAAAACGGCTTGTAAAACTCATCAAATAAATTCACAAAAATTCAGGGTTAATCCTAATCAGATCTAGAAATATTGAGCAAAATTTCAGATCAAAATAAAAAATTTAACACCAGAATAAAAATATATTACTCTTCAGAATTCATAGAAAACGCAGTCTGAAAATCTTTATACCCCTCAGTAGTAAAAATAGACATAACTCACAACTCGTAAATCGAAACTGAGATCCTTCAAAAGGTTAGAAAATAGAAAGAATTCTCTACAGTTTATGTTCACAGAATATTTTCAAATACTAACCTTAATAGGGTCTAAAATACTGAACAACATCAGGGTAACAGAAATTTCAAAATTGTTCTTCATACACAAATCAACATAGGTCATATGAAATTCATCCAAAACATAACCAAACACGAAATATGGTGTACTAGATATCCAAACAATATGGTATAGGGTATTTCACAAGTATTCGACAAGTATATCACGAATAACACATCAAGCACAAATATCTCAAAGTAGCATGAACATATACATCAGAAGTGGTCAACCCTAGGTTAATTCATGTCATGAATATCGTGAGGCAACTATGGTCAAATCATCACAATAGAGACAATATCAACAAGGGGTTTCACACACAAATTGCCTCTAGAACTCAACTACACTACAGGCGGTATTTAGTACTCGTATTACACAAAGAAAAGAATACAAGTTACTTACCTTAACTGATGATGGAAACGGTGCAAAGATCAAGAATAACGGGAACAGATCTCGACACGAACACAACGAACGAAACTCACAAACACAACGAACCAATGCGAACACGACGAACTCCGAATGAACCAAAACAACACACGTGAATACCCGCACGTGCAATAAAGAGCGAGAGGGAGAAGCACGGTACGGCGATGGGGAGGGACGGCAGCACAGCGGTCGGCACTGTTGTTGGTGCTATCTACCGCTACTGTCTCAGGGAGAAGGCGCAGCACTTCGGTGCTGTGCTTACTGGCTGAGCGATGCGAAGAGGAACCATGGGGACGTCGGGGGAATACAGGTCGCTACAGGAGACAGGAAGGTGCACCAGGGGCAGGGTTGGTCGCTGGCCTACAGTCGGATGGAGAGGGGCAACAGCCTGGCTGTAGGGGAGAGCGGTAGGCTTCGGGAGGTGTGCTAACGGAGCTAGGGCGGCACGACCAGGGGTAGGGAGAACGACGAAGAAGAGAGGAGGCGGATGGGGTATCGGGAGATGAACAGAAACAAAAAGCATGGGTTATATATAGGGGGCAGAGGTGGGTATATTAGGGTTAAGGGGGAGAGAGAGAGAGTATCGGGTTTGGGGCTTACCGGGTTGGGCTTATTAGGTATTTAGGTGTGACATTGGGTTTAGGCTTAGTGATTAACTGGTAGTTGGGTTATAGGATTTTTGTTAATGGGTTTGGTAATTAATGGGTACTTGGGTATTATTAGGTTTAAAAAATGGTTTCAAGAAATAGGAAAAATCCATAAGAAAAATAAATAGGGTGATACAAAAATAAGATGGCCTAGAAACATGAACAAATAAAATAGGCACAAACCGAATAAAAATAATGGCCCGATCAAATGGAACGAAATAATAGACCCGACAAAAGAATCAAGAACTCAAAATAGAAGATGACAAAACGATAAAATTAATATATTGAAAAAAATAGAAGATCCCATATACGGTCCAAGAAAAGATACAAAGAGAGAAATACACCAAAAAGAAAAAAAAAATGCGCTAAAAAATACACAAAATAGAAAACAGGGGTTACAGCTATTTAAAGAGGTGATCTAAGGAGTACTTTGCTAATTAAAGGTTTAAACGCTTGATATCCTCTTCTGAAATGTTTTGCTGATGCATTTGAGCTAGAGGAATTCCAAATTGAGGTAAAATTGCTTTTTTATGGAATATAATCTTTCAGGAATGAGATATATATATATCTTGATGAGTTTAGCATTAAATTGATTTGTGTTGGATATAAATAAAAAAAAAAAATCAATCTTAGTGTTTTCCCTATTTATGTTGAGACGTATATCAGACATTCATTATTATTAAATTTGATTAAGCTCTGTTGTAACCTCTTCTCTTTTTTCATTTCAATCACAACCATATATTTAACTAATGCACTTTTTACGCACCAAAACACTTTGTTTCCTTAAGTGGTTTCCTTTTTTCCGCTGCCTATGGGATATAAATAAACTTCTTCCCTCTAAAGAAGAAAAATAATGGAATTTGCAAAAATAATCATTCTTTGGGTATACCGAAAAAAGAAAACCACCAGAGGCAAACTACTGTGATGTAAATTAAGGTCTCATTAAGCGAAAAAGGGAATAAACATCTGCATAGTTAAAGATGGGGCCTTGAAGCAAGAGGAGCCATCGACATAGACACTGTGGACAGGTGGGTCATTTTCTTCCTTGGGGGGATCAGGGATAGTGCTCTCGATAATGAATTCTGCTAAAGCTGGGGGCCTTGATGGCCATCCTAGGTCGGTAACTGAAGTCATGCTGGCTCAACTCGATGAACCATTTCATAAGTCGTCCAGAGCTCTTTGGCTTGTGGAGCTCTTTCTTGAGGGGTTGATCGGTGAAGACCAAGATAGAGTGTGCTTGGAAGTACGGGTAGAGTTTTCGTGCAACCATGATCAGAGTGTAGGCCACCTATCTCATTTTGGAATAACGAAGCTCGGTGTCATGACAGACTTTGCTCTAGATCGGCTTCTGAATCTTGTCTAATTCTCTCACTAAGACGGCACTGAGGGTCTGATCTGAAGTGGCCAGATAGAGGTACAGCACCTCTCCCGGCTGAGGCTTGCTTAGGAATGGGGGATTGATGAGATATGCCTTAAGCGGTTCAAAGACTTTTTGATGCGTTTGCCCCCACTCAAAACCTTTGTTCCTCAGAGAGCTTTGAAAAATAGGAGGCACTTCTCCCCCGACTTGGAGAGGAAGCGTCCATTTGCGGCGAAACGCTCTGTAAGTCTTCGGACTTCCTTGATGTTGGACGGGGGAGACATGTCGAGTATTGCTCGGATTTTCCCTGGGGTGACCTCGATTCCCCTATAACTAACCATGAAACCATGAATCCTAAGAATTTTTCCAAGGAATTTTCCCCGGGGTGACTTCGAGGGGTTCAACCTCATATTGTGCTTTTAGAGGACATTGAAAGCTTCTTGGAGGTTGGTCACATGGTCATCATTTTTAAGGCTCTTCACAAGCATATTGTCTATATAAACCTCCATGTTCGATTTGTTCATTAAATACTTTGCTCACCAGGAACTAGTAAGTGGCTCCGATGTTCTTCCGCTCGAAGGGCATGACTCGTAGAAATAGAGGCCTTGGTCGGTGATGAAGAATGTCTTCGGGATGTCAGGATGGAACATTCGGATCAGATTGTATCCCGATAAGGCATCCAAGAAGCGAAGGAGCTGGTTCTTGGATGTGGCATCGATCAATGCGTCAATACTGGGGAGAGAGAAGGGATCCTTCATACATGCTTTGTTAAGATCAGTGAATTTGATGCAAATCCTCCATTTTCCATTGTTGTCTTTACGATGACTACTTTGGTTAACCACTCGGGGTAGCTAACTTCTTCAAGGAAGTAGGAAGCTAAGAGTTTATCGACCTCTTCCTTGACCGCATGTTTCCTATCGATGGTGAACTTGCCACACTTTTGCTAGACCGACTTGACACCCAGATTAACAATAGGGGGTGGGGGGGCATAATCAAGTCTTCCGAGATGTCGAGCATGTCAGTGCCAGTCCAAGCAAACAAGTATCGGTTCTCCCTAACGAAACTAACAAGTTGTTTTTTGACTCAGTAGGAGAGAGTTTTGCTTAATGGAAAACACATGGCATGCTCTTCCTTAGAGAGGGGGGTATTTTCTGGTTCATCAACGAGCTCAGAGTCAAGAATCATTTCTTGAGGGAGTTCTATGGCATTAGGGGGGGACTGAGCCCCCCATTGTGGCTATGTAGCATGTACGGGCCGCTTCTTGGCTCCCCTTGACTTCTCTCACTCCTGCTGATGTAGGAAATTTCATCTTCATGTGGAAGGCAGAGGCTACAGGTGATGATGACGTTGTAGGCGGATTTTGTATGATAAGGTTTACTGTGGCTGGAATAGTTTTCTATGAAAGATTAGGTTTGTTTGAGTTGTAAGAATACTATAGCAAAATAAATTTTAAACAATTTTTAACTTTTGGTTTTATTTGAAATTAATCTCAATCAATTATGGTTTAAACTAATTAAACTAAATTGACCTTAATTAAATTAAACAAACAAAAAAAATTGAAACTGAAAAAAAAAACTGAAACTTAAAATAAATAAGCTAAAAAAACGGACAAAAAAAAACTGAACCAGAAAAACAAAACAAAACCGAAGCTAAATAAAATAAAACAAAACTAATGCTATAAAAACTGAACCAAAAAAACAAAAAAAAAACCGAAAAAACCAAAAAAACGGAAACTGAACCAATGCATAAAGCTTTAGCACTTAGTCCCACATCGGCCAAGCGATGGGAATTTTTTGGGTTTAAATAAGAATTTGTAAATTAGATTTATGAACATAGGAAAGTTTAGAGAGGGAAGGAGAGTGTTGCTTAATTGTTGTAGGATTATCAGTATTGCTTCAATTTTGCTTTGTTTTGAAATGGGGGACTTTTAGTCCACATTGGCCAAGGACAGGGAAGAACGCGGGTTTAAAAAGAACTTCTTACATTCATAGAGTGACAAAGTCACTTCAGAAGTGGGAGAGAGTGAGAGAAATAAATGAATATAAAAGTAGTGAACAGTGCAGCGCGAGCAAAATCGGGAAAAAGGCGGAAGTGGGATCGCGCAAAATGATAAAATTTGCGCACTACAGGCTATAGTAGGAATCCAAATCCAAGCAATTCACGTCAACCAAACCACGTGAACAGTGCTCTCCCCTTTATTTCACTTCCTACAGTTCACTTCATGCTAAACAAACACTCCGTTCGTGGTTTACAATGCAGAGGCTGATTACTAGCGCGTTGCAATGAGGTGTTTGGATGCCTTCTAGGTCTTTGTCTAAGAAGGTTACTGGAACTCCTAAACTCTTAGCAGGAGGAAAGTTATGGACTGAGTTTACTTCTCAGAAGTACGTCTTTTGGGAGGAGTTAGACTACCCGCCTATGGGTCCTCCATAGATGGAGTGGAAGACTACAATGGGTTTCGAGTCTTGGGGCTCAGATTTGAGCAAGGAAATCCTCCATCTTTTGGAGGCAATGAAGGACCAACTCTTCTCGTAATTCGAATCGATTCACCTCGCGGGACTCTTCTTGTTCCACAGCTCTAGGATGGTGATCGCTTGTTTAACGGTCTTTGTAAGGGCAACTCGGAGGGCTTGGAGGACATGGTCTTTCAAGTCACAGAACTCAGCCCGAGTGATGGGTGCCTCATCTTTCCTGTTGTTCTTGGGAGCGCACCGACAAACCCATGTCAGGATCCTCTATCGTCTTCACCCACTTGGCATGGACGTTCGATGGGATTTCTACCGCTGAGGAAGGGCTTCTCTTGCTTCCTTGATACTCTGAGCCGGGAACTTCATCTCGATCTTGCTTTTCCTCTGAGTGCTGGCGGAGGTCCGCCCTTGCTGTCGGGAGTTGATGACATAGTGGATGTCTGGATGCGAAAGGGTATCGTAGAGGGAGTGGATATGCATACCGACCCCTGGTTCTCGACCAGATGGAGCCCGGGATAGTTAAGCTGGGAACCTACTGATGCAACCCTGCTGGGGGGAGGCTACGGCGATGGACGTGGAGATGGTGACTGTTGTCGAAGAGGTAGTGACGGCTGATGGGGGGGGGGGGGTCCCCTTGGCAGGTGGTAGTAGCCACTGCCTTCAACTTTCTGGCTGGAGGCATGGCTGGAATTGATTTATTTTTCGCAAGATTTGATTGGAGAGGTAATCTATAGTTTCTCACAGACGGCACTAGTCTATTTTCTTTTTTGTGTGGGAACAATCAGATGATGAGTTCTTTTTTATGCGAGAAATTACAATCTGGACCGTCGATGAGATCTGAATTGTGATGGTTGAATTCTTCTTGATCTGAATCTGAACCATGAAGAGCATCTAGATCTAAATTGGATGGCTGAGATGTCGTTGGTGAACCTGCACAATGTCCGAACACCGAAGTTGGCCCAGGCAAAAGACCCTCCAATGCTCAAGTCAGCAACTCAAAAAAATAAAGATGAGTTTTGGAGGCAAAAAATTGATTACCTGTTACTGATTGAGGAGTGGGAGTATTTATAAGCTAGGAGTCTTCCTTCATAAGAAAGACTTGAAAGAGTATCTCTTTTAGATTTAGTTGAAGATTTCCTTGATTAAGATATATAATTAGTTATTTAATTTCTGAATTGGGAGATTTGATTGCCAGTTTGTAATTAGTTGGAAATTCATCTTTCTTAGGCTGTAAGTAAGCCTTATCTACCGGCCTGATTGAGCTGATGGGCCTGAAGGTGGCCCATGTTTCTCTAGTGGATGTTGTTGCAAAATTATCATTCTGCCTTTGAAAGTTTTGAGATATTTGACCAAATCGTACACCCTGATTTGTTGTGACTATTACCAATATCACTAACAATGAAATTGTAACCCCTGTTCCCCCCAATACGTATTTACTGTGTATTTTCGGTATTTCGATGTTTGTAAATTATTTTTCCGCTTTCAAATTCCTTTGTTAAAATGTATTGTAGGATCTCCTATTAAAGTTTATCAATAATTTTATTTGTAAATATTTTCTATTGGTTTTTATATTGTAATGCGAATTTTATTATTATTATTACTTTGATACATATTATGATTATTATTATTGTTATTATTATTATTAGTGTTATTAGTATTAACTATTATTATTATTATTATTGATATTTCTTGATTGTTTATTAAAAAATTAATTTTATTTAGTAATCGTATTTGCAGTTATTCTCAAATTGTCTTCATATAATCCTATTTTTACATATGACCTTGTTATTATTATTATTATTATTATTATTATTATTATTGATATGGCTAAAAATGGGGTTTAATCGGAGCCGTCCAAATCAGGCACGAATCTTGAAGCCCGAGGGTAAAACGGTAATTTCTCTACAAAAGGGTCCAAAATGGGTATTGGATCTTCTCCCCGGGAACCCAATAACCCACGAATGGATCCACTAACAAGAGGGTGCGGGTTTTAACCCGCTGCACACCTAACCCAACAAGATAAAATCAGGATCCCTGATCAATCTTGATCAACGGTCCTGATGAACGTCAATCTTTTCACTGGGATTTGGGGATTAAATTCTTTATCTGATTACAGGAATATACCTTATCAGATTACATTCCTAATCTGTTTACAAGGAGATTATTCTATATCAGACCACGGGGATTACATTCCTAAACTGTTCTCTAAGACGCCTATAAATACCCCCCATCCATCTCCATTAAGAGGTAATCAATCTTTTGCTAGTTAAACGCTCTCTCATAATCATTTCTGGTTACTGACTTGAGCGTCGGAGGGTGCGTCGCCGGGAACAACCCCGGTGTCTCGCACTTTTTGCAGGTGCACGGCGGGAGCGACGATCGACGCCCGGCGGAACAGGTATACAGGTTTACTATTCAGTTTCCCTAAGAATCCACAAATTCATCTGTTTGCCCCCACACCAAATTTAGCGGCAACAGATTGGCGCCGTCTGTGGGAAACTAACGAATAGAAACCTCTCCTCTTCCCCGAGAACAGGTCTTCCCCAGCCATGCCGCCTCGCAAAGTCAGGTCAAGGGGATCTAACCGAGTACCCAACCCTGACCAGCAAGAAGTCCTTCCTGATCCCGCTCAGCAACAAGGACAGCTTCCCCCTACCGCGGAAGAGCCGCTCCAACAGAACCTTCCCCCTCCTGATCCAAAGGGTCCTAACCCTCAGAAACAGCCTCTTCACCAAGAGAACCTCTCCATCCACAACGCCTCCACTGATTCTATGGCCTCCCATCATCCCCGAGCCTCTGCTCGCCACGATGCAGCCACCAAATGCCAGAAAGATGATGACCTCCGTCGTCACCTGGATGAAAAGCGGGCTCGAGAGGAAGCCTCCCGCCAGCATGAGCGATCTCCTCGTCGCAGAGAGTACGAGGTCCCCCATCCGAAGAGGGAGGAAAGAGTCTCCCGATCATTACCGAAGAAGGCACTCTCCCGCAGGTCAGCAGCAGCCCAGGAACAATGAGGCACCAATCACCCGTGCCGAGTTCCAGCAGTTCCAAGCGACCGTCCTGCAGGCTCTCAACCGCCGTCAGAATCCTACTGAGCCGAAGGTCCCGTCCCCTCCTCCGGTCCGAAGCCCTCGCCGACGGTCTCCCTCTCCTCGACCCGCTCCTACCAACTCCAGACGCACCCCAAGTCCTCGTCGTTCTCGAAGTTACCATCGCCGCAGCCCTCGCTCTCCCTCTTACGAAGGCGAGTCTCGAGGCTCGGCAGATTACCGTCGGATAGATGACACCATGAACCGCCGCCTTCATGAAGTGGAAAGACGCCTGGGTCAAATACACCGAGAAGAGGAGCTTAGGGGAAGGACCCTACGTCCTAGCCGACCCCCTTTCTCCCGAACCATAGTGGATGCACCTGTCCCGTTCGGCTTCAAACCTCCCCAATTCAAGATTTACACCGGAGAGACTGACCCGGTTGATCACATAGAGAGTTTTAAAACTCTAATGCTCCTTCACCAGGCTTCCGATGCCCTCCTCTACAAAACCTTCCTCGCAACTCTCAAAGGGTCGGCCCGAGAGTGGTATTCTCGCCTCACCCCCTCCTCGATATTCTCTTTCGAACAGTTCGAAACCCTCTTCGTCACACACTTCGTAAGCAGCCGAAGGGCAGAGAAGACCAGCATCTCCCTCTTGCACCTTCACCAGAAGAAGGGGGAAAAGCTGAGAGATTATGTGAAGAGGTTCACAGCTGAAGCCCGGACCATAGCATCTCTGGACCAGTCGGTCGCTACGGTAGCATTTCAATCCAATGTCCTCAATTCCAACCTCCGCTCCTCCCTCGCCAAGAAACCACCTCATGACTTTTCCGACCTACTCCTTCGCACTGAGAAGTACATCCGGGCCGAAGAGGCCGAGCAACAACCCCACCGGGAGGGTTCTACCTCCGGATTCAAGAGGAAGGGGGCGGAAGAAGAAGAAGGGGCCAGGAAGCTCCAGAAAGATAATGCCGGCCAGCGCCGACCTCCTCCTAGATTTGAAAAGTTCACTCCCCTCACTACTAACATCTCCACCATCTTCATGGAAGTTGAAAAAGAGGGAGTCTTACCCCCTGCTCCGAGGATGAACACCCCGGCAAAGAGAAGAGATAAAGAGAAATGGTGCTGCTATCACCGAGACCTTGGTCATGATACCAACGATTGCCGTGCTCTGAAAAACGAAATCGAAGCCCTTATCCAGAGAGGGCAGCTGACCAGGTTTGTGAGAAAAGACCAAGCAGAACTTCCTCCTCCGCCTCGGGGGGCTAACAAGCATCCGGAAAGAGAAGAGACGCCAGACTTCGAGGAAGAACGAGTCCTCCACCTCATTCACGGGGGCCCAATGGGGGGCTCCTCGAACTCCTCTCGGAAAGCCTTTATAAGAGAAGTCAACTCGGTCCGAGCCACCCCTCCTCCCAAGGGACTTGGAGTGCCAGTCACATTCTCCGACGAAGATCTCGAGGGAATTCGGACCCCGCATTGTGACGCACTCGTCATTAGCCTCCACATGGCGAATTTCAAAGTGGAGAGGATCTTAGTAGACAATGGCAGCTCCGTCAACATCCTCTTCCTCTCCGCTTTTAAAGGCCTAAAGCTCTCCAGAGATAGACTCAAGCCCGCCGGTTACACTCTCCACGGGTTCACGGGGGTTCCGGTAACTATTGAGGGGGTAATCACCCTCGATGTAACTGCCGGCCAAACTCCTACCACCCGGACAGAACCGATGGACTTCATGGTGGTGGATGTTCCCGCTGCCTACAACGTCATTTTGGGTCGGCCAGGCCTCGCAGCTTTAGAAGCTGTCCCCTCAGCATACCATCTGAAGATGAAGTTTCCCACCCGATCCGGGGTCGGGGAAGTAAGGGGAAATCAGGAGCAGGCCCGGAAGTGCTACATGACCTCAACCCTTGGGCCCGTCCTCTCCTTAGAGACCCTGGAAATTCCTCAGGACACAGCAAAACCGACCTCCGAGCCGGTGGATGAACTGGAGGAAGTGCTCTTCTCTGAACAAGAGCCGAGCCGCAAGTTCTTCATAAGCAAGACCCTTCCGTCCGCCCTATACTCAGATATTGTGAAATGCATCCGAACCAACCAAGACCTCTTCGCATGGTCCGCAGCAGATATGCCCGGTATCTCCGAAGAACTCCTAGTCCACCGCCTGAGCGTCGATCCGAGTTCCAAATCGGTTCAGCAGAAAAGGCGCAAATTCGCCCCCGAGCGTCAGCTCGCTATCAAAGAGGAGGTAGATAAGCTGTTGAAGGCCCAATTCATACAGAAGGTAAACTACCCAGAATGGTTGTCTAACGTAGTAATGGTGAAGAAGTCCAATGGGACGTGGAGAATTTGCATCGATTTCACCGACCTCAACAAGGCCTGCCCCAAAGATCCTTTCCCTCTACCAAGCATCGACACTCTGATTGACGCAACCTCGGGACATGAGCTCCTCAGCTTCATGGATGCCTTCTCGGGTTACAATCAGATAAGAATGTTCCCTCCGGACATTCCGAAGACATCTTTCGTGACCGACCAAGGCCTCTATTGCAACAGAGTCATGCCATTCGGACTAAAGAACGCAGGTGCAACATACCAACGCCTCGTCAACAAGGTTTTCCAGGCCCAGATCGGCCGAAACATGGAAGTGTACGTCGACGATATGCTTGTAAAGAGCATCCGAGGTGTTGACCATGTGACCGACCTTCAGGAGGCCTTCGACGTCCTAAGAAAGCACAATATGAGACTCAACCCGAACAAGTGTGCGTTCGGCGTCTCATCAGGGAAATTCCTTGGCTTCATGGTTAGCCAACGAGGAATTGAAGCAAATCCGGAGAAGATAAAGGCCATATTGGACATGGTCCCTCCCAGAAATGTTAAAGAAGTTCAGAGATTGACTGGTCGCGTAGCCGCCATAGGGCGCTTTCTGTCGAAGTCCGGGGAGAAGTGCCTCCCGTTCTTCAAAGCCCTTAGGGGGGCTAAAGGATTCGAGTGGGGGCAGCAACAACAAGACTCCTTCGACCAGCTTAAAGCTTACCTCGTCAACCCACCTCTCCTTAGCAAACCAATACCCGGCGAACCACTCTACCTCTACCTGGCAGCTTCCAAACAGACGCTCAGTGCGGTCTTAGTCAGAGAGGAAGAGAGGGCTCAGAAGCCCATTTACTACGTCAGCAAGGTGCTTCGGGATGCCGAGCTCCGGTACCCGAAGATTGAGAAGATGGCCTACGCCCTGGTGATGGCCGCGAGAAAGCTTCGGCCCTACTTTTAGTCCCATTCGGTGGTCGTCCTCACCGATCAGCCGCTGAAACAGGTCCTTCACAAGCCTGAGACTTCCGGTCGCCTCATGAAGTGGTCGATCGAGTTGAGCCAACATGATATAACTTATCGGCCTCGGACCGCAATCAAGGCTCAGGCACTGGCCGAATTCATAGTCGAAAGTACAATCCCTGAACCCTGCCAAACAGTAAAGGGGCCGCCGATTTGGTCAATTTATGTTGACGGATCTTCCTGCAATGAGGGAAGCGGGGCAGGAGTCATCCTGGCAGGCCCAGATGACTTCATCCTCCAATACTCCCTCCGTATAAATTTCAAAGCCTCGAACAACGAGGCCGAATACGAAGCACTAATAGCCGGACTTCGATTGACCCGAAATGCTGGGGTACAACGGCTACAGATCTTCAGCGACTCCCAGTTGGTCGTCAATCAGGTCCTCGGCGAGTACGAAGCCCGCAATGATAGAATGGTTAAATACTTGTCCAAAGTAAAGAGCCTTATGGCGCTGTTTGACGAGGCTCTCATCCAAAGGATCCCCCGAGAAGAAAATGCTCAGGCTGACGCCTTATCCAAGTTAGCCTCCTCTTCCCTTCAAGGTCTGGAACAGACCGTATTGATAGAAGTCCTCCTGAAGTCGAGCATAGAGGACGAAGCACCGGGCTCCGTTGAGACATTGCCCGTCTGCCTCGAAGACAACTGGATGAAGCCCATTGTCGAATTCTTAAGGGACGGACTCCTCCCTGAAGATCCGAGGGAAGCACGAAGAGTCAGGACCCGAGCCGAGCGTTTTACTTTAATCGAAGGCATCTTATATAAATGCTCCTTCACCCAGGTGGATGGTCGACCTTACCTAAGGTGCCTTTCCCCCAGACAAGCCGACTATGCCCTACAAGAGCTCCACGAGGGCATCGGCGGGGCCCATTCTGGCTCCAGAGCCCTGGCGCGCAAAGTGTTGAATTACGGGTATTACTGGCCCACTCTCCTACGGGATGCCGAACGACACGTTCGGCAATGCAGCTCCTATCAAAAGTATTCCGACATCCGACGCCTCCCACAAACACCGCTCGCCTCCCTATCAAGCTTGATCCCCTTCGCTATGTGGGGGATGGATTTACTAGGGCCGTTTCCACCGGCCCCCGGACAGCTAAAATTCCTGGTCGTGGCGGTCGACTACTTCTCTAAATGGATAGAAGCCGAGCCCCTGGCTACAATCACCGAGCATAGGGTCGTTCAATTCTTCTGGAAAAATGTGATTTGCCGGTTCGGTGTTCCCCGAGTCATAGTCACGGATAATGGGACACAGTTTACTGGAGCCGCCTTCCGAGCTCTATGTGAAGACCTCTCCATACAACACCGATTCTTCTCCGTCTCCCATCCTCAGTCGAATGGCCAGGCCGAGAATGCCAATCGACAGATTCTTTCGGGCTTCAAGAAGAGATTAGACAAGTTTTCCAAAGGACTGTGGGTCGATCAGCTGCCGAATGTGCTCTGGAATCACCGTACCACCAAGCGGACCCCAACAGGCGAGAGCCCATTTAATCTCACCTATGGGGCCGAGGCCATCATCCCCCTGGAAGTCGGGATACCCTCTCCTCGTTTGATAGCTTATGAAGAAGAGCAGAATGCTAGAGAGCTCAGAGCAAGCTTAGATTGGATAGATGAAATCAGAGAGAGAGCGGCCATACGCCAGCAAACTTACCGAAGGAGAATCGAGCTAGCATACAACAAAACGGTCCGCCCAACGGATCTCAAAGAAGGGGATCTCGTCCTCCGAAAATTGGCCATCTCGTTCCCCAGACAGAAAAGAAAACTGGCCCCGAATTGGGAGGGACCGTACAAAATCTCGAAAGTGGTCCGCCCCGGCGCGTACAAGCTAGAAGATCTCGAAGGCAGAGAAATTCCCAGGACTTGGAACGCCGACCATCTTTTGAAATACCAAGAGAAGGCACCTACGCCTCTCTAAGTAACCCGGGATGTCAAACCTTCCCCTTCCTTTTACTAGTAGTGATTTTTCCTTTTATTTATTTCTTCATTGTAATAACGGCTAGCAACTTTAGAAGCAGCCGATCATTAGGTATTAATAAATAAAGTTTTTTCATATTTTCACTGCTACTACATCTCTCTGCTTTTAACTCTCTAATCTAACAATGGTTCCGGAGTCCAACACTTGGCTCGATTCTACTTCGCAAGTTCGCTCCTAAGCGAACTAAAAGTAGTTCGTCATTCGGAATTGCTCCCACAGCCGTTGAATGGTACGGAGTCCAACACTTGGTTCGATTCCACTTCGCAAGTTCGCTACTAAGCGAGCTAGAAGTGATTCGCCATTCGGAATTGCTCCTACGCCTCCTGGATTAACGATGGTTCCGGAGTCCAACACTTGGCTCGATTCTACTTCGCAAGTTCGCTCCTAAGCGAACTAAAAGTAGTTCGCCATTCGGAATTGCTCCCACAGCCGTTGAATGGTACGGAGTCCAACACTTGGTTCGATTCCACTTCGCAAGTTCGCTACTAAGCGAGCTAGAAGTGATTCGCCATTCGGAATTACTCCTACGCCTCCTGGATTAACGATGGTTCCGGAGTCCAACACTTGGCTCGATTCTACTTCGCAAGTTCGCTCCTAAGCGAACTAGAAGTAGTTCGCCATTCGGAATTGCTCCCACAGCCGTTGAATGGTACGGAGTCCAACACTTGGTTCGATTCTACTTCGCAAGTTCGCTACTAAGCGAGCTAGAAGTGATTCGCCATTCGGAATTGCTCCTACGCCTCCTGAATTAACGATGGTTCCGGAGTCCAACACTTGGCTCGATTCTACTTCGCGAGTTCACGCCTAAGCGAACTAGAAGTAGTTCGCCATTCGGAATTGCTCCCACAGCCGTTGAATGGTACGGAGTCCAACACTTGGCTCGATTCTACTTGGCAAGCTCGCTACTAAGCGAGCTAGAAGTGATTCGCCATTCGGAATTGCTCCTACGCCTCCTGAATTAACGATGGTTCCGGAGTCCAACACTTGGCTCGATTCTACTTCGCAAGTTCGCTCCTAAGCGAACTAGAAGTAGTTCGCCATTCGGAATTGCTCCCACAGCCGTTGAATGGTACGGAGTCCAACACTTGGTTCGATTCTACTTCGCAAGTTCGCTACTAAGCGAGCTAGAAGTGATTCGCCATTCGGAATTGCTCCTACGCCTCCTGAATTAACGATGGTTCCGGAGTCCAACACTTGGCTCGATTCTACTTCGCGAGTTCACGCCTAAGCGAACTAGAAGTAGTTCGCCATTCGGAATTGCTCCCACAGCCGTTGAATGGTACGGAGTCCAACACTTGGCTCGATTCTACTTCGCAAGCTCGCTACTAAGCGAGCTAGAAGTGATTCGCCATTCGGAATTGCTCCTACGCCTCCTGAATTAACGATGGTTCCGGAGTCCAACACTTGGCTCGATTCTACTTCGCAAGTTCGCTCCTAAGCGAACTAGAAGTAGTTCGACATTCGGAATTGCTCCCACAGCCGTTGAAAGGTTCGGACTCCAACACCTGGTTGCCGAGCGTTCTTGACACCGACCGTATTACGGGCTTGAGTTCGGCAGACAAGATTTCCAAAAAATGTCTAAGTCTCAAGCCTCGGCACCAGCTCCGAGCGTTCCTACCACCGACCGTATTACGGGCTTGAGTTCGACAGTCAAGATCTCCAAAAATTTCCAAGTCTGACGCCTCGGCATCCGCTCCGAGCATTCTTGCCACCGACCGTATTACGGGCTTGAGTTCGGCACCCGCTCCGAACGATCTTGCCACCGACCGTATTACGGGCTTGAGTTCGGCAGTCAAGACCAGTCAAAAACGCCAAGTCTCAAACCTCGGTTCTACAACTCCACGACTAGAGCAAAAATTGGGCAACTACAATACGGCGACGATTAAATCGATTCCAATTTTATTAAAAGCAACCCTTACATACATCAAGATTACAAGGTACTAAAAAATTACAAGGAGCTGAAAAGCGAAGATTACAAGACACTGAACCCGAAGCCCTCAACGCCTCCGAGGCGCAGGGATGCTCCTCTTCAAGGACACTTGAGGTCGACGACGCTTGCCTCCGGAACCCGATCCCAGGCCAGCAAGTTGGGATGTGTCCTCGGCACTGCTTTTGGCAACCGCACCGACGGATGCGCCGCTCGACGAAATGGCCACTGAACTCTGCGCGTCCCCCAGGCTCGGATGGCCGAGACGCGCACGGGTCGCCATCTCGTAAAAAGTGATGCCACGCTCGCTCTCTGCTCGGGTACATGAAGTGCTCCTCACATTAACGGGCCCCGAATGCGGTCTGAGGTGAGCTACCTCTGCTTCCAGTTCGGGGATCCGACCCCTCAATGAGCCATCTTGCGCCTCGACCTCGAAGTAGGGCGGTACTGCCGAGCTCGGAACGCCTACGTGGCTCGCGATGAGATGACGAAGATGAGTGACTTCGATGCTCCTATCAACAGTGGCTCTCTTCAACACATCGACTTCGGCCGCTAATTCGTCCCGTTCAGCTGTAAGCTTGGCCACCTTAGTCGTCAGCTCCGCCCCTTCCGTCCGAAGCTCCGTCTCCACAGTTTGCAAGTGCTGGATCTCCGAAAGCATATCGTCCCTCTCCACCGTCACCTTTGACAACGTGTGGCGAAAACACTTGGTCCGAAGACTGCTGGTGAAGGCTGCCGGCGAACCCTCGCCCTCATCCGAGGGGGTCATCTCGGCAATCCGGCCTTCCAGACGTCGAATGTCGCTGTCCCTCTGTCCCAAAATGAGCTGAAGCTGGCCTCGCTCACTCTCGGCTCGGCACAGTCCCAGTTCGACCTCGTAAAGGCGCTCCCTACACTTCGCCAGACTTAGCCTCGTCGCCCCGAGGCCTGCTTCAGCGCGAACCTTGTTATCTGAGCCTGTGCACTCGACATCTTGAGCTACCACGACGAGCTGAAAAGAAACGCAAACAAGCAACAAAAATTTAGACATCGTCTAAGTCCCAGACTTCGGGGGTTCTCTCAAACAAATGCTCGAGGACTCAACAGTCAACGGACAAAGACACGTAATCGAGCCCAAAAAGTTGTGTTTTTCATTCATTTCAAAAAAAAGTAGCGGTGGCCAGTCCGCTATTAGGCATTACACGACAAAAACAAAAAAGGAAAAAAAAGAAAGCGGAGTCAGGGCGCGACCTCTTTCCCGGGACGCTGAGAGAGGGTCGGGGATGACACCTCCGAAGGGGCTGCCGTCGCCAAGGGGGTAACCACCGACCCCTGAGCTCCGACGGGGGGATCGACCAAAGGCACGTCGTCGCCCCTCTCCTCCTCTTCCTCTTCTTCTTCCCCCTCCGATTCGGGGTTGAAGCCTTCAACGTGCCCCGGGAACAATCTCCAACCCGAGCAGTCCACGCTGGGGTAGGCCTCCGTCACCCGGGCGAGAGCGTCGGCGAAGGCCTTCGCCATATTTTGGGCGAGGTAGCTTTGCGCCTTCTCCAAGGTCGCATCCTCCGCCTGCTTCACCGCCATCGCTTTGGCCTCGGCCGCCTCCGACAGCTGCCTGGCCGCATCCTCCTTCTGCTGAAGAAGTTGGTCCTCCAGCGTCTTGACCCTGTCCTCGAGGTAGGCTTACCCTCGCCGACTTCGCCTCGAAGTTCAGCTCGAGCTTGTCGAGCTCGTTCTTGATCTGGACCTTCTCCCTCCGAGCCTGGTCATTCTCCTTCTTCATCTCCTTCTCCTGGGCCGCCAGCCTCTCGGTGAGGTGCCCGAAGTGGACGACGATCTACGATCAGAAGGCAAGGAATTCATAAAAATTAAAACTTAAGAAGTTCGGCATAAAAAGGGGGGGGGATAGATCCAACACTCACCGACACCGCCGAGCGCGCTATCTCGATAACGTCGTCTCCCTCCCGTCCGGCCTCCATGGCCGCCCGATCCTTCGGCGTGGCGAGGTGCTTGATGGCCTCCATACTCGCCAAAGAATTGCCGAGGAACCCGTCATGTTTCCGAACCTGCCAGTCCGGGACGTGGATCCTTTTGTGAGCCTCAGTCAGAAGCTCCTCGGCAGCCTTCGTCAGCGGCGGCGTCGGCATGTTGAGGGCTGCGGCGAGGGGAAATTCGCCGACCACAGTCGACGTCGAGGCGACCACGCCGCCAGGAGCCGGGCTCTCCAAGATCTCCACCTCCTCGGTCACCTCGGTAACCTTCGGAGCCTTCGACGCCGGCAGCTTGGAAACCACCCTCTTCCTCTTCTTCGGGGCCTTGTTGCCGAGGCCTGCCCTCAGCGCCAGCACCGTCTGATAATCCATAGACTCTGCACCATAAGACAAGTTGATTAGTTCGGAACAAACCATGAAGAATGGAGCGCAAGAAGTAAAGCAACGATAATAAATAAAGGAAGCCGCGTAGTGGGATCGGCATGAACGAGCCCTCCCCCTGAACAGGACGTCCTCGGTCAGATCCTTCCAGTCAAGCTTTGGCCGACCCAGGAGTACCCGTACCGCCTCCTCCTCGTCGGGCCGAAGTGTCGGTAGCGCCTTCACCTTCTTCGGCACACCCTCCACCCAGCTAACGGGAATAGGGCCAGGCCTCCGGACTGCGCACCAGAAGGTACTTCTCGCGCCAGTACTTGATGGAGTCAGGGCACACGACGAGCCGACCTCCGTGCCTCGGAGTCAAGTAGAACCGGTACGCTGACCTGTTCCCCTGATGTGGCTGGTAGATGGTCCGAAGCACGTTCAGCTCTGGCTGAATCCTAGCGGCTTGGCAGTGAAGTACGAAGCCGTTTATCACTCTCCATGCGTTCGGCATAAGTTGGATGGGGCTGACCCCAACCCATCTCAATACAGCAACCGCGAACGGATGGAGAGGTAGCCGAGCCCCGGCTATGAAGGCGTCGACCGGCCAGCAACACACGGTCACCGGCAGCGGCGAGTTGGCCCTAATGCCGGGACCCTGGCAATATAAGCTCGTACTCCTCCGGGATCTGAAAGCAGTCCCGGATCACTCCCAAGTCCTCCTCGCGAAGGATCGACACCGTCTCGTCAGCCTCTGTCATCTCCCTCGCCGGATTCTCCTCGAATGTCCGGGCCCTCCCGTACACAATGCGCTCGGCGTCCTCCTCCGGAAGTTCCCGAACTCTGTGAAGCCCAGTCAGCGGCCCTGGTAGTCTGCCGAACTCGGGCATGTGCTTCGGCTCCACCACGATAGAGTCCTTGCCGAACACCTTCTTGCTTGTATGAGGTCCGCTGGAGGTCGGAGCTTCGGTGACTTCAAGGGAGGGCTCGGATGAAGAAGAGGAGACGGAGACAGACATGTTTAGAAACTAAAAATATAACTTACCTTAACGGAGATGTCGTCGGAAAGCTTGCCGGAAAAAGGTCGGCGATCACCTGGAGCTCTAGCGATCTCAGACAAAAACAACAGAGCGGAGAGTTGAAAGGTGAAAACTGAAGCGGGGGTGGGGGTTTTATAGAAAGCCAGCACGTCGATCGAGGATAATGGGCTTTTACCACAGGCCCACCTCCACAAAACGACAAAAGGCGACTCCAATCGTCGCCTTGGTTGCCACGCCTGGACTGAACGGCTCATTAATGACAGTCACGTCAGCGGAAGCCCAGGGGGCGCAGCATTAATGAACGTCACGTCTGTCAGAAACCCAGGCGCCGTCACATCCGTTGGAACCATCGAATCTCAAGCCTCGGCACCAGCTGCCGAGCGTTCTTGACACCGATCGTATTACGGGCTTGAGTTCGGGGGACAAGATCTCCAAAAAATTTCCAAGTCTGAAGCCTCGGCACCAGCTGCCGAGCGTTCTTGACACCGACCGTATTACGGGCTTGAGTTCGGCAGTCAAGATCTCCAAAAAATTTCCAAGTCTGAAGCCTCGGCACCAGTTCCGAGCATTCTTGACACCGACCGTATTACAGGCTTGAGTTCGGCTGTCAAGATCTCCAAAAAATTTCCAAGTCTGAAGCCTCGGCACCAGCTGCCGAGCGTTCTTGACACCGACCGTATTACGGGCTTGAGGTCGGCAGACAAGATTTCCAAAAAATCTCTAAGTCTCAAGCCTCGGCACCAGCTCCGAGCATTCCTGCAACCGACCGTATTACGGGCTTGAGTTCGGCAGACAAGATTTCCTAAAAATCTCCAAGTCTCAAGCCTCGGCACCAGCTCCGAGCGTTCCTGCCACCGACCGTATTACGGGCCTGAGTTCGGCAGACAAGATTTCCAAAAAATCTCCAAGTATGAAGCCTCGGCACCAGCTCCGAGCGTTCCTGCCACCGACCGTATTACGGGCTTGAGGTCGGCAGACAAGATTTCCAAAAAATCTCTAAGTCTCAAGCCTCGGCACCAGCTCCGAGCGTTCCTGCCACCGACCGTATTACGGGCTTGAGTTCGGCAGACAAGATTTCCAAAAAATCTCGAAGTCTCAAGCCTCGGCACCAGCTCCGAGCGTTCCTGCCACCGACCGTATTACGGGCCTGAGTTCGGCAGACAAGATTTCCAAAAAATCTCCAAGTATGAAGCCTCGGCACCAGCTCCGAGCGTTCCTGCCACCGACCGTATTACGGGCCTGAGTTCGGCAGACAAGATTTCTAAAAAATCTCCAAGTATGAAGCCTCGGCACCAACTACGAGCGTTCCTGCCACCGACCGTATTACGGGCTTGAGGTCGGCAGACAAGATTTCCAAAAAATCTCTAAGTCTCAAGCCTCGGCACCAGCTCCGAGCGTTCCTGCCACCGACCGTATTACGGGCTTGAGTTCGGCAGACAAGATTTCCAAAAAATCTCGAAGTCTCAAGCCTCGGCACCAACTGCCGAGCGTTCTTGACACCGACCGTATTACGGGCTTGAGGTCGGCAGACAAGATTTCCAAGTCTCAAGCCTCGGCACCAGCTCCGAGCGTTCCTGCCACCGACCGTATTACGGGCTTGAGTTCGGCAGACAAGATTTCCAAAAAATCTCCAAGTCTCAAGCCTCGGCACAAGCTCCGAGCATTCTTGACACCGACCGTATTACGGGCTTGAGTTCGGCAGTCTTGATCTACAAAAAATTTCCAAGTCTGAAGCCTCGGCACCAGCTGCCGAGCATTCTAGCCACCGACCGTGTTATAAGCCTAAGGTCGGCATTGACCACCAAACGCCCTTGGTTCCGACCCTCCGTACGAGGGAGATCTGGCCCTCGGGCTTCGATGAGCCCCCTCTCCAGACTCGCGACCACGCCGAGGTCCCTCTTCCCGTCGGAAAAAATCGCCGAACCGATCTCCGACCTCAGCGTCCTGGTCGCCGAGCTCTGGGAGGGGTCGGAGTCGTGACGCCGGGAAGACGCGACCCTCCAAAGAGGGAAGCGACCGTGCCGTTCACCGAGAGATTACAAAGCTAAGAAGATATTCACACAAGAACACCGCTCGATCATGAGGGATCATCTCACTGTCCCCTTTCTAGATTCAAGATCCCACATTTGAACTCCGATCCAACTCCACTGGCCACTAAAACAGTTAGACTACTCCTTAAAGTCTGATCAAACTCAGTCTTTAGGAGTGGGGGGCTCGTGATATGGCTAAAAATGGGGTTTAATCGGAGCCGTCCAAATCAGGCACGAATCTTGAAGCCCGAGGATAAAACGGTAATTTCTCTACAAAAGGGTCCAAAATGGGTATTGGATCTTCTCCCCGGGAACCCAATAACCCACAAATGGATCCACTAACAAGAGGGTGCGGGTTTTAACCCGCTGCACACCTAACCCAACAAGATAAAATCAGGATCCCTGATCAATCTTGATCAACGGTCCTGATGAACGTCAATCTTTTCACTGGGATTTGGGGATTAAATTCCTTATCTGATTACAGGAATATACCTTATCAGATTACATTCCTAATCTGTTTACAAGGAGATTATTCTATATCAGACCACGGGGATTACATTCCTAAACTGTTCTCTAAGACGCCTATAAATACCCCCCATCCATCTCCATTAAGAGGTAATCAATCTTTTGCTAGTTAAACGCTCTCTCATAATCATTTCTGGTTACTGACTTGAGCGTCGGAGGGTGCGTCGCCGGGAACAACCCCGGTGTCTCGCACTTTTTGCAGGTGCACGGCGGGAGCGACGATCGACGCCCGGCGGAACAGGTATACAGGTTTACTATTCAGTTTCCCTAAGAATCCACAAATTCATCTGTTTGCCCCCACACCAAATTTAGCGGCAACAATTATTATTATTATTATTATTATTATTATTATTATTATTATTATTATTATTATTATTATTATTATTATTATTATTATTATTATTATTATTATTATTATTACGATAAAACCCTATTGTATTTGTTAGCATTTGAGTATTAACTCAATGTATACTAGTTGATTCATTGTACTATTGTATTGCTAATTATTATAATTGATTTAATTATTTACTTAATCTAAATCCTAATTGTTTTCCTTATTGGACTTACACCCTTTAACTGATTTGTAACCCAATAACCAACTCATTCTTATTAGATCCTACCCGTAACCCAAAACCCAATAGCCCATTAACCTAATCTATATAAACCCCTTACTATTCTACCTTAACCCTAGCTAACCCTACCCCCCCTATATACACTGTGTAACCACCGCCGCTACCCTACCCCTCCTTCATCAACCTCCAGACTCCGAAACCACCATCTTCCCCGTTCATCTCATCCCCACCGAGCCCCGTCGCTCCACCTCTGTCATGCCCCGCTTTCCAAAAATACCGAATACGAGTACGTAACAAAAGCCCAGTGAATGATTTCCATCATCCTTAAGCTGTTTCAGAAATCCTTGCAACACATCACAGAATATATCAGAGTCGGAAGCAAAAAGGCACAACCATTCATGAATAATTGAAATAAATTACCAAAAGAAATTTACTTGAATCCAAATACAATATTCTCAAATAAATCAGAGTCTGGAGAAAAACAAATATCCTAGGTCACATCACCCAAATACAAAAAATATCCAAATAAAACCAAATACAACTTGTCCAATGCTCAAGCAACAACTAATAATAATAATAAAGCAGAAATATCCAACTTAATACATCTTTTCGTCATTACCATCAAGCAGCTGTCCAACCTGATCTGCAATAAGTAAATTTGCAGGAAAAAGGAGAAGAGAGAAAACAAGTACCCGTCAATTATAAGTCGCGGATCACAAATAATGTAGGATACAAGCACATGGAAAAACTAAACAGATCTAACTAATATCAGAAATAGACCTAATATGGTATGGCAGAATCAATTAACATGGTATCCTAGCATATGCCTCAAGTGTTAAGTGTCTAGTGTCAGATAACAGATATGTCAGGTAATCAGATAACAGATATGTCAGATTCAGATTTTCATATAACAGATTCAGATTCAGATTTCAGATTCAGATTCAGATTTAATGTAAGTCTTGTGTGATTACTATCTAGGTAGCACTTCGTGTGCCATCCTTTTATCACATGGTTGCAACATTCAAAACAGTTTCGTTTGTAGATTTCGTAGGGGATCATATAGGGCCGTGTACTCAGGATCAGACAGATATCAGAACAGACAGATAGAACCTAGTGGTTCTCTTCTTCTCTACACCTTCCTATAAGAAGTAATGTAGACAGTTTCAGAAACAGACAGATAGAACCTAGTGGTTCTCTTCTACACTACACCTTCATATATAAGAAGTAATGTAGACAATTTCATTCAAAACTGTTTCATTTGTAGATTTCGTAGGGGATCATATAGGGCCGTGTACTCAGGGTCAGACAGGTATCAGAACAGACAGATAAAAACTAGTGGTTCTCTTATTCTCTACACCTTCCTATAAGAAGTAATGTAGACAGAGTCAGAAACAGACAGATAGAACCTAGTGGTTCTCTTCTACTCTAAACCTTCATATATAAGAAGTAATGTAGACAGGGTCAGAATACAGATAATTATATGGGAAACACGGGCCCTCTTCTAAGTACACATTTCTATGCTTTCCCACTACTAGATCTTTCCCATACCCCAGCTTGATTACTTTTATTATGGTTATTAAACAGACATGAATGTGTGCGAAATAGTGTCATACTAGCATGATATAATCAGGTTTAGGTTCAGGGAATCACATCAGCATGTATAGATATCATAGAGTCAGATAAACGAGCACAAAAGTGTATGTTCAAAATCAGGACAGCAAGACCAATCAGTACTAAAACAGAGATTATAAGAGCTACAGATATGAAAATCAAGATCCGTCAAAGGATCTGGAAACTAGACATCCACACAATTCCAACGCATATAATAAAGTCACATACTAGTTCACAACATCTCTTCTCAAAATTGATTTGAATACGAAATTTATGTTCAGCCAGAAAATAGGGGAACGACTTCAAAAACATGAAAACAGCATGAAAACATATCAAATAATTTCACGAAAAATCTGGGGTATTTCCCAATAGATATAGACTCAAAATAACAAGTTTCATAATATTCCAGTAAATATAGATAAGTTTTCAAAAATAAGAAGTAACACAAAAACATAGTTTGACGAATCTGGAATTTCTCAACACTGCTGTACGAAAATAAGGATATCTCGCAATCAGTGAATCAAAATCCAATTCCGCCAAAACTTCATGAAAATAGACAAAATTTACTAACTTTCATATTTCACAAATAATTTTCATACAGTATAAGAAATTAGGGTGAAAACAGGGTTCTACACTTAACAGCACACAATTTACAGCACAAAAGGATTTTAGAAAAGGATATGAAACACCACACAAATCTTATCTTTAAAATACAAAAAAAATCTGGGAAGTCCCTAACATCATAAGGAATCACTGAGCAAAATATTATAGCAAGATATTATGTATAGCCTAGTTCTTGAAAATAAATAGTTAGCAAAATTGACACAAAACTGAATCTGAAAACTACCGACACGGCTGTACCAAAATTATCATATCTCAGTCATACGAACTCCAAATGCAGTAAAACCAGTGGGGTTTGAAAATAGACAAAATTATATAAAATTCACTTTTAATTTTTAAGTTGAGATTCGGACTTTAGCATAGGTGAAAACAGCAAACAACACAGAACAGACTGCACAATACAGATTTCACACCTCTACTTAAAATCAACATAAATTTCATAATATTGAACCAAACTCAACCAAATTTGAAATACAACCTACCAAATATCTAAATATCATTATTAAGGGTTTCTAACATGTCCAATCCTATTATTTCACATGGGCAATCAATCAAACACATATCATGCAATTAATCACATACACGAACAAAATTAAATTTTAGGCATAACCTATGTTATTATCCTATCAAACTTGGTGTCATAAGTTTTCTATGGCCAATTAACATAATAGAGACAAAACCCATCAATAAAAATATAATTTTTGGCCGTCTCTAGACCCAACTACACTATATGTGAACTTTTTGACTTGTATCAACCTAAGAAATTGTAGTACAAGTTACTTGCCTGTTAATGGAGTGAAACACGAAGATAATAGTCCAAGTGCAAAATCCACGAACGAAATCCCTCCTAGCGCGAATCCAAGCGAACCCACGAACCAAAACGCCTACACGATCGATCTCCTAGATGCATGAACCAAAGTGGATGATACCCACTTCAAAAACACCACAAAGGGAAGGCCTTGTACTGATTTGGATGTTGGTGGTGCTGTTTGGAGTAGCCGGCCACACAAGGAAGAAGGTTTAGGGTTGTAGGGTTGTAGGAGATTGAAGTATGGATGGATGGAGGTTTGTAGTGGAGTCGATGGCCGGATTGGATGAGTGGGGAGGCCCGGTTTGGGATCTAGAAGGCAGGGCCAGGATGCAAAAATCAAGGGGAGGCCGGGTTGTATGGAGAGGGAGAGAAAATACAGTTAGGGTTAGGTTTAAAGGGGATTAGGAATATATATAAGGGTTTAATTGTGGGCTAATGGGTTGTGGGTATGAATAGGTAGTAATAGGTATGCAAATGGGTAATGGGTATGGGTAGAATTCAAATAGGGATACAATATATAGTGAATTCTATGGCTCCTACAAATTTCCTTAAGGGCCAAAAATCATAATTTGGGTAAATCACCACCAAAAATCCATCACATCACAAAAATAAATAATAATAATGAACAAGGCCAAGAAAATGAGAAAAAGAACTCAAAATGGCGAAAATAAACAAAACGGCGAACAATCAGCACAAGGAGATCAAAAAAGAAAGAAAAAGAATATATATTGAAAATAATCCAATATACAGTCCCGAAAAATACAAGAGATATAAAAATACACAAAAATAAAAAAATACACTCCAAAATACATAAAATGAAAAACAGGGGTTACAATCCTACCCTCCTAACAGAAAAATTTCGTCCTCGAAATTCAAAAGAAAGATACATAGGGTAACCCCAAAAGAAAGAAAAAAAAACAAAACAAACCAAAACCAAAACAAGCTACTCAAACAAGTGAGGAAACTTCTGCTGAATTTCCTCCTCCAACTCCCATGTCGACTCACCAGACGAGTGAGGATTCCAAGCCACCCGAACCATCTTGATGACCTTGTTCTTAAGCACTTTCTCCCGCCGATCCAAAATAGAAACTGGCGGAATCTCACAAGTCAAATCCGGCCTAATGATCAACTCTGAATAGTCGATCACGTGGCTCTCATCTCGGATGTACCTCCTGAGTTGTGAGACATGGAAAACATCGTGCACTCCTGATAAGGCTGGCGGCAGTGCGAGACGATAGGCCACCTTGCCTACTCGCTCTAAAATCTCAAACGGCCCAATAAACCTCGTGCTAAGCTTGCCCCCGCCACCGAACTGAATGATACCGTGCCACGGCGAAACCTTGAGAAAAACTGGGTCACCAACAGCAAACTCCAATGCCCTGTGATGAACATCAGTCCACCACCTCTGCCTGTCCTGAGCTACCTGCAAGTGCTTCCTAATCTGAACCACTGCATCCACTGTCTTGGTGATCATCTCTGGACCCAACAATTTTCTCTCACCAATGTCATCCTAGTACACTAGTGACCTACACTTCCGTCCATAGAGTGCCTCGAACGGAGCAGCTTTAATACTGGCTTGAAAGCTGTTATTGTAAGAGAACTCTATAAGATGCAAATGATCCTCCCAAGACCCACCAAACTGAAGCATGCAGGACCTCAACATGTCCTTAAGAATCTGAATAGTCCGCTCTGACTGTCCATCAGTCTGGGGATGAAAAGCTGTACTGTACTTCAATTTGCTCTCCAAACTGCTCTGAAGACTCTCCCAAAACTGAGATCTGAATCTCGTATCCCTGTCGGATACAATACTAACTAGAACCCCATGAAGTCTAACAATCTCTTGCATGTATCTCTCAGCAAGGCTCTCAGTAGACTGACCGACACGAAAAGGAATGAAGTGAGCACTTTTCGTCAAATAGTCAACAATCACCCAAATAGCATTATGACCCTTAGGACTCCTCGGCAAAGCGGTCACAAAATCTATGGTGATATGTTCCCACTTCCACTCTGGAATAGGAAGCGGTTGGAGAAGTCCAGCGACCCTCTGATGCTCTGCCTTAACCTGCTGGCAGATCAAACACTGCGAAACAAACCGAGCAGCAGCCCTCTTCATACCATGCCACTAGAAATGAAGCTTCAAATCCTAATACATCTTAGTACCGCCAGGATGGATAGAATACGAAGACTGAGGAGCTTCTTCAAGCAACCTCTGACGAACTTCACCCTTAAGGACACATAATCGGGAACCAAAACGAAGAGAACCATCTGCATGAACAACCATGTCCGTCCTGGATCCAGACTCAACCTCAGCTCGAAAACTCTGCACTGCACATCACCGGCCTGCGCCTCCTTAATCTGCTCAACAAGCGATGACTGCAGATGGAGCGCCAAACAACTCCGACCAGAACTCGGCAACACAACATCAAACTCCAACCTCCTCATCTGCTCAATGAGATCTCTCTGCTGAGTAAGAAATGTAACTGCTGGTCTCCTGCTCAAAGCATCTGGCACCAAGTTTACTTTACCAGGATGGTATTGCAAACTGATGTCATAATCGGCCATAAGTTCCAACCAACGCCTTTGCCTCATGTTCAACTCCTTCTGGGTGAAGACGTACTTGAGACTTTTGTCTTCTGTAAAGATCTCCACTCGGTCTCCAAGCAAATAATGTCTTCACAGCTTCAAAGCAAAAATCACTATCACTAACTCCAAGTCATCAGTAGGATAGTTCTTCTCATGCAGCCTCAACTACCTCGATGCATACGCAACAACACGGCCCTTCTGCATAAGAACTGCTCTAAGACCCTTACCAGAAGCATCATAGTGAACTACAAATCTGCTTGAACCATCTAGAATAGTCAACACAGGCGCTGACGTCAATATGTCCTTCAACTCAACGAAAGACACATTGCACTCATCAGACCAACAAAATCTCTGATCCTTCCCAGTCAATTTAGTCAAAGGTCTTGCTATCTTTGAAAAATCCTGGACGAACTTCCGATAATAGCCAGCCAAACCCAGAAAACTCCTAACTTCTGAAACTGACTTGGGAATAGGCCAATCCTTCACAGCCTCAATCTTGGCAGGATCCACAGAAATACCATCGCCAGAAATAATATACCCCAAGAAAGAAATCCTATCGAGCCAAAACTCGCACTTGCTAAGTTTCTCATAGAGCTGATGCTCTCTCATAGTCTGCAAAACCACTCTCAGATGCTCAGCATGATCTTCCCGATTCCGAGAGTACACCAAAATATCGTCGATAAAGACCACCACGAACTTATCCAAGTACTGAGAGAACACCTGGTTCATAAGACTCATGAATACAGCCAGTGCGTTCGTGACCCCGAACGGCATCACAAGATACTCATAGTGCCCGTATCTAGTCCTGAAAGCATTCTTCGGTATATCTGCAGCCTTCACCTTAACTTGGTAATATCCAGAACAAAGATCCAACTTCGAGAAAACAGCAGCCCCACTTAGCTAATCAAACAAATCATCGATCCTAGGCAACGGATACCGATTCTTCACTGTAAGTTTGTTTAGCTCTCGATAATCCATGCACATACGAAGACTTCCATCCTTCTTATCAACAAAAAGGACCGGAGCACCCCAAGGCGAAACACTAGGTCTGATGAAACCCAAATCAAGCAACTGCTGAATCCGCACCTTAAGCTCAGCCAGCTCAACTGATGCCATCCTGTAGGGACTCTTTGATATCGGTTCTGTTCCAGGCTGAACATCAATACCGAATTCCACTTCTCTATCAGGGGGTAAGCCAGGCAACTCATCTGGAAAAACATCCATGAAATCCCGAACCACAAGAGGCGCTGCCTCACAGCCTGAATGCAATTCCATTGCACAATCCACCTGTTCAACTGCAGTCTTTGCTCGACCAAGAGAAGACTCTCTGGCATGGAACTCAAATTCTTTCCGATCTGGAATTCTGAAGACAACTTTCTTGGCACGGTAATCAATAAAGGCATGGGCTTCACCCAACCAATCCATACCGAGAATAACATCGAATCATGAACTTCCAATTATAATCAGGTTGGCTTTGAAATCTGCATCCCCAATATCAACGGGACATTGCCTGCACTCACGGGAACAACTGACAACTCCACCACCTGTCACGATGTTCCAAGCCTCTGGCATGTTACTGCATTCTAACTGATGGCGAGCGCCAAATCGAGAGGAGACAAAAGAATGGGTTGCCCCAGAATCAAAAAGAACATAAGCAAGAAAAGAGCAAACAAGGATGATACCTAAGAAGATCAAGACAAGGAAAAAGCATAGAAGATCAAGGGTGATGGAAAACAACAATGCAGGGAACATAGCAAAAGAAAGCAAGACAAGACTAAGGGAAATAGACAAAAGGAACAAAACAACAAAACAATAAAACAAAATATACCTGCCATAACTCCTTCAATGGTCTCAGCATCTGCGGCAGTCAAGTTGAAAGTTTGACCTCTCATCGAAACTGCGGTCCTCTGACTGACAATCTGGCGTTGAGGAGGAAGCGGTGGCCTAAATGGACCACTAGCTGGACCTGCCTGCTGAACAGGACCCCTGGCTGGAAGAGCCATCTGCTGAAACGGCTGGGGACAATCTCGCACTGTATGATTAGTAGAGCCACACCTAAAGCAGCGATGAGAAGCACGGAAACAGTTATTGCGCTCATGCCCAGACACCTGACAGTAGTCGCAAAAACCACCTTTCGGGAACCCAGCAGAAGGATACAGAGCTGCCCTGACCGGATGGGTTGGGACAGGCCTCCGAACAGGACCACCAGACCTAGCAGCAAAATGCAGAACAGTCCGCTAAGAATAGGACGAACCACCACCAGCTTGCTCCTGGGCTCAGGCTACTTCAAGGGCCTCGGCATAAGTACGCAGACGGAGAGAGACGAGATGCCTCTTGATATCCTGCTCAAGCCCATTTGTGAATCTACGAGCCCTATCCTCTTCGGTTGCCACAAGAATAGCAGCAAAGCGGCTAAGCCTAGTAAACTCAGCAGCGTACTCATCCACTGTCCTGGAACCCTGTGGTAAGAAAGTCCATGTTACAACAATCATAATAGTTCATGCAATATTGTAACAATCCAAAATAGAACAATGACTTAACCTGTATTAGGGCCAGGAATTGTTGTTCCATCTCAACTCGAGTACTACTGGGGAAGAACTTCTCCAAGAATCCCCGAGTAAAAGTAGCCCAAGCAATAGGCCTTTCAAGGCGCTCAGACTCAGCCATCCACCAGATATGAGCTAAATCCACCATTTGGATGGAAACAACGTCCACCCGATCAACCTCTAGAACACAAGCCGCTGCCAACAAGCGCACAGTCCGGATTAGCCACTGTTCAGCCTCCAAAGGCGTCTCAGTACCGAAAAAACGATCGGGATGCAGCCACATAAAGTCTGTAACTATCCCAGGGCGAGGTGGAAGAGTTGCCTGCACAGGCACAACAGGCGGCGGAACCCGGGTAGCTTCAAGGGCAGCCATCACCAGATCACTGTGGTTTTGCTGCTGATTAATCAGCTGCTCAAGCACAGCAATGACAACCTCAAACGAATCAACCTGTGACTAGGAAGTAGAACCTCTGCGAGCCATAGTCTGCACAAAACCACAAACAATTAGCATCCAGAATCTGAGTTGGTATTATGTTTCATTTATGCATGCATGGTTGGTGAAGTGTTGTGCAGATCCCAGTTCGAGCCAAGTTTGTCTAATATATTAGTCAACTAATACATTAGCCAAACCTGATGCTCTGATACCACTAAAAACCCTGTCACGCCCCGCTTCCCAAAAATACCGAATACGAGTACATAACAAAAGCCCAGCGAATGATTTCCATCATCCTTAAGCTGTTTCAGAAATTCTTGCAACACATTACAGAATATATCAGAGTCGGAAGCAAAAAGGCACAACCATTCATGAATAATTGAAATAAATTACCAACAGAAATTTACTTGAATCCAAATACAATATTCTCAAATAAATCAGAGTCTGGAGAAAAACAAATATCCTGGGTCACATCGCCCAAATACAAAAAATATCCAAATAAAACCAAATACAACTTGTCCAATGCTCAAGCAACAACTAATAATAATAATAAAGCAGAAATATCCAACTTAATACATCTTTTCGCCATTACCATCAAGCAGCTGTCCAACCTGATCTGCAATAAGTAAATTTGCAGGAAAAAGGAGAAGAGAGAAAACAAATACCCGTCAATTGCAAGTCGCGGATCACAAATAATGTAGGATACAAGCACATGGGAAAACTAAACATATCTAACTAATATCAGAAACAGACCTAATATGGTATGGCAGAATCAATTAACATGGTATCCTAGCATATGCCTCAAGTGTTAAGTGTCAAGTGTCAGATAAAAGATATGTCAGGTAATCAGATAATAGATATGTCAGATTCAGTTTTCCATATAACAGATTCAGATTCAGATATCAGATTCATATTCAGATTTAATGTAAGTCTTGTGTGATTACTGTCTAGGTAGCACTTCATGTACCATCATTTTATCACATGGTTGCTACATTCAAAACAGTTTCGTTTGAAGATTTCGTAGGAGATCATATAGGGCCGTGTACTCAGGGTCAGACAGATATCAGAACAGACAGATAGAACCTAGTGGTTCTCTTCTTCTCTACACCTTCCTATAAGAAGTAATGTAGACAGGGTCAGAAACAGACAGATAGAACCTAGTGGTTCTCTTCTACTCTACACCTTCGTATATAAGAAGTAATGTAGACAGGGTCAGAATACAGATAATTATATGGGAAACACGGGTCCTCTTCTAAGTACACATTTCTATGCTTTCCCACTACTAGATCTTTCCCATACCCCGGCTTGATTACTTTTATTATGGTTATTAAACAGACATGAATGTGTGCGAAATAGTGTCATACTAGCATGATATAATCAGGTTTAGGTTCAGGGAATCACATCAGCATGTATATATATCATAGAGTCAGATAAACGAGCACAAAAGTGTATGTTCAAAATCAGGACAGCAAGACCAATCAGTACTAAAACAGAGATTCTAAGAGCTACAGATTTGAAAATCAAGATCCGTCAAAGGATCTGGAAACTAAACATCCACACGATTCCAACGCATATAATAAAGTCACATACTAGTTCACAACATCTCAACTCAAAATTGATTTGAATACGAAATTTATGTTCAGCCAGAAAATAGGGGAACGACTTCAAAAACATGAAAACAGCATGAAAACATATCAAATAATTTCACGAAAAATCTGGGGTATTTCCCAATAGATATAGACTCAAAATAACAAGTTTCATAATATTCCAGTAAATATAGATAAGTTTTCAAAAATAAGAAGTAACACAAAAACATAGTTTGACGAATCTGGAATTTCTCAACACTGCTGTACGAAAATAAGGATATCTCGCAATCAGTGAATCAAAATCCAATTCCGCCAAAACTTCATGAAAATAGACAAAATTTACTAACTTTCATATTTCACAAATAATTTTCATACAGTATAAGAAATTAGGGTGAAAACAGGGTTCTATACTTAACAGCACACAATTTACAGCACAAAAGGATTTTAGAAAAGGATATGAAACACCACACAAATCTTATCTTTAAAATACAAAAAAAATCTGGGAAGTCCCTAACATCATAAGGAATCACTGATCAAAATATTATAGCAAGATATTATGTATAGCCTAGTTCTTGAAAATAAATAGTTAGCAAAATTGACACAAAACTGAATCTGAAAACTACCGACACGGCTGTACCAAAATTATCATATCTCAGTCATACGAACTCCAAATGCAGTAAAACCAGTGGGGTTTGAAAATAGACAAAATTATATAAAATTCACTTTTAATTTTTAAGTTGAGATTCGGACTTTAGCATAGGTGAAAACAGCAAACAACACAGAACAGACTGCACAATACAGATTTCACACCTCTACTTAAAATCAACATAAATTTCATAATATTGAACCAAACTCAACCAAATTTGAAATACAACCTACCAAATATCTAAATATCATTATTAAGGGTTTCTAACATGTCCAATCTTATTATTTCACATGGGCAATCAATCAAACACATATCATGCAATTAATCACATACACGAACAAAATTAAATTTTAGGCATAACCTATGTTATTATCCTATCAAACTTGATGTCATAAGTCTTCTATGGCCAATTAACACAATAGAGACAAAACTCATCAATAAGAATATAATTTTTGGCCGTCTCGAGATCCAACTACAGTATATGTGAACTTTTTGACTTGTATCAACATTAGGAATTGTAGTATAAGTTACTTGCCTCTTAATGGAGTGAAACACGAAGATAATAGTTCAAGTGCAAAACCCACGAACGAAATCTCTCCTAGCGCGAATCCAAGCGAACCCACGAACCAAAATGCCTACATGATCGATCTCCTTGATGCACGAACCAAAGTGGATGATACCCACTTCAAAAACAACACAAAGGGAAGGCCTTGTACTGATTTGGATGTTGGTTGTGCTGTTTGGAGTAGCCGGCCACACAAGGAAGAAGGTTTAGGGTTGTAAGGTTGTAGGAGATTGAAGTATGGATGGATGGAGGTTTGTAGTGGAGTTGATGGCCGGATTGGAGGAGTGGGGAGGCTCGGTTTAGGATCTAGGAGGCAGGGCCGGGATGCAAAAATCAAGGGGAGGCCGGGTTGTATGGAGAGGGAGAGAAAATACAGTGAGGGTTAGGTTTAAAGGGGATTAGGAATATATATAAGGGTTTAATTGTAGTCTAATGGGTTGTGGGTATGAATAGGTAGTAATAGGTATACAAATGGATAATGGGTATTGGGTAGAATTCAAATAGGGATACAATATATAGTGAATTCTATGGCTCCTAAAAATTTCCTTAAGGGCCAAAAATCATAATTTGGGTAAATCACCACCAAAAATCCATCACATCACAAAAATAAATAATAATAATGAACGAGGCCAAGAAAATGAGAAAAAGAACTCAAAATGGCGAAAATGAACAAAACGGCGAACAATCAGCACAAGGAGGTCAAAAAAGAAAGAAACAAATATATATTGAAAATAATCCAATATACGGTCTCGAAAAATACAAGAGATATAAAAATACACAAAAATGAAAAATACACTCCAAAATACATAAAATGAAAAACAGGGGTTACAACCTCCCTCTTCCATCGACCCCTACAAGACCCACTCACCGTCACCCTACCCTCTCATCCCGCTCACCCCTTGAACTCCGAAACCCATCATCGAACTCCGAAACCCATCGTCTCCCACCTTCGATCCTTTTCTCTGTCATCCTCTTCACCTCAGCCCACCTTACTCCACCCACCAACTACACCTCGCCATCCCTCGAACCCATCGCAGCCATTACCTTATCATCGCCACTCACCGCCTCCCCTGTTTCCTTTCCAAAACAGAGGAGCACCGCTCCAGTCGACTGAAGCCTTTCCGTCGAGCCTCCCGCTCGCCTCGACCGTAGCACCACTCCACCATCTTGCCTACACCTCCTGTACACCACCACCACTAGTTGGCTGCCTCATCGCAGGACTTCGTCGAGCCTTCTTCTCCAGTGTGAACCCACTGAAGCTTCCCTGCTCCCTCGCATTCTCACCCTCCGATCACCTCAGCCAGTCGATCACCATGCCTCCACGACCACCACCCCGTTGTCATCCATCGTCTAAGCTGCCGCCAGTCGTCGCCAGAGCCAAGTGCCATTGCCGTTGCTGCAGATCAAGAGTTTTGATCAAGTCAATCATGTCCATCCGATCACCCTTGATCTTGATCCTGATCAAGATCCATGCCGATCCGTCCGATCGTTGTTTGATCATCAACATCGAGATCTGTGCCCGATCGTGATCATCTCATCAAAATTGGCTTGGTTTGTGATTGTCGCCGTTGTCGCAGGGATCCGTTCTCGTTATTCTCTTCTCTTCGGTATCGTCTACCACCCAAGGCAAGTAACTTGTATGAATATTTTTGTTCCTCGTACAAGCATAAATACCTCAAGTAGATCACCATTATAACTTGTTTTTCACTTTCTTAATCGTTGATAATCTTCACCACACTCGTCTTGATTCGTTTCTATTAATTCCGTAATCATAAAAGATCAGAAACACCAATTGTGTATTTCTGCCCTGCCGTATGTTCTGACTTGTAGCCTAATTTTGACCCAGTTACACTTGTAATCTGTTAGAACTTTCTGAATATGAAATGTAGCCCAGTGTGTCTATTTTACAGTCCTTTTGACGGATCTCAAATCCGATTTATGATGTGTGAGTTATCGCAGTTATACTGCTACTGTGTCATAGAATTCCATATCTATAAATTTGCTGTGTCACCCTGTTTTCCGAATTAAATAGACATGCTATCTGTAATGGAATTTCATAAAATTTTATATGTTGAGACTAGACATGCTAGGGAACCTTCCAGATTTTTTCTAAGATTTATTTATGATGTTTTTATACCCCTTTCATGCTTATAAACAAAACCTTGCATATTTTGGCTGAACATAAATTCTGTATAAAATGCTATTTTGAACCCTGTTACTATGGTTGTTGTATGACTTGTGTATATGCGCTGGATTCGACAAAGAGTCTAGTTTCTAGATTTTCTGACGGATCCAGATTTGCATTCATGTGGCAACGGGAATCTCAGTTTTGATCACGCCTTGCTTGTAGCGCCCCGAATTTCAAATATAATATCTTAGAAAATACGTGGCACAATTCCCAGCATCAACTTCAATGTAATATTAAACACAACCAAACACCAATAAAAATTTTCAACTTTCATTACAATAATCGTTTACATAGCACAGCGGAATACAATACATCTTAAATCACAATTCTCTTTTCTTTACAACAATTTACAATTACATAAGTCACTATATAAATGGAACTCAAGCATCCAAATTCGAGCCTTAAGAAATTACTTGTAAAATATGAGGCTAGAGATAACCCTAACCCCCAAAACTAAAGGGGTCAGCCATAAAGGTGTGAATGACATAAAAAAAAAACAAAAAACATAAATAAACATTAAGCATGGATTCATAAACAACATGTAATAAACAAGAATACATAATTTATGACGTGGCAAGGAAACATGAAAATATCAAGTGAAACTAAACTGAGTGTCAAGTGTAGATAACAGGAAAACACATGCGTAAAACCAATTCAGGAAAACACAAGTCTATATGTGGACTCTCTAATGCGTACTTGTCGAAGTCTATGCATCCCACTCTACATAGGTCCGGTGCAAGCCCTTAACGTCTCCACATTATAGGGTTCAATCCCCGCTATGCAACTAATCCTATCACGATAACTACTACGAGATAAAGATAAACTATGAGTATTAGCCCATGCCCCGATAATTCCGGAGGTCAATCTCTATCCACAGATAATTCCGAAGACTATTTCACTCACACCTGGGAATCTTCGAGAATACCCCACACCGCAAGCAATGGCACCTCATCACGCGAATACCACATGTGCGTCGCCTCGACCCCGATAATTTCGGAGATCAATCCCACACCACAGGTAATTCCAGAGACTATTTCACTCACACCTGGATAATTCCGAAGATTATCACACACCGCAAGCCATGCTAAGGTCCATAACTCATGTTCCCGTTCATCATATCACCACTAGTGCCTGTCTTTATCATTTAGGTTATTTAATAACTTAACGAATCTCCTAGTGTTGGTGCACCCTACCGGACTTAACTCAACAACTGATCAACTAAAATGCCTTAACAGGCCCAAACATAAATAACTCATTGCTGGTATACTAGGGTCACACACACCCTCTAGAGACTCACACTCAAATGTCCAAACCAACTTTCCAGCATAAATTGCTCAACTTAACATCTTGAAAACATATGTTCAATAGAAGATAAGGTATAAAATAATAAGTTATAGATTAAAGCATTTGGAGAATAAATCATTTGAAAGAACATTCAAAAATATAAAGGTACATCAGTATCAGTCTACTAATAACAAGCGTAAGTCGACTATCCAGAAAGAGAATTCTATGGTTTTAAGAAAATAATCTAAGTCTTATAAGTCGACTTGTAAAGGTCATAGGTCGACTGTCCAGAGAGAAAATCGAATAATCTTTAAGAAAATATTCTAAGTATAGCAGTCAACTGAAAAGGGTCATAGACCGACTGTCCAGAAGGAAATTTCAAGAAAACTAAAGAACATAGCAACCGGGTCGTATCAGTCGACTGAAAATTCATACCAGTCGACTGTCGACCTACAGACTGTATACTTTTGGTTGTGCACAATTCAACCGATACGTAGTTTTACTTTATGAAAACGATTTCTTCAAAAAGCATATTTCTTATATGTTCAAATATAACTGGTGGGACATATAGTAGTCCACAAAACTAAATCAAACTACTTGAATTTATAAAAATAGAGATTTTGTTGATTTCCTTCAAACAAACATGAAATTGTGCATATCATCAAAATAGAGTTTTTCTAAAAATCAATTACTCATTGAAATTTTTTCGTATTCAGATCCAAAACATATAAATATCAAAATCTCAAAAGAACCCCCAATTTAGGTATATTCCTCAACTCGATTAAATTCTCAAATTTTGATTCTCAAGATATGATCTCTTGATTCATAACTTTCCATTCCAATTCCTCAAAACTGAATTACTACTACAACTCACAACCATAATTAATTGATAACATCACCATGTCCAATTTGTATTCAACCAAATACTCAAAATCATAAAAGGTCTCACCTTTATTAGATTCATGCATAAAATTCACCATATTCATTCAATCCAACATTAACCCAGAAGAGAACGAATACCCACATACAATCCCATTTACAAACAACTAGGGTTTTACAAGATCCAATTTTTCATCCAATTCATAATGTGCATATTCATATTCAAACCCTAAACATGCTTTCTAGCAATAAGATTCAACATCCAAGATCCATTAAACATTCACAGATCAAACAACCAAATTGTACCAAATCACATACATAAACAAATCAACAAAACAATTACATGCAAAATATACAAAGCAAAACAAACATGTCACTCACCTCGAATGAAGAAATCCCTTAAGAAAACTTCTCTTTTGCAAAATCCAAGATCCTCTTCTTAATTCCTCCAAAAAAAATAATAAAACTTTATGTTTTGCAGCGAATGATGGTTACGTTTCTTTTAAATAGGTCGGAAATAGAGGATTTAGGGTTTTTAGACACATTTGCAAAATAACCCCTTTAAAATATAACTTTACATAAATAGATTCCTATACTTGGAAACTTGATAAAATCGATTAAATTGAGATTTAAAAGAAAAATAACCTCCGTATTTCCAGTCGACACTATTTTGAAAGTCCAGAAAATAGATTTGCACTTTCACCCCTCAAAATGACAATTTTGCAAAAAAGATCCTTCTTTTCTTAATATTTGCAAATAGATCCAATAAATATCAGAAAAATCTAGAAAAATTACAAATAAATCCCAAATAATAAATAATGATTTTCCTTAAAATAATTTGGGCTTTTGAACTTCTCAACAAAATATTTGCACATATTTCGCACGTGTAAAAAAATAAATTTTCTGAAATTATTTATTAAATCCCCAAAAATCATTTTAATTCATTAATAAACCTCTAAAAATAATATTTAAAAATACGGGGTACTACATCACTCCCTCCTTAGAAGAGTTCTGTCCTCAAAACTATCGCTAATGAGGTCCAATCAAGAATGAACAAAGAATTTGAAATTTCATAAACGAACCATAATTTCAAAACATTCACATAGAAGGACATATCAAACAAGAGAAATACTATTCAATCCAATAGTACAATCATCCAAAGAAATACCATCACATAAAAGAAAGTACATTCATACAAAAAGCTCAGGGAAATCCTTCTGCATGCGATCCTCTGGCTCCCAAGTAGCCTATTCGAACTGCTGATTCCTCCACAACACCTTGACCATGGGTATCACTTTGCTCCTAAGAACTTTCTCCCTACGGTCAACGATCTCAACAGGTTGCTCTTTGTAACTCAAGTTCACCTGTAGACCTTCAGGAATCTCTACCAACTGATGATTCTGATCTGGCACATACTTCCTCAACAATGACACATGGAATACATCATGCACCTGTGCCAACTCCTCTGGAAGCTTTAATCTATATGCTGTCTTGCCAATCCGCTCCACGATCCTGTATGGCCCAATATATCTTGGCGCCAACTTGCCTCCCTTACCAAACCTGATCACTCCTTTGGTCGGAGACACCTTGAGGAAAACTGCATCCCCAACCTCAAATTCCAAGTCCCTTCGTCGAGTATCATTATAACTCTTCTGCCGACTCTGATCCTCGACCAACCTCTTGCGAATCAGCTCAATCTGCTCTGACGTCTGCTGCACGATCTCAGGACCAAACATCTACTTCTCGCCAACCTCGTACCAACAAATTGGTGCCTGCACCTCTGCCCGTACAAAGCCTCATACGGTGCCATCCAGATACTCGCATGGTAACTGTTGTTATAAGCAAACTCAACCAATGCCAAGTATCTCTCCCAGCTACCACCGAAATCCATAACACAAGCCCTCAACATATCTTCCAGCACTCGATTCACCCTCTCCGTCTGACCATCGGTCTGTGGATGAAAAGCGGTACTGAAATCAGTTCTGGTGCCTAAAGCTGCTTGTAGGCTCTTCCAAAACCTTGAAGTGAACCTTGCATCTCTGTCGTAAACAATCGACACAGGAACTCGATGAAGCCTCACAATCTCACCAACGTACAACTCAGCCAATTTCTCCCACGACCAAGTAATCTTCATGGATAGAAAGTGAGCCGACTTGGTTAAACGGTCCACGATAACCCAAATCGAGTCATTGCCCTTCGAACTCCTCGGCAAACCTGTGATGAAATCCATACTGATGTTCTCCCATTTCCACTCCAGATTGGGCAATGGCTGTAACAAACCTCCAGGTCTCTGATTTTCTGCTTTGATCTGCTACAAGTCAGACACCTTGCCCCGAAATCTACTACATCCCTCTTCATACCAGACCACCAAAAATGATGTTTGATATCCTTATACATCTTCGTGCCTCCAGGATGTACTGACAACAAGGTACTGTGTGCTTCCTGCAAGATACTCTCTCTCAAATCTGCATTATCCGGAACACACAAACTCTCACCCATCCAAAGAACTCCATCTTGGACACGAAACTCTGATAGCTTGCCTTCTGAAACCTGTTGCAGCATGTTCTGAATCTCTGAATCTGATCTCTGACCTTCCACAATTCTCTCTCTCAAGGAAGGATGCAGCCTCAACTGAGCCAAAGATGTCCCTAAACTCTGTAGCACCACCTCGATACCTGCCTGATCAATCTCTGCTGCCAACTCGCTTCGAGTAGTGATCAAACTTGATAAACTACGCTTCCTGCTAAGTCCATCCCCTACCACATTCGCCTTGCCCGGATGATACTTAATCTCAGGACGAATGTCTTCTAATACTTCCAACCACCTTCTCTGTCGAAGATTAAGATCATTCTACTGATAAATGTACTTCAGGCTCTTGTGGTCAGTGTACAATTGACCTTCTCACCATGAACATAATGCCTCCACTTCTTCAAGGCAAAGATAATAGCTGCTAGCTCCAAATCATGCGTCGGATAATTCTTCTCATGCAGACGCAATTGCCTCAAACCATAAGCAATAACCTTGCCTTCTTGCATCAAGACATAGCCCAAACCTCTGAGAGACGCATCACTGAAGATATCATAATCCTTCCCAGCTTATGGCATAGCTAAGATAGGTGCAGTAGTCAACCTCTCCATTAACTCAAGGAAACTCGCCCCACACTTATCAGTCCATGAAAATACCACATTCTTCCGGGTCAAACCTGTCAAAGGAACTGCAATCTGAGAATAACCCTGGATGAATCTCCTGTAGTAACCAGCCAAACCCAAGAAACTTCTGACTTTCTTCACAGACATTGGCCTGGGCCAATCCTTCACTGCTTCAACTTTCTGAGGATCAGTGGCCACTCCCTCCTTAGAAAGGATATGACCAAGGAAAGCTACCTCAAACTTCCAAAACTCACACTTTGACAACTTGGCATACAAGCTATACTCCTGCAATTTTTGGAATACCGCTGTCAAGTGCATAGAATGCTCCTCCTCCGACTTCGAATACACCAAAATGTCATCGATGAAAACCACCACGAAGGAGTCAATAAATGGCCTCAAAACCCGATTCATCATATCCATGAACACTGCTGGCGCATTCGTCAACCCGAATGGCATCATCAAAAACTCATAGAGTCCATGACGAGTCCTGAAAGCTGTCTTACTCACATCTTCCTCCTTGACTCGAACCTGATGATACCCTGATCTCAAATCAATCTTCGAAAACACAGCTGCTCCTCGAAGCCTGTCGAACAGATCATCAATCCGCGGCAGTGGATACTTGTTCTGAATAGTCACCCTATTCAACTCCCGGTAGTCAATGCACATCCTCATTGACCCATCCTTCTTCTTAACTAGCAACACTGGCGCACCCCATGGCGAGGAACTTGGCCTAATAAGCCCCTTGCTCAACAGCTCCTCAATCTGCTTCTTCACTTCATCCTGCTCTACAGGTGCCATCCTGTACGGAGCCTTAGAAATCGGAGCACTCTCCGGCTGAACATTAATGCAAAACTCCACATCTCTCTGCGGCGGTAATCCTGGAAAATCTTCCAAGAACACCTTAGAAAAATTTCTGACAACCGGAATGCCCTTGACTTCATCTGGAATCGCCATCTTGGATACCATTGCAGCCACCTTCGGAATCTTCTTCTTCCCTTGGAAAGTTACTGCGGGACCACCTGGTGCTTTCACTAACACCACTTTCTACTTGCATTCAATTGTGGCATCATATATTGCTATCCAATCAATGCCCACGATCACATCCACTCCTAAGACTTGCAGCTCGATCAGATCGATGCCGAATAATCTCCCGCCAATCTCGATATCACAGCCCTCGTAATATCGATCAGCGATCAATTCTTCACCTGACGGCGTTGCCACCGACAAAACCTTGCCTGGAAACAACTTAGGCTCCACACCTAAGACCTTTGCAAAATTTGGTGACACAAAAGTATGCGATGAACCAGTATCAAATAAAACCCTGGCCTTTATTCCATTAATGAAAACAAACCCTGTTACATGAAGAGTGATACTCAATCTCCAATTATTCTCAAATAAAGGTTTTATTTATTACATTGATTAAAATAAAATCAAAACTCTTGCATACCCTGGATCACATCTTCCGAGTTACCCGCATCCTCCTCGGTTAATGCAAACACTCGCCCTTGCCTCTGGAATTTACTTCCACCTGGACCATCCTTCCTCAACTGTGGACAATGAGGCTTAGAATGTCCTGCCTGCCTACACTGGAAACAAGTCTGCTTTGCCAACTTAGGACACGCTGACCTGTAATGACCTGCCTCCTTGCAGTAATAACAAGTCACTTCCTGAGTTGCAGATGCCTTCTGCACTGGACCACTGAACTTGACTTGCTTCGCCAGGAATCCCGTCCCACTCTGACCTGATGCTGGCCTCTTGTTCCTGTTCCAGGTTTCTTGCTTCTTCTGGAACTGGTCCATGTATTCCTCTGTCATAGCTGCTCTCCTGACCAGCTTGTCGAACCTCCTTATGCCCAACGGAATCATTCTCGACCTCAAGTTTGGCCTCAAGCCCTGCTCAAACTTCTTGGCCTTCTTCGCCTCGTCAACTATCAACTCTGGTGCATACCTCGACAGCTGAGCGAACTTGGTCTTATACTCTCGTACGGTTATGCTGCCCTACTGTAGATTCAAGAATTCTGTCGCCTTCTTCTCCTGAATATCCAGGGGAAAGAAACGATCCCTGAATTCTTCCAGAAAGGCCTCCCAAGTCATCTGCTGGTTCCCCAACGTCCTCTTCACCATTTGCCACCAAACACCAGCGTCCTTTTCCAATTGCATAGTGGCCAACTTCACCTTATTGGCTGCCGGAGTTTCCGATACCTTGAAGATTGTCTCCATCCGTCTAATCCAATCATCAGCTTCGTTTGGATCAGATTGCCCTCCGAATACTGGCGGCCCCATCCTCTTGAAGGACTCGATCTACTTGATGGGATCGGCGTTAACCAATCCTGGTCCAGCCCCATGATTCTGATGCTGGTTCTGATTCTGAGCCAAATTAACTGCCATTAGTGCATTCAAAGTCTGATACACCCTGGCAAATTCGGCCTCGAGATCAATTCCAGTTCCTTCGGAACTTCCAGCTCCATCACCATTGTTACCAATCCTGGATCTGGGTCCAACCATTCTGAATACTGCAAAATGAGGGGAAAATTAGAGCACCACAACATGATCCAAATACGTGGCACAATTTCCAATCTCTGATACTCTGTAAAAGATTATAGCTCTGATACCAATCTCTGTAGCGCCTCGAATTTCTAATATAATATCTTAGAAAATACGTGGCACAATTCCCAGCATCAACTTCAATGTAGTATTAAACACAACCAAACACCAATAAAATTTTTCAGCTTTTATTACAATAATCGTTTACATAGCACAACGGAATACAATACATCTTAAATCACAAATTCTCTTTTCTTTACAACACATTACAAATTACATAAGTCACTATATCAATTGAACTCAAGCATCCAAATGCGAGCTATAAGAAATCACCTGTAAATATGAGGCTAGAGATAACCCTAACCCCCAAAACCAAAGGGGTCAGCCATAAAGGTGTGAGTGACATAAAACAAGCAACATAAGTTAAGCATAGATTCATAGACAACATGTAATAAACAAGAATACATAAAATGTGATGTAGCAAGGAAACATGAAAACATCAAGTGAAACTAGATTGAGTGTCAAGTGTAGAAAACAGGAAACCACATGCATAAAACCAAGTCAAGAAAACATCAAGTTTATATGCTGACTCTCTAATACGTACTTGTCGGAGTCTATGCATCCCACTCTACATAGGTCCGGTGCAAGCCCTTAACGTCTCCACATTATAGGGTTCAATCCCCGCTATGCAACTAATCCTATCACGATCACTACTACGAGATAAAGATAAACTGTGAGTATTAGCCCATGCCCCGATAATTCCGAAGGTCAATCTCTATCCACAGATAATTCCGGAGACTATTTCACTCACACCTGGGAATCTTCGAGAATACCCCACACCCCAAGTAATGGCACCTCGTCACACGAATACCACATGTGCGTCGCCTCGACCCCGATAATTCCGGAGATCAATCCCACAACACAGGTAATTCCAGAGACTATTTCACTCACACCTGGATAATTCCGGGGATTATATCACATCGCAAGCCATGCTGAGGTCCATAACTCATGTTTCCGTTCATCATATCACCACTAGTGCCTGTCTTTATCATTTAGGTTATTTAATTACTTAACGAATCTCCTAGAGTTGGTGCACCCTACCGGACTTAACTCAACAACTGATCAACTAAAATACCTCAACAGGCCCAAATATAAATAACTCAACTGCCGGCATACTAGGGTCACACACACCCTCTAGAGACTCACACTCAAATGTCCAAACCAACTTTCCAACATAAATTGCTCAACTTAACATCTTGAAAACATATGTTCAATAGAAGATAAGGTATAAAATAATAAGTTATAGATTAAAGCATTTGGAGAATAAATCATTTGAAAGAACATTCAAAAATATAAAGGTACATCAGTATCAGTCGACTAATAACAAGCGGAAGTCGACTGTCCAGAAAGAGAATTCTATGGTTTTAAGAAAATAATCTAAGTTTTATAAATCGACTTGTAAAGATCATAGGTCGACTGTCCAGAGAGAAAATCGAATAATCTTTAAGAAAATATTCTAAGTATAGCAGTCGACTGAAAAGGGTCATAGGTCGACTGTCCAGAGAGAAAAATTACAATAACTTTGAAAAATAATTCTAAGTGTACCAGTCGACTGTAAAACGTATAGGTCGACTGTTCAGAAGGAAATTTCAAGAAAACTAAAGAACATAGCAACTGGGTCGTATCAGTCGACTGAAAATTCATACCAGTCGACTGTCGACCTACAGACTGTATACTTTTGGTTGTGCACAATTCAACCGATACGTAGTTTTACTTTATGAAAACGATTTCTTCAAAAAGCATATTTTTTGTATGTTCAAATATAACTAGTAGGACATATAATAGTCCACAAAACTAAATCAAACTACTTGAATTTATAAAAATAGAGATTTTGTTGATTTCCTTCAATCAAACATGAAATTGTGCATATCATCAAAATAGAGTTTTCTAAAAATCAATTACTCATTGAAATTTCTTCGTATTCAGATCAAAAACATATAAATATCAAAATCTCAAAAGAATCTCCAATTTGGGTGTATTCCTCAACTCGACTAAATTCTCAAATTTTGATTCTCAATATATGATCTCTTGATTCATAACTTTCCATTCAAATTCCTCAAAACTGAATTACTACTACAACTCACAACCATAATTAATTGATAACATCACCATGTCCAATTTGTATTCAACCAAATACTCAAAATCATAAAAGGTCTCACCTTTATTAGATTCATGCATAAAATTCACCATATTCATTCAATCCAACATTAACCCCAAAAGAGAACGACTACCCACATACAATCCTATTTACAAACAACTAGGGTTTCACAAGATTCAATTTTTTAAACAATTCATAATGTGCATATTCATATTCAAACCCTAAACATGCTTTCTAGCAATAAGATTCAACATCCAAGATCCATTAAACATTCATCGATCAAACAACCAAATTGTACCAAATCACATACATAAACAAATCAACAAAACAATTACATGCAAAATACACAAAGCAAAACAAACATGTCACTCACCTCGAATGAAGAAATCATTAAGAAAACTTCTCTTTTGCAAAATCCAAGATCCTCTTCTTAATTCCTCCAAAAAAAATAATAAAACTTTATGTTGTGCAGCGAATGACAGCTGCATTTCTTTTAAATAGGCCGGAAATAGAGGATTTAGGATTTTTAGACACATTTGCAAAATAACCCCTTTAAAATATAACTTTACATAAATAGATTCATATACTTGGAAACTTGATAAAATCGATTAAATTGATATTTAGAAGCAAAATAACCTCAGTATTTCCAGTCGGCACTATTTTAAAAGTCCAGAAAATAGTTTTGCACTTTCACCCCTCAAAATGACAATTTTGCAAAAGATCCTTCTTTTCTTAATATTTGCAAATAGATCCAATAAATATCAGAAAAATCTAGAAAAATTACAAATAAATCCCAAATAATAAATAATGATTTTTCCTAAAATAATTTTGGCTTTTGAACTTCTCAAGAAATTATTTGCACATATTTCGCACGTGTAAAAAAATAAATTTTCTGAAATTATTTATTAAATCCCCAAAAATCATTTTAATTCATTAATAAACCTCTAAAAATAATATTTAAAAATACGGGGTACTACATCACTCCCTCCTTAGAAGAGTTCTGTCCTCAGAACTATCGCTAATGAGGTCCAATCAAGAATGAACAAAGAATTTGAAATTTCATAAACAAACCATAATTTCAAAACATTCACATAGAAGGACATATCAAACAAGAGAAATACTATTCAATCCAATAGTACAATCATCCAAAGAAATACCATCATATAAAAGAAAGTACATTCAAACAAAAAGCTCAGGAAAATCCTTCCGCATGCGATCATCGGACTCCCAAGTAGCCTCATCGAACTGCTGATTCCTCTACAACACCTTGACCATAGGTATCACTTTGCTCCTAAGAATTTTTTCCCTACGGTCAACGATCTCAACAGGTTGTTCTTTGTAACTCAAGTTCACCTGTAGACCTTCAGGAATCTCTACCAACTGATGATTCTGATCTGGCAAATACTTCCTCAACAATGATACATGGAATACATTATGCACATGTGCCAACTCCTCTGAAAGCTTCAATCTATATGCTGTTTTGCCAATCCGCTCCACGATCCTGTATGGCCCAATATACCTTGGCGCCAACTTGCCTCCCTTACCAAACCTGATCACACCTTTGGTCGGAGACACCTTGAGGAAAACTGCATCCCCAACCTCAAATTTCAAGTCCCTTCGTCGAGTATCAGCATAACTCTTCTGCCGACTTTGAGCCTCGACTAACCTCTTGCGAATCAGCTCAATCTGCTTTGACGTCTGCTGCACAATCTCAGGACCAAATATCTGCCTCTCGCCAACCTCATACCAACAAACAGGTGTCCTGCACCTCCGCCCGTACAAAGCTTCATACGGTGCCATTTAAACACTCGCATGGTAACTGTTGTTATAAGCAAACTCAACCAATGCCAAGTATCTCTCCCAGATACCACCGAAATCCATAAAACAAGCCCTCAAAATATCTTCCAGCACTCGATTCACCCTCTCCGTCTGACCATCGGTCTGTGGATAAAAAGCAGTACTGAAATCAGTTCTGGTGCCTAAAGCTGCTTGTAGGCTCTTCCAAAATCTTGAAGTGAACCTCGCATCTCTGTCGGAAATAATCGACACAGGAACTCCATGATGTCTCACAATTTCACCAATGTGCAACTCAGCCAATTTCTCCAACGACCAAGTAATCTTCATGGCTAGAAAGTGAGCCGACTTGGTTAAATGGTCCACGATAATCCAAATCGAGTCATTGCCCTTCGAACTTCTTGGCAAACCTGTGATGAAATCCATACTGATGTTCTCCCATTTCCACTCCGGAATGGGCAACGGCTGTAACAAACCTCCAGGTCTCTGATTTTCTGCTTTGATCTGCTGACAAGTCAAACACCTTGCCACGAAATCTGCTACATCTTCTTCATACCAGACCACCAAAAATACTGTTTGATGTCCTTGTACATCTTCGTGCCTCCTGGATGTACTAAAAACAAGGTACTGTGTGCTTCCTGCAAGATACTCTCTCTCAAATCTGCATTATCCGGAACACACAACCTCTCACCCATCCAAAGAACTCCATCTTGGACACAAAACTCTGATAGCTTGCCTTCTGAAACCTGTTGCAACCTCTTCTGAATCTCTGAATCTGATCTCTGACCTTCCACAATCCTCTCTCTTAAGGAAGGCTGCTGTTTCAACTTAGCCAAAGATGCCCCTAAACTCTGTAGCACCACCTCGATACCTGCCTGATCAATCTCTGCTGCCAACTTGCTTCGAGTAGTGATCAAACTTGATAAACTACTCTTCCTGCTAAGTCCATCCGCTACCACATTCGCCTTGCCCGGATGATACTTGATCTCAGGACGAATGTCTTCCAATACTTCCAACAACCTTCTCTGCCGAAGATTAAGATCCTTCTGTTGATAAATGTACTTCATGCTCTTGTGGTCAGTGTACATATTGACCTTCTCACCATAAACATAATGCCTCTACTTCTTCAAGGCAAAGATAATAGCTGCTAGCTCCAAATCATGCGTCGGATAATTCTTCTCATGCGGACATAATTGCCTCGAACCATAAGCAATAACCTTGCCTTCTTGCATCAAGACACAACCCAAACCTCTGAGAGACGCATCACTGAAGATATCATAATCCTTCCCAGCTTGTGGCAAAGCAAAGATAGGTGCAGTAGTCAACCTCTCCTTTAACTCAAGGAAACTCGCCTCACACTTATCAGTCCATAAAAATGCCACATTCTTCCAGGTCAAACATGTCAAAGGAACTGCAATCTGAGAATAACCCTGGATGAATCCCCTGTAGTAACCAGCCAAACCCAAGAAACTTCTGACTTCCTTCACAGACGTTGGCCTGGGCCAATCCTTCACTGCTTCAACTTTCTGAGGATCAGTGGCCACTCCCTCCTTAGAAAGGATATGACCAAGGAAAGCTACCTCAAACTTCCAAAACTCACACTTCGACAACTTGGCATACAAGCTATGCTCCTGCAATTTTTGTAATACCGCTGTCAAGTGCATAGTTGCTCCTCCTCCGACTTCGAATATACCAAAATGTCGTCGACGAAAACCACCACGAAGGAGTTAATAAATGGCCTCAAAACTCGATTCATCATATCCATGAACACTGCTGGCACATCCGTCAATCGGAATGGCATCACCAAAAACTCATAGAGTCCATGACGAGTCCTGAAAGCTGTCTTACTCACATCTTCCTCCTTGACTCGAACCTGATGATACCCTGATCTCAAATCAATCTTCGAAAACACAGCTGCTCCTCGAAGCCTGTCGAACAGATCATCAATCCGCGGCAGTGGATACTTGTTCTGAATAGTCATCCTATTCAACTCCCGGTAGTCAATACACATCCTCATTGACCCATCATTCTTCTTGACTAGCAACACTGGCACACCCCATGGCAAAGAACTCGGCCTAATAAGCCCCTTTCTCAACAGCTCCTCAATCTGCTTCTTCACTTCGTCCTGCGCAATAGGTGCCATCCTGTACGGAGCCTTAGAAATCGGAGCACTCCCCGGCTGAACATTAATGCAAAAATCAACATCTCTCTGCGGCGGTAATCCTGAAAAATCTTCCAAGAATACCGTAGGAAATTTTCTGACAACCGGAATGCCCTTGACTTCATCTGGAATCGCCATCTTGGATACCATTGCAGCCACCTTCGAAATATTCTTCTTCCCTTGGAAAGTTACTGCGGGACCACCTGGTGCTTTCACTAACACCTCTTTCTGCTTGCATTCAATTGTGGCATCATATATTGCCATCCAATCAATGCCCATGATCACATCCACTCCTAAGACTTGCAGCTCGATCAGATCGATGCCGAATAATTTCCCGCCAATCTCGATATCACAGCCCTCGTAATATCGATCAGCGATCAATTCTTCACCTGACGGCATTGCCACCGACAAAACCTTGCCTGGAAACAACTTAAGCTCCACACCTAAGACCTTTGCAAAATTTGGCGACACAAAAGTATGCGATGAACCAGTATCAAATAAAATCCTGGCCTTTATTCCATTAATCAAAATAATCTCTGGACAGTCGACCAAATAACATTTTACAGTCGACTGGTACACTTAGAATTATTTTTCAAAGTTATTGTAATTTTTCTCTCTGGACAGTCGACCTATGACCCTTTTTAGTCGACTGCTATACTTAGAATATTTTCTTAAAGATTATTGGATTTTCTCTCTGGACAGTCGACCTATGACCTTTACAAGTAGACTTATAAGACTTAGATTTTTTTCTTAAAACCCTAGAATTCTCTTTCTAGACAGTCGACTTACGCTTGTTATTAGTTGACTGATACTGATGTACCTTTATATTTTGGATGTTCTTTCAATCGATTTATTCTCCAAATGCTTTAATCTATAACTTATTATTTTATACCTTATCTTCTATTGAACATATGTTTTCAAGATGTTAAGATGAGCAATTTATGTTGGAAAGTTGGTTTGGACATTTGAGTGTGAGTCTCTAGAGGGTGTGTGTGACTCTAGTATACCGGCATTTGAGTTATTTATGTTTGGGCCTGTTGAGGCATTTTAGTTGATCAGTTGTTGAGTTAAGTCCGGTAGGGTGCACCAACTCTAAGAGATTCGTTAAGTAATTAAATAACCTGAATGATAAGGACAGGCACTAGTGGTGATATAATGAACGGGAACATGAGTTGTGGACCTCAGCATGGCTTGCGGTGTGAGATAATCACCGGAATTATCTAGGTGTGAGTGAAATAGTCTTCGGAATTACCTGTGGTGTGGAATTGATCTCCGGAATTATCGGGGTCGAGGCGACGCACATGTGGTATTCGTGTGATGAGGTGCCATTGCTTGCGGTGTGGGGTATTCTCGAAGATTCCCAGGTGTGAGTGAAATAGTCTCCGGAATTATCTGTGGATAGAGATTGACCTCCAGAATTATCGGGGCATGGGCTAATACTTACAGTTTTTCTTTATATCGTAGTAGTCATCGTGATAGGATTAGTTGCATAGCGGGGATTGAACCCTATAATGTGGAGACGTTAAGGGCTTGCACCGGACCTATGTAGAGTGGGATGCATAGACTTCGACAAGTACGCATTAGAGAGTCCGCATATAGACTTGTGTTTTCCTGACTTGGTTTTACGCATGTGTTTTTCTGTTTTCTACACTTGACACTCAGTTTAGTTTCACTTGATATTTTTATGTTTCCTTGCTACGTCATAATTTATGTATTCTTGTTTATTACATGTTGTCTATGAATCCATGCTTAATGTTTATTTATGTTGTTTTTTTTTTTTATGTCACTCACACCTTTATGGCTGACCCCTTTAGTTTTGGGGTTAGGGTTTTCTCTAGCCTCATATTTTACAGGTGATTTCTTAAGGCTCGGATTTGGATGCTTGAGTTCCATTTATATAGTGACTTATGTAATTGTAAATTGTTGTAAAGAAAAGAGAATTGTGATTTAAGATGTATTGTATTCCACTGTGCTATGTAAACGATTATTGTAATGAAAGTTGAAAATTTTTATTGGTGTTTGGTTGTGTTTAATATTACATTGAAGTTGATGCTAGGATTTGTGCCACGTATTTTCTAAGATATTATATTAGAAATTCAGGGCGCTACAGAGATTGACATGGGATTGGCGTTAACCAATCCTGGTCCAGCTCCATGATTCTGATGCTGGTTCTGATTCTGAGCCAAATTAGCTGCCATTAGTGCATTCAAAGTCTGATACACCCTGGCAAATTCGGCCTCGAGATCAATTCCAGTTCCTTGGGAACTTCCAACTCCATCAATATTGTTACCATTCCTGGTTCTGGATCCTGTCATTCTGAATACTGCAAAATGAGGGAAAAGTCAGACTGTCAGAGCACCACAACACAACTCACTTTCACATCAATACCCTATGGCTAAACCTCAACTGTACCCCGAACCAAACATCATGTTTCAGTTCTATGTGATACTCACGCTCTAATGTCCACATCTAGGTACTCACACTCTAGTGTCCACACCTACATTATTTTTATGCCATGTTTATTATTACTATTGAAGCATGCTCTGATACCAATCTCTGTAGCGTCCCGAATTTCTAATATAATATCTTAGAAAATACGTGGCACAATTTCCAGCATCAACTTCAATGTAATATTAAACACAACCAAACACCAATAAAAATTTTCAACTTTCATTACAATAATCGTTTACATAGCACAGTGGAATACAATACATCTTAAATCACAATTCTCTTTTCTTTACAACAATTTACAATTACATAAGTCACTATATAAATGGAACTCAAGCATCCAAATCCGAGCCTTAAGAAATCACCTGTAAATATGAGGCTAGAGATAACCCTAACCCCCAAAACTAAAGGGGTCAGCCATAAAGGTGTGAATGACATTAAAAAAAAACATAAATAAACATTAAACATGGATTCATAAACAACATGTAATAAACAAGAATACAAAATTAATGACGTGGCAAGGAAACATAAAAATATCAAGTGAAACTAAACTAAGTGTCAAGTGTAGAGAACAGGAAAACACATGCGTAAAACCAAGTCAGGAAAACACAAGTCTATATGCGGACTATCTAATGCGTACTTGTCGAAGTCTATGCATCCCACTCTACATAGGTCCGGTGCGAGCCCTTAACGTCTCCACATTATAGGGTTCAATCCCCGCTATGCAACTAATCCTATCACGATGGCTACTACGAGATAAAGATAAACTGTGAGTATTAGCCCATGCCCCGATTATTTCGGAGGTCAATCTCTATCCACAAACAATTCCCGAGACTATTTCACTCACACCTGAGAATCTTCGAGAATACCCCACACCGCAAGCAATGACACCTCATCACACGAATACCACATGTGCGTCGCCTCAATCCCGATAATTCCGGAGATCAATCCCACAACACAGGTAATTCCGGAGGCTATTTCACTCACACCTGGATAATTATGGAGATTATCTCACACCGCAAGCCATGCTGAGGTCCATAACTCATGTTCACGTTCATCATATCACCACTAGTGCCTGTCCTTATCATTCAGGTTATTTAATTACTTAACGAATCTCTTAGAGTTGGTGCACCCTACCGGACTTAACTCAACAACTGATCAACTAAAATGCCTCAACAGGCCCAAACATAAATAACTCAAATGCCGGTATACTAGAATCACACACACCCTCTAGAGACTCACACTCAAATGTCCAAACCAACTTTCCAACATAAATTGCTCATCTTAACATCTTGAAAATATATGTTCAATAGAAGATAAGGTATAAAATAATAAGTTATAGATTAAAGCATTTGGAGATTAAATCATTTGAAAGAACATTCAAAAATATAAAGGTACATCAGTATCAGTCGACTAATTACAAGCGTAAGTCGACTGTCCAGAAAGAGAATTCTATGGTTTTAAGAAAATAATCTAAGTCTTATAAGTCGACTTGTAAAGGTCATAGGTCGACTGTCCAGATAGAAAATCTAATAATCTTTAAGAAAATATTCTAGGTATAGCAGTCGACTGAAAAGGGTCATAGGTCGACTGTCCAGAAGGAAATTTCAAGAAAACTAAAGAACATAGCAACCGGGTCGTATCAGTCGACTGAAAATTCATACCAGTCGACTGTCGACCTACAGACTGTATACTTTTGGTTGTGCACAATTCAACCGATACGTAGTTTTACTTTATGAAAACGATTTCTTCAAAAAGCATATTTCTTCTATGTTCAAATATAACTGGTAGGACATATAATAGTCCTCAAAACTAAATTAAATTACTTCAATTTATAAAAATAGAGATTTTGTTGATTTCCTTCAATCAAAATGAAATTGTGCATATCATCAAAATAGAGTTTTTCTAAAAATTAATTACTCATTGAAATTTCTTCGTATTCAGATCCAAAACATATAAATATCAAAATCTCAAAAGAACCCCCAATTTGAGTATATTCCTCAACTCGACTAAATTCTCAAATTTTGATTCTCAATATATGATCTCTTGATTCATAACTTTCCATTCCAATTCCTCAAAACTGAATTACTACTACAACTCACAACCATAATTAATTGATAACATCACCATGTCCAATTTGTATTCAACCAAATACTCAAAATCATAAAAGATCTCACCTTTATTAGATTCATGCATAAAATTCACCATATTCATTCAATCCAACATTAACCCAAAAGAGAACGACTACCCACATACAATCTCATTTACAAACAATTAGGGTTTCACAAGATCCAATTTTTCATCCAATTCATAATGTGCATATTCATATTCAAACCCTAAACATGCTTTCTAGCAATAAGATTCAACATCCAAGATCCATTAAACATTCATAGATCAAACAACCAAATTGTACCAAATCACATTCATAAACAAATTAACAAAACAATTACATGCAAAGTACACAAAGCAAAACAAACATGTCACTCACCTCGAATAAAGAAATCCTTAAGAAAACTTCTCTTTTGCAAAATCCAAGATCCTCTTCTTAATTCCTCCAAAAAAAATAATAAAACTTTATGTTGTGCAACGAATGACGGCTGCATTTCTTTTAAATAGGCCGGAAATAGAGGATTTAGGCTTTTTAGATACATTTGCAAAATAACCCCTTTAAAAAATAACTTTACATAAATAGATTCCTATAGTTGGAAACTTGATAAAATCGATTAAATTGAAATTTAAAAGAAAAATAACCTCTTTATTTCCAGTCGGCACTATTTTACAAGTTCAAAAAATAGTTTTGCACTTTCACCCCTCAAAATGACAATTTTTGCAAAAAGATCCTTCTTTTCTTAATATTTGCAAATAGATCCAATAAATATCAGAAAAATCTAGAAAAATTACAAATAAATCCCAAATAATAAATAATGATTTTCCCTAAAATAATTTTGGCTTTTAAACTTCTCGAGAAAATATTTGCACGTGTTTCGCATGTGTAAAAAAATAAATTTTCTGAAAATATTTATTAAATCCCCAAAAATTATTTTAATTCATTTATAAACCTCTAAAAGTAATATTTAAAAATACGGGGTACTACATTGCTTTCCAGAAGTGAAAGTCTCGTTGTTCTAACTGTTATAGATTGTTTTGTTATCCGTTTGTGTTTCCTATTCGACTTAAACTTTTCCCTTATTCTGCCACATTTTCTTGCCCTGTTTGTGCTCGCCACACCTGTTTGAATAATAATGAAAAGTAATCAAGTCAGGGTTAAGGAAAAGATCTAGTAGTGGACAATATAGAAATGTGTACTCATAAGGGGAACCATTTCCCAACTGTTTATTGTTGTACCGTGTTTCACCGACTATTATTGTTTACCTGACTACATACTTTCTTATAGGAAGGTGTACTCGGAAGAGGACCCATAGGTCTCAACTGTTTTTCATGGATACATGATTACATGATTTATGAATTATGACACTGTTACTGTTTACTTTACTATTTACTGGATGCCTGAGTACACGGCCCTATAGGCTCCACTATGAAATCTAAACGCAACTGTTTGAATGTAGTAACCATGTGGTAAAATTTGGGATGCATGAAGTGCTACCTAGATAGTATTGAACAATAGAATTGAGAATAACATGTTTCACTGGCACACCCCTGTGTTCCTGAGACTGTTACCTATTACTGCTACTTGTTACTATTACTTGTTACTGTTATCTTTTACTGTTACTGCCACTGTTTTTCTATTACTGTTTACCTGCTAGTGTTTCCTGTTACTTATAGACTATTTATCTACTGTTGTTTTCCTCCATACCATTACTTCTTGTTCCTGTTTCATATTTCCATTCCCACTCTTTCTTGCTTGTACTACTTGCGGTCCGTAACTTGCACTAATGGACATACTGTTTTCCTATTTTTCCTATTTTTTTCTATTGCTATATGAGCAGGTTTTGGTGATCAACTACCTCCGGGAGTTGGTGAGCAAAGTTTTTAGGCTTCGCTTTGGAAAATCTTGTTTAATGACTTGTACTTGAGTTTATTTCATTCTTGTTGCTACATTGAAACTTGTAACAGACTTGTATTCCCGAAATTTTGTTTTGATCTAGATCTCGTACTTGTTTGGGAGATTTATATTTGGTTCAAATAAATGATGTTGGTTAATAATTGTTCATGCACGCGTGGTTGAGTATATTGTTATATTTCCTGTTATGATGGTTGAGTAGATCCTTACAGTTCATGGATAGTGAAAATCATTCGCTAGACTTTGTCACGTATCATATTCCGTTTTCCTTTTAGGAAGCGGGGCGTGACTGAAATATTCATAGGAAAAGGTTAAAATTTAAAATGTGCCAGGTACATAAATGGAGAAGGAATGTGTAACATCCCCAAATAAAAAATTATTTTTTTACGCGCATTGTACGTAAAATTTTATGCACATTTTATTCCTAAAATTTTCTTGAGTTAGGAACATTTTTCTTCTCGTTTTTTTGGTCACAATTGTGTGATTTATTTTTTTTAAGTAAATCCATTAGGTATAAATTCATTTTTTAGCCCACTAAAAATTAATTACAAATTTAAAGTCCATTATTATTTATGCACTTAAATGTACATTTTAAAGTCTAGCTAGAGTGGTAGACTTGTCATGTGTAACACACACATACATCTAACTTAATACAAAAAAAAAATAGAATTTGTATCAAGAGTGTGCACATTTGATACACGTGCACATGCTTTTGTGCACACTGAGGAGGGGTCGGCCTATCTTTGAGTGAGGAGAGAGAGAGGGGGGGGGGGGGGGGGGGGGGGGGGGGTTGTGTGAGAGTGGAGAGTTATTTTGGGTAGTGGAAAAGTATTTTGACCATACAATTTTTCTATAAATAGTTCCTACCTTTGTCATGAACAACACACAAACTCTAAACAAAACTAAGAGAGAAAGGAAGAGAGAAGGCTTGCAGCTTGGAGAGCTAGGCCGGAATTTTTGTGCTTGGGAGCTTGGAACATTTCGTGAGGTTCCACTACTAGGAGAGTCAACATTAGAAGTGAGTGTTTTCTTCAACTTTCTAATATAGTTTTATTAGTAGAATGCTTGACATGGGTGAATTGTTAGATGCATAATAACTTATATAGATTGAACATTCATGTTTAGATTATTTGTTGTTGATAGAATGTGTGAAATTATGCTATGGTTGATTTGGGGACATTTTCATAAGGTTCTGTTTTGAGTCTAAGTTACACTTTAAAAAATCATAACTATTAAACCAGATAGAATCTAGAGCTAAAATTTTTATAAGAGCATCTCGTATATGTCAGGAACATCTCGTTAAAATTTCATAATATTTGGATGTCGTTTAATATTTTAATAAAATCCAAACTTAGGACCGGTTGGCAGTTGGCTAGTTGCTGAAAATTTGTACACAATTCGGATTTTGATCATTTCAACATCTTAGATGAAGTGTTTTAAGAAAAGTCAAAACTAAGAACTTATAGTAGACTCGTAAACCTTTCTGTAAATTCTAAAAAGTCAACTTTTCATTAAAAAAAATGAACTTATAATGAATTTTACAAGATTACAGTGGCAGTCTGTGTAACATTTCGAACCCACTGTAGATTTCAAAGAATTCAGGATCATAGACACAATATTTTGGGAAAACTTATAACTACAAAGTTATAGTAGACTTGTATATCTTTAATTTGATCTAAAGAACACAAAATTTCATGAAATATAGAATTTTCTATGATTTTTACAAGTAGCATGAGCTGCAGTTTTCAGATTGTGAACCTACTGTTTCGTAAATGAATTTAGACCAAGTAATTGAAGATGAATGTAGATGGCCTTAACTACAAAGTTGTAGTAAACTCATTTATGATTCATATGAAACTAATAAATCTATCTTTTGAGTAGTATTGAAATTTATATACCATTGGGTGATGTATTTTATCTAGTTGTCCCACAACTTTTTTCAACGTATAAAATCGGATTTAAAATTTGGAATGGTAGTAAGATGCACCTTATGAGAAATTAAGAGATAATTAAAGGATGAAGTTGGAATGTTAAATATGTTATGTTTTTAAGTGTTTTAACTCATCAAGTGTTATTGAATGTTGCTATAAGAAGTTGGTTACTTCATGATTGATAAATAAGAATGGATAAAAGAAGTTAAAAGATGTGAATGAATGAAATTTGAACATGTGAATAATGAGGGTATGAATAACCCATGATGTTGAACATGAAATGTGTTGATTCTAGAGTCTAAGTGAGACCCAAAGTAACGACAAAGTGATGAAAGAGATTATTGAAATTTGAGAAATAGCCAGTATAGGCTATTGTTCTCAATATGTTGTTTTAAGTCTGGTAGGAGGGTAAGCTAGCTCTATGTGGCATTATTTATATTTGAGCTTAAGGATAGACACTAGAAGAAGATATGATAGAAATAACGGCGAACATGTCCAATAAAGAATGTGCAGCTCCTAGGGGTTCGAGATCGAGGAATACGCCCTGTAAATCCATGTATATGGGCTAGGGTATGTCCATCTATCATCGAAAAGGCCGGTAAAGAGACTGCAATTCCTAGGAATGGTCGAGACCGAGGATACACCCGGTAAATCCACGGTGTGGGGACTAGGGGTATACCAGTAAGGTCCGTAGTTGCGGGAGATCGACTTGCTATGGTTCGTGGCTGAGGATATGCCCGATAAATCCACTATATGTGGGCTAGGGATAGGCCGGTAAGGTCCAATATCCTAGGGGTGGGACTCCTCGGTGACTACGCGTTGAAGTATATTCATCGGATTAAGTTGCATGGCGTGGGATGTAAATCCTATAATGAGAAGTACGATAAGGGCTTGCCGTCGGACCTATGTAGTATGGGATGCATAGAATCCGAACAAGTATTCATTAGTGTCAACGTAGTATAAATGTCTGCATTAGGCATTAAGTCATATCATACATTGACACAACTAAGATAGTCATTTTTTCTGTTTGCATTCAAGTTTGTGTTTGCTAAAGTAAAAAAATCGCTGTATTATAGCATTGCATCAGTTGTATGCAACTGACGTACCCACAGTTTTCCAGATACAGGTTTGGACTTGGCGTGGGTTTGAAGTCACTATGATGAATTGATTACAAGATTGAAGAATTTTCATTATTGTAGATTATATTGTATTCATTTAATTCCGCTGTGCTGTTGTAAAGAACATGTTGTAAATAAAAAGTTTTAAATTTCTTATAAATTTGTACGAAGTTGAAGTAAAAGATCCTGTATTGCTACGAATTACCTGTGTTTGGAATTCAGGGTATTACAGAATACCAGGCCAAATGACAGTAGAGAATTGCTTTGCCTTTGGAGAGGCAACTTGACATGTAAATGCATCATACACACAGCCAAGGTTAAGAGGCTTTTTATTTGAGTTCTTATTTACAGACTTACAAATAAACGTACAAACAAAAACGTGCCTTCAATTGAATTATCTATAAACAGATGAGGATGATGCTAGAGGAGATCGAGTGGCTAAAAACAAGGTTAGCTAGCTAGATGCAGTCCATCATGTTGTAGTCTGGACACATTGAGTTCAAAACTTATTTAATACCTTGAATGATAAAGATTTTACTTATTGGAAATTGCACATAAATCATATTATATATCATGTACAAAATCTATTATATCTCTTCTGCTCTCTCGACTTTAGTGACTGCTGTTTATACAGCTGACTGATAAAAAAAAATGGCTGGACACCTAATCAAACAGACGCAAAAGGAAAGATAGACAGTCGAAAGACAGCATAATCTGAATACACCATTTTTATTTTTTTTCCGTGGGACTCACTCATAAAAACTAGTTATTTAGCAGGTGCAGTGTATATCAAAGGCTACACATCCTAGATTCTTTGTATCTTTAAATTTACATGGATCGTTGGTATAGATTTAGAGTATTGAACATGTGGTTGAAATTTAAATGGATGGTCGATATAAACTGGGGTTTTCAATGTGTGGTTAAGACCAGTGGCGGAGGGAGGAAGAGAGTAAGGGAGACATTTGGGATCTCAAAAATTTTGTAAAACCTCCTAATATAGATCAAAATTTTTATTTGCCCCTCCCCCCCCCCCCCCACCAGTTAAAACAAATTTGGGACCCCCAAGTCTAATCCACCTCTCATTAAAAGCTCAAAATAGTAGTATGAGCTTTGGGCTAAAAATTAACAGTTATACTTATTATTTGATCTGTGTAATCATTGGATAAAATTTTGAATAAAAAACTAGTGTGTACACAAGTTACAAGTATATTTATTCATTTGAGTCGTATCTCTTAGCCTCTAGTATTATAACAGTACAAATTGTGTAGTATGATTATTGATTAGTATTAATCTTACCAAATTTAGAGTACAACTGTACAAGTGCGAAAAAATACATGATACTAAAAATATAAATTCGAATATTTACTTTGATTATAATTTTATTTTGATCCAATTACTTTAATTCTTCAAAACAAATGTAAAGTAAGAGATTTTCAACAACAATAATGTCGATGTCGAGAGAGAGAAAAAATTGGGACCCCCATTTCGATTTGCCTGGCTCCGCCACTGGTTAAGACATGGGCGGATCTGGGCCCAAGCAGCACAAGCAACTGCTTGGGGCCCCCAATTTTATAGGACCCCATATTTTTTAAGTATTTACAATGTTTAAAATATATATATAATTGTTTTCAGATAAGATTATATTGTATTATCTAAAATTTGAAACAACAATTGGCCTATTAACTCATCTAGTTAGGGTGTTGTGTTAATAATATGAAGGTTGTAGGTTCGAAACCTCATGGACTAATATTTTACAATCATTTTTTTATTTTTTAAACTAATTATTTTTCACAGTCATACATGTTATTTTACCATTTTATAAATTTAATATTATTTTTCACTTAGCCCATGCATGTCATTCTATGATATTTTTTCAAAGTTCTATGTAATATCATATTTATCTGTTTATAATAAATTTCTAACCAAATCTTCAAATGCATATGACTATTCTACATTTTAAGCTTCCAACTAGTATTCTCATATGCATATATTCATCATCACTTCATTCTGACCGTGTTATCTAATATATCATACTTACCTCTTTGCGATAATGTAATCTTCAAGTACATATACATGTTTGCTTTGTTTGCTTATTTTTCCTTTCTACTAAATTTTGTATCTGTTAATGGAAGGAATACTAGGGTTGTCTTCAAAAAGAAAAAAAATAGAAGAGGCGTTTGATAAAACCAAAATGTATCCATGAAAGCATTCAAAATAGCATTATAGATACACTTCAATCATGTCAGCTCAATATTTTCTCTTAATGACACAAACTCAACTTGGGTTTACTTGTATGTTTTGAACATTTTTTTGTTCTATTCTTCTTTAATTCTCTCATTCATCATTTCTATTCTCTCAGACAACATGCAATTCAAAATAAAATCACTGTCACTTCTTCCTTACAGTTTGTCCCAGTTTCTTTTTGCCACGAGGCATTTCATATAAAATACGTATATTATCAATTAAACTTTTTTTTGAAGCATATATATAAATTTATTTTCATTTAAATAGTATGTCCTTCAAGGCTCCAAGTTTTTTGCATTTAAATAATTGTCATTTTTATTTTATCAACATGCAAAAGGCCCTATTTGAGAACTTGCTTAGGGCCCCCTGAAATTCAAATATGCCCCTGGTTAAGATTTAAGCGGATAGTTGATACAATATTGAGGTGTTAAATATGAAATTTCTCGATAGATGGTTTTCACAATTTATACAACTCAATCTCTCTGGTCTCTATTTCAGTAGTAGAGACTATAATGATAAAATCACTGCTCCAGGCAAGTTCAGCAGCAAGCTACCAGATTCAAATCTAGAATCAATTGTAAATTACTGCCAATCAAGCCACCAATGTGATGTAGGGGTGAGCATCAGCCGGTTTCTCCACCAAACCGACTATTTTGTTAAACCGTCACTGAACCGAAAGAGAAAATAACCCGATTACAACCGACCCGAATTAGAAAAAATCGTATAGGGCCCAAACCATTAAAAGCCAGTTCCGTTTTTTTGTGTTTTTTTTTTTGAAGAAAAGGTGGAGTATGGCCACCCTGTTTCATTAATAAGAAGTTAATAAAACAAACTCAGAGTACTGAGCCAAGTACAAGGGCCTACAACACAACAAAATTACATACCTCCACCCCAAGCATGGTGGGTGGGATAAAAGAAGAACATAATGAGCAAAACATACATGCGTCTAAACAAAATACATCAAATTCCCCTAACAAACCCTGGGGTGATGGGGATCTATCAACAGTAAAAGGCTAAGCTGTCAGTCAGTCGATCGTCGGGCATATCTCGACTTCAATATCATCATAGTCCTCTACCTGGAAGACGCTCGCAATCATCCCTCTGGGACCTGTTGCAGCCACATTAGCCCAAAAGAAAATAAGATGCATAATATGAGTCAAATTACCAGATAAATTATTACAGGTCCCACGAAAATAATAATTATTCCTGCCTAGCCAAAGAACCCAGGTCGTTGCGGCGATAGCGATAAACCAAGCTTCTGTCATAGTTCTTCTCTCAGCAGCGGACTTTGGACCTACCCACAGTTCTTCATACCCACTAGGGTACTGATTCGTCCCTAGGGCTCTGAGTACCTCAACGAGTATCGCTTTGCTCCTAGAACACTGTAGAAAAAGGTGATCTCTAGTCTCAGGGGCAGCGTTGCAAAATCCACAACAAGAATCCACATTTGGTTGGCGTTTAGTTAGGTTCTCTCTGGTTAAAATTGCATCGTTCAGCACCAGTCATAAGAAAACATTAATTTTCAGTGGGGCTTTCGGCTTCCAAATAACGCTCAACCAATTTGGGGTACATCCCCTAAAGTGAATGCGGTTATACAGGGAATGAACGGTGAACGTGCCTTTCTTTTTCAGTCCCCACGACTTCCTATCGGGACCCTGAGAGAAATTAATTCCAGCGTTGGTGATATAGGTCTGAAGTTCCATGAGTCTAAGCTGAGAGCCCGAATCTAACGAGTGTTTAAAGGCCGGTTTTCAGGCGTTTATTTTCCAGGCTGTGGCCACCGTACAGTGCGGTTGTGACGTCTGATCATAAAGGTCGGAGAATAGAGCTCTAAGTATGTGGTCACCACACCACTTATCCCACCAGAATCTGGTAAGTCTGCCATTACCGATAACTGATGTCACACAACTAATGAAGGGTTCGTAGACCTTAGCGATACCTTTCCAGAACCAGGACACACGTTGGCCTACCATGAAGCCCAAATTTCTCGTTCCATTCCCATGCAGATATCCCTGAACGAAATCTTGCCACCCTTCTCCATTAGAGTGGAAACCATTCCACCACCATTTACCCAGGAGAGCAAGATTCATATCTCGAAGATCAATAATACCTAGACCTCCATGTATCTTCTTCATACAAGCTTCTCCCATCTGATAAGGTGATAGCCGCTTCTATCCGGGTTTGCTCCTTTTCATAAAAATGGTTTACAAGTCCGGTCAATTCTCTGAATAACCCATCGCGGCATTTCAAAGAAGGACAAATAATAGGTTGGCAAATTTGAAAGAACTGCATTAATAAGCGTGACTCTTCCTTCCAAAGATAAAGATTTACCTTTCCAGCCTGCCAGACGGTTCTCAACCCGATCAATGATGTGTAACCAATCAACCTTCTTTAGTTTTCCCGGTCTCAGTGGCAGCCCGAGGTACTTAATTGGGAAACTCTCGATGGAGCAATTGAGAATTGTGGCATATTCTAGTGCCTCCTCTGTAGTTATGGCAATGGGGATAGGAGCACTTTTGTGGAAGTTAACCGTGATGCCAGACCAAACTTCAAAACTATACAGAATTCCTTTGAAGGCGATTGTTTTCCCGAGGTTGCCATTTCCAAATAGGAGGGTATCGTCTGCATATTGAAGGTTAGAACAGCTTTGGCGATTGGCTCCCTTGACCACTGGTGAGATCCATCCTGCTCTACTGCAGTTAGCCATCATGAATCGAACTACGTCTGCCCCAATGGTGAAGAGCAGGGGCGATAGCAGATCTCCTTGTCTAAGGCCCCATTTGCATGAAAATGGGTGTCCCGAAACCCCATTCACCACAATTGTAGTTCTACTGGGAGTAAGACATGTGTGGATCCATCGATCCATCTATCCCCAAATCCTCTTCCAGTCAGCGCTTCTAGAAGACAGTCCCATTCAACCGAATCGTAAGCTTTCTCGAAGTCCAGCTTCAGAATATAGCTCTTAGCATTTGACATGTGGCATTGGTAGATAGTTTCTTCAGCCATGGCTATACTGTCCTGAATACATCGTCCTTTAATGAACCCCATCTGATTGTGACTAATGAATCCATCCATCACCTTTCCCAATCTATTAGCGAGAGTCTTGGTAATGATCTTGACTGAGCAGTTTAGGAGACTAATAGGGCGAAAGTCACCCACCCGCATGGAGTTTTCTTTCTTAGGGATCAGCACAACCTCCGCAAAATTAATTCTACCTAATTTGAGCTTATGGTCGTAGAAATCAGCAAACAACTTCAGCAAATCGTCTTTGATTTCCTTCCAGAATGTCTGGTAGAAAAGGATTGGGAAACCATCTGGCCCTGGGGCTTTATCCTTCTCCATAAAGGGTGTTTCTAGGGATCGAAACATAGGATCTGAGTTGTCCGTCGGGTCCCGCCAAAACTCGTGGTGGAGAGGAACTCTCAAATCCGCTTTGTATCCAAAAATGAGCTTGAAATGAGACTGGAATGCCACTCTGATATCCTCGTCACCTTGAATCATTCCCGAATCCGAGTGGATCGAGTGAATGAGGTTAGATCTACGTCAGGCACTGACTACTCGATGGAAGAATGCCGTGTTCGCGTCTCCCTCTTTGAGCCATGAGATCCTAAACCGTTGTTGTCATTTGATTTCCTCAAGCCTATAGAGTTGGTCAATTTCCTGTCGGAATTGGAGCAACCTATTCTGCTCATCCTGTAGCAGGTCTCTAGTTTCTTCAGTTTTCTCAAGTTCCTCAATACTCTCAAGAAGGGAATCTTTTGACCTCCAAATCAGCGTAAATCTGGTCCGGATCTATTTCCTAAGCTTTGCCCTAAGTCTTCTAATTTTTTCACACCATATAGCGGTCGCTTCAGTCCCTCTAGTCGGGCGGGACCAATTCCCGCAGACCATGTGATGGAAGCCCTGGATTTCTAACCATGCTCTCTCGAATCTAAACTTCGAAAATTTCCTAGGTTGCACTTCACCGGAAGACAAGATAATAGGGACATGATCTGAGGTGGGTTTAGGTAGGGATTTAGCCGAAGACATCGAAAATTTGGTCTCCCAGTCAGGTTTAGCTAAAATGGGCGCCGATTGCATGTTAGACCAGGTGAAAAGCCTGTCAGTGATGGGAATGTCAACCAGTTCTAGGTCTGCGATAACCTCATTAAATGCTTCCCTATCAGATTCACTGGAACATCTACCTCTGTGTTCTGAGGCGAACCTGGTGATGTTAAAATCTTCCTCCACCACTCAAGGATGCGGCCAATGTGTGTGAATGGCTCTTAGTTCTGTCCATAAAGCCATCCTAGATGTAGAAGTGTGTGGCCCATAGACCACCGTAATTGATTGGGTCCACAAGTTGGTTTTACGCTAGAGCAAGACCGAAATTGAAAATTGCTCGTAGAAAATGTCTCGGCAGAAAAACGACTCGGGGTTAAAACCTAGGGCAATACCCTCAGATGCCCCAACAGATGGACACATTCCCCATTCAGAAATTCGATTCCCCCCCAATCTACTAAGTCTATATAAATGGGTCAGTTTGGTCTCTTGTAGACCAACAATATTAGCTTTTAATTTAGTGATGACCTCTAACGTTCCAGAATAGAACCTCCATCAACTATGGGCAGGTAAAGGATCATGACTCGATTTGGAAGTCGAGTTCGAAATAAGGTTAACCCTATTGTTCTCCCACCCCCTAATCTTATTAAGGAGAAACGCATTCCGATCAGTATTGCCTACCGCGAGACCACAGGTTTTGGCTAGACTAAAAACCTATCAGACATGAAATTAAAAATAGATACTAGGAAGGAACGCGTACCTCCGTCGCTAGTATTAGCGGACTTGGTCGCCGCAGCAATCTCAAGATAATTATCCAGGGGCTCCTCAATAGTTCTCGTAGCCACTTTTTGTACTCTAAAACCTTTATTGCAGCGAGCAGGGACAGGGGCAGTGGGTTGTATGGGAGGGTAGGTGGAGGGGACAAAATCATGAGACATATCCAGTGCTGCATCGTCCTCAAACTCCTCTGACTCCAAAGACTCCTCTTCAGAGTAGACAAAATCATCTTCGAGGTTTAGCCTCGCCTCTCGATCATCCTCCTTAATGTGGCTCTCTAGGATGGAGTTGGACACCCCAGTAAAAACATTAAAAGTCCGATCAACTCCAAAATTATTTGTGTGGCTTGTACACTTGGGCTGATTAATCTTGTTCAAACAGCTAATGGGCTTCTCCAAGACAAAATTTGCAATTTCCTTGTTGGGCCCCTCTTTGGGCCCATCAATAACCAACTGCACCTTTGGTGGACACGTAAGGGAGCCACGTGTGACCTCTTCGCTTATGAGCGGAGTGAACGAGGAGAGGCATGTGGGGAAGCCACGCGTCTCCTCGCCACTCGATGGCGCTCTGATCGAAGAGAGTGGCGTAGAAAATGAAGCGCTCCTTTGCATCGAGGAGACGACCATTTCAGATCTAGCTTTTCCTCTTTCCTGCTCCTCTTCCCTAAATCCGCCTCTATTCTCGTTTGAGACCAACTCCATGGTTTCGATCGCTCTCCCGTTCGTCTTCTTCAGTAAATTAGCACCATGTTGCTGGCGCTCCCTTCCCAAAGTTCCCAAAGTTTCCATTGTCCTTGCTTGGTCCTGTTCCTCTTCTAAAAGGTTGCCTTTATCCTCGATTGAAACCAGCTCGTTGGTTTAAATCGAGCCCTCGTTCGTCTTCTTCCCCAAATTGGCACCTTTTTGTAGCCACTCTCTTCCCAAAGATACCATCTTTTCCCTTTTAGTGGTCTGCTTTGTCTGTTGGCTAAGTTTGGGCCCACCTGCTCTCCTCGCTGTCTTTCCTCCATAGCTGCTAGGGGTTAACTTCCTATTTGAGAATTCTGTTTGATGGAGATTCCAAGGTTGGATATTGGGTCTGCAGAACTCGACTTTTTTGGGTCAGGATGTTGTACCAGCAGGCGCAGACCCTCTTGACCGTTGAGTTTTTTTGTGAGACTTTGGCTTTGACCGCTGTTGCGCGTCGGAGTTCTTTGGGGTTCAGGGTTCGTCGTCGCCAGGTCTTGGCGCACCTCCATACCTCTAGCCGCTCTGATAATTTCACGGTGCGCACGCTCGATCTCGTGGGCTCCGTCCAAGGTGAGGTCCCACTCTAGTAAGACCACATGCTTGTATGAGGGCCCATCTCTGAGTGTTGCGGTAGGGGAAGAGAGAGCCAGGGGTTCCACCGTCTCCGACTCCTCTTACTTATCCAGTACAAATCTGATGAGGTATGCCTCGTCGAATGAAAAAACTTTTGCAAATCTTGGAATTAGTGTGATATCTGGGCTTCGGATTAAGACCCTGGGGGATACAATCTCCGACCGTTGCACCGTCTTATCATCGATGTCTACGATGGTACCAAACTCTGATACGATCTCTTGCAGAGCTTATTTTTTTCCAAAAATGCAGCATTACATTATGGATCCAAATCCAAAACCTTTCCTCTTGCGGTAATTCAGCTCCAAATCTGGGCGACTATGGGAAGAATTCCATCTTAAAGTGTCCAAAATCCACTATACCCATGGCCGTTACCTCAGTCATCTTCTCCGGAGATGGGAAGGACACCGGGAATTGGAGGTGGCACATCTTTTTTGCAACCCAATCTCTATGAGCTCTCATCGGCCAATTGGTGTTCAAGGCTTGGAGGAGATGGTTCTCCGATGGGCACCCTGCAATAACTCTTGCAATGGCACACCATTGGCGGAGCCAGTTCTCTTCACTTTTGATTATCTCTAGGCTGTTTGCAAGGCGGATGACCGTGGGGTTGTCTAGTGACCAACCTCTTCTAACAGGTTGCTCATCATCGTTGTTGGATGCCGTAATGTTTGTACAAACGTAGGACATGTGCTCCCATTTCATGCACTTTAAACACCAAATCTCTTTCGTACAATCCTGTCGGAAATGCCCCAGGTCTCCGCAATTGAAGCACGGCACTGGTTTGCGTTTTCCTTTCCTTTGTTTCTTTCTGAGTTCTGGTTGATTTGAAGGGGAAATGTTGTGTCGTTTCTTTGTTTTTCTTTGGACTTCAGTCCATGGTTCATCCTCTCTGCGCTCCCCACTCTCCACAGGTGTTCCCTCCATTGTAGCCGCGTTCTGTGGATCCCCTTCTTGGGCCCGCTCGACGCTGGGCTGAAATGGAGGTTGAACCACCTTTGATTGCAGTGGGGATGAATGTGGAGGGCTGAGAGTGGATTTTTTGGGAATGTGGGTGATGGGTAATGTAAGGTGATTTTGGGCAACATCAGGTTTGGCCTTCCATTTCGAAGGTGGGGGAGGCTGGGGGAGTATGTGTGAAGTGTGTTGATGATTGTGGTGGTGGTGGGAGGTACTGTAATAATGCTCCTGAGATTTCCTTTTCGACTGATACAATGTGTGATGGCGTCGTTGATCACTTCTCTGCCCATAGTATTGGCACTGGCCCCCCCGGGGGGGTTATGCTCAAACGAGCCAGTAGGAGGACCCCCTCTATGAAAAGAAAAAAAAAATGATGACTAGTCTCTCGCCCATACCGGCGCTGATGCGCACTCCAGTGTGCACGCTCGGGGGATTGAGGACGTCTGAGCCTCATATCTTCCACAATTATACCGTTGAGAGGGGGAGGTGGAGCTGGGTGGGGGGCTCAGGTAGAGTATTGTTGTAGGTTCTGTGTGAAGACGATGGAAGTAGAGGAGTAGCGTTGGGGCTGAGTTGTGGGTTGACAGGGGGAGGGGAAGTGGCTACTAGACAGTCGGACTTGGGAGACTAGTGGCGCACCCTCTCGTTGGGCCCGCATCCACTCATTTCCCACTCCGACAGCCAGGGCCGGCCCTACCTTAGAGGCGAGTAAGGCGGCCGCCTTAGGCCCCCGGAGATTTCGCAATTTTAGGTGGCCCCAAATTTGAACTTTCCTTGTAAATATAGGCACATATTTTACGCGTTAAAAAAACATGCTATTAGGGGCCCCATTTCGGAAGTTCGCTTAGGGCCCCGAGAACTCAGGGCCGGCCCTACCGACAGCACCATGGTCTCTCTCTCTCTCTCCAAATTACAGAAGGTGGCAGAGTTGAGAAGATGAAAGGAGAGCATGAGACTTTGATGTAAAAGCCGGTTCCGTTTTGGTTCGCTTGTTCGGTTCTTGAGAGCTGGTGGGCTTTTGGCATTCCCTGTTTGCACTTAGTAGGCTGGCCATCTAAAAGAAAAAAGAAAAAAAAAGTCAATAAATAATTTCTTAGTTCTCTACATAGTATGCTAATCTGAGCCAAGGTGTGGCAATTAAGGAATAAACACCCCCAAAGGGAAAATTTGTTAGGTTTCTTATCAAAATGATTTCCAGAGGATTAAGAGGCGACGGTGGAGAAAAGGAAAGAAATCTCAAGATCGCTATTAGAAGGTAATAACCTGATTTAGTTTGGGATCAATAGCTATACTTACTAAATATTACGTTATAATCGGTAACGAATCCAATTTAGACTTGCATCCGTTTAAATAATTATTTGCACATGTGTATTGAATAGGGATGGCAACTGGGCCGGGTCAACCGCCGACCCACCCGCGACCCGGCCCACGAACCCGGCCCGCTTAACACCTTCACGGGTTCGGGTCGAACCCGGTGAACAGTACCGGGTCGACCCGGGTCGCCATTTATGCGAATTGGATTCGCGAAACCCGGCCCACGAACCCGCTCAACCCGCGAATCGGACCCGCCAACCCGCGGGTCGACCCGCGAATTGAATTCGCGGAACCCGTTACGGGCCGACCGTTCGACCCGCGGGTCGAACGGGTCGAAACCCACGGGTCGTGTGGCCGTTGTGAGTGTGCGCAGGCTCTGGCTGGCAGCAACGGCTCTTAGAGCCGTTTGCTGCTGGCCGTTGCTTCTTTTTTTTTTTTTTGTTTTTTTTTTTTTGTTTTTACCCACTTCTAACCTTATAAATAGCCCCCAAAAATCTCCAAAAAAATCACACCTTCCTCTCTTACTCTCTCTACTATTATACATCAAAAAAAAAAAAATTTGAACAATTGTAGTAATCATCAAACAAGTGTACAAGGAGGCGTATACACGATCAAATTTTGGTCGTATCGGAGAAAAAAATTCAACGTCTTCAACTCTCTTCAACCATCGGCTCAAATCTACTTCAACCTCTTCTCAATTCAACTCTTCAATTGCGAAATCGGCAAAGCGCTCCTCCATCTTGTCTATTATTTTCTAATTTTCACGGTTTTTTTATATACGCGTATTCCACGGTGAACGGTATCAAAATATCTCTATCTCTCTACTATTTTTTTTTTTGCGTTGTAGTTAAAATTATTGTTCGTTTTTTGAACTTCTCTATCTCAAGATTAGGGATGGCGAACGGGTCACTCGGGCCATATGTTCGTTTTTTGCGTTGTAGATTTTTTTTTACATACCACATTACTACATTATGTCTAGATCACGCGGTAGCGGTCGTAGCGGACAAGATTCCTCCTCCTCTTCACGTAGGCCACCAATTGTCCCTATTAGTGAGCCCGCCCAAGATTACATTGATCCTACTATGGAACAATGGGGTACACACGACATGGATGTTGTAGGTGGCATTCAAATAGAAGAACAACAACAACAACAACAACCCGAAACCACACAAACCCGTAGTAGTAGGAAAAGTAGAGGAGAAACTAGCGATTGGCACAAGTTTTATGAGTATATCCCGGACGAAAATATTCCGGGTGTAGGTTTGAAAGTGTGTAAAACATGTAGCAAAACATACAAATTCAAGAGGGGTGACGGGACCGGTACAATTAGTAGACACATACAACATAATCACAAAGAACTCCTTGATCAAATACAAGGCCAACAAAAAATTAACCCTAGGACCGGTCAAGTAGATAGCCACCCTTATGATCCCGAACTTGTTCGTCGGGAAATGGCCCGATTAGTAATTAAGGAAGAGTTACCATTTTCCTATCCCGAGAGTAGGAACTTGGAAAACTTTAATCAAACCGCCTTAAACCCTCATTTTAGGAGAATTCCGAGAAACACTTGCAAATCGGATTGTTTTAAAGTGTATGTTGAAATGAAGGACGCGTTGATTGCAATTTTATGGAGTTTAACTTGTAGGGTTAGTTTAACTTCGGATGTTTGGACGGGTGTCAACAATATTCCAACGATGGGAATAACCTGTCATTGGATCGATAATGATTGGATTCTTAATAAAAGAATCATATCACTTGCGTCGTTGCCGTATCCCCATAGTGGCGACGAAATAGCAAACCGTATTATAGAAATTTGTGATGTTTTTCATATTCGCGATAAAATTATGGCTATTAGTTTTGATAATGCATCTAACAACAATGTAGCAATTACTACTTTAAAATCTGTATTAAACCCTCCATCTGACAAAATTTTTCATGTTAGATGTGCATGTCATATTATAAATTTATGTGTTCAAGACGCATTAAAAATAGCTGATCCATATATACATAAAATTAGAAATTGTGTACATTTCATTGCATTAAAACCAAGCATTCTACAAGAATGGAAAGCTTGGTGTAGAGTTAGGAAAGTTCCTTTTAGAAAATTTCCAAAGGATGTTAGACACCGATGGAATTCTACTTTTGATTTACTTAATGTTGTCACCGAATATAAAGCAGTTGTAAATGATTTTTGTATCGCACAAAATATGCCTAATTTTGAAATGACTCCCGCCGATTGGTTTTTTTCTGAAGCTTTGTTGAAATTTTTAGAACCTTTTAAAACCGCAACTTTAAAGTTTTCTAAAACATATGAATCTACTTCTAGTAGCATTTTTATTGAATTAGTTAGCATGGTACAAATATTTAACGAAATGTTAAATGATGTCTATATTAGTAACATTGTAATACCTGCATTTCAAAAAATTTTGAAGTATTATTTTCCTCCTCCGATGTTGATTTGTGTTGCTACTGTTATGGATCCCCGTATCAAATTAGAAGGTACGAAGAATTTGATACAAATGTTTTTTGGATTTTTAGAGAACAATGTAGAATTAACAATTGATTGCGATCAGTTTTTAGTTCAGTTTGAAACTACCTTAAATAACTTGTATGATTATTATGATAGACGTTTTGCTTCTAGTGGTACAACTTCTGTAGTTAGTTCTTCGTCTGGTAGTTCTAGAGATAAGGGTAAAAGTAGAATTGGTGATAGAACATTTAGTTTACTTGAACAAATTCAATCTAAAAAACCTAGGACTAATCAACCAAATGAATTAAATTGGTATAACCAACAGGATACTGAGCCTACTATTTCTCCACTAGATATTTTACAGTGGTGGAAAGAACATGAACACACTTTTAGTATTCTGTCAATTATGGCTAAAGATTTGCTAACTCCTCCTGTCTCTACAGTTGCTTCTGAGAGTGCATTTTCTACAAGTGGCAGGGTTCTATCTGATTACAGAAATAGGTTGAAGCCGGAGTCGTTGGAGATGCTCGTTTGCACAGAAGACTGGCTGAAGGCTGAAGATAGGACGCAAGGAAAAGCACTATCAAGTTCAACAAGTGGGAGCAACTCGCCCGAAGATCAACAACAAGAACAACAACAATGACAACACTTACAATAGCTTTCTCTTGTTATGTCAAATTAGAAAACTTGTACTCAATTAAAATTGTATATAACAAATATGTTATTGTATAAAACTTATTTGTGAATTGAATTCTTCATTTCGTTATAAATTGTTCAAATTGTATAACTTAAATTCATATGAATAAAATTCCAAATTTTGTTGTCATTTTCACTCTTTCAATCTTATTATTAGTCTTCACTCTTCAACGATTTTTTTTGTTTATTAATATTATTAATTACTTAGTATTATAATTAAACATCATTTGGGGACATTTGAAGAATTGTAGTATTATTACTTATTATTATTATTACTGAATTTAATGAATTGTATTATTATTACTTATAATACTAAGTATTATTACTTAGTGAACTTAGTATTATTACTTAGTATTATAATTACTTATTGATATTTGATAGTTTTACTTACTTGGGGATATTTCCCCAAAATTACTTACTAATATAATTACTTACTTAGTAACATTCAAACATAATTTTTGAAATATCCCTCAATTTGATACTAATACTACGTAACTTAGTAATATAATTTTTTAAGAATTGTAGTATTCATAATTCATCAAACAAAGATATGATTGTTTGTATACAAGTATACAACATTCAAAAAATTATTATTATTATTATTTTAATTTAAACTAAAAAAAAAAAAAAAAAAAAATATTATACGGGCCAACCCGCGGGTCGACCCGGCCCAACCCGGGTTGAGCCCTAAAGGGTTCGCGGGTTGGGCGGGCCACCCATTTGAGAATGTAACCCGGCCCGGCCCGGCCCGTATAGGGGACCAACCCGGCCCGGCCCGGTTATGAATTCGTCCCAACCCGTCCGGGTTGGGCCCGGCCCGGCCCGAGTGACCCGTTCGCCATCCCTAGAACTATTGAATGTGCATTGGGTATGAATTAAATGTGCATGTGTATACTAAAAAAGTACTAATTGATGTTCTTAATCGGTTTTAACAAATCAAACCGTCCAAAAAGTAACAAACCCCCACCCGAACATAACCGCAATAATAAGGGCATTTGTAACAGCTAAATAATCATTTAACCCAAAATAGTATTTTTCACGTCCGATATACGTTTTAAGAAATAGTTTTTGAGTTGGACGTGTGTTGCACGTAATTGAAAAAATATTTTGAAGAAAAAGCTACAATTTGTACTTGTAATGCATGTGTTTATAAGTCAAATTTGAGTTGCACGTGCAACATATATGTATGTTTAGTATTTAAAAAATATTATAAAATTATTTTGCACGTGCGTTGTATGTTTTAAATAGGTTAAAAAATATATATTTGTTTGTTTTTGTTGTAATTAATGAGAGAGTTTGAATTGCATGTGCAACACACGAGTTTGTATGTTGACAAATAACAACCTCAACTCTGTCATTATAATATTAGAGATTTATGTATCTGATCGGGTCAGTTCAGTTCGGGTTGGCAGTTAGCCCATTTTTCTACTCACCCATTTTTCTACTCACCCCTGGATAGCACTATCACAAACAATTACTCGTAACCTCGACCTGACCCGGACCCAACATAGACCCAGCATTGGACCAAAATCAACCCCATTCTAGACAGGTCCGATGATTAATAGAGAGTGCAATCTTTTCTTTTACTCCCAATTTGCAGCTCATACTCTTTATATTTTATATTGTAAAATCAACTTATCAACATTTATTCACATATTAATTAATTCGACGTTACCCAAAAACAGCAGGTTTGCTGTTTTTTGCGAAACTCTTGCTGTTTTCCCTGTTTTGGGAAAACGGTTCGTTACTTTCATTTATCTGTGTAACTGATTCAAGTGATGGTTATGGATTCCGAAAAGAAGGGGAGCTTTCGAGAGAAAATATGTTATGAATATGAATATTGAAATCTTTGGTAAACATTGAAAAATAAAATAACCCCGGAACTGATTGGACCTGCAAAAAATGAATATACCCAGACCCAGATCCGGACCCATTGCTATAGGGTAGGTCCAGGTATCTCACTATCCGACCCAATAACAGTGCTACCCCTGGATCTGGTTGAGCTTGAAAAGCTACTAGGAAACGTTGGCATCAGTCAGGATACAGTAACACAAGCAATCTATCGGACAAGAAAATTTTATGAGGTAGGATAAAAGGACAATTATAACATTAGACATTATATATCAGCATATGTATAAAGTAACCCAAATGACAGACAACAAGATAATTCTTGCTTATGCAACAAAAAATAAAATATTTATACTCAATAAGAAGGTAATAGTAGTACTTGTATCGTCCTTACAAAATCAAAACAGAAAAGCTCCACAGTCGAAGGAAATAAAAATAATAAGAGTTCCCTAATATAAGAAATGTGAAAAGTGTTTAGAAGTTGTAGTTGATGGTGGAAAATGAAAATGATTAAAAAGTGGTGTATGGTAAAGAGTCCAAAACAAGTGAGCGCCACATTTCCTGAGGTGTCCATAAGTGTTCCGGTCCAAAGCATGCCAACAATGGAAAATCCATTGCAGAAGTGTTCAGTTTTCATTGAAAAACCATGTTCGGATGAACTACAATCAGTAGAAATCAATCAAACAACTTTAATTGAATCTTGTTCAAAATTTTAAACATTACAACTTCATTTAAGACATTATGTGATTGTTTCTATATCAAAGCCTGCTTGGAGTTTCTACATTAAAACCTTCTTTGTGCAGGAGGCCATACTGAAGGAGGACAATGAAATCCTTGAAGGAAAAGGTATGTAATCCATATGAGACTACTAAACCCAATGAGGAAACTTCAGTCCCCCATGAGGAAACTTAATCCTTCTGTCTTTCATGTGAATGCAGATTGTCGAACAGAACGGATTTTCCGGTGCAGCCCCACTGACTGTAGATCAGAATGGACTTTTTAATATAGCCTCTCAGATGATAGCTGACACTTCACACCCACTAACCATACAGAATGACATGAATCCAATTGTAGGGGCTCTGTACTAGCATACAGCAGCTCCTACTGAAGATAACAAGGCTTGAGGGCCATTGTGAATGATGATTCCGTTTCTACGTTTATCCTAAGAAGCTCTATGTAGGTGGGAAAAAAAATAGCGTTTTAGCATTCCCTAGAGAAGGGCTTCAATTTCGGGTGTTGTGCAATATTATCTATCCTCTCTAGGGGCTTGACAGTGTCTCCATTACAGTTTCCACCTTCACATTTTAGCATCATCTATTATCCACATCACTTAAATTATGCATAGCATCCAAATAATGAGTAACTAGGGTTCCATACCCATAAAACAGCATCTGTCTTTGGGCAAGACAATTTGGCTTGTAGTAGGCTAGTTCAAAATAAAATTCCCATAAGATATGAAGTTATAGTGATTATTTGGTCCATCAACCTCGCTTAGCAATCTTTCATAAACAAAATTATTGGCAACAATGACATAATATGACATAATATATTAGCTGATTTAGATAATCCTGGAAGTTTAGCTCTTACCAAAGATTCCTTGAAAGTTCCTTAGCACAGGGTAAAATAAATAAGGGAAAAGGGGGTACGAGCAACTTGCTCATTTAGTAAATAAGCAATTGATGATGTGGTCTACATGTGATTGGAAAATCATTAAAAGGGTTAGTTGTCCAATGTATCACATGCATGTCATATAATCAATTGCTCATTTACTAAATGAGCAAGTTGCTCATATCCCTTTTACCCAATAAATAATCATCACGGACCTTCAACCTATCTCCTTCTAAGACAGCCAATGAGTGCTCATTGTAATCAGAAAACCAACACAGATCCCAACCAAAACAATCCAAATAAACGAAAGAACTTTCATGGTGTGGATGAGTGAGCCTTCATCCACATTTCGAAAGGACTAAACTTCTTATTACTTAAGAATAGGGATTAAAAAATTGATCTTACTCTGCTCGAGATCCCCCGCCGGCTCGCCCTCCTTGACAAAATTGATCTCCCTCTTTTCTGTCATTCAAGTCTCCTTAAAATTTGACAATCATTGTCATCACCAGCCAAAAATCAATGTTAAGAAAATACATTATCGAGAGATTCGACATTTTGGTTCACACAACTGGTGACATCTATTGACATCTATTCTGGTATCTTCAGTCCAGGCCAGAATCCGGATACTTTCTAAAGAATAATGCTACACCCACTACCTTCTCTACTAGGTTTCTCTTCACTATCTTAGGTGGCACACTATTATTGGAGATAGAGGTTTCTATCACCTACTCTACACATAGTCTACAATAACCTCCACTATAGTAGTGTGCCACCTAAGGTACTGACGAGAATCATGACGAGAATGATAGTGATTTTGGTAGTGGGCCTAGCATTACTCCTTTCTAAATAGGAAGACAAACCCCTGAAACATCTCAGTCCCTTCAATATGCGCAGGACTTCTCTGCAAGCATCTGCACTATAATAGTCACTCTATGTGGCAGATATCTCTGCAAGCATCTATACATAGTTGTCTCTAAAAACACCTTCAAAATGACCTCTGTGTGTGATTCTTCTTGGATCTTTTACCGTTTTGTTCACTAATTGATTCAGTGCAAGACACAGTCCACTATAAAAACCAAATTAACATCTCTCCCCCAATTTTAGGGTAGAGGCACTAGTCATTTTACAACAAATATGAATCCTAGTACTATAATAGCATATATACCCGATAAACCATATATCTGTTTTTCATCTCAAGGCAAACTCATTAAAAAAAATACAGAAAATTATGTATTCTACGATACAAAGCATACTGAAAGGGGAATCAAGCTTTTCACAAATGAACACTCAAATGCAGAAACAAAAATGCAATTGATAGCTCAGATAACACAAAAATAATTTTATTTGGCACCAGAAGACATTACTCAACATAGCATGCATTAAAGTACATAAAGCAACAAATCCACTTGACTTTCAAGCCAGTAATTGATCCAATACATCAGCACTTATGTTGAATCATACCCAATTATAATAGCAGAAAAAGTAAACAGTGCATGAAGAAAACTCACACATAACAGATTTTTTTAAAAAAGTACACTTGTATGGGCATGAAACATTATTAGAAGATGTGAACTAAAGGTTGACACACTCTGGTTGATGCTCAGTTGAAGACTCACCAGTTCATACCCAAAAGCTGGCCTGACTCTATGCTTCCTACTTTCACGCATCAGCTAATTACTGGTGACTTTCCTGATACAGAGTACTTCCGTTGGTGAACATTAATATTATGAAAAAGATGAAATTTGCAATTACCATTATCACATCAATATACTTTGATACTGTTCTTAGCATAGGAAGTAGAGACAGAGAAAATAATACATAAGGACACAAAAGATGCAGTTATTTATTCACAATCCTGTAACTGAACAGAAGAATGCAGCCAGCTCCTGATACTTAACAAGGGCAGTTTCTAGACAATATTTTTCCACCAAACGCCATGCAATGTTGCGAAAAGCAGAAAGGAAAGGCTTAGGCGTTTGGGTTGATATTATTTGAAATACAATAAAATTAAATTAATTTAAAAATAGAGAAAAATCATGACAAAAGAATTTAAATGTAAAATAAGAAAGCAATTAAATTAATACTATAATTCAAAATTGATGTTAAAAAATAAAATAAAAAACATTTACTATATTTTCAAATGGGGCGTTCAAGCATTTTATAAAGACTAATTACAAGTGGTAATAAGGCTTTAGCGAGCTTCTCACAAAAATGATGCCAGCAAGCACACTAGCTATGTCAATAAATAAGGAACTAATATATCACCCACCAGGCCCACCACCACCCAATGAGCATATAAACTCAATCATATGCAACAGAAATCCAGATTATCAATTGAATATAGCAAACCAGCAAAGACATGATCATAGCACAGAAGTAGATGAAGAAGACAGTATATATACACATGAATACACTAAGAGTCATGCATCCGCAGATGAACTTTATCAATGATTAGGAGATGGATGAAATAGAAATGTGGACATCAACAAGACAAATTGAGACAACTAACCTTGAGTTTTATCCTCCCACCAGTAGAGAAACCTAAGATTAGCACCCTGCTTATCTATCTTATATAGCTGATTCCAATGTTCAGCCACTTCACAACCAAAAATACCACCACAGAGACCTCCAAATCCTGTAGCTAGAACTACGCCTGTAGTACAATCCACTATAATGATTTAGCTACTGAAGAATAAAAAAGTCAAATTCAAACAAATAAATTTAGGTAAAAAGTATATATATATATATAAGAGAGAGCGAGAGCGAGAGCAAGAGAGAGAGAGAGAGAGAGAGAGAGAGAATATATATTTTCACCAAATAATAATTGCCTATATTTTATTCATTTCTCGAATAATTGGTAAACAAATTTATCAGTTGATAAGTATATACACAACACTAAAATTATGTCAACCTACAAGAATTTCTCATTTTCTCTGCCTATACTCAAAGTGGTTAGCCTTATGCAAAAGGTTTCAACGTGAACAGGGGAAAAGAAAGTAAAGTTAATCTCATGATAGCTATGTGGTTTTTATATTTTGCATTAAGAAATTTCGATAGCGACAAGAAATTGTGAGGAGAATTCGAGGCATAAAAGCTTACTAGTATTAATCAGGAAATCAGTACTGTGAAAATGAAGTTGTAGAAAAATATTCCTGCTTACTTATATATTAACTAATGGAGGAAACGGAGCCTCGTACTTATGGGAGAAAATTCCCCTCATATAAGGTAGTTGTACAGACATGGTGGGCACTGGGACTCTATATACAATCCACAATGTTCATCGTGTTTCTAATGTCATAAGATGCATGTATACAAAAAAAGTAAATCTTTGAAGTCTTCTTAACCATGCATCTCATTGTGCCAATATGTTACATTGTTTGAAGACCATTCACTTTATAACCACTTAAAGCATGGACAACAGATCTTCAAGCACTCGACATTTTTTAGGCATGTGTAACATGACACAAAAATAATGTAGTCGAAGGCATAAGGCGCAACGCAATTTCACTATCTCGTAAAAAGCCCGAGGCACAGGCGCAATTCGAGGCGTAAGCCTCACTTAACCGAGGCGCACTATTACTTTTTAGGGTTTTTAAAATTTATAAGTACGATTATATACACAAGATAACACCATAGCAACAAAAAATATCATACAATGACAAAGATAACTGTGTAAGTTATCATTTTTATAAAACTACAATGTGTTCCTCTGTAATTCATAACTACAATATGTTTCTTGCCCCAAAGAAGAAGTGATACAATGTGTTCATCTATAAAACTACAATAGTATCAAGTTAACCTTCAATTCATAGTTTCATACAGTAATGAGCATACAGTATTAGTAATGAGCATACAGTATTACAGTAATGAAGATACTTAGCATACATCATACAGTATTACAGTAATGAGCATACATTAAAACCACAATAGTATCAAATCAAATATTGTAGTAATGAGCATTCAGTATTACAATATTATAGCCTTAGAACATGTTGAGGTATTTTAAAATATTACAGCTATAACATAAAGTTAGCCAACCATAAAATTTGGTTATGCTCTACACTGAGATATGATGCAAATGTTTGAATAAGACATGATTTCATGATTATAGTAAATTATGGAATGAACTAGCTTCACAATTTTATTTCAAAGTAACTTTCAAAAACATCATAAGCAAAGATAGACGAAGACCCAATATAGAAACCATACAAGTATAAAATCAAAAAGGAAAGCAACCAAATAGGAATGAAGAGTCTGGAGACTGAGGAGTAGGAGTGTCCCAGGTGCCGCCGATCTTCTGTATGTTGTCATGTCGCCGCCGATGCAATTGAGAGGAGATTGAGGAGTTAGGGAGGTGGAGATTGGGGTTAGGATTTGGAATTGGGGATGTGTAACCCCTGTTTTTCTGTATTTTGTATTTTTCTGGGAATTAGTATTAATTGATTTTCTTATTCTTTTCTGAACCCTGTAATTTGATTTTCTTTTGGTGGCATTATTAATTACTTTCAACTCAATTTTTGTCTCCCGATCTATTTAATCTTGTCTGCTAAAATTTTTGTTGATCATCATATTCAGAATTTCGCTTGTCATCATAGCCAATTAGTCTATTTTATTAATCCTATTTGATTTATTTAATTACTTCTCCTATTGGATCTAACCCATACCCATTAAACCCAATAACCCAATATCTCATTACCCTATAAATACCCATTAATCCTAAATTATTAATTAACCCTAACTATACTCTCTCTCATCTCACGCCGCTCTCTCCCCTAACCTCCCGACTCTCTCCTCTGTTTCCCATCGAACCCATCCCCAAGCCCTTCGTCCTCTTCCCCCGTCCTTCACCTCGACTGCCACACCCGCCCTCGTCGACGCCCTCGACCGCAACCACCTCTCATCCAACCTCCGTTGAACCCATCCACTCATCATCCAACCCCGTCGTCACGTCAACCGAAACCCATCGCCTACATCCCCTCGAATCCATCGTCTTCGTCTCCCTCGACCACCATTGCCGAATCCCCTGCTCTCATCTTTGTTGCCAAACCCTCGTCGACTTCCCCAACGTTCCTCAGTTTTGGAACAAAACAGAACATCGCAGTCGAAGACCTGTTGCTGCCACCTGCTCCTCGCCGCACCTCACTGTCTACCGTCACTACCTAGCCTCAGCCAACACCACCCACCGTCGAAGCCAGTGCCGTCAGAGCCCTGCCCTGCCGCTTTGCCGCGATATAGGAGTTGTTGTTTGCTGTGTGGGAGGTGTAGTTGTTGTTCGCTGTTCTGGCAAGGGGATCGCTGTTTGCTGTTGGCCTTGCTATTGCTGTGTGTTTGGGGGAGTTTTGTTGTTGCTGTTTTGGCCTTGAAATCGCCGTTTGCTGTTCTTCCCTCCTGCTATTTGCTGTGGATTTGTTGCACGTAGTGTGCACGTGCTTTTGTGGGTACGTGTCTTGCACGTATCGCCGTCGGGATTCTCATCCTGTTATTCTCTTCATATTCGGACTAATCATATTAAAAGGCAAATCTCTCTTGAACTAGTTTGATTATTCTTGTTCAAGAATTTTATTAATCCCTGCAAGTAGATCATCTTTTAATCATCATATTGTTATACTATTCATCTTCCGTTGAGTATATTGAGGGTTTACACAAGCTAACCCAAGATATCCTCGACCTTGTGCCTATATCTTTGATTCGAACTCTAGTCCCTATTGCACATTGCATATGCACAAAATGCATGAAAATAACTAGGTCCATGTTATAGAATTATTTGATGAATTAAATCTTTCCGATTGAATTTGATTTGATGAACAAATTGCCATGATTGTAAATTGCATCATAATTTTAAAAACTGCATGTTAATCATCAAATAGCACTTTGTTTATTAATTATCATATGCATGTATGATGTAATTATTGCCTATTCATATTAAATTATTTTCTGGCCTGCTGTTTTCTTCTTTTTGTATCAGAATTTCGAACCTGTTGCTGTAGTAATTTAAAAGAACTTTGTGAACATAAATTGTAGCCCTATGTGTCTATTTTCCAAAACTTTCGACGGAATTAAATTCCGAGTTGTAATCTGTTAGATATCAGTCTTTCAGTACTGCTAGGTCTGAATTTTCAGATTCACAATTTTATGTGTATCACCTAGATTTATTAATGAACAGAACATGTTAACAGTAAAATTCAAATGTGAAATTAATTTGGTTGAGACTAGACATGTGTAGGAATCACCCTGAAGATTTGTACATTTAATTGGTGAGTTTTCTGACCTGAAACATATATGTGAACACAATCTTTAACCTGCTGCCTGAATATAAAATCTGTAAAGAATATGAATTTGAACCTAGTTTTTGTGATTTTCATATATCGTGTGTATATGAACCGGCAGAGAGTCTAGTTTCAAGAACTTTTGATAGATCCAAATTTGTTTTTTTGTAGTAGTGGGAATATCTATTTTTGTACAGTAACGACCTGCTGTGCAGATAGTATAATTTGTGTTGACTTAATATATTTGCTTCTTACTTTATCTGTAATGAGTAGAATTAGTCACACTTAACATTACACAACCTTGACATCTTCTTGCATGCTCACATAGGATGAAATAAAATATTAACAAACCGAGGTATTATGGGTTGACTTGGTAGTGAACAATCGGAAACTGTACTCGGTAGGGCCCCTTACTGCTTGACATGATCACTGTACTGACTGATGGCCATAAAATACTACTTTGATAATTACTTCTACTGAACATTAATTACTGATTACTGGGCCGAGTACGTGAACCGTGAATTCACCATCACAATCTAAAACATTCACTTGTTTGCTTGCACCGAACCTGTGGAATGGGACGCAGTAGTACGTGCACTAGATAGGTTAATAAAATTACTGTTTTAAATTTCCTCTGATACAGTTGAAATTTCGGCCAAAATTTTGTTTCGGCTAGCTTGCCGATACGAAATCATAAATTTTATACTCTATATCGTTTTGGACCGAAATGCGTAGATTTTGCCGAAATATCAGCCTAAATATTGCCAAAATTAGCAAAATATTAGCCGAAATAGACACAAATATTATTGTGTATATATATATATAATTGTTTTACTTTTTGCATATATGTCTTTCAATATAGGACCTTAAGTTAAGATAAATGTAAGGATTTCGTCTGGCTGTTGTTTGTATATATGCAAAGTCAGGTAAGTTTATTAACTAATACATTTTTTCTAATCAATGCAAATTCAATTTAGTTATATACTAATATTGCATTATCTTTTATATTGTTGTTAAATTCTGTGAATATTTACCGTAATTGATTCATGTCATTAGTTATATTATACAATATTTTATTTGATAAATAACATGTAGGACATATAATATCTTATTTAGTAACCAAAAAAATATTTATTGAGTATAGAAAATGAACATCCGATATGATCACATTTTCCCGAATCTCCTCTGATATCTCCTATCCGAGATGAAACACCCCTTGCCGAGACGAGTCCGAAATCCGAGATTTAAAACCATGAATAAAATGATTAATAACCGCACTTGACATCTCATGCTTGGTCCCGTATACTGTCATCGATATTAATCTTGAATTGAAATCATTAATTATTGCATGATTAAACATAGACCCTTAACATTATTGTCATTCCTTGATTTTGTTCTTGACTTTGATCCATTCCTTCACTTTTGATATACCATGCCTTTTTGTTCTCTGTTTCCTACTACTTGCTATCCACGACTTGCTCTAAGGACATTATTTTCTCTATTTTAGATTACGAGTTTACAGGTACCGAAAAAGCGATACAAGAAGGAATTGGTGAGCAACAATTCTAGAGGATGGAGTCCAAGATTAGATTGCTTGAATTATTTTATGCTATTTTTCCCTTTGAACTTTGTTATTGATATTGTACTTTGTTTTGGGCTTTTATGACCCGAAATTTGTTTTTATCCTAAATGTTGAATATTATTATTTAGATTATTTCATTTAATATTGAAGTTGATCTTTGTTTATGTGATTATATTCCCTTACGTGGTTGTGATTGTTATTCATATTGTTGAGTTAGACTGGTACAGCTTATGGATGGTGTTTACATCATTCGCTGGATCTTGGTTACGTACTCGTATTTAGGACTGCTATCGAGCCGAGCCGAGCCGAATACCTTCAGGCTCGAGCTCGGTTCGTTTACGAAACGAGCTCAATTTTGAGTTCGAGCTCGGCTCGAGCTCGGTTCGAGCCGAGCTCTGACCGAGCTTTGACCGTATTCGAGCCGAATAGCTCACGAGCTTAGCCTAAAAAAATAAAAATCAAAGCTCGAGCTCGGCTCGTTTACGAAACGAGCTCAGTTTTGAGCTCAAGCTCGGCTCGAACTCGGTTCGAGCCGAGCTTTGACCGAGCTCGACCCGAATAACTCGCGAATAGCTCGATTCGTTTGCAGCCCTGCTCGTATTCCTGTATTTTGGGAAGCAGAGCATGACCGGTTACGGGATGTGAGAATGATTGAAGATGGGTCGGCAGTGTAGTCGAAGGCGTAAGGCGCAAGTAATTTCAATTCCCTGTAAAAAGCCTGAGGCGCAAGGCGCAATTTGAGGCGCAAGCCTCAGTTAACCGAGGCGCACTATTACATTTTGGAATTTTTAAAATTTATAAATTAGATTATATAAACAAAATAACATCATGGCAACAAAATATATCATACAATGAACATATACTTAAAAAGTAAGGTATGGAAGACGTACTTTGTAAATGTAACTTGGAAGTATAACCGTGTAACGGTGTAAGTGTAATTTGTAAGTTGTAACTGTGTAAGTTATAATTTTTGTACATTCAACAATTAAAAATTTTTTTGAGAATATCACAGTGCAGTATTAGTATTACACTATTACAGAGTATTACAATATTACAATTAAATATTAAGTATATTCAAGTATTCAGCAATTAATTATTACAGCATGTTTCATCCAAATAGCCTAATAAAACAATAAAGCAAAAGCAGCCTAATAAAGCAGTAAAGCAAAAGCATTGCATAACTAAAAAAGCATGAATACTATTTAAAAAATAAAATAAAATAAAAAAGAATAATTTAAATAATAAAAAAAAATATAAATATAAAACCTGTCAAAAGACTCAAAACTAAAAAAGAAAGAATACTTAAATAATAAAGAAAAAAACAAGGAAAAAACAATGTTGAGGCGCGCCTTTCGTCGAGGCGTGCTGAGGCGCAAGGCGCTAAGGCGCGCTGAGGCGCACGCCTCACTAGCACTTCGAACAAGGGGTGCGCTTCAACTGAGGCTTGAGGCGCACCCTGGGATATCGATGCCTGAGGCGCGCCTGAGGCGCACCTGAGGCGCGCCTTCAACATCACTGTGGGTCGGGTTGTGAAAACGGGTCGGGTCGAGTCAGGCATGGTATGTTATGTTCAGGCATGCTTTTTGCTTGAGGCGCAAGCCTCGAGCCTTTGATAAGGCACGTCCAGGTGCAAGCCTGAGTAAAGCTTCGAACAAAAGGAGAGCCTTAACTGAGGTTTGAGTCTCAAACTGTTGTTAAGCCTGAGCCTTAAGCCTTGAGCCTTAAGCCTGAGGCTGCGCCTGGGGTGAACCTTAAAGTAAACGGTGTGGATCATCCATGGGGAGTCCTACCAAGTAATTATAGTATTTCTATATGAGGGAATCACCTCCTATAAGTCTATAACTACAAAGCTCCCTTTTCTCTAACAAATATTTTGTGCACCTATTGTTATCGATAGTCATTTGAATAGCATGGAAACTCAGAAATAGGAACCATTAACTTTTCTCACACCTGACTCGCTAATATAATATCCATCTTGACGCATCATCTTCAAGACTCCAAGAAAAAATATTTCATAGTTTTGTCACCATATCGCAAATGGACAACCAATCCCTTCAAAATTTTGATCTTTGCAATTAGTAGTCATTTCACATCAACTACAATCAAAATGTGATCTATCCCCATCAAGTCAACCCGACTTAGTCATTTCACATCAACCAGTAACCAAGATCGTAAAATTCAGAATCTAACCAAAACAAAAACAGAAAATCAATATCATACCATGAGGACTCTTGGAATACTTGAACGCAATCCCTCCCAAATGCGCCGCACCAATAACCGCACCACCTGCCGCAAACTTCCTCGACTCCCTAATCGCTTTCAGCTGTTCCACAAAAACAACAACAGCAACTTAACCCTCAGAAACCCTAGAATCGAAATCAAAGAATCGAAACCCGAGAAGATTCGATCCGATCTGGTTTTGATTCCATAATTTACCTGAGGGCCGTAGATGGGATCGGATGCGATGAACTCGTTGACGTCAGCATCGGTCCATTTGGGGAGCGGCTCCTTGCGGCCTAGAGTCTTCTTGTAGTAGCCCAGGAAGGCGAAGTTGCTTCTCCAGTGATCCTTCACGTCTTCGAAGTGGCGTTTGAGAAATCCTTCAGATTCCGAGCTCCCGGCCATGGCGATTTCTCTCTCTCTCTCTCTCCCACCTTTTGAGAAGAAGATGATTGCTTCTGTTTCTCTGTTTCTCCTCTCTCACTCTGTCGAATCAGTTTATTTCATGTCATGTTTTAAGCCCTTGGGCTTGGTATAACAAACTAATGGGCCAAATACGAAAGCCCATTTAATGATACATGTGCACATTCACTGCCTTTTTATTTATGATTTTTTAAATTAATTTTTTAAATTTTTTTTTATCTAGGAACAAGGCCATAGATAGGATCTCTGTGATCTTGCGATCTGGAGGGTTTTCGTGATCTTGCTATTTGAAACCTTAGATCTCGCAATCCACGATAGAGTTTCGCCTTGAGGGTTTTCACGTTCTGAACGCAATCCCGCATCCGTGAGATCTTCAGATCTCGTGAGATTGATGATTTTGGTAGTTTCGAGATGGTGACTAAGGATGGTGAATCTTGCATATCTGGTGATGCTGGTGGTGTGGCTGATACAAGAAGGGCTTTTCCTTTCAAATCTGGAGTCCAAGGTTTTCTGACAGGGGCTCATTCTTTCTCTTCGGTTCTGTCAGGAGTTCATACGGATGCTAGGAAACATAGATCTAAGATGAATCGAACAGATTGGATGATTTTTGGTTGAAGAACTCGCACGTTTGGAAAAAAGTTTTCACTGAAATCCTAGAGTTTGATCAAGTGAAAGTTGAGGCTTCAAGCTCAAGTTGGAAAATTTTCATTTTTGGTAAGTTCTTGGGCTGCCAGTTTGATGTAAGTTTTGTTAACTGTGTGCTGGGCCGGAAGTGACAGTTCAAAAGAGAGTTTGAGGTGATTACGATGTTAAGAGGGCATTTCTTATTTAAGTTCAGTGGTGAGGAAGATATGAGATCTGTCCAGACTGCAGGTTAGTGGGTTGTTGGTGGAGCAATTCTAGCTCCATAGGAATGGAGACCACATTTTCATCCCTTTATGGATGTTATTCAGATTACCGCGTTCTGGTTACGATTTCTTGACCTTCCTACAAAATATTTTGAGAGGGAGATGGTGCTCAACATCGTGCATATTGTTGGGAACCTCTTTAAATGGATGTTTGTATAAGTTCGTTATTACGGGGTGCCTATGCACGTGTTTGTGTGGAGGTTGATCTAACCAAATCACTATATTCGGGGAGGTTCATCGGCCCGCGCAGTGGTGCACGAATATGATAAGATTTTCGGTATGAAAGTGTTGGTGTCTTTTCTACAAGCGTGGCCTTGTTGGCCATTCTGCCACCGCATGTCCCCGTCCGAAGGTGAATGGTAGTGTTATGACTGTAGCTAAGGTAGCTAGTAATCATGGTGGTCCGTTGACCAATAATGTCAATACTACTTGTAACCCCTGTTTTTCATTTTTGTGTATTTTTTTAGTGTATTTTCTTTTTCCTTGTATTGGATTCCGTTGTATCTCTTTTGGACCATATATTGGATTTTATTTTCAATATATTTTCATTTTATTATTCTTGCCTTCTTTTATTTGAATTTTTGATTCTTTGTCCATCTCTTGTTTCGTTTCTTTTGATCGAGCTGTTAATTTGATCCTCCTTATTTATTTGTTCACCCTATATATATATTTTTTTTTGGTTCATTTTGCCCTATCTATATTTTTGTTTGAATCCCTAATACCCATTTTTTATACAACTCTCTAACTATCCACTAAACCATTAATTACCCACTTTACTATTTATCCTAATACCCATTATCTTTTAACCTACAACTACCCAAACCCACCTACAACTACCTAGACCCGTTAGCAACTACCCACACCCGATATCCCCTATACCCTGTTCCGCCTCTCTCTCACCCTAACCCTAATATAAAACACATGCACCCCCGACTGCTCCCCCTTCTCTTCATGAACCCTAGCCTCCTCTTGCACCTCCTACCCTCTCCCGTCCTCTCAACCCTCCGCTCTCTCTCTCCCATTTATCTCTCTCCCTGCCTTCTCCCCATCCCAATTGCCAGCCTGTGCTCACCTCCCGTCTCCCCTGCGTCGAACTCAACATCAGGCCAGCAAGCTCCGCCACCACGCACCATTGGTATTCCCTCCCCGTCATCCGACAACAACAGCCCACAGCAACAGCAACATCCACTCGTTGTGCCGTTGCCGTGCATGTTGTTCGAGGTGCTTTTGGTTGCGTGATTGTTCAGTTGAGTTCGTGTGCTCATGGGGTTCGTCCGTTCGTTCTTGGAGTGTTTGGTTCGTTGTTGTGTTCGTTGGTTGTGTGTTTGTGGGCTTTTCTCGCTTTTGGAGTTCGTCGTTCGATTGTGTTCGTTGTCGGGAATCCATTCCCGTTATTCTTGCTTGGAGTCGTTTTTGTCGTCAGATAAGGCAAGCAACTTGTATTAAATTTCTTTGCAAATATAAGTACTAAATACTACCTGTAGTGTAGTTGGCTTCTAGAGACAATTTGTGTGTGAATCTCCTTTTTGATATTGTCTCTATAGTGATATTTGACCATAGTTGCCTCACGATACACATGACATGATATAACCTAGGATTGACAACACTTTGTTGTGTATATGCGTGTTGTTCATATGTTATCTTGTGCTCGTTTGTGTTATTCATGATAGACTTGTTGTATACTTGTGAAATACCCTATACCGTGTTGTTTGGACATCTAGTATACTCTATATCATGTTTGGTTGTGTTTTGGATGAGTTCTATGTGAACTAGTGGATTTTGTGCATATGAAATATTTTCAGTTTTACCGGATTTCCCGTTTTGATCAGTATTTTAGACCCTAATAAGGTCAGTATTTGAAAATATGTTGTGAACATGATCTGTAGAGAATTCTGTCTATTTTTTAATCCTTTTGACGGATCTCATTTTTGATTTTTGGTTTACGAGTTATGTTGATTTTACTACAGTAGTACCGAAAGATTTCCAGATTATATTTTCTATGAATTCTAAAGAGTAACCTATTTTTATCATGATGTTATAAGTATTATTTTGGTCCAATATTTTGCACAATATAACTATACCTGATTGGGATTAACCCTGAATTTTTATGAATTTATTTGATGATTTTTACAAACCGTCCTATGTTTCCAAACAATTACTATACTAGTAGATTTTTCTCGCTGTTCAGTAAAGAACCTGATTTTCGACCTAATTATACTTGCTGTTTGTAAAATATTTATGAATATGAAAGTTAGCCTACTGTATTTATTTTATTATCCTTTTGGCGGATTTAGATTTCGATTTTTGGTTTGTGAGATATTGCTATTTTCGTACTACAGTGTTTATGATTTCAGATTTGCAAAACTATCGTGTCTTGATGTTTTCTTATTTTACTTGACTACTCTATTTTTATTGGAAAATTATAAAACTTGATTTTCTGTTACTATACATATATGAGAATACCCCAGATTTTTCGTGGATTTATTTATCGAGTTTTCATACTGTTTTCCTGACTTTGAATACAATCTTCTGATATCTGGCTGAACGTGTTTTCTGGATTCGAACCTGTTTTGAGACTTGATTTTGTGAAATACTGTATGACTTATATATGTTCGCTGGATTCAGCTGGGAGTCTATTTTCTAGAACTTTTGACGGATTCGGGTTTTCATGTTTGTAACAACGGAAATCTCAGTTTTACTGTAATATGGTCTTGTTGTCCTGAACTAGAAATTTGGTTATTTTATCCTTTTATGTGTTATCTTGCACCCGTACATGTTTATCTTGCAACTTGAACTTGTTACTTGATCATGCCATGTTATTCTTGATATGTTTTGCACACATACACGCTTGTTTGATAATAATAATAAATAACCAAGCCGGAGTTTTAAGGAAAATATCTAATAGTGGATAATTCAGAAACGTGTACTCGAAAGGAGATCCACTGATCCTACGTGATTACTTGATACATGATACTTGACACGTGATTACTTGAAACTTGCATGCAAGACACGTGATTACTTGCCACTTGCATAACTTGACACGTGATACAAGATACAGATACATGATACTTGGAGTTTGGAGCATGATACTTGATACTTGTCTCTGAGTACACTGTCCTCTATGGTCCACTATGAAATCTAAAGCGAAACTGTTTGTTGTAGCAACCATGTAGTAAAAAAGGGGATGCATGAAGTGCTACATAGATAGTAATAACTACAAAACTTGATACATGATACTTGAACATGATACATGCTTACTTGATACTTGACACATGCTATATGTTTACATGATACTTGTTGCTTGTTTACATGATACTTGTTCACTTGACACTTGATACATGCTACTTGTACTTGTTTACCTTACCATGCTAGTTGTTATATTTTGTTATCATGCATATTCCATATTATTAGTTAGTTTTTCCCATGTACTTGTATCTTGCACTATAGGTGGCCCGTAACATGCATTGACGGGAGTTTATTTTCTTTTTCCTATCCCTGCAATTGTTAAATTGCAGATTTTGGAGAACATGTACCATATGGTGTTGGTAATGTGAAATATTAGTGTTGGATTTTGCTATTATTATTTCTTATTGCTTGTTTTGAACAATTGTATCGTGTACTTAGATTTATTTGTATTTGGGCAATGTGATCCAGGATATTTGACTTATTCAGATCTGGATTATTTGGGATTAATATATTTTGGTTTCAAGTATTCTTATTGGTATTTTGGTTCTTATGTGCATATTTGGTTGATTCTTTTGCTTCCGACTCTGATTATTCTTGTGAATTTGTAAAGATTCTTGAATAGCTTATGGATGATGAAAATCATTCGTTGGGCTTATTCACGTATCCGTATTCCGTATTCTCTTTTGGGAAGCGGGGCATGACACTACTATGCAAAGTGAGATCTGTTTGGCAATTAATGATGTTAACATGACACTTGCGGCTGCTGAGATTGTGAATGAAGTCAAAGAGGACTTATTTGGTCCATGGATGATGGTCGAACATTGTAAGCCATGTCAGTCTACTCCGATTGGCAGTAACGTTAATGTCAGTAAATCATTGGGGAAAGCAATTGTGAAATTGCCGAAGCCTATTAGTAGAAAATCTTTTCGAAGTTTCCATGCAGTCCAGACAATCTTAAAAACATCTGTAAAACCTCTGATCTTTGGGGAACCGATGACAAAGGAGCACGTAAGTCGGGATAATTCGAAAGTAAATCATTTCAGTGTTGGGCCTAATGGGCCGATCTAGTAATAACTGAAAGGGAGTACATCTATGAATGGACCTGCTAAATCTTTAAACAATACAAAACCCACTCCAAAGTTCCAAGGCAAAAATCAAGAGGAGCCCATTCCAAAAGGAGAATGTTGTTGGGCTTGTGGGTCTGTCTAACGAGGGGCCGTCAAATTTTAACAAAAGGATTGATAAAGTAGCAATAGGTGGGCCCCACTTTGTTGGAGTTCCTGGTGCTACAGATACAAGGTTAGTTCATCCTCCAACTGGGAAAGGGATACAGGTCATCAAACTATGAGAAGTTTTTAATAATAGTGTAACACCCCACATTTTTATTTAAATTGAAAATGCATTTTTTTATTTTTGCACGTATGATGCACGTGCTAATTTATCCATCTCTTTTCTTACTCTCATTTACTAATTTTAGCATGCATAATCTTATTTAGCCTTTTATTTAATCCATGGACCTAAAGATAAATCCTAGCTCATTAGATTGATTAAAAGAAGAGTCCATTAGAATAATTAAGTTTGTAAATTTTAAAATAAAAGCCCATGGAACAAGCCCATTAATAAAATCCTAATTTAAGTTGTGCTTGGACTAATACATGACAAGTTACAACTTTTAGTATACATTTAGAACTATAGAAAATTGTATTTATGTGTGTGTGCTTGTGCACACTAGGGTTAGCCGGTTTTGAGTGGGGTAAAAGAAGGGTTGGCAGTTAGGGCTTTGGAGAGGTGGTGAGATGAAGAGTTGGGAGTTTAGGAGTTAAGAAAATGAAGAGTTGAGTGGGCAATTAAGGAGAGAGTTATTAGGTGGAGATTTATGCAAATTAGACCCTAACATTATCCTATAAATAGCACCCCATTCTCCTTCTCTTTTTACACAAAAAACAAATCAAAATAAGAGAAAGAAAAAGAAAGAGAGTAGAGTGTTCTTGCTTGGAGGAGTTCTTGCTAGGAGGAGAGGGACTTGCTAGGAGCTAGGAGTTGTTCCAACTTTCTCATTGATTTCAATCTTCATTAGAGGTGGGTGTTCTCATACTTTCTAATTATATAACAATGCATGCTAATAATAATGAATGAGTAGTATAGAAAGTTTGATGTGATAAAGTAATCTATACTATTGTTTGTTATAGTATTGAATCATGTTATGTTTATTTTCATAATGTAGTTGTTAATGAGAAAAGAATTTATTTTTGCCATGCACTAGTATACATGAATGAAGGAATAGTTGATTATATTAACATTTGTTAGAAAATTTTCTTTTGATAAGCAAATGAATTTTTGTAAAGTAAAATTGATGCTATTGAACTCATTGTTTGGTTATAAAAGATATAATGTGCTACTTTTGATTTAAAATGAATAAATACAAATTCATGTTGTTAAGGAGAATAGATAAATTGAAAGTTAGTTCTATTTTCTAAAATTATAACTGATGAATCTATGGCATACCATTAGAAAATAAACTCAGTTTATATGAATAAATTTCAGTCTAACAAAAGATGAGATTAACTGAAGAATCAAGTTTTCATGAAAATAAAGGGGATAACAGTGAGTTCGAACAAAAGTCTATGAGGGGACTTAATGTCGTTGGGCACAACTGGCCCTGTGGTCTAGCATTGCGCTGTCTCCCTGTCGGCCTGGGTTCGATTCCTGTTGGCCCAAAAGTATTTTGTTGTTTTATTTTTAAATTCATTCAACACCCGAGAATGGGCATAATGGTTTTTCGATGAAGAACCTGAACACCAAGTCCATATGGACGTATTGGTTGGCGCGGTGGGCTTTGGCGCCGTCTATGTTGAGCTTGGGTTCGAAACCCAGTGGCTCTTTTGTATTTTTTTGTGTTTTTAAAGATTTTGAAGGAGATTTTAATGCGAAATAAAATTGGGAAAAATTCTAGTGTTCATATAAAGTACTAAAGAAGTATGAAAAAAATAGTTTTTGAGATTTTAATGTATATTTGAGTAATTAAAAAGGATAAATTGAAATAGCAATTTGGTTTGTGATTAGAATTTAATTAATAAAGAGCATGATAGTATTTTTAGAAGAGAAAAATATTGTGGTGTGAATTAGATTCTTTTGAAGAGATTGCACTCTTACTTTGTAAAGAAATATTTGATGTGGTTGAGATATATTGCTAAAGTGACTTTAAAATGGATGAAATTATGTTCATGAAGAGGATTATTACTTTTGAAAGATTGTGAATAAAAGACTCATGAGTAGTATTAAAATGAGACATCATGAATAAAAGTTAAGATGAGACATTGATCATCATTTCTGAATAGGTTGAAGATAAGAATAATCTAAGTTAAGACATGTTTATTGAAGGGTATGTGTACCCATGGATTCTTGTACATGAAAAAGTTTGTGATTTAGAGTTAATGGGACCTCGGGTACCGACACTATTGAATTGAAAATAGTTGAGATATATTTTGAGATATGGTCATAGAGCTATCTCGTATTTTGTTGATTAAGTTCGGTAGGAGGTAAAACTAATTCTAGGTATAAAAATTTATTCATGTCTTGAACTTAAGAATTAGGCACATAAGTGAAGATGTAGTAAACCTGGGCAAATGTAAGTGGGTTGCCTCTATATAGTCGGCGGTGGACTCCGTGGCTATAGACCCAGTCGGCGGTGGACTCCATGACTGTGGTTGCTCTGTGGGAGATGGGTTTTTATTTTTAAATCTGGGATTATGATGACGGGTCAGCGGTGGATTTCGGGATCTTGAGCAATCGGGAGGATAGTTTGCCATACTCCAATGTATATATGTATATCGGGGCTAGAGGGGCACTTGCGGGATGATTCGCACGATGAGGGATCTGTTATAACTGTCAGCGGTGGACTCCGGAGCTGGGATCCATATTCGTGGAATGATCTAAACCTTATTTTATTACCGGGTAGTTTCATGGCGAGGGATCGAACCCTTAAATGTGGAGTATGTAGGTGCTTCCCCTCGGACCTATGTAGTATGGGATGCATAGAATTCGAACAAGTATGCATTAGTGTCATCCTAGTATAAAATGTGTGCATTAGGCATTAAGGCATGGCATACACTTACATATTTAACGTAGTCACAACTTAACACTTTATTGTTCATTCAATTTTTATGGTTTGTTAAAGTAATGAGATCGTTATATGTACGACATAGAGAGGATGACTGAGTATAATATTTTCGTCAGTTGTAAGTGACTGACATGTCCACAGCTTAATATGTAGGTAATGGACTTTTTATGAAGAAGTAAAGATGTTATGATGCAGTTGATGACTTACATTGTTAAAATTGTACAAGTTGTATTTTATTTCATTGTTGTATTTCTTTTATCTTCAGCTGTGTAAACAAAATGTAAAGAACTCTGATGTTGTTGAAAAAGTTTTAATTTTCTTGTAAAATTGTACGAAGTGAAGTAAAGATCCTGTGAAATCTCGAATTAGGAATTCGAGGCATTACAAATAGAAAGCCAATGCTTGTCATGCCGAATTGAAGGAAATTAATGGCCTTGGAGGCTGGTGGAGTGCTTAAGTTGGTTGTGACATCCTTCCTACCACCGGAATGGCAGATGGTGCTGGTTTTTCCATCAGAGGGGCCTCTTTATAAGTCCTCTAATGGAAATAGTTTGAAGATGAGACGTGGTCTCAGTGATGTCTTCAACCACACAGAGATGTAGGTTGATGGTGGTTATGATTCTTCCTAGATAATTGGGACTAATGATCCAGCGACGAGTGACGATGTTCCTACTTCCACAACTTTTGCCCAATGTTAGTCACCAGCTAGAACTGTCGAGGGGTTCTTAGACCTCAGGCTCTTAGTGTTTGCAAGTCAGTTATACGAACTCACAAACCAGAGGTATTACTTCTTCTCGAAACTCATGCTAATATTGGCAAAATTGATCTCTCATATGAAGCTGGATAGGAATATGCAAATAGTTATTCAACATGCTACAAGTCATTCTGGTGGTATTATTCTATTGTGGAATGATAATCAAGTCTCCTCCCTATGTCATACATAGGTTTCTCAAGCTATTATAGGGAAAGAAATGATCGATGCCTAGTTACAGTGAATTTGCTTGAGCTTTTTCCACTGGTTTTCATGTCTCATTTAGTCCAAGTAGCATCATATCATTGTCCGCTATTAATTAATACATAAGCTATTGATGCCAGTGGCTCAAAACCTTTTTGTTTTTAGAAGTTTTAGGCCTCAATTCAAGAACCTGAGAAGGTTGTGGTTCAGCGTAGAACACAATGATACTTGGTGATAATCTTCACAGACTATTTCTTAAAACTTGTAAAGTGAAGGTGACTCTTAAAACATTGAATCATAATGTGGTCGGTAATATCTTCACTAAGGGTAAATCTTTTATCAAGGAAGTGGAGGCTTTACAGTGCAAGGATTGAATATAACAGCTCTATTCAAGGGAGGTTGATTTGTTGGGAATTCGCTCTTTTGAGATTCAAGAAAATCTCAATATGCAGGAGAAGTTCTAGCATAAAAAATTGTGAGTTGATTGGAGTAAATGTGGGGATAGAAATTCTTGCTATTTTCATTGAGCCACAGTTGTTCACCTAGCTAGGAACTCCATTTATATGTGATGTGGGTAAAAATTACAGTTAATTAAGTTCGTGCGATCCCCGCATGAATCTCGGTGATCCTAAAGGGTAAAACAGTCATTTCATGACAACTACAGGCCTACAGCCATAGTATGATCAGTCAATATTATGGCTGGCTGGCTAGCAATCAAATCCCCTAAAATCAGGGAGACGATTAACTGATCAGATCCTTAATTAAAGGGATCTTACTAATCAGTTAAGTGATCTTTTCCCAACCGCTCCTCTACATGCCTATAAATACAGACCCCCTCATCAATTACCAGGGATAAACATTTTGCCCATTAAACTCAGTTTTCACTTCTGGTTATTGGCTTGATCATCAGAGGGTCCATCACCAGGATAACTCTCGGTATTTTAGGATGTTCTTTTAGGTTTTCAGTGGCCATTAGTCAACGCAACCACCACCACATTTACATATCTCCTCAAATACTAGCCACACATCAAGATCCAATCGACGACCAAGATCTAAGCTTTCCCTCATCTCAAAGAACTCGTTATCTGAATGCTCCCACACATAAAAATTGGCATAAGATTAGCACAGTCTGTGGGAAAGCACAGATCTAGCCCTCCGGGCAGTCGCCATGGTTTGAAGCCTCTTCCAACCATGGCCCTGAAAGCAAAGAAGATGATTGCTCCAAATCGCCAGGCGGATCATTCGCCTCTTCCTCCACCGCTGCACCACTCCCACAACATGGAAGTAACTTGGGGGGTCGCAACGATCTCTCGGAGCATCAACCATGTATTGCTCCCCTCATGGGTCGGGGTAACGCCCACACGGCCTCTCTCTTTGTCGGTAGGAGGAAAGAACCATTTATAGAGTTGGACCTCCGAGACCTCATTAATTGTAACCCCTGTTTATCATTTTATGCATTTTTTGATGTATTTTTCTTTTTTGGATATTTATTCAGCTTGTATCTCTTTTTGGATCGTATATTGGATCTTCTTTTTCAATATATTCATTTTACTGTTTTTGTCGTCTTTTATTGGTTTCTTGATTCAATTGTCCGCCATTGTTTCGTCTCTGTTTGATCAAGCCATTATTTTTTACTCCCATTATATTTGTTCATGCCTATTTTATTTATTCATTTTTGTGGCCATCTCATTTTTTGGATCACCCTATTACTCCAAGTGGATCTCCTAAACTAATCCTATTCAAAACCCTATAGTCTATTAAACCCTACACTTATACCCTATAACCCATTAGATCCCCAAACCCTATATATTTACCCATGTTGCTTAACCCAACACCCGTTAACTTCCCCCCAACCCAAAACCTGTTTACCCCTTATACCTGCTCAGTCGTCACCCTAACACCTAAACCCTAATCTTTTCATCACTGTGTATATATATATACACCTATGTATATGTATCCTGTTCATCCCCTACTCATCCGCTCTACCATCTCTCCCGACCTCTCTGTTTCCCTTCACCCCATGCTCCGTCCTGCCCTCCTCCCATCGCGGCGCTGACCACAGAAGCACCTCCCGTCGCTTCGCCTCAGCACAGCACCAGACCCCCACAGCGCCTTCCCCCTGGTCCCTCTCCCTACCTCCTGTCATCGACGCTAGAGCAGCGGTGCACCCCGTGCACCTCCCGATCTGCTCCCGTAGTCGTCGCAGCCCTGCGACCTCCCACCTGCGGTGCTTAACCCCATCTCGACACGCCAGAACCCCCGTCTCCCGTGCTCCTCCCGAGCGCTAGCGAAGCCAACAGCGAGCTCTGCCCCTCCGCTGCCTCTCTTGGTGAGCGGGTGTGTGACCTCGTTCCTTGTGTTCGTAGTTGCTCATTCCTTGTGTTCGTAGTTGCGCATTTCTTGTGTTTGTGTGTGGCTCGTGATCCGTTCGTTGTATTCATTGAGTTCGTGCCCGGGATCCATTCCGGTTATTCTTACTTTACATCGTACCCTTCATCGTCTCTAAGGCAGGTAACTTGTATTCTTTTCTTTGTGTAATACAAGTACTAAATACCGCTTGTAGTGTAGTTGTGTTCTAGAGACAATTCTTGTGCAAAACCCCTGTTACATGTTGTTTGTATTGTGCTGACCCGCCTGTAGTTGCCTCATTATACACATGACATGAAATAACTTAGGGATAACCACTTCTTGTTGTGCACATGCATGTTGTTCATGATTCATGACTTGTTGTATGATCTTATATGCATGATGTATTCGTTGTAGTATAACTTGTAGTAGACTTGCTAACTACCCTATACTATGTTGCTTGGACATCTAGTACACCATATTTCACGTTTGTTATGAATTGGATGAGTTCCATATGATCTATGCGGATTTTATGCATAAAGGAGATTTCTGTTTTTGCCGTTACCCCGTTTTGTTCAGTATTTTAGGCCCTATTAAGGTCAGTATATGAAAATTATTTGTGAATATGAATTATAGAGAATTCTGTCTACTTTCCAGATTTTCTGACAGATCTCAGTTTCGATTTGTGAGTTGCAAGTTATGACTATTTTACTACAGTTGTGTTTAAAATTCCAGATCCAGTTTTCTACGAATTCTGTATGACTATTTATTTTTCTACTGATGCTAAAGATAATATTTTGATCCAATATTTTTCTGGTTACAACTAGACTTGATTGGGATTAACCACTAATTTTTTTTAATTTAATTGATGATTTTTATAAACTATTCTATACTTACAAACAACCACTATACTTGCAGAATTTTCATGATGTTCTGTCAAAAAACATAATTTCGACCTGATTCTAATTGCTGTATATAAAAACTTTGTGAATATGAATTATATCTTACTTTATCTATTTTATCACCCTTTTGACGGATCTGGATTTCGATTTATATTTTGTGAGATATTGTTGTTTTAGAACTGCTGTGTTTATGATTCCAGATTTAGAAAACTACTGTATCTTGCTGCTTTCTTATTTTACTTGACTATTCTATCTATGTTGAAAAATTATTAAACTTTATTTTCTATTGCTAAACATACTAGGGAATACCCCAGATTTTTCTTGGATTTAATCAGTAAGTTTTGATGCCATTTTTCAGTTTATGAATACAAACTCCTGATTTCTAGCTAAACACGTTTTCTGGATTCAAATCTATTTTGAGACTTGTTTTTATGAAATACCATATGACTTATATGTATTTGCTGGATTCGACCGGGAGTCTATTTTCCAGATTCTCTGACGGATCCAAATTTGCACATTTGTAGCAACGGAAATTCCAGATTTAGTGCAGTACTGTCTTGCTGTCCTGAACTAGAATTTTCATTGTTCTATCCTTTTATGTGTTGCCTATCACTTGTACATGTTTATATTCCGATCTGAACCTGTTACTTATTCATGCCATGTTATTCTTGCTTTGTTTGTGACACGTATATGCCTGTTTAATAATAATAACAAGTAATCAAGCCGGGGTTAAGGGAAAGACCTTAGTGGTGGACAATATAGGTATGTGTACTCAGAAGGGTCCCGTGTTTCCCATTTTATATTTGATTCATGTTGATACATGAACCTGTTACACTTTATGTTTGATTCATGAATCCATGGATTCGTGAACCTGTTGTACTTTCTGCTTTGATGCATGGATCAATTGATTCGTGTACCTCTTGATTCATGAACCTGTTGATGCATGAATCGGTTGATTCGTGTACCTGTTTACTATTTGATTCATGAACCTGTACCTGTTACCTACTACATGATGCCTGAGTACACAGTCCTATAAAAATCCACCACTGTGCCTAAACGAAATTTGCATGAATGTAGCAACCATGTGGTAAAAGTTTGGGACGCATGAAGTGCTACCTAAATAGTAATAATATAAGACTTGACATAATATGAATACGTGTTACATGCTTACCTGATACATGATTACCTGTACATGCTGCTTGACACCTGTTACATGTTACCTGTACCATGTTAGCACATTATATTACTTGATTCTGTTCATGATCCATGCTAGTTGATCTATTTTGTTATCATATCTATTCCATGCTATGTTGCTTATCCTTTTTCCTGTACTTGTGCCTGTACTACAAGCGGCCCGTAACTTGCATTGACGAGCATTTTGTTTTCTTTTCTCTCTTCCTGCAATTTATTACATTGCAGATTTTGGAGATCAGCTGCCAGATGGAGTAGGTGGTCTGAAATTATAGATGTTTGAGTTGATATTATTATTATTATTTCATGTTTCTTATTTCGAATAATTGTATCTGTTACTTGATGATTTTGTATTTGGGCAGTGTGACCCAGGATTATTGATTTGTTCAGATCTGGTTTATTTGAAATTTATTAAGTTTTGTTTCATTTAAATTCCTGTTGGTATATTGATTCAGTTATGCATGCGTTGTTGACTTCTCTTGCTTCCTACTCTGATTATTCCTGTAAAATATTGTGAAGATCCTGACAGCTTATGGATGATGAAAATCATTCGCTGGACTTAGTCATGTATCCGTATTCCGTATCTCCTTTTTGGGAAATGGGGCACGACATTAACAACTAGCAGTAGGAGGAAGACCTACGCCATCTCATCGAGCAGAATAGCTCTAAGAATGGGGGACCCCATTCAGAGCATCAGAGGAGCCAAAGGAGGCACCCCCCAGCAGCAGCGAGTCTGAAGGTTGCCCTCCTCTTGCGAACAGAGAAGGGAGAGGAGCCCACTCCCGTTAGTGGACAAGCCCCGAGGCTCGAAAGAGAAGAAGGAGGCCTTGTTACCAGAGCTAAATTCCAAAACTTCTGAACAAAATTCTAAAAGCCCTCCGACGCAAACCCAGAAAAGAATGGCAGCCGAGTCCCTCTCGTACTGGGGTCATGTATATTGAGGAGTTCTACGGGTCCACCCAATCTGAGGTACGTGAAGATTAGGTGCTTAAACAACTCTAGCAAATGGAAAATCACCTCACCCCGATATGGCAAGAGGAGAGGCACCAAAATAGGGGTACCGACCCATCCACCCTCCTTTCGCCTCCTTCATCCTCGAAGCACCGGTTTTGAGAGACTTCAAGCTTCCTACCTTCAAGTCGTACAACGGCAAAACCAACTCAGCGGTTCACATCGAGAGTTTAAAAACTCTAATGATGATTCACAATGCCTCGGACACCGTCCTCTGCAGCTTTGTAGAAAATTCTCTGCTACCTTCCGAGGCTCAACACGGAGTGGTACTCTCGACTCAACCCCAGTTCTATTTACTCCTTCGACCAACTCGAAGAAAATTTTTTCACGCATTTCATGACGAGCTGCATGGCAGAGAAAACAAGTGTCTCTCTGCTAGATTTGAAGCAGAAGGACAGGGAATCCCTCTGAGGCATCATCCAAAGGTTCATGGTGGAGGCCCGGTCCATCTTTTCCCTGGGGCCGCTTTCAGGCACAAATTCAAGCATAGCCTCCTTAAGACCTCCCTTTGCAAGAAGTCGCCCTCTCAGATTTCTTTGACCTCCTGGTTCGGATGGAGAAATATGTTCGAGCCGAGGAAGCTCTTCACCCCGAGGGTGCAAGGAAGCATCGCCTAAAGGGAAGCGGAAGATGGATAGCCCCAAGGCTCCCAATAAGTCTCAGAAGGATGCCTCGGGGCAGAGGCGACCTCCCCCTCTGCCTTGGTTCGGGATGTTCACCCCCCTTACCACCAGCATCTCGGTGGTATTTATGGAAATTGAAGATGAGGGACCCATCCGTCAACCCGCTTAGATGGACCCATCCATCACCCCCTCGGATGAACACCCCTGGGAAGAAGAGGGACAAAAGGTTCCGGTGCCAACTCCACCAAGATTACGGTCATGAGACCGACGACTGTCGAGCCCTGAAGGACGAGATGAAAGCCCTAATCAGGATAGGGTACTTGTCCAAATTTACTCTGAAAGACAAGAGGATTTCTCCTCCTCCCCGAAGACCTAATAAGCATCTGGAGGAAGACCCTGACCCTCAAGAGTCCGAGAGGATTGTTGGTGTATGCCATAGAGGCCGGTTGCGTTTTGATATTACTAGTTTACATTGTATCATGATATTTATTTTATATATGAGGCATTTCGTTTATTGTGTAGTTTATTGTGGTTAAATGAATATAATAAAGTCCTTAGAATAGTAGGTTCAATACCATGGGATATCAAGTGCATGACTTGATTGTGAGATCCTACTGGTTGTAATCAGAACACTATTCTTAAATGTCCCTAGTCAAATATTATTGTGAATTAAGACAACAATAATACATAGAGACTAGTATGTGCGTAGAGTGATGACCATATCTCACGGGTCATGGATATGAGATATCAAGTCTTCACATGGGTACATATTAGAGTAATAATGTACTGGACTAACCCACCATGAGAACTCTGCATGGATCGTTACTTGAGTGTCATAAGCGGTTCTTACAGTGACCATGGTGTATGTAGTCCTTTGACTTAAAATCACTATGGTTCCCTACATGAGAAGTTATATATTTTAATGTCGTCAAACGTTGCCTATAATAAGGTAATTACAAAGTCGACGATTGGATATACTACAAATCATTCGAAGAGATGTGAGTGACTTAGATAGGATTTGTCCCTCTTACATAACAGGAGCGATATCTATGAGCCCCTTGATTGAGTGAGACTGCAAAATGTATGGCCATACTCAAATGAGTCAATATGAGATATTGAGCTCATTTGTTTTAGGAAGTCCACTAGGACATCAAGAAACCAAAGATTGAACTATACAAGGGTGACACGCTCTATGCCTTGTGGTCAATTAAGATATCTGGACAAAGGAACTAGACTACATGGTAACATTGGTCACAGATATGTTATGTATAATCACTGACATTTCCGTTACTTGAGTAGTAGTGATGTATTTCTAGATACCACTCACTGTTTGTAATACTAGAATATGATTTTAGTATTACTATCAACATAACGAGAACCTACAGGGTCACACACTTAGAATGGATCAAAATTGAGATTTAAATTCATAAGTTGAATTTAATTGGGGATCCAAGTAAGACTTGAACTCCTGACATTGGTTGGACATTTAATTTGATTCAATGGGCTGACTAAAGTTCAAAGGCCCACACACGAATCTGAACCAGATCAGATTGTGAGTCCAACAACCTTATTACTCTCTTACGGTTGATTTTCTGTAGCTATATATATGATACATATTTGTGAAAAATGGTTACATGAGAAATCCCTAGCCGTCACAGAAATTGAGAGAAAGAGAGAGAGAGATCGTGAGGAACATCTCCTTTCCGTAGCTAGCACCATGGCGTGAAGAAAAGCTTGATTTGATCCGTTCGTATGGATACCTTAGAGGCACAACAATATTGTAGTGCTGTGATCGACATTCATTGCAGACAGCAGATCCATCTTCAAGGTATAACTTCTAAATACGATTTATGATTTTCGTATGGATCCATGGCTAGGTTTCAATATTTCTTTGTACTTTTTTCGCTGTGTATTTGATCTGAGACTACCATCGAAACCTAACAAGGATGGTCATCTTCCATTCCGTACATGGAGGACCTATGGGGGGAGACACTAACTCCTCCACGAGGGCATTCATCTAAGAGGTGAACTTGGTCCACAATTGCCTTCCTCCCAAAAATTTGGGATTGCCTGTCGCTTTCTCGGAAGAAGATCTTGAAGGTTTTCACACTCCCCATTTCTATGCAATGGTGATTAGTATCGGCTTGGCAAAACATGAAGTTCATCGCATCCTCATCGATAATGGTAGTTCGGTCAATATCCTTTTTCTATATTTCTTTGAGGGTCTCAAACTCTCCAGGGATAGGCTAAAAACAGTCGGTTATACTCTTCACAGATTCTCATGGGTACAGATTCAAATCGAAGGAATTATCACACTTGATGTGACGGTAGAAAAATCCCCGGTAATTCGAAACGATATGATGGACATCATGGTTGTTAATGTCAAAGTCGCCTATAACGTGATTTTTAGGTGCCTCGGCCTCACTTCCCTCCAGGACGTTGCCTCGACATATCAAATGAAGATGAAGTTCCCCCACAAAGTCTGGGGTTGGAGTCATCAAGGGTAGTCAAAAGGGAGCTTAGGCATGCTGTACTGCCACAGTGCCCCCGAGATGCAGTGGAGCTCCCTTCCGATAGGAGCTCGATTGGCTCCAGGACCGTTGATGAACTAGGATAATGCACAAACTAAGCATCAATCCGAACACAAATAAGCAAGGTCCCAATAGGAGCTCCGAGGAGGATGAGACCAGGATATTCAAAATAAGTAAGGTTCGGCCTCCTGAGCTCAAGGAAAGATCATCCATTGCATTTGAGGAAACCGAGATCTGTTAGCCTGGATGGTCTCGGACATGGCAGGAATATCAGAGGAATTGATATTGCACAAACTAAGCATCAATCCGAACACCAGACCAGTGCAGTAGAAATGCTGAAAGTTTGCCCTGACAGGTAACAGGATGTGAAGGAGGAGGTTGATAAACTCATCACGGCCCATTTCATCCAGGAAGCCAACTACCCGGAGTGGTTGGCAAATGATGTAATGGTGAAGAAAGCGAGAAGCAAGTGGAGGATCTACATAGACTTCACAGACATCAATAAGGCAAGCCCAAAGGATCCTTTTCCGCTTCCGAGCATTGATGCGCTCATAGACGCGACGTTTAGACATGAACTTCTCAATTTCTTGGATTCCTTTTCCGGATATAACCAGATCCAGATGTCTCCCCCCCCCCTCCCTCCCCGGAAATCCCAAGACCTTGTTCATCACCAACCATGGGCTCTATTGCAATAGGGTTATGTCGTTCGACCTAAAGAATGCATGGGTTACTTACCAGAGGCTAGTAAACAAAGTCTTCAAGGACAAATTGGCAGCAATATGGAGGTTTATGTCGATGATATGCTCGTTAAGAGCCTCGAGAAAGAGGACCACATCAAAGGTCTGGAAGAAGATTTCGGCGTCTTAAAGAGGAACAACATGAGGCTGATCCATTAACATGCGGCATATCATTAGGCAAATTCCTATGCTTCATAGTTAGACAAAGAGGGATATAAGATAATCTCGAGAAGATTCAGGACATTCTCAACGTGGCACCCCCAACAAATGTGAAAGAGGTTTAGAGGCTCACAGGGCTCCTAGCTCGATTGGGCGGTTCCTCTTGAAATCTGGGGAGAAGTGTCTCCCCTTCTTTAACGCCATCTAGGGGATAAGAACTTCGAGTGGGGAGAACCTCAGCGACAAGCTTCACTCAGCTGAAGGAGTACCTAGTCAACCCCCTACTGCTCAGAAAACCTGAGTCAGGCATGACCCTTTACCTCTACCTAACAGCATCAGAGTTAGCTCTCAGTCGTCCTTGTTGGTGTATGCCATAGAGGCCAGTTGCGTATTGACATTACTAGTTTATATTGTATCATGATATTTATTTCATATATGTGGCATTACATTTATTGTGTTGTTTATTGCGTTTAAATGAACATAATAAAGTCCTTAGAATAGTAGGTTCAATACCATGGAATATCAAATGGATGACTTGATTGTGAGATCATTTTGGTTGTAATCAGAACACTATTTTTAAATGTCCCTAGTCAAGAATTATTGTGAATTAGGACAACAATAATATATAGAGACTAGTATGTGCGTAGAATGATGACCATATCTCACAGGTCATGGATATGAGATATCAAGTCCTCACATTGGTACATATTAGAGTAATTATGTACTGGACTAACCCACCATGAGAACACTGCATGGATCATTATGTGAGTGTCATAAGCAGTTCTTACAGTGACCATGGTGTATGTAGTCCTTTGACTTGAAGTCACTACGGTTTTCTACATGAGAAGTTATATGTTTTAATGTAGTCAAACGTTGCCTGTAATAAGGTGATTATAAAGTCGACTATTGGATATACCACAAATCATGTGGAGGGATGTGAGTGACTTAGATAAGATTTATCCCTCTTACATAACAGGATCGATATCTATGCGCCCCTTGATTGTGATAAAGAGAGATCGTGAGGAACCTCTCCTTCCCCCGACTAGCACCGCGTCGTGAAAGAAAGCTTGATTTAATCTATTCGTGTGGATACTGTAGAGGCACCGCAATATTGTAGTATTGTGATCGGCATACTGTGGAGACAGCAAATACATCTTCAAGGTATAAATCATAAATACGATTTATGGTTTTCGCATGGATCCATGGCTAGCTTTCGATATTTTTTTGTAATTTTTCCGCTGTGTATTTAATCGGAGATCACCCTCAAAACCTAACAGTCCTCGTCTAGGAAGAGACAGGGTTCAGAAGCCTATTTTCTATGTAAGCAAAGTCCTCCACGACGTTGAGCCCCGATACACGAGGATGGAAAAAATGGCTTACACACTAATTATAGCGGCCCGGAAGCTCCGCCCTTATTTCTAGGCTCACTTCATCCAAGTACTCACTGATCAGATGGAGAACTCCAAACGGTTGGTCAACTGGTCGATTGAGCTGTGTCAACATGGCATCAGCTACCAGCTAAGAACTCCAATTAATGGTCTAGCTTTGGCTGAATTCATTGCATAATGCACCATTCTAGATCCATCAAAAGTATTGAAGAACTCGCCCGTTTGGAGCCTTTATGTTGACGGGTCCTCTTGTGAAGAAGGGAGCGGGGCAGGAGTGATATTGCAAGGTCCGGTCGAATTCATCCCCCAATACTCTCTTCACTTGAACTTCTGAGCCTTTATTAACAAGGCTGAGTAAAGGCACTGATCGTTTGACCACTCTTAGCCCAAAAATCTGGGGCGGAACGGGTGAGGGTTTTCAGCGATTCATAATTGGAAGTAAACCAGTTTTTTGGGGAATATGAAGCCCAAGAAACCCATATGATCAAGTACTTGGTACATGTTAAAGGGCTCTTAGCAGACTTCAAAGAAGCCTCGGTCACTCGCATTCCCTGGTAAGAGAAGACAAGCAAATGCCCTTTACAAACTGGCGTCATCCTCATTCGAGGGGCTCAATCACACTATGCTTATAGAAGTCCTGGTCAGTCCGAGCATTGATAGGGAGAATGCGGAAGCACTCTACATCGACCGTCAAACACTGTTGGGGATTTGGATGGACCTCATAGTCGACTTTCTTCAGAAGGAGGTCCTTCCGGATGAACCTGCCGAGGCAAGGAGGGTCCGAGTGAGATTTGAAAGGTACAACCTTATGGAAGGGGTATTGTCATAATCTATGATTGACGGATAACCCTATCTTCAATGTCTATCTCCCGAAGAAGTGTTTAATTAATTTTGCAAGTGCACAAAATCGCAGCAATATATTTTCTTTCTTTTGCATCTTACTGTCTTTTTTCTAATTCTGGTTTTCTTAGTTTTCCACTTCTCTTCCGACACAAGCTTCTTTGCCAAGCCTTCCCCATCAACTGGATAGTCACTCATTGCGGAAAATCCGAACATTCCTCTATTGTCATAGTAGCGCGATGAGCCAAAGGGGTGATCCGCTTGATGATTTACCAAATTATTTACTATTTGGAGAACCCAAAATTGGGAAAAGTAATTAATTAGATAGGATAAGGATAACTTTAGTTAATTAGTTAAAACCCAAAAATTAAGTTTAACCTTTAAAGTTTTAAAACTAATTATCGACTAAACCTAATCCAAATCCAATTCCGTGCTGGCTTTTTTCTTCCACCAAAATTTTCCACCCCCTAGTTGACCAGAATATTTTTTATTGGTTCTTCAAAGAACCAATTTGTACAAACATACAATAGAGTGCTGGAATTTTCTTGAAATCTTCACATAAAATCAATTTGAATTCTGATATATTTATCCTTGTTTTCGTTTTTTATTTTACCAAAACTCCTTACTTTTGCACTTTATCATCTCATTCCTTAAAAAATAAAAAAATAAATAAAAATAAAATGAAATTCCAAGAAATAAATGAAAACTTACAATTTTTAATAAGTAAAAGAGTAATAAAAATCATGTAAAAATTGCACCCATCAAATTTCCCCAAACTTAAGACTTTGCTTGTCCTTAAGCGAAAAGGAAAAACCATAAATCAAAGGATGGTAATCATAGTTATGCTCAACTCATTGCACCCAAATGACTCATCATTCAAGCATTAAATCTTCAACTTAATACACAAATAATAGCAAATAAAAGAAAACTAAGCATACTAACTTTCTCTAGTTCAATTATTCATACATAATTCTTAACTCGATCATATTTATCATGCAATTAACGGAACTGAATCATGTAAAACCTCAATATGCGATCATCCATTCTCACTAACACAAATAGGGTTGCAAAGAGGGAGGGGGGGGGGGGGGGTTGGAATGAGAAAAGATAAGAAGTGCTTCCTTGATTCATGTTGAAAAACCAGTATACTTCATTGTTTTAGTGATATCTGGAGTTGTAGATTTCCAGATTCCCTTATTTTTACGACATCTGAAAGGTAACAAAATTTCCTTCGATCAGTATTAGACAATAGTTTTCAAAATTCGGACTCCATCTTGCCCAAAATCGGCCAACAAGCAAGGTCTAGAAAACAAATTCGTCCGGAACCCCCAAACTTATGCAAACATGTAAAATGAAATCAAACAGAAAAAGTGTAAACAAAAAGAAAAACAAGTTGAAAGAAAAGAAAAAGAATATGTGGGTTGCATCCCAAGAAGAACTAAGTTTTGAGTCCTCAGCCAAACGTTCTCCAAACTATCACTTAAGATTTGGGAGATAGATGGAAAAAATTTTGCTTGCCAAATTCTCCTTCGATGAAATACTTTGTTTGAGGATGGTATTTTTGATATTCCCACATCTTCTAATTTCAGCCGAGAAGAAGGATGAATAGACGATGCAGCTTCCAACTACCGAACATATTCCAAAATCTCTTCATTCTCGGTTTCAAGGCTTGCTGAATTTGTTAGAGACACTTCTAGCGGTAACTTTGCGACTCCAACAATATGTGCCTCGGCTACAACTAAATCAATTTCGCTAACTTGAAAACACGAGTGAACTTTGGCTAGAGACTTCATGGATTTAAAAACTTCAAACATACTTGCTCATCATTAACCCTCAAAATAAGTTTTCCTTGTTGGACATCAATCAAATTTCTCCCCGTAGCTAGAAAAGGTCACTCTAAAATTAACAGAATTTATTTGTCTTCCTCAATGTTAAGCATAATGAAATCAACTGGGAATATGTCATGCCCCGCTTTCCAAAATACGGAATTACAGACACGTAATTAAGGCCCAGCAAATGATGTATACATCATTCATACGTTGTAATATTCAACTCAACAATATTAAATATAGTCAAAACCACTCATGCTATATTGAAACCACATAAACAATGAATAACTGGAAAGATTCATGAAATAATCCATAATAATCCACAAATATATCCATAAATGTTCCACAAATAACCAACATCTGGGAGAGAATAAACTTCTGGTCAATGCCCGGGAATACAATGTATAAAATGACAATAATACTAGAAATAAATAACATGAACGATGTAATAAAATTGGTTAAAATCTTGACTCCATTCCTTAGTAATAAAACATGATATATCGGATGTATCGAGGCGACATCAAGAAGGTGTCAGGGCTATGCAATGCATGGTATTTTTAGTTTCATTCATTAGATACAAAATTAAACATATTTATACTTAAAAACACGAAAACACAAATTGTGGATAGCAAATGTTGCTGTACAAAAATTGACCTTCCCGCTACTACGGGAAAGTAAATCAGGTTCTGTAAGGGGTTCCAGAAACTATACTCCCTGCTGGTTCCAATGCATATTCACACGACATGTTTCGATTGCAATAGCTAGGTCTATTAGTCTGCTCTTTACAAGTCTAGAGTTCTGGCAGTAACCTGGGGCCAAGTTATTGTAGGCATAGCGAGACCTGAAATTCATTCATTAATCTTATAAAAATTATAAAATGACTCCTAAGCATGTCTAGCAACATCCTGGGGAATTTCAAGTCTTCATTCTACTGATAACATATTATTTTAATTAGTAAATCACGTCAATATGCTTCTAAATAGAAATCTAGAATTTAAACCTAATAGTACTAAAATAGGTTATCTTGCACTCTATAAGTCGGAATTCAAATCCGTTAGAAGTTGCAGAAATAAGATTCAGAGGGCTAAAAATTTTATTTACAAAGGTCTAATTTATTTTATCAGAAACTGGGTCATAAACTCACTACAAGATAGAATGAACAACAGGGCAGCGGCTCAATATTTTTATTTGCAACACTCGAGATAAAACATGTACTCTTCTAATTGAATTTAATCAAGCATTTATATTCAATATTTCGGGTATATCCCTACTGTTAACAAGATGGAAGATTATCACTCCTATGATTTAAAATTTACTCTTAACAATCATACCGTCACAATTCATACAATCGAATATAGACTAGCATATATCTCTACATATGAGTGTTATGGATATGTAAAAATGAATAAGATGGTATATGATGATGAAATAATATGTTTAGGGTTCAAGTCAACGATGTGGCATGAAAAAAAGCTATTACTTGGTTTCGGCAATGAATCCTTAATAATTTCTTTTGAAATGTAACAATCAATTGAGATACGATAATGAAGTAAATAGCTACTTGTTGGTACATGCCTTAGAGGCCAGTTGTGTATTGACATTACTAGTTTACAATGTATCATGATATTTATTTCATATATAAGGCATTTCAATTATTGTGTTGTTTTTTGTGATTAAATGAACACAATAAAGTCCTTAGAATAGTAGGTTCAATACCATGGGATATCAAATGCATAACTTGATTGTGAGATCCTATTGGATGTAATAAGAACACTATTCTTAAATGCCCCTAGTCAAGTATTATTGTGAATTAGGACAACAATAATACATAGAGACCAGTATGTGCGTAAACTGATGACCATATCTCACGGATCATGGATATGAGATATCAAGTCTTCATATGGGACATATTAGAGTAATAGCGTACTGGACTGACCCACCATGAGAACGCTGCATGGATCATTACGTGAGTGTCATAAGTGGTTCTCACAGTGACCATGGTGTATGCAGTCATTTGACTTGAAGTCACTACGGTTCCCTATAGGAGAAGTTATATGTTTTAATATCGTCAAACGTTGCATGTAATAAGATGATTATAAAGTCGACTATTGGATATAATACAAATCATGCGGAGAGATGTGAGTGACTTAAATAGGATTTGTCCCTCTTACATAACATGAGTGATATCTACGGGCCCCTTGATTGAGTGAGACTGTAATGCATGGTCGTGCTCAAATCAGTCAATATGAGATATTAAACTCATTTGTTGTAGTAAGTCTACTCAGACATCAAGACAACAAAGATTGAATTATACATGGGTGACACGCTTTATGCCTTGTGGTCAATTAGATATCTAGACAAAAGGGCTAGACTACATGGTAATATTGGTCACGGATAGGTTATATCAAATCACTGACATTCTCGTTACATTAGAATCAGTGATGTATTGCTAGATATCGCTTACTGTTTGTAACACTAGAATATGATTTAAGTATTACTGTCAACGTAATGGGAACCTACAGGGTCACACACTTAGAATGGATCGAAATTTGATTTAAATTCATGAGATAAATTTAATTGGGAATGCTTATAAGACCTGGACTCCTGACATGGTTGGGTAATTAATTAGATTAAATGGGCCAACTAAAGTTCAAAGGCCCACACACAAATCTGACCTAGGTCAGATTGCGAGCCCAACAGCCTCATTACTCTCTTAGGGTTGATTTTCTGCATATATATATATATATATATATATATATATATATATATATATATATGTATATGTATTTGGATAAAATCAATACAAGAAATGTATATCAAAAAATCCAAATTATTTGTAACCATACAGACAAGGAGGAGTTCCCCACCCTAGCTCTAAGTTCACCTAAGGATATGTATTTGTGGAAAAGACATAGTTGAGAAAAACCCTAACTGTCACAGAAATTGTGTGTGAGAGAGAGAGAGATCGTGAGGAACATCCCCTTCCCGCAGCTAGCACCGCGGCATAAGGGAAAGCTTGATTTGATTCGTTCACGTTGATACCATAGAGGCACAATAATATTGCAGTTCTGTGATATGCAAACTATGGAGACATCAGGTCCATCTTTAAGGTATAACTCCTAAACACGATTTATGGTTTTCGCATGGATCCATGGCTATGTTTTGATTTTTTTTTGTAATTTTTCCACGGTGTATTTATTCTGAGATTACCCTCGAAACCTAACACTACTTGTGGAGATCAAAAATATTTCTTGAACGAGAACAATAATCGGTTCAAGAGAACTTGTATTTTACGATGATTTAGTGTGCGACAAGAATCAATGGAAGGAAGGAGAGCGATGAAAACACGCAGCAATTGTAACAGCAACACACTACAGCAACAAGAACAGTAGCAAGATCAGCACGGACGACAACAATAATTGTGAGAGAATAGCAGCCTGAAAGTAAGAGCGATAACAGTTAAAAGGAAAGGAGAGGCAGTCGGGGTGCGGCTGCGGGTAGGAGTTCGGAAACAGCCAGGTCAAGGTAGTGGAAATGCTGGCTTCAGTGAAGAAGGCTTCGGTGGTGTTGTGGGCACTGCGGCGTGGTCAGAGTGCAGCCATGGAGAGAGCTCGAGTGTTGACGGCAGCACAGTCGGCTCAAGATGTGACTGCAGTGGAGATGGCGATGGTTGCAGAGTGATGAAGGAGGAAGGGGGAGGTAATGGTGAGATAGAGGAGCTTGGGAGTGGGTTTCAGGAACCAAAAGAAGAAGAAGAAGATGAGGAAGAAGAAGTGGGGTTTCGCGGCTGATGATGGAGATTAGTAAAAGGTTACAGTTAGGGATTAATTAAAGGGTTTTAAATAGGCAGTATAGGTGGCATAGTGGGCTTGAATCTGGCCTTAGGTTCGGGGGTTAAGAAAAATCAAAATAATATAATATAATAGATTAATTAAATACTCAACATAATAAAATAAAATAAGATGTACTAGAATTTCAGGGTTCTAGCAAAAAAGAAATCAGATGATCAGAGAGAGCAGGATGGTTCAAAAGAATAACATTATTTTATTTGATAACAAGAATAAAAGAGTTGAAAAAGAGGAACATAAATACAAGTAAAACTCATACATCCGAAAATAGGGGTTATTGAATATGAACTTGTCTACCTTCACCAAAACATCTTCAATTATCCCTCTTAGGTACTTGATATATATGTTCATCAATTGCAAAGAAATTATAGTAAGTTTTGCTTCTCCAAGACCAAGTTTCCTGAGAACCGAAAAAAAATATAAGATTAATACTTGCCCCTAAATCACACAAGGACTTATCAAAATAAGAATTTCCAAAAGTGTAAGGAAATGTACTCCCTGGATCTTTCAATTTATGAGGCAATTTCTTTTGTAAAATTGCACTACTCTCTTCGATTAGCATCATAATCTCATGCTCCTCCAACTTCCGCTTGTGCAATAAAATATCCTTAAAACACTTAGCATATTTAGGCATATATTCCAAAGCTTCAATAAGTGGAATATTAATATGCAATTGCATAAAATATTTAAAAATTTAGAGAATCAATTATTGAGCTTATTCTTTTTAAGTCTTTGCGGAAAAGGAATTAGTGGATAATAAGGAAAATTAAGTTTTAGAGTTAAACTCCTTTAGAATCTCCAACATGGTGGCCGACCACCTTCTGCTTCTATTCCCCAAAATTAGTTCAGACTCAGCTTGCTTTTCAGCCATGTTTTGTTTAGCAATTTCTTGTTGTGGCTGTTCAATTGTTCTCCCACTTCTCAGAGCTATTGCTTTGATATGCTCCTTATGATTGGTCATGGTGTTACTGGGCAAAGTTTTCACTGTCCTTTTTGTAAGAATATTTGAAAGGTGACAAATTTGAGCCTCAAAGTTGCAAATTGAAGCCAAGTTATTTTGGATCACCAAATATGTCATTTGCATGTATTGCATGAACATCTCCTTAAGAGTCGCTTCTTTTCTTGCTACGAAAAGTTTTGAGGTGGTCTAGTTGCTTCTTGATTGTTATTCAATGAAAATTTTGGGTGATTTCTCCATCCTGAATTATACGTGTTTGAGTAAGGAGTGTTTTGACGTTGAAAATTTAACACGTAATTTACTTGTTCGGAATTTGGTTGAGCAAAAGGATTTCCCACTTGGCAATATATACTTGAGTGATTTCCTGCACATTGATCACAAACAATTTTAATTTGAATAACATTAACATTCATATTACCTAATTGTTTACATAAAGTAGTCATTTGTGCCGCCATTGTGGTAATAGGATCGAGCTCAAAAATTCCCGCCACCTTTCTTGGCATTGCTCTCTCCGAAGACCATTGGTAATTGTTAGACGACATCTTCTCCAAAAGCTCATAAGCCGCTTTAAGAGTTTTGCTCATAAGAGCTCCTCCAACTGCTGTATCTACCATAGACTAATTTGTAGCTCCCAAACAGTTATAGAATGTTTAGACTTGCATTCATTCCGAAAGTTCATGATGTTACACTTTCTCAATAAATCTGTATACCTCTCCTACGCATACAGATACTCCTTAGCTTAGCGGTTGTTGCCGCTGATTTTGGTGTGGGGGCAAACAGATGAATTTGTGGGTTCATGAGAAATCGAATGGGTCAAACCTGAACACCTCCTGCATTGTTTAACTAACTCCTTGCTGCTGCCGTTGACCTGCACAAAGTTCAAAACACCGGGATTGATCCCGGTGACGAACCCTCCGACGCTCTTGTCAGTACTCAGAAAAGAATATGAAAGAGCTTTAGGTTGGCAAAGAGTCATCACCGGGTAACGGTAAGAGCTAGGGGGGTATTTATAGTTGTCATGGGGACCTGTTTCGAGATAAGAACAAATCTCTACTCCCCGGTGTGGATGGATAGAAGTGGTTAGAACCACTTCCTAGGGATAAGGACGAGTCAGGATTTCTCCATATCCTTATTAACTGGCTCTTAACGGGTTGGGAGCCGTACCCAGTTGAATGGATCCGTTCATGGGTTATTAGGCCCTGGAGAAGAGACACAGTTCCCATTTTGGACCTATTTGTAGGTGAAATTACCGTTTTGCCCCTGTAAACTTTAAGATTCGTGCCCGATTTGAACGGTCTCGATTTAATCCCATTTTTAGTCATATCACGAGTCCCCCACTCCTAAAAACTGTAAGCTATAGCCATTGGGGAGTAGTTTTTGTAATATTCCGGACGGATATTATATTGAATAAATTATCATTTTTAAATTAAAATATTTTTAAAGAGGATTTCTTGGTTTTACTTATAAAAAGTTACCTGGACATATATACTAGTAAGTATATACATGTATTGTATCAGTTTTGTACACTTGTACAAAATCTTGAAAAATGTATTTTTGAGAAAAATGTCTGGAAAATTCCGGGAAAATACTGAAAATAATTATTTTATAATTATTTTATTTATATTTCCAGAATTGAAATGTTTTTGGTGGATATCACCCGGTTTTGCTAATAAGCATTATATATATACACATACTGGTCTGTATATATATATGTTTTGTACCAAATTGATACAGGAATCTTTCGAGCCGGTAATAAAATTATTTTATTTTTATTTTCTCGGAATTAAATTATTTTTGTACAGATTTGTTCGTTTTCACTAATGAAAAATATCTGTATAATCAGATATACTTACGAAATTCAACTGTGTCGATTTCGGGCGTTTAAACAAATCGTGTAGTATGTGATTTTGGGAAATTATATTTTATTTTTTGATCAAATCTTGATGAGATGGAGGGATGAGAAGGATTAGGGCTTGATTGTAATATTTATTTGCAAATAAATCACTCAATTGTTGAGCCATGAAAACATGGACACTTGGCTTTCATTTTCACCACAAAAATTAACATTTGTCCGATAAAAACCCCCCAACCCCTCCCCTTCCATTTTGGGCCGCCATTCTCTCTCCTAGGGTATGGAGAACCCCGCTCATTTGTTGAGTTCTCATCCCAATCTCAAATCTCATCTATCTTCTTCTACTACTACTTCTTGTTTACTTGTTTTTGTGTGAGAAAAAGAAAAAGTGGAGATCAAATCAAATCAAAATAAAAGAGAGTTAGAGTTTCATGGGTTTCATGGAGTTCTTGAGTTCTTGAGATCAAGAACAAGGAGCAAGGAGGAGGAGAAGAGCAAGTTCTTCCTACTAGTCTTCAAAGGTGGGGGTTTCTCGCTCATGGTTGTTTTAGCTATTTCAGGGTTTTTTTTTATTATTTTATGTTGTTGTATGGATGTAATTTCATGTGTATTTGGACTAGATTAAAGAGCATGTGAAGGTGGTAGTTGTAGAACACAAATTAGATGCTTAAAAAAACGATTTTTATGGTTGTAGGGTTGATTTTGTTTACATGTGTTAAAAGTAAAATCTTGACTCGAAATTTATGTGGAAGGTTCTCCTAGTTGTTAGTAGAATGCTATAATTTTTATAGATTTTTTGGAGTCATTTTGACAGGTGAAACTAGCCGTTTCCCCAAAACAGCGAGATTTGAGCCAAAACAGTGGACTCACTATTTTGGGGATTGTGTCGCAGTATCTTTGAAGGATTGGAAGTGGGTGTTCCTCTTGGAATTTAAGGTTCGGACCAAATAGGGAGTTGTAGTAGACATCCTCCCCTTTCCAAATTGATCTCTCGGGTTAAATTACGATAAGAGACGCAAAAGTTATGCCCATTACAAAATCAGGACAGCGAGCCGGCTGAAAAGCTCACTGTTCTATTTGGTTGTCGTTTTTGAGTATCTTAATGGATGAATCTGAGGTTCGGGCCAACTAGAGAGTTGTAGTAGACATCTTCCCCTTTCCGAATTGACCTTTTGGGCTAGATTCCGATAAGCGGAATAGGAGTTATGGTCTTTGGAAAATACAGCAACTAGCTGATTGACAGGTTGCTCGCTATTTTGATTCTTTGTCATTTTTGAGGGTTTTACTTGATGAATCTGAGGTTCGGGCCAGCTAGGGAGTTGTAGTAGAGACTCTCCCCTTTCCGTATTGACCTCTCTGGCTAGATTCCGATAAGCGGAGTAGGAGTCATGGTATTTGGAAGATGCAGCAGCCAACTTTGAGCTGAGTGTGCATGTTGTTTTGCTTCTTTGATGTTTTAGAGTGTCTTACTGATTGAATCTGAGGTTCGGACCAACTAGGGAGTTGTAATAGAGACTCTCCCCTTTCCGAATTGACCTCTCGGGTTAAATTATGATAAGCAGAGTAGAAGTTATGGGCTTTGAAAGTTTTCAGTTTGGCTGTGTATTTGGTGAGTTGGAATTGTATCTGTCTGCATTTCTTGTAGTTTTTGAGTGTCTTACTCGCTGAATCTGAGGAGTCGACCAACTAGAAAATTGTAGTAGATGTTCTCACCTTTCCGAATTGCCCTTTTGAGTTAAATTCCGATTAGTGGAACAAAAGTTATAGTCTTTCAAAGTTTTAGCCGTTTTTGTCAAGTTTGATGTTTTGTAAGCTTTTCCGTGTGTTCGATGGGTAGGAACTTGGAGTTCCTTACGGAATCTGAGAAATTGGTCAACTGGGAAGTTTTAGTGGATTTTCCCACCTTTTCAAATTGTCCAGTTTCGTTAGATTCCGAAAAGTAGAGCAAAAGTTACAAGCTACAGAAGTTTCATCTTTTTATTGAAAATCTGTAGTTTGGAAATTGTTTGCGTATGTTCAAAGTCAGGAATTTGGAATTCCTTCTGGAATCTGAGAAAGTTGCCAACTGGGAAGTTTTAGTAGATGTTCCCACCTTTGCAAATTGCCCGTTTTCATTAGATTCCAATGAGTAGAGCAAAAGTTACCAGCTTGCAAAGTTTCAGCTTTTATGTTGAAAATATGCAGTTTGGGTAAACTGTTTGCGTGTGTTCGATGGATCGGATTTTGGATTCCTTACAGAATTTGAAATAGTGTTCCGCTAGAGAGTTGTGGCAGATGTTCTTACTTTTCAAAAAAGTATATTTCTGTCGAATTCCGACAAGCACAGCACTGGTTGCTTCTAGGCTGTCGGAAGGTTTTTATGTCGTTTTTCGCACTTTTCTTTGGTAGTATGTTTGTATTAGATTGTTTGTAGAATTTTTTGTTTCTTCTATTATCAAGAGTTGCTAGTAAGCACGTTCGGTTGCTTCTAGTTTGATTACATATTTGGTTGTTTTCATATGTAGATTGTCGTCTCATACGTGGCTCGACTGGCCCATATGTAACTGTTGGTCTTATACGTAGCTTATTTGGCACGTATTTATGTTATTGTCTCATACGAAGCTCATTGGGCTCGTATGTATGTATTGTTTTGAATAGGTAGGCTGTGAGTGAATCGGATGAGATCTTAAGAAGTCTAGATTAGGACTTGGTTAATTGTGTCGACAAATTGTTACACTCTCTAGAAGAGGGACACGTACGGTGCTTTTTCATGTCTAGTTGGAAGCACAGTGGCATGTCTCGCTTGTTTGGTTAGGGTTAGTGACATCGTGAGGATAGTAACTTATAGCTATTACTACTTAACATCTACTTATTATCATTTTCGCCGAAGGAAAATAGTAGGTGTTAAGGGTGATACCTTATGATCCCACCTGTCCTATAGGCCGACACTAGGCGGTGGGTTGTACCCTTCTTCTCAAAGGGATACGGTTTGTGCCTTCTTACAAGTTGGGAGCACGGGATCCGTATCTCGTCTGTTAATTTCTGAAGTACCTTGATAAGGCGGGAGCGATTCCTGTCGGAGCTAGGGGATGGACCCCTGGAACTCCGTCTTGTCTTATATCTATGGGCATGAATCCATAGACTATGGTCTAGCTAGGGGTGCCACAGGGTATGCTACGTGCTATCCTGTGCTTGCGAGGCCCCAGGGGTGCCACAGGGGATGCTTCGAGCTAACCTGCACTTGCGATACCCCAAGAATTCGTCAAAGATATTTGAGTGAGGCAATAGTGGCAAACCTGGACACCACTATATGCCTGCAGTAACAGAAATAGACCGTACATGCGACCTCATCAGTCACGTTGTATCTTCAGAAACAAGTCGAGTACAATAGTAGAATTCATCGCGCGGGTTCAAATCCCTATATATGGAGAAACGGCTTGAGATGGGGTGTATGTAGTTTGGTCTGCATACTGTTCTGGAGACTTGCTTGCATTAGAATAAGAGCATCATTGCATTAGTAATCTTGCATTAGAGTCTACGTCATAACATACACTGACACATCAAAATATATGTACACGTTTCTCTTTTCATCAATTTGTTTGCTATAGTTGAGAATCACTGCTAGTTATCAGCCTTAAAGTGTCAGTGAATACTGACGTTCCCACTTCAATAGGTACTGGATTGCAGAAGTACAAGTACAGGTACAGGTACAGGATTCAGGAGGACTCAAGGCGAGAGAGCAAAGAGTCGATTTCATTAAAGTTTTCCGCTGTAAATTGTTGTAAATTATTTATTTGTTGGAAAGTATCCAAGTGGAATACCAAGTGTTGTTCTTTATTCGTTATACTCCGATGTAATATGTTGAAAGTTGTAACACTTGGGATTGTAAAGGTATTATTGTAACACTGTTGTAATATAATGCAATTTTGTAACATTTGGATTTGTAATACATTTGTGTTGAATAAAAAGTTTTAAATTTTTCTGTTTTTCTGTGTATTGTGGCTAATTGAAGAAAAGATTCTGGCTTATGTCACGGTTTTTCAGTTACCAGAAATCAGGGCATTACAGAGTGGTATCAGAGCCGACTTCAATTTACAGTCCAACACAGTAGGAAAGTTAAACTTGGATGCCTTTCAGGAGTCGGGTTTTAGCTAGTTGTAGACAATTATAATTTATATTGTTGTTTTTTTCAACTTATGTTTTATAATTTTTCTATATCTGGACTAATTCCAGTATATGTGTTACCATCCTTCAAACACATGATGGTGTTCGAGGATATCCTAACCGAGGAGGTGATGATTGAAGAGAGTGAGCCGATTTCAAGAGATGATCCGATGATCTTAAGCGAGGAGCCGAAGGAGACTTCACCACCAAAAGGGGCTAAGTGTGGATCAGCGCATGACAGAGGCAGCCAGCATATATCAAGAAATGGGGAAGCTGATGAGGTACGTGGCCAGGAAAGATCGTCAAGCTAAGCAACTAAGATATGCTTGCAGAGCTATATTAGCAAGCCTAGCAAAGGAGCAGGAACACTTTGATTCCAGATTGGCACGACTACATCATGAATGGGAGCAAATCCAGGAGACCACCAAGATTTTAGTATGCCATTCCTGTGGGAGAGTGGGGCACAAGAAATCAGATTTTCCACAACTGCAAAGGAACCCCAATGACCAGATACGGAAGGTGGTCAATAAAGGAAAGAAGCCTGTTCGTCGGGGATGAACTTTAGCTTAACTAGAAAGAAATATGTAGTAGTGAGGGCTATCATGGTCCAGAAATAGTAAAATGTTTTTTTAGCTGCATTTTTGCAAGCTATGGATGATGAACTTGTAACATGATTCTGCATCAAAATATGGTGACTTTTTATATACACGGAAATTTTTGGCATTTGGTCATCTCTTGTCTTATATGTATTTTTGATAGGGCATGAAGCTGGAATTTTTGCCTTCTCCATGGTTAAACCAAATTCTTTCCTAAGGAGGGAGTGGTCACCGACCCTCTAGTAGTGCAACCGAGAGCTAGAAGATATGCTGAGAACTTGACTTGGGCACTGGAAGGGAGATATGATAAAGCAAGAACGATCGTGAGTAGGGAGGCTCCAGAATGATCCACGAAGTAAGATGTTCCCCAGCATTCTAGATGTGGGATGAAATAGGCCCCAGAATGATCTGTGGAGTGGGATTGATCTCCAGTATTTTTGGGACGGGAGCAATACTCACTGGGGATTCGTGTAATGAGGTCGGCTCTAGAATGATCCATGGAGTGAGACATTCCTCAGTATTCCAAACGAGGGATGAAATAGGCCCCAGAATGATCTGTAGAGTAGGAATTGGTCTCCAGTAGTCCAGGGACGAGAGCGACACTCATGGGGGAAGATTGTGTGACGTTGGCTCCAGAAGAATCCGTGGAGCAAGATATTCCCCAGAATTCCAGAACGCGGGATGAAATAGGCCCCAGAATGTTCTGTGGAGTGGGATTGATCTCCAGTATTCCAGGGACGAGAGCAACATTCACAAGCAGGTTAGTGGGACATTGGCTTCAGAATGATCCTAGGGGTGAGATATTCCCCAGTATTCCAGATGAGGGATGAAATACGTCCCATAATGATCCGTGGAGTGGGATTGATCTCCAGTATTCTAAGGACAAGAGTAATACCCACAGGGAAATTAATGATAAGGGAGGCTCCAGAAGAATCCATGAAGCGAGATATTCCCCAGTATTCTGGAACGCGGGATGAAATATGCCCCAGAATGTTCTATGGAGAGGGATTGATCTCCAGTAGTCCAGGACGAGAGCGACAGTCAGTTGTCAAGGATGTTCCTCGAGGAATTTGAGATGATCAGGGAAGGTATCTTCTGCTCATTGATGTTTGTCTGTTTTCCTGACTTAACGTAGTTCTGAGGACAGAACTATTCTAAGGAGGGAGTATTGTAATATCCCGGACGGATATTATATTGAATAAATTACTATTTTTAAATTAAAATATTTTTAAAGGGGATTTCTTGCTTTTACTCATAAAAAGTTACCAGGACATATATATTAGTAAGTATATACAGGTATTGTATTAGTTTTGTACGCTTGTACAAAATCTTGAAAAATGCGTTTTTGAGAAAAATGTCTGGAAAATCACGGGCAAATACTGAAATACTTATTTTATTATTATTTTATTATTATTTCCAGAATTGAAATATTTTTAGTGGATATCACTCGGTTTTGCTAATAAGCATTATATATATACAAATACTAGTCTGTATATATCGGTTTTGTACCAAATTGATACTGGAATCTTTTGAGCCAGTAATAAAATTATTTTATTTTTATTTTTCTCGGAATTAAATTATTTTTGTACAGATTTGTTCGTTTTCACTAATGAAAGATATATGTATAATAAGATATAAGTACGAAATCGAACTGTGTCGATTTCGGACGTTTAAACAAATCATGTAGTATGTGATTTTTGGAAATTATATTTTATTTTTTGATCAAATCTTGATGAGATGGAGGGATGAGAAGGATTAGGGCTTGATTGTAAGATTTATTTGCAAATAAATCACTCAATTGTTGAGCCATGAAAACATGGACACTTGGCTTTCATTTTCACCACAAAAATTAATCCTTTGTCCCATAAAAACCCCCCAACCCATCTCCTTCCCATTTTGGGCCGGCCATTCTCTCTCCTAGGGTTAGGAGAGCCCCACTCATTTGTTGTGTTCTCATCCCAATCTCAAATCTCATCTATCTTCTTCTACTACTACTTCTTGTTTACTTGTTTTTGTGTGAGAAAAAAGAAAGAGAGGAGATAAAATCAAATCAAGAGAAAAGAGATTTAGGGCTTCATGGGTTTCATGGAGTTCTCGAGTTCTTGAGATCAAGAACAAGGAGCAAGGAGGAGGAGAAGAGCAAGTTCTTCCTACTAGTCTTCAAAGGTGGGGGTTTCTCGCTCATGGTTGTTTTAGCTATTTTAGGATTTTTGTTATTGTTTTATGTTGTTGTATAGATGTACTTTCATGTTTACTAGGACTAGATTAAAGAGCATGTGAAGGTGGTAGTTGTAGAACACAAATTAGGTGCTTAAAGAAACAATTTTTATGGTTGTAGGGTTGATTTTGTTTACATGTGTTAAAAGTAAAATCTTGACCCGAAATTTATGTGGAAGGTTCTCCTAGGTGTTAGTAGCATGTTGTAATTTTTATCGATTTTTTGGAGTCATTTTGACGAGTGAAACGAGCCGTTTCCCCAAAACAGTGAGATTTGAGCCAAAACAGTGGACTCACTGTTTTAGGGATTGTGTCGCAGTATCTTTGAGGGACTGGAAGTGGGTGTTCCTCTCGGAATTTGAAGTTCGAACCAAATATGGATTTGTAGTAGACATCCTCCCCTTTCCAAATTGACCTCTCGGGTTAAATTCCGATAAGAGACGCAAAAGTTATGCCCATTACAAAATCCGGACAACGAGCCGGCTGAGAAGCTCACTGTTCTGTTTGGTTGTAGTTTTTGAGTATCTTAATGGATGAATCTGAGGTTCGGACCAACTAGAGAGTTGTAGTAGACATCTTTCCCTTTCCGAATTGGCCTCTCGGGCTAGATTACGATAAGCGGAATAGGAGTTATCGTCTTTGGAAAATACAGCAACTAGCTGATTGACAGGTTGCTCGCTGTTTTGATTCTTTGTCATTTTTTAGGGTTTTACTTGATGAATCTGAGGTTCGGGCCAACTAAGGAGTTGTAGTAGAGACTCTTCCCTTTCCGAATTGACCTCTCGGGCTAGATTCCGATAAGCGGAGTAGGAGTAATGTTATTTGGAAGATGTAGCAGCCAGCTTTGAGCTGAGTGTGCTTGCTGTTTTGCTTCTTTAATGTTTTAGAGTGTCTTACTGATTGAATATGAGGTTCAGACCAACTTGGGAGTTGTAGTAGAGACTCTCCCCTTTCCTAATTGATCTCTTGGGTTAAATTCTGATAAGCAGAGTAGAAGTTATGGGCTTTCAAAGTTTTCATCTTGGCTGTGTATTTGGTGAGTTAGAATTGTATCTGTCTGCATTTCTTGTAGTTTTTGAGTGTCTTACTCGCTGAATTTGAGGAGCCGACCAACCAGGAAGTTGTAGTAGACGTTCTCTTCTGAATTTTCCTCTTGGGTTAAATTCCGATAAGTGGGACAAAAGTTATAGTCTTTCAAAGTTTCAGCCGTTTTTGTCAAGAGATGTTGTGTAAGCTTTTCCGTGTGTTCGATGGGTAGGAACTTGGAGTTCCTTACGGAATCTGAGAAATTGGTCAACTGGAAAGTTTTAGTGGATGTTCCCACCTTTTCAAATTGTCAAGTTTCGTTAGATTCCGATAAGTAGAGCAAAAATTACAAATTACAGAAGTTTCATCTTTTTATTGAAAATCTGTAGTTTGGAAATTGTTTGAGTATGTTCAAAGTCAGGAATTTGGAATTCCTTCTGGAATCTGAGAAAGTGGCCAACTGGAAAGTTTTAGTAGACGTTCCCACCTTTGCAAATTGCCCAGTTTCATTAGATTCCGACGAGTACAGCAAAAGTTACCAGCTTGCAAAGTTTCAGCTTTTATGTTGAAAATTTGCAGTTTGGGTAAACTGTTTGTGTGTGTTCGATGAACCAGATTTTGGATTCCTTACAGAATCTGAAATAGTGTTCCACTAGAGTTGTGGCAGATGTTCTTACTTTTCTAAAAAGTATATTTCTGTTGAATTCTGACAAGCGCAGCACTGGTTGCATCTAGGCTGTCGGAAGGTTTTTATATCGTTTTTCGTGCTTTTCTTTGGTTGTATGTTTGTATTAGATTGTTTGTAGATTCTTCTGTTGCTTCTAAGATCAAGAGTTGCTAATAAGCATGTTTGGTTGCTTCTATGTTGATTACCTATATGGTTGTTTTCATATGTAGGTTGCCGTCTCATACGTGGCTCGACTGGCCCGTATGTAGCTGTTGGTCTCATACGTAGCTTATTTAGCACGTATGTATGTTATTGTCTCATACGAAGCTCATTGGGCTCATATGTATGTATTGTCATAAATAGGTATGCTGTGAGTGAATCCGAGGAGATCTTGAGAAGTCTAGATTAGGACTTGGTTAATTGTGTCGAAAAATTGTTACACTATCTAGAAGAGGGACACGTACGGTGCTTTTTCATGTCTAGTTGGAAGCACACTGGCATGTCTCGCTTGTTTGGTTAGGGTTGGTGACATCGTGAGGATAGTAACTTATAGCTATTACTACTTGACCTCTACTTATTATCATTTTTGCCGAAGGGAAATAGTTGGTGTTAAGGGTGATACCTTATGATCCGACCTGTCCTATAGGCCGACACTAGACGGTGTTATTGGGTTGTACCCTTCTTCTCAAAGGGATACGGTCTGTGCTTTCTCACAAGTTGGGAGCACGGAATCCGTATCTCGTCTGTTAATTTTTGAAGTACCTTGATAAGGCAAGAGCGATTCCTGTCGGAGCTAGGAGATGGACCCCCGGAACTCCGTCTTGTCTTATATCTAGGGGCATGAATCCATAGACTATGGTCTGGCTAGGGGTGCCACAGGGTATGCTACGTACTATCCTGCGCTTGCGAGACCCCAGGGGTGCCACAGGAGATACTTCGAGCTAACCTGCACTTGCGAGACCCTAAGAATTCGTCAAAGATATTTGAGTGAGGCAATAGTGGCAAACCTGGACACCACTATATGACTGCAGTAACAGAAATAGACCGTACATGCGACCTCATCAGTCACGTTGTATCTTCAGAAACAAGTCGAGTACAATAGTAGAATTCAGCGTGCGGGTTCAAATCCCTATATATGGAGAAACGGCTTGAGATGAGGCGTATGTAGTTTGGGCTGCATACTGTTTCGGAGACTTGCTTGCATTAGAATAAGAGCATCATTGCATTAGTAATCTTGCATTAGAGTCTACGTCATAACATACACTGACACATCAAAATATATGTACACGTTTCTCTTTTCATCAATTTGTTTGCTATAGTTGAGAATCGTTGCTAGTTATCAGCCTTAAAGCGTCAGTAAATACTGACGTCCCCACTTCAATAGGTACTGGATTGCAGAAGTACAGGTACAAGTACAGGTACAGGATTCAGGAGGACTCAAGGTGAGAGAGCAAGGAGTCGATTTCATTAAAGTTTTCCGCTGTAAATTGTTGTAAATTATTTATTTGTTGGAAAGCATCCAAGTGGAATACCAAGTGTTGTTCTTTATTCATTATACCCTGATGTAATTTGTTGAAAGTTGTAACGCTTGGGATTGTAAGGGTATTTTTGTAACACTGTTGTAATGTATTGCAATTTTGTAACATTCGAATTTGTAATACATTTGTGTTGAATAAAAAGTTTTAAATTTTTCAGTTTTTCTGTGTATTGTGGCTAATTAAAGGAAATATTCTTGTTTATGTCACGGTTTTCCAGTTACCGGAAATCGGGGCATTACATTTTTTTGTTTCAATGGCGTACAAGATTTTATCGGAGTTCTTAAAGGAAGTTCGAATCTTGTTCGAGGAGTAACGGTGTTTTTCAGAGCTGGAAACACACCCAAGATCGTTCTTAGGCTCTTCCAGACTTTTGGTAATTTTTCCCAATTTTTTAACTATTTTTTGAATCATTTATTCAATTTTGCAAAGCGATGATTTATTTTCTGAAAGCAATAATTAATCATTCTAACAAATAATTATTTATTCAGGAGCTCAAAAAATATTCCCCCAAATTTATAATTATTTTTAAGAATTTTTAATTAATTTTCTTGAACTTTTAATCATTTTTTGCAATTTTTAAATAATTAATTGGAACTATAATTAAAATAAAAAGGATTTAATCAAATAATTATGATGTGGCATGATCTGGGACGTCCATCAATCACTGGCACGAATTTCTGAACAGATCAGTGCTTTGGTAATGTGGTTGAATCTAGGGCATTCATCAGGCTTTAGCAAGGATTTCTGAGTGATCAGACGGTTCTTCTGACAAGAAGGCATTTTCTTCGCCAAGAGTAGCTCGGCCTCGGTTGCTCAGTGCCTCGGTAGCTTGGATTTCATATCTGAGCTACGTGGCATGATCATGGCCTTCTGATGAAGATCAGGCGCAAATCACGAGGAATTAGTGATTTTTCTCCAATACGCAGATCGGTGCCTCGGTTGTTCGGATTTTGGTTCCGAGCGACGTGGCACATTCATGGCCTTCTGATGAAGATCAAGCGCGAATCACGAGGAATTAGTGATTTTTCGCCAATACGCAGCTCGGTAACTCGGTTGCTCGGAATTTGGTTCCGAAAGACTTGGCACAATCATGGCCGTCTGATGAAGATCAGGCATGAATCACAAGAAATTAGTAATTTTTCGCCAATACACAGCTCCGTGTCTCGGTGCCTCGAATTTTGGTTCCGAGCAACGTGGCACAATCATGGTCGTCTGATGAAGATCAGGCACGAATCACGAGGAATTAGTGATTTTTTGCCAATACACAACTCGGTGCCTCGGTTGCTCGGATTTTGGTTCCGAGCGATGTGGCACAATCATGGGCGTGTGATGAAGATCAGGTGCGAATCATAAGAAATTAGTGATTTTTCGCCAATACGCAGCTAGGTACCTCGGTTGCTCGAATTTTGGTTCCGAGCGACGTGGCACAATCATGGCTGTCTGATGAAGATCAGGCGCGAATCACAAGGAATCAATGATTTTTTGCCAATACGCAGCTCGGTTGCTCGGATTTTAGATCCAAAGTACGTGGCGAGATCTAAGCTGTCGGATGGAGATCAGGCGCGAATCACAAGGAATTAGTGATTTTTCGCCAATACGCAGCTCGCTGCCTCGGTTGCTCGGATTGTAGATCCAAAGTACGTGGCGAGATCTAAGCCGTCTGATAGAGATCAGATATGAATCATGAGGAATTTGTTGTTTTCCCTAATACACAGCTCGGTGCCTCGGTTGCTCGAATTGTAGATCCGAAGTATGTGGCGAGATCTGAGCCGTCTGATGGAGATCATGCTTGAATCATGAGGAATTAGTTGTTTTTTCCAAATACGCAGCTCGGTGCCTCGGTTGCTCGGATTTTGGTTCTGAGCAACATTACACAATCATGGCCGTCTGATGAAGATGAGGCGTGAATCACGAGAAATTAGTGATTTTTCGCCAATACGTAGCTCGGTGCCTCGGTTGCTCAGATTGTAGATCCGAAGTATGTGATGAGATTTGAGCCGTCAGATGAAAATCAGGCACGAATCACGAGGAATTAGTAATTTTTTGCCAACACACAGCTCGGTGCCTCGGTTGCTCGGATTGTAGATCCGAAGTACGTGGCGAGAACTGAGCTGTCTAATGGAGATCAGGCGCGAATCATGAGGAGTTAGTGATTTTTCGCCAACATGCAGCTCAGTGACTCGGTTGCTTGGATTGTAGATCCGAAGTTCGTGGCGAGATCTGAGCCGTCAGATGGAGATCAGGAGCGAATCACGAGGAATTAGTGATTTTTTTCCAATACGCAGCTCAGTGCCTCGGTTGCTCAGATTGTAGATCCGAAGTACGCAGCGAGATCTGAGCCGTCTGATGGAGATCAGGTGCGAATCATGAGAAATTTGTTGTTTTTCCCCAATACGCAGCTCGGTGCCTCGGTTGCTCGGATTGTAGATCAGAAGTATGTGGCGAGATCTGAGCTGTCTGATGGAGATCAGGTGCGAATCATGTGGAATTAGTTGTTTTTCCCTAATACGCAGCTCGGTGCCTCGATTGATCAGATTTTGGTTCTGAGCAACGTGGCACTATTATGGCTGTCTGATGAAGATCAGGTGCGAATCACGAGGAATTAGTGATTTTTTGCCAATACGCAGCTCGGTGCCTCGGTTGCTCGGATTGTAGATCCGAAGTACGTGGCGAGATCTGAACCGTCTGATGGAGATCAGGCGCGAATCATGAGGAATTTGTGATTTTTCGCCAATACACAGCTCGGTGACTTGGTTGCTCGGATTGTAAATCCAAAGTACGTGGCGAGATCTTAGCCTTCAGATGGAGATCAAGCGCGAATCATGAAGAATAAGTGATTTTTTGCCAATACGCAGCTCGGTGCCTCAGTTGCTCGGATGTAGATCTGAAGTACGTGGCGAAATCTGAGCCGTCTGATGGAGATCAAGTGCGAATCATGAGGAATTAGTTGTTTTTCTCCGATATGCAGCTCGGTGCCTTGGTTGCTCGGATTGTAGATCTGAAGTATGTGGCGAGATCTGAGCTGTCTGATGGAGATCAGGTGCGAATCATGAGGAATTAGTTGTTTTTCCCCAATAAGCAGCCCGGTGCCTCGGTTGCTCAGATTTTGGTTCTAAGCGACGTGGCACAATCATGGTTGTCTGATGAAGATCAGACACGAATCACGAGGAATTAGTGATTTTTCGCCAATATGCAGCTCGGTGCCTCGGTTGCTAGGATTGTAGATCCGAAGTTCGTGGCGAGATCTGAGCTGTCAGATGGAGATCTGGCGCGAATCACGAGGAATTAGTGATTTTTCACCTATACGCAGCTCGATGCCTCGGTTACTCGGATTGTAGATCCGAAGTACGTGGCGAGATCTGAGCCGTCTGATGGAGATCAGGCACGAATCATGAGGAATTAGTTGTTTTTCCCAATACGCAGCTCGGTGCCTCGGTTGCTCAGATTGTGGTTCCGAGGTACGTGGCAAGATCTGAGCCGTCTGATGGAGATCAGGCGCGAATCACGAGGGATTAGTCGTTTAGGCTTCTGATGGACCTTTGTGGGGGCCCAAAATGACTGAAAGCCCACCCGAATCCCCTTCTGTGCTATAACACCTTACCCCTCTCTTTCCACTCCCCCATTCTTCACTTCTCACTTTCACTTTTAACTCTCTTAGTTAGTTTTTTGCTCTCGAGTGGCGCTACTAGTGGTCGTGGCCAGGCGATCAACTTTCCGGTGAACTATTCCGACCGTAGCCGTCACGTCAAGGTAATTATATATCTTCACTCATATCTAAAAAGATGTCTAGAGTGTCGTCGGGGAGTGAGACCTCCACCTCGGACCAAGACAACGACCGACCCTTAGTGGTCTCCTCGGCAACAAACAAGGGGAAGGAAGAATCAGGGTCGACGATCGTGGAGAGTGTGAGGGGAGCTGGCGCGTTAGGCAGGCTACCGTCCATGCAATCGATCCTAAAAAAGGTGAGGGAGTACTCCGACGACCTTCTGTCCAAGGTGGTATTTGGGAAGTCGGCCACCTACGAGGAGAATAGTCCGAGGGACCCCTCTGAGGTCGACGACATCCCCTCGGTTCTGACCAAGGCGGATCTACAGCGTATCAGGAAGGGGTTCAGGATCCCGAAGGAGTACACCTTGCTTCTCCCTGGTCTAGGCTTCCGAGCATGTTCGGGGACTTCGCCCAACACGTGCGTCTTCCCCTACGACGCGCTGAATGTCGGCCTTCATCTGCCCTTGCCACCTTTCGTGACTGAAGTGCTACAATGGTACGGACTGAGCTCGATCCAGTTCATGCCGAACATGTGGCGGCACGTCATCGGCTTCATCCTCTAGTGTCAGGCGATAAGTGTCGAGCCTCGGCTCATCCTGCTCTGCATTCTTTACCGGATCTACCGTATGAGCAAGATGGAGTACCGATACTATCTATCTGCACAGAAGGGGGTCAAGCTGATTGGACTCTATCAAGCATTGGAAAGAGAAGTACTTTCTGATCCGAGGTCCCGAGCCGTGGAGTTTCCCGACGAGGTGGAAGGAGGACGTTCCGAAGTGGGCGAAGGCCGAGCCTATTCTGACTAAGGAGGAGGAGATCGTCTCGAAGCTCGTTGGTCTTCCGACCCTTAGTTGGAAGGATATAACCGAGGGGGTCCTCTTCGGTGGGGGTCTCAGTCAGATTGACCCTAGTATGCTCCGTCTATTGTTTTTTTTCTTTTTAACTATCGTTCTCTCCTCGTGCTAACCTCTTCGGTTTTTTCTTTTTTAGAGACCCCCGGTATGGATTTTCGAGCTATGTTGGCGAAGCGAGGTGCGGGCACCGCAAAGGGAACGGACAATAAGAAGAAGAAGAGGACGACGACGGGACCTTCGTCCGGCCGGGCTGCCCAAGCACCTTTGGTGGCGACGCAAGTTGTGGACTTGGTCTCCGCCTCTCCTTCTGGTCCTCAAGCAGCTCTTCCCTCAACCACGGCTTCCGACCCTTCTGCCGGGGCGTTCTCCATCGGAGCTGCGCTAGCACTCGAAGCGCCGCCCCTCACTGCCGAGGCAGAAGCTATCCTGACCGAGGAGCACTAGAAGCTCTTCGTCCCCGATTGGAAGGTGATGAAGCACGACGGCTTCCTCGACGATGCTGCAATGAGCATGCAGGCTTTGTGCCACCTGCCGACCCCGAAGGACCGAGCGGCACTGAAGGCGGGGACCGTGGGCGACGATGCGCTCGAGATCGCCCGGGCCACGATTCGGTAAGTATCCTTGTTATGCCTTCGGGATTTCTCGATTTGTTGCGTTCGATACTCACGTCTATTTTCCTTCGGCTTTCAGATCACATGTCACTTTAGTCACCTGCTAGATCAGTTTGCTGAGCAGGAAAAGGAGCTGAAGACGTCGAGCGATAGGGACCGGGCCTAGAGAGCTAAGTCCGTGAAGATGTACGAGCTGAGCAACGTCTCTTGGAGTCCCGAGCTGCTCAGATCGACGTTCTTGAGGTGGCCTTGGCCAAGGCGAACAAGCGCATCGCTGCGGAAGCGGCGAGGGCGGATGAGGAGAAGGCCAAAGCCGAGCAGGAGAGGGAGAAGGCCCTAAAGGTCTCCGAGCAGATGCTAACAGAGCGGGAGGGAGCGGTGTTAGAGGCAGCAAAGGCGATCCCGAGCCGAGGCGAAGGCCCATATGCTCACAAATATGGAGGAGTCTTACGCTCGAGCGCTCAAGCACGTCGCAGCTCGAATCCCCGACTTCGATAGCTCGGGGTACAACCTGTACGCCCCTATCGAAGGCAAGGAGGTGGTGGCCGTAACGGGAGCCAAAGCCGAAGGAGAAGAAGACGAGAAGGAAGAGGATGTGGCGGTGGTGGCGAACTCGGAGAGGGCGCTCGTGATGGTGCCGAGTGAGAGCACGGAGCAGCACCCCAAGGTGGCTCCTTGACTTTGTTTTCGTTTTTATTTTCGTTTTGTATCGCCTTTTAGCGAACTGGCCACCGCATTTTGTACTCGTAAACTTTAATGAAATGAAAATTGTTGACCAAGTGTTGAACTAGTGTTATACTTTGCATCTGAGCTGTCCCGTAAGGGCTTTGTTTAAACTTAGCGTCTTCATGTTCTGGCCTTTTCAGATCGCCGAAGCATGTTAAATTGTGGAAGTGTCTCAGATGGCCGAAGTATCACGCCTCTGATTTGGTCTAGGGGTTGCGAGCTTGGGCTTGGCTCGAACTCGAAGAGGCTTTTCAAAGCCGAGTCAGAGCTGAACCACCTTAAGCTGATGTTGGCCCATCGAGACTCCGAGCTGAAGTGTCTAGAGGAGAAGGCTCGTGAAGCGCCCCCGAAGGGGAGGAGACGTGTCCCTTGATGGCCTTCAGCTAAGGCTTGAGACTCAAGTACCTTTGTCAGTCTCTATTCGATGCCCGGACCGAGAAAGAGGGGTTAAAGAATGTAGTGCTCGAGAAAAGCTTGGAGGCGGGCACCTTCGGAGTGCTATCTCTGAAGCTTCACGTGGGGGAAGCTCTAGCCGAATGCCTCATCTGAAGATCAGAGTTGGACGACTCGCTGAGGGAACGGGTCGTGGAGCTAGAGGCCGAGAACCATCGACTTCAACGGCTTTTCGAGGGGAGTAACATTAGGAGCACTTCCTACCCCTGAGGTGAGTATGCACAGGGGAGGTCGTTCCATGAGTTGGCGCTACGCTCGCCCCCGTATTGAGGCGCCCTGGGGATGTATAGAGCGGAGTGGTTGGCTCATCGAGCGGAGCATCCGCTGGGGAGACACTTAGGCTCCTAGGTGCCGAGGACGCAACTCGGCTCGCCGGTTTGGAGACCTCCACGGAAGTAAGTCTACAACAACACGGCGCTCGCAGGCCTCGCTTATCTCTTAATAGAAGAATCCCACTCTCTATGGGGGGTTAGGGCTGATCTTTGTAATCTTGTAGTCTTTATTTCACCTGAGTCTTGTATCTTGATGTAAAGATGAGTTGTTGGTCTATAATTAGACTTGTATCAAATTTCAATGAAATTGTATACTCATTTCTCGAACTTGTGTGTTTTGCTAGCGTTTGCCAGTGTCGACAGTTGTAGGAGCAATTCCGAATGATGAGCTATTTTGTACTCGCTTATTCGCAAGTAGCAAAAGGTGCGTCGAACCAAATGTTGGACTCCGAACTTGTCGTTTAGAGAATATCAACAGCTGTGGGAGCAATTTCGAATGGTGAACCACTTCGTACTAGCTTGCAAGCAAGTAGTTAAAGAAGAATCGAACCAAGTGTTGGACTCCGAACTTTTCATTTAGAGAATATCAACATCTGTGGGAAAAATTCCGAATGGTGAACCACTTCGTACTAGCTTACAAGCATGTAGTTAAAGCAGAATCGAACCAAGTGTTGGACTCCGAGCTTGTCGTTTAGAGAATATCAACAGCCGTGGGAGTAATTCCGAATGGTGAACCATTTCGTACTCGCTTACAAGCAAGTAGTTAAAGCGGAATCGAACTAAGTGTTGGACTCCGAGCGTGTCGTTTAGAGAATATCAATAGCTGTGGGAGAAATTTCGAATGGTGAACCACTCCGTACTCGCTTATGAGCAAGTAGTTAAAGTGGAATCGAACCAAGTGTTGGACTCCGAGCTTGTCGTTTAGAGAATATCAACAGCTGTGGGAGCAATTCCGAATGGTGAACCACTTCGTACTCGCTTATGAGCTAGTAGTTAAAGTGGAATCGAACCAAGTGTTGGACTCCGAGCTTGTCGTTTAGAGAATATCAACAGCTGTGGGAGCAATTCCGAATGGTGAACCACTTCGTACTCGCTTATGAGCAAGTAGTTAAAGTGGAATCGAACCAAGTGTTGGACTCCGACCTTGTTGTTTTAATGAGTTTTTTTTAAAGCATAAAAGTGGTACAATTAGAATGCTCGGGATAGAGAACTTGCAGGAGTAGATCACTTTTATTGAAAACACTTAGGCGGCTGGTTCTAAGTTGCGAGCCGCCATTACACTTTGATAAAGAGAACATTAACATGTTTTAAGAGAACATTCTTGGAGAAGTTACTTGGAGTGGTATTTAGACACCCTCTCGGTACTTCATCAAGTGGTCAGCATTCCAAGTCCTCGGTATTCTCCTGCCCCCTAGTCTTCGAGTTGATACGCGCCTGGGCGAATATGTAATGCCTCGATTTTTCATTTATGAAAAATTATTTATTTTGCACGTAGTGTGCACGTGCCATTTTTCGCAATATGAAATTTTATAATGAATGATGAGTATATGCATATGTATATATGTTTGTTAGATTATTTTTATAAAGGCCTTTGTTCAAATAAACTTAAGCCCAAAATCTAATTTATATATTTTTGTAAAAACTATTAGTTTGGCCCATCAATTTAAGCCCATAAATTAATTCTTTTAATAACAACTTGTAAGGTAAACATCTTTCAAAAGATTATTTTTATAAAAAAAATGCATATGTAAAAGTTTCATATGGAGACTAGAGTAGCACGTGCATGCAACATGGTGTGCATTGCACACTACTTTGGCCGGTTTTGGAGAGAATGGAGATCATGCTTGGGTGGTTACTTAGTTGTGGGTAGTTACTACAACTCCTATTCTAATCTTAGCCCTCAATCTCATAACCATCTACTAGATACTAGCCCTCCATTTCACCCAAAGTTTGTGTATAAATACCCCCCCCCCCCAATTAATTGTATTCTACACTAAAATCTATTTGACAAGAGAAAGATATATTTTTAAGAAAGTTGTGAGTGTGTGTTCTTGGAGGCTGGTCATCATCTGCAGAAGGATTCTCGGTGGCAAAGAGCAAGGAGGAGAAGTCACATCATCACACTAGAAGGATTTACGGGATTTCGTTTATTTCGTCAATAAGGTGGGTGTTTCTCATGACTTCTAAATTAGGATTCATGTTAAGATTGAAGATTGAATTGTGTATCTATGTGCAAGCTGAAGTAATAGAATGATTGCTAAATTGATATCTTCCATGCTGTATATAGTGTAGAAAATACGAACGAATGAAAAAGGACTGATAATTAAAGAATTGGAAATGACCTGTACAGTCGACCGGTCGTGTGAGCAGTCGACTGGTATATTGAAATAAAATATTTACAGTTCGGATTTCCATGGAACGATGTATTTTAATGTGAATTGTTAACTTGATGTTCTAGCGTGGTAAATTGGGATCAATATTCATCTTCGTAAGTAAATGATGAGTAAAAGAAAAATGTATGTTTAGCATTTCTTTTGAGAAAAGAAAACATTAGTTATGTGAAATTTACATTTAATCGAAAACTATGTTGTGATGTTAATAAACAGATAAGAATTACATGTGTATGTTGGCATGAGCATATTGTAGTGTGACAAAGAAAGATGTGCGAATAAAATGAAGGAATGATTCCTTAATTTGAAAATTTAACCTGTTCAGTCGACCGAATGTGTATAACAGTCGACTATACTGAACTTGAAAAGTTACATAATTGAACTCTGCAGAACAGTTGACTGGGTTGAATGACAGTCGACTGACCTGTAAATGATATTTGAATATCGAACGCTGCGGAACAGCCGACTGGCCATGTGCAGCAGTCGACTCTTCCGAGCAGTTTTTTGAAGGACCTTGTTTGGCTGAACAAGTCGACTGGATAAGCTCTAAGTCGACTGTCCAGATTACTTTTTTGACATATCAGGAATTCTATGATTTTATTTTATGATAAAGATTGCAAATCTTATGTTGAATGATTATTGGATGTGACAGTTTAAGTAAACTCTGTTTGTCTTTGCATGAATTTTTATACCTGAAATGAAGTGAATCATTTATTTGAATTTATGAAAGTTTACATGATTCTGGAAACTATGAACATGAAAAAGGAAGTCTATTGTGATTATGAAAAAAAAATGAACTTATGAGCTGGAAATGCTCAGATTTTTAGTAATTGTGAATTGGAATTGAAATGAAAGAGTAGCTAAGTCTCCCCCGGCAATTGGAAAGAAATTGAAATGAATTATTGAAATGAAAGACCAAGATTGGTCATGTTGAATGAATGATTAAGTCCGGTTTAGTGGAGAGGCTAACTCTAGAGCTTTGATTTTGTTCATGATTCTAATAAAAACTAAGGATTAGTACATAGTGAAGATGTGATGAAAGTGAGAGAAAAATACAAGTATGAGAGCTAGAGTTTACGGTGCGGGTGTGAGCCACAGAATGCATGCTTGATGAGTCAAGACATGGCGTGGGCACTACTCAGTAATGATCGGACTTTAGCCACGCTTGTGGGATGTTTGGTGACTGCAAGAGGATCGTGTGCCATGAAGGAGGCTAAATTGCCACAGAATGCATGCTTGATGAGTCGAGACATGGCATGGGATTCCCCTCCAGGTTTTCTGTACACGAGCTTGTACTCATAGATCATCTAGGATACTTACTGTAGTTACAGTAGTAGAGTAAGACATGACGAGGGATTGAACCCTACAAAGATGAAGAACGAATAAGAGGCTTGCCCTCGGACCTATGTAGTATGGAATGCATAGAATCCGAACAAGTGTGCATTAGTGTCATATAATATAAATAACTGCATTAAGGACTAAGTGCACGATCACAACACGACATCATTAAGATTTTTCCTTTAATTTGATATGTGAACAAGTTTGTGATTTGTTAAAAAATGAGAATCGTTATACTGTTCCTGGCATAGAGAGGATGGCCATGTATAATTATCGTCAGTTGAATAAACTGACGTACCTACAGTTTTATATGCAGGATAATTGGCTTGGTAAAGGTTAAAGGAGAACTGATGCTCAAAGATTATTATTTATTGTTGCATCTTTTCTATAATGTTGTAATTGCTTCCGCTGTCATTATTTGTAAATTATTGATGTATATGCTTCCGCTGTAAAATATAAAGTGTAAAATCTCTTGTAACTCTGATGTATAGTGGAAAGTTTCAATTCCTTGTAAAATTGTACCGAATGAGACGAAAAGATCCTGTAGAACTCTCGAATTCAGTTGCATTTGGAATTCGGGGCGTTACAGAATAACTCTGGAGACCCTATATGGACCTTTCCAGTTGGGCGCTAGCTTGCCCTTCTTGCTTAGAAGAGAGATTGACAACTTTCGGAGCACTAGGTCCCCCTCCTTAAGATTAGTGGGACGGACTTTATCATTGTAAGACTGGGTTATCCTACGTCCGTGAGCCTCTTGTCGGATGGAGGATCTTTCGCGGATCTCATCGACGAGGTCCAAACTGTTGCAAAGCTGATTCGCGTTCTGCTCTTCATTGTAGGCGATCAATCGGGACGAAGGTAGGCCGACCTCTAGGGGGGTGATGGCTTCGGAGCCATAAGTGAGATTGGAGGGGGACTTTCCTATCGGAGTTCTCTTCGTGGTGCGATAGCTCCATAGCACGTTGGGAAGCTGTTCGACCCATAACCCCTTGGTGGATTTATCGAGCCTTTTCTTCAAGCCGGTGAGTAGTTGTCGATTAGCATTCTCTGCTTGGCCATTGAATTCAGGTTGGGATATTGAGGAGAACCACTATTGGATGCCGAGGTCGGTGCAAAAGTTGCGAAAAGTTGCCCCTGCGAATTGGGTTCCGTTGTCGGTTACGAGGATACGAGGTACGCCGAACCGACAAATAATGTTCTTCCAGAAGAACTTCTGAACCTTGTTCTACGTAATCATTGCAAGGGGCTCGGCCTCGATCTACTTAGAGAAATAATCTATTGGCACAACGAAGAACTTCAGTTGGCCTGGCTCTGGGGGAAACGGTCCGAGCAAGTCCATCCCCCACATTGCGAAAGGGATCAGACTAGCTAAGGAGAAGAGCTGGGCTTGTGGTAAGCGACGGATCGGAGAAAATCTTTGGCAGGAGCCGCATTGGCGGACGTACTGTTCAGAGTCACTAAGAAGTGTGGGCCAAAAGTAGCCGTAATTTAACATTTTATGGGCTCGGGATCTTGCTCCCAAGTGTGCGCCACACATCCCGTTACGAGCCTCTTTCAGGGCATAGTGCGCTTCTTCGGAGGATAGACATTTTAGGTAGGGCCGGCTATCTATCTGAGTATAGGAGCGTTTGTACATGACTCCTTCAATGAGTGTGTACCGCTCGGCTCTGGTCTTGACACTTCTTGCCTCTCTGGGGTCAGCTGGAAGAACTCCGTCTCTAAAGTATTCAAGCAGGGGTTTCATCCAATTCTCCCCGAGTGTTAGGGGCAGGGCTTCCATTGGTTCCGGACTGTCTTCCTTGATACTGGGTTTCTGGAGGATCTCTATCAAGACGGTCCGTTCCAAACCCTGGAGGGAGGACGAGGCGAGTTTTGAGAGGGCATCCGCCTGTGCGTTTTCCTCTTGGGGGAATCGCTGGAGTTGAGCATCTTTAAATAAAGCCAGTAGCCCCTTTACCTTTGCCAAGTACTTGGCCATGCTCTCTTCTCTTGGTTTGTATTCCCCAGACATTTGGTTTACGACTAGCTGTGAATCACTGAAGACCTTGACACATTTGGCCCCTGTTTTGCAGGCCATGCAGAGCCCCGCTATAAGGGCCTTGTATTCAGCCTCATTGTTCAATGCACGGAAACTTATACGGAGGGAGTATTGCAGAACAAAACCATCTGGGCCGGTCAAGATGACCCCTGCCCCACTTCCGTCGGTGCACGAGGACCCGTCAACATATACGGTCCAGAGCTGGGGTTCTTCATCCGACTCAAAGGGGTCAGGAATGGTGCGTTCCACAATGAACTCCGATCGGGCTTGTGCCTTGATAGCGGTTCGGGGTTGGTAGCTGATGTCATGCTGGCTAAGCTCTATGGACCATTTCATTAGACGTCCCGATGTCTCGGGGTTATGGAGAACTTGCTTCAGCAGCTGTTCGGTGAGAACGACCACCGAGTAGGACTGAAAATAGGGGCGAAGTTTCCGTGCCGCCATGACCAATGCATAAGCCATCTTCTCTACCTTCGGATAGCGGAGCTCTGCGTCCCTAAGTACTTTTCTCACGTAGTAGATGGGCCGTTGCATCTTATCCTCCTTTCTCACCAAGACGGCACTGAGGGTCTGTTCCGAAGTTGCTAGGTATATGTAGAGGGTTTCTCCAGGCTTCGGCTTGCTTAAGAGTGGGGAGTTTACCAGGTAAGCCTTCAGTTGATCGAAAGACTCTTGCTGTTGTTGCCCACACTCAAAGCCTTTCGCTCCTCTCATGGCTTTGAAGAACGGGAGGCATTTCTCCCCCGATTTGGAGAGAAAACACCCAATAGCTGCGAGGCATCCCGTGAGCCTCTGCACTTCTTTAACATTGGAGGGAGGAGCCATATTGAGTATGGCTTTGATCTTCTCAGTATTGGCTTCTATGCCCCTCTGTCTCACCATGAATCTGAGGAACTTTCCGGACGAGACGCCGAAGGTGCACTTGCTCGGATTCAACCTCATGTTGTGCCTTCTCAATACCCCAAAGGCTTCTTGGAGGTCAAGGACATGGTCTTCCCTGTTGACGCTTTTGACCAACATGTCTTCCACATAGACTTCCATGTTACGGCCTATCTGGTCTCGGAAGACCTTGTTAACAAGGCATTGCTACATAGCTCCGACGTTCTTAAGCGCGAAGGGCATTACCCGGTAGCAATACAGGCCTTGGTCGGTCACGAACGAGGTCTTCGGAATGTCAGGAGGGAACATCCGGATCTGGTTATACCCCGAAAAGGTATCCATGAAGCTGAGGAGCTCGTAGCCGGAGGTCGCGTCGATTAGAGCATCGATGCTCGGGAGGGGTAATGAGTCCTTCAGACATGCTTTGTTGAGGTCGGTGAAGTCGATGCATATTCTCCAGCTCCCATTGGCCTTTTTAACCATTACTACATTGGATAGCCATTCGGGGTAATTCACCTCCTGGATGAACCGAGCGTTCAAGAGCTTCTCGACCTTTTCTTTGATGGCTTGCTGGCGCCCGGGAGTGAATTTACGTCGCTTCTGCTAGATAGGTTTAACTCCCGGAGCAACGCTGAGGTGATGCATCAGGAGCTCTTCTGAGATTCCGGGCATATCAGCCGCGGTCCAGGTGAAAAGATCGCGATTCTCCCTTATACTTGGTAGATATCTTCTTTGATTGAGAGGGAAAGGACCTTGCTGATCTGAAATGTCTTGGTGCCATCTCCTTCTGAGAAGGCGACTTCTTCCAGCTCATCCACTGGCTCGGAGATGGTCTGGCTACTTCCTTGTGGGAGTTCGAGGGCTTCAAAGGAGAGGATCGGCCCTCCCATCGAGGTCATGTAACATTTACAAGCCGCCTCCTGGCTCCCTCTTACTTCTCCCACTCCTGTCGAGGTGGGGAACTTCAATTTCATATGATAGGCTGATGGTGTGGCTTGGAGGGCGGCCAAACCTAGTCGACCCAAGATGACGTTGTAGGCAGCTTTGGTGTCTATCACCATGAAGTCCATTGGCTCGGTCCGGGTGACCGGGGTTTTGTCAGTGGTCATGTCAAGGGTTATTACTCCCTCGATCATCACCGGCAGCCCGGTGAATCCGTGAAGAGTGTAACCAGCTGACTTGAGCCAATCTCTTAACAACTGAAGGCCCTGGAACGCCTCTAAGAATAGAATATTGACTGAACTGTCGTTGTCCACTAGGATCCGGCGTACGTCGAAATTGGCCATCCGAAGGTTTATAATAAGGGCATCGCAATGGGGCATCTGAACGCCCTCCAAGTCCCTATCAGAAAACGTAACAGGAACCCAAGGCCCTTAAGAGGAGGATGGCGTTGTACGGTATTCACTTCTTGGACGAAGTCTTTTCGGGAGGAGTTGGAATCTCCCTTATTGGGCCTCCGTGTATGAGGTGCAGGACGGCCTCAGCTTCGACATCTGGGGTCTCTGCACATTGTTCGGGTCACCTGTTAGCCCCCCTGGGGGGCAGAGGAGGATCAGCCCTGTCCTTCCTCACGAACCTAGAGAGTTGCCCTTTCTGAATGAGGGCCTCGATCTCGTCCTTCAGGGCCTGACAGTCATCTGTGTCGTGGCCGTGGTCGCTGTGGAAGCGACACCACTTATCCCGGTTTCTCTTCTTTCTAAGGGTGTTCATCTTTGGAGGTGGCGGTAGAAGACCCACCTTCCCAACTTCCATCAAGATGGCCGAGACACTCGCATTGAGCAGAGGAAACTTTTCAAAGCGGGAAAGAGGGGGACATTGACCCCATTGTCTTTTTGGAGCTTCTTAGCTCCTTCATCTTCAGTAGTCTTCCGTTTGTTCCCGGAAGATGATCCTTCAAGAGTGGGTCGGTTGAGAGCTTCTTCAGCTTGAATATACTTCTCACTTCTGAGAAGTCCTGAGGAGGCTTCTTAGCTAGGGATGCCCTGAGATTAGGGTTTATGACGTTGGACTGGAAAGCAGCCGAGGCCACGAACTGGTCCAGAGAGGCGATAGATCTGGCCTCCGCGGTGAACCGCTTGACGTAGTCCCTCAACTGTTCGCCCTTCCTTTGACTGAGAAAGAGCAAAGAGGTGCTTGTCTTTTCGGAATGGCGGCTGCTCACGAAGTAGGTAAGGAAGAGACCTTCGAACTGGTCGAAGGAGAAAATGGAGGCTGGAGCAAGTCTAGAATACCACTCCCGAGCGGACCCCTTAAGCATGACTGGGAATGTTTTGTAGAGAAGGGCGTCGGAGGCATGGTGGATCATCATGAGAGTTTTGAAACTCTCAACGTGATCAGCAGGGTCCGACTCCCTGGTATAAGACTTGAAATGCGGAGGCTTGAAGTTCTCTGGGACGGGGGCCTCCATCAAAGTACGGGAGAAAGGGGTTCTACTCGGGCGGAGGTTCCTCGCCCGTTGTTCCTTATATCTCTCGAGTTGGCCGAGGTGCCTCTCCATCCCTTGGAGACAATGGTAGACCGAGTCCTCCCTTCGGTCATACCTTGGTGAGCCCCGAGACTCGTCTTCATGTAGAAGAGGGCTGGGGCTGCGGCAGCGATAGCTTGGAGTAGGACATGAACTGGGGGTGCAACGGCAATGGCTCAGAGCCGGCCGAGGACTAGGAGAGCGACAGCGATGGCTCGGAGCCAGCCGAGGACTGAGAGAGCGACGGCGATGGTTCGGAGCCGGCCGAGGACTGGGAGCCCGTTGGTCGTTGTTGGGGGCGACGTTGAGTGCCCGTAGGACTGCCTCCTGGAACTGTTGGAACTCTACCCTCATGATGGGGGCCTCCTACTCCCAATGAGCTCGAGGGGCAGGATGGCCATCTGGGGAGCGACTTCTTCTCTAGCGGTGCTGGGGCGACTCTCTCCGTCTCCTGGGAGAGGTGGACCCTCTGCGATCCGTCCTGCGGGGTGATCGGTCCCTCTGATGCTCCCGGCGAGGGTTCCCATCACGGGTCTGCCTCTCGTCCAAGCGAATCCGAAGATATGTCTCGTTCTACCAGTTGTTGAGAACATGTCGTAGATCTTTAGGTGTCGGAGGGCTATGGGAGGCCATGGAGTCGGAGGAAGGGTTGTGTATGGAGACATGGACTTGATGAAGGGGTTGTTTGGCGACTTCAGCGAGAGGGTTCTCCAACAGCCACTTGAGGCCCTTGAGGTTGCTGAACGGGTTGAGGGATCGGTTGTTCGAGCTGCTGGGCCGGCTGGACGGGCAGAGGGAGATCCTCTGGAGGCGGAGGAAGGATGGAAGTTGTTCTACGGTTGGAGTCCGCGGACTTCCCTTTCTTCGGAGGCATAACTAGGAGTTGTTTTTGCTGCTGGAGTAGGGTCGGATTGCTATTCGATTTCCCACAGATGGTGCCAATTTGTTGCTGCTGATTTCAGTGTGGGGAAAAAAAGATGAATTTGTGGGTTCGTGAGAAATCGAATGGGTCAAACCTGAACACCTCCTTCACTGTTGGACTGGCTCCTTGCTGCTGCCGCTGAGCTGCACAAAGTTCGAAACACCGGGGTTGATCCCGGCAACGAACCCTCCGACACTCTTGTTAGTACTCAGAAAAGAATATGAAAGAACTTTAGGTTGGCAAAGAGTCATCACCTAGTAATGGTAGGAGATAGGGGGTATTTATAGTCGCCGTGGGGATCTGTTTCGAGATAAGAACAAATCTCTACTCCCCGGTGTGGATAGATAGAAGTTTTTAGAACCACTTCCTAGGGATAAGGACGAGTCAGGATTTCTCCATATCCTTATGAACTGGCTCTTAACGGTTTGGGACCCGTACCCAGTTAAATGGATCCGTTCGTGGGTTATTGGGCCCTGGAGAAGAGACCCAGTTTCCATTTCGGACCCGTTTGTAGGTGAAATTACCGTTTTGCCCCTGTAAACTTTAAGATTCGTGCCCGATTTGAACGGTCCCGATTTAATCCCATTTTTAGCTATATTAGTGGTAAACCCCATTTCCGGTTGTATGGATTTTCATTTTTCTTTTCTTCGTAATCTTGTATTTCAATTTTCCTATAAATCTTTGTATTCTTTTAAACCTAGTTGCATTCACTTGGATATTCGATAATTTTGTTAGAACCCAAACCCTATTTCATTCTATCTTATTCCTTTTTCATTTGATTATTTGATTATATTGTGAATCCCAAATCCTAACATCTTACTAATTGATTATTTATTATCCCAAACAAAATCCATTGTTAAACTATTCTATATATGTATTATTTCATTTATACTAAAGCCCAAATCCAAGCCCGAAGTCATTCCGAAACCCACCCAGCTCATGCTGCCTATTTATAATCCCTAGTCACCTAATTAACCCTAAACCTAATCATTTCCTAACCTACTTCCCCACAGCCGCCAACTCCAACAAACTTCATGTTCTCCACCTGACTACCTCCCTCAAAACCCATAAACACCACCACCGAAGCTCCATCTCAACCTCCTCCATTGCTGCTTCATCCCAATCTCGAGCCTCACACAACCACCTCATCTGCAAGCACCTACTGACACTCCCTTCCATCACCGCAACTCCACCAATAGCCGTCCATCTCGCTGCCACAACCGACAACACCCACTGTAGCACCACCTCACCGCCATTGCTGTCTCCACCTCATCTCTGTCCCGACACCACCTTCTTAAGCTCTTCTTCTCATCCCGTGCACCTCTCCACTTAAACCCATTGCCCTTCATCCCTCAGCCTCCTCGACAGCCACGCGGCACCAATCACCGCCACCATCACCCCGATGCTGCTGCTCTACCCTACCGCCTCGCCGTCACCTTCAGAGCATCCAAACCGAAGCCTTCTTGATGTCTTCGACCACTCGAGGCCGCCCCTTACTCCACCGCCACCACCTTCTTGCTGTCACAGTGATGCTATAACCCGAGCACCAACTCTTTACACCACCAAGCCCCCAAACAGTCACTTTCCCTTGTTGCCTCCTACCGAAGCTTCACCATCATCACCTCATCTCTCTCACCCTGACACCATCGGAAGCCCCTACACTCCACCTCCACCCAACAGCAAGCCTGACCATCTTTGTTTCACTATCACCAGCACCACCAAGCCCCACTGCGATCCCGATGTCATTCAACCACCCGCAGCCCCTCTTCACCATCACCAGTGCCGCCATCGCCGCACTCGACGCCTCTCTCTGACTGCACCTCTCCCTGCCTTCACCATCCCGACTGTCATCACACCCGATGCCTCCATTGTGCCCATACTTCATCTTCCCGACCATCTTCCCTACATCATCAACCCGAACTCACCCCCACGGTGACCTTGCTACCCCATCATTGCACCCCGACAGCAAGCACTTCAGTCCCTGTGGGATCCTTGTTGTGTTGTTTACTTCCGTCTCTCTGTCTTTTGGCTGCAGTTGTTGTTGTTCATTGTCGTCTCGCTCATCGTGGTGTTCGTCACTCTCGAATATAAGACAAGCATCTCTCGAACCCCATTTATTGTTCATGTTTAAGAAACATTTATTGAACTCTCGTAAGTAGTTATTTGAATTGATTATAGTATTTCAAGGAATTCTATTATTAATTCATTAGCGAGTCAAAATAATAGTTTTTTTTATCGCGCCATATCATACATTCAAATATTGAACGATTAACACACTTCATAACGTGCTATCGAATACTTGAAATAACTGCCCTGTCGTTTTCCCGAAATTGTACTATGAATTTGACACAACTTTCGATATTGAAATTTAGAACGCATGAAAATTGTAGTCCCCTGAGTTTAGAATCCAAAACACCTCTCGGTTTCGCAAACCGTTTAATAGATTGCAAGATATTGGCATTATAGTACTGCAACATCAAAATTTTCATAACAGAGCTTGTAAACGAAACCAGTAAAGAATGAACTTATACGCATAGCTACTTTCCTTAGAATGTGTCGTGTGAATAGGCGTTAGAACCAGCAGAGAGTCTACTTTCTAGAATATCTGACGGAATCAGATTTACTTTTCCGTGGAGGCGGGAAAGTGAGTTTCTGTAACGTCGTGTAATACTGTCCAGAATTGCATCATTATGTTTTTGCATATAAACATGTTATTTTTCGTATTTAATAAATTGAACTGATATAATAGATAGATAGAACAAATCTGTTGATCGTGTACTACTGTCCACTGCATAATTCTTGAAACCATTGTTCTCATTGACCGTATTGATTGCATGTCCATAATTGATCGTAATAAAAGAATAATAAGCATGGATAATAAGGGAACGACTTAGTAGTACACAATATAGGAAATTGTACTCGGAGGAGGGACCCGTGTTTTCATATTGGTTATTGTTATTGGTTTTTGTTTTATCGATTGATTGCGGATTACTGACTACAATATCCCTATTGTATCGTATACTGATTATTGTTGCCGAGTACATGACCCTCTAGAATTCACCACTTAAGTCTAAACGTTCAATTGATTGTATGCACCTGAACCTGTGGTATGGGATGCAGGATTGCGTGCATTAGATAAGTTAATAAAATACTGATAGACCTAAGATTGGCATTATTGAATATCGACCATTGATCATCAAATATTGTTTATCAACCATTGACTATCAACTATTGATTATTGTTTATTGATCATTGTTTATCGACCAATGGTTATCGACTATTGACCCTATTATCAACTATTCCTTATCGACCATTGCATCATTGATTATCGACTATTGATCATGTTACCGACTATTATTTATTAACCACTGAATACCGAATGATTACCCTGCTTTCTGATTATTGATTACCGATTATTGTTCAACCAATTGATTATACTTTACAGCCTTGATTATACTTTACCGATTATTGATTTCAGTTGCATCGTACATGATCATTTGTTCCAGTTCATTATTTATTGTTGTATCATACTTTATTGTTCACTGCTTATTGCTACTTGTTGTCCAAAGTTTGCTCTAACAAACACTCGCCCATTCTGTTTAGTTAATGTTTATATAGGTACATATGTAAGATACAAAAAGAACTTGGCGAACAGACTCTCTAGACGGCCGTGATGGAACTACTACAGCTATTTCTCTACTTTCCTGTCGCTACTAGTTGTAGCTAATTGTTTATTACATTGTATATTCTTGTACATTTTAACCCGAAATTCTTGTATTTCAGATATTTTTTATTGATTCTATTATTGTTCACTATATTATTTTTATTACCAGTATTGTTGAGCTTGCTGGTATTATACAACTTATAGATTATATGAGTTGGTATATTTATATCATTAGCTGGGTCTTAGTTGCGTGCCCGTACTTCCATATTTTGGGAAGCGGGACATGACATTAGCAGTCATTGCCAGAAGGAAATACTTAGCCATAATTTTTTGTTCTAATCCCTCCCAAGTAGTGATGACACCTACTGGCAGAGAATTTAGCTAAGCCTTCACCTTATCTCTAATGGATAGCATCGTTTGACACTCCATTGTGCTTGAAAATATCGCAAATTTCTAAAAAGTTTGCAATGTGAACATTATGATCCCCGTGTGACAGTCCCCCAAACTTAACAGTCTGTTGAATCATTTGAATGATCGCCAGTTTAATCTCAAAATTTTTAGCTTGTACAGCCGGCTTCTTTATGCTTGATGTTGCTCCATTAAATGAGGGCATAACATAGTCCCTCAAAGCCTTATTTTCCTCTTCATTCGCAATGGTTAAGGAGGATATGGTGATTTCTCGCTTCTTCTTTCTGATTTGACGTAGAGTTCTCTCAATCTCGGGATCAAAAAGTGTAGACTCTAATGGTTTAGATCGGGGCATACACTTCCAAGTCGGAAATATAAATAAAAGAAAAATTAGTCAGACCAATCTTTCAAAACAAAATGAAATCCAAATTATTAGCAATCTAGCTAATCCCACACAATTCATAATTCCATGAAACTGAAAACTCTACTCTTCCAAGTTGCTAACCAAAATCCCCTAATTATACAATGTCTTCTATCGAATAACATTAAATATATCCCCAACAAATAATTCGTCATATCTCTATGAAAATTTAATTATTTGAAGATTCATGAAGTTCTTTGGATGTCTTTGAAGTCACATTAATCGCAGTGAATTATCACTAATTTACTCAATTAATGGTGTTTAATTCCAAACTTCTAAATCATAAGTTACCTCTTCCCCTATGATTCAAGATATCAAACAATAGTTGGCCAGAAAAATAGTATGCATTAAGAATATAAATTAAACACACAATCAAAGGAAAATAGAATAATTAAGTAACAATGAAATTCAAATTGTGTTTTCAATGCTAGGCTATATCGAAGCCTTACAAAAATAAAATTAGTTCATGAAAATATGAAACTAACAAACATCTTATTTGATTGCATAATGAAAAAAAGAAGAGAAGAAAGAACTCTAGAAGATCTTGATGAACACTATGGCTTCGACTCTCTTGAGTTGTCCAATGGTGTGATGAGTCGTCTCATTTTTTCTGTTGTTGCTTGAGGCCGAGGTAGAAGTAAAGGAATTTTTCCAGAAAATTAATTTTCGGATCTTATCCCAGAAACTTCCGGTCCTCCTATTGAAGAGGAGGTGCTACGTTTAAATAGGGAGTAGTAGTAGTTAATTAGATAAGATAAGGAATTTTAGTTAATTAAATCCCAAAGATTAAGATTAATCTTTTAATTTTAAAACTAATCATCAACTAATCATAATCCAATTCCAATTCTATGCTGCCCTTTTTCTTTTTCTTTTTTCTTCCTCCAATTTCATTCCAACCCCTGGTTGACCAGAATTTTTTTTATTGATTCTTTAAAGGACCAATTTGTAAAAACATACAGTGGAGTGCTCAAATTTTCTTGAAATCTTCACATATAATCAATTTGAATTCTGATATCTTTATCCTTCTTTTTTTCTTGATTTTACAAAATGCCCTCATTTTGTACTTAACCATCTCATTCCCTAAAAAACAATTAATAAATAAATTAAATTAAAATTCAAATAAATAATCAAAAACTTACAGCTTTTGATAAGTAAAAGAGTAATAAAAATCATTTAAAAGTTACACGCATCAAGAAGCTCAGTACGCCCTCAAGGAAATGCATAGGGGAGCCGGCAGCTGCCACATGGGGGCTAGATCCCTCCCCAGAAAGATCCTCACCCACGGATATTGCTGGTCAACACTGCTACATGAGGCGCAAGAGCTCATCCGTCATTGTGGCCCCTGCCAAAGGTTCTCCTCGATCAAGCACACTCCCCAAGCCAAGCTCAAATAAATGTCGAGTCCGGCCCCTTTTGCCATGTAGGGGATGGATCTAGTCGGCCCTTAGGACAATGATTCTTCCTCATTGTGGCCATCGACTACTTTACAAAGTGGATTGAGCCAAACCATTGGCCATCATCAAAAAACACCAAGTTCAGCAGTTCTTCTAGAAGAACATCATTTGCCATTTCTAGATCCCTCGAATCCTTGTTACAGACAACGGGACTCAGTTCGCCGCCAAGAGATTCCACCAATTCTGCACAGAGTTGGGGATCCAGCAGAGATTCTCCTCTATCTCGCACCCCCAGTCCAATGATCAGGCTGAGAATTCTAACCATTATATTATATACAGCCTCAAGAAGCGACTAGATGAGTCTCCTAAAGTATTGTGGGTTGAGGAACTTCCAAGTGTGCAATGGTCATACAGAACAATCAAGAGGATACCGACGGGAGAATCGTTGTTCAATCTTACATTCAGATTCGAGGCGGTGATCTCCTTGGAGTTCAGCATACCTTTGCTCTAAGTGATGACCTTCAACGAGGATCTGAACTGGGAGGGACTCCGGGATAACTTGGATCTTTGTCACGCCCCGCTTCCCAAAAATATGGAATACGAGTACATGACATTGGCCTAGCAAATGACTAACGTCATCCATAAGCTGTTTATCCGATCAACTCAACAATATAATCAATACAGAACAGTTGCTTAGGCAATAATAATAATCTCATGAACAATAATACTTTGAACAATATGAGATAACCAAATACAATAATCCAACATCTGGAAACAAATAATAGCAATATTCGGGTCAAAAGCCCACAATACAATGAAATAACAATAGTTCAATAATTAAGTCTTCACGACAAAACAATAATTTATTAAGCGGCAATGCTATCAATTCCTTCACCAATGTTATTCTCCAAATCCATCAGGAAATTCTCCATCAACAACTGTAAACACTTCATCTAAAAAGATGAGAAAAATTGTCCTTAGAGCAAGTCATGGACAGCAAGTAGAGAAAAAAAAGAACAATGTAATAACAGATAACAATGATTTCAATGGATCAATAGGAATCAATAACATGGCACAATAATCAATAATCAATATCACGGTAATCGATACAATGGCTGTAAACAATGATTCAATATTTAGTAACAATATCAATGATCAATAGTAATAACACTTAGCCAATATTTGATATCAATAGGATCAATGATGAACAATATGCAGTGTCAAGGTGATGCAACTCTTAAGTCTATTAATCATTTTTATCTTAACTAATGTAGTACTTCATGCGTCCCATCTATTTATCACATGGTTGCTACATACAAACAAGTTACGTTTAGACTTAGTGGTGGGCTTTATAGTTCATGTACTCGGCACAATAACAATGTTCCATCCATAATGATAATTTATCAATAAGATGTTACAAGATCACAAGATCATAAGATCACAAGAACACAAGATCATATGATAACAGTATAGGGAACCACGAGCCCCTCATTTGAGTACAGTTCCTATATTGTCCACTGCTGGAGTCAATCCCTTAAACCTTGGCTTATTAATTATTTTATTAATGCAACAATATAATTTACAATCTAGAGACATTAGATGAACAATAACAACAATAGGGGAACAATAGGATGATCATTTGAATTGGATAATTAGAATGATGACGATAAGACATTAGGATCAGGCAATGCAACATACACACATTAATTCAAGCAATACTACGATATAGGAATAATTAATCTATTAAAAACTAGAGGATAAAATTTTGGACCGCAAGAGTAGTCTGTACAAAAATATACTTTTCTGTTGTTTCAGAAATCGAAAAGTGAATCCGTCAGAAGTTCTAGAAACTAGACTTCCTCACGGTTCCAACGCATATTTAAAGTTCAAAATCAGACAACAGTAGCTAGGTCAATCACACCGTTCTTTACAAATTTCATGTTTAGGCAGAAATTCGACATTATGTTATTATAATTTTAGAATCAGCAAAAACTCATTATAAATTCATTAAAAATATTTTCTGGGCTCCTAAACATTATTAATAACAATCTGAAAATTATCAGAGCAAAATTTTAATATTTGATCAGCCTTTTTACTATTTAAACATGGAATGTACAATAATCTGAGAATCTGAAATTAAAAATACAGCTGTAGTAAAACGGGCATAACTTTTGCTACACAACTAGTAATTTAGAAATTCAAGATGTTCTGGAAACTAGAAAGATAAGGCTACAATTTATATTCAGAAAGTAATTCATTTTAAGATCGTTTACTGGTTCAAAAACAGCAGTCAACATACAGGTCAGCGAGCAATATACAGGTTTTTTTGTGTAGTTTTCTTGAGAATAAATTAATTAAACATGATGGGTAATGATTCTTTAGTCAATAAATTGTGTAATAAGCATGATGGGTGTCAAAACATGATAAATAAAATTATAACACACTCATACATCAATTTATCATCAATCAGTCATCAATCGATCAAACAACATACAACCTAGCAATTCTTTCTACAATAATTAATGTGTCATGATTATACGGTTAACCCGATTATCAATTCTACATGAATACATGAAAGATCCAATCTTTAGAGTCAAAAGTGGCATGATGTCAAGAATATTGGGGTTAGCTCGTGTAAACCCTCAATAGACCTAACAAAGAGATGAACAATAGATAATACGATAACAAAGAGATCTACTTGCAAGAGTTTCAACAAAACTTGAATTTGATACAATTAACAATTTAAGAGGACAGTGACTTGCCTGATTAATGGTGAAAACGAATACCAAGAATAACGGGATAAGAATCCCAAAGCACGAACCCACGAACTAACACAATCCATCAATAGCACGTGCAATATACGTGCAATAGAATCCAAGAGCAATAATAGCAAAAGCAAAATAGAACTCAGCAACAGCCACGTCAGCAATGGCAGGGCGATGGTCGGCCAAGGGGAGCGGAGTCGACGATTAGGTCGACGAGCAGCGACGCAACTGGAGCAACGCTGGTGGTTGGCGATCGAAATAGGGACGACGGCGCTTGGTTGCGCTGCTGTCGAGCGAAACAGAGGAGGTCGGGACATGGGGGGTTTCAGGGGGTGTTTTGGCATCGTGGAGAGGCAGTGCTGACAAAGGGAGGTGGCCGGAGGGTGGCCAGGGAAGATGGCCGAGGAAGGAGCAGGAATGGGTTTCGGTGGTTTGGCAGGAAATCACAGGGAGAGTGAACGGAGGAGAGAGGCAAGAGAATAAGCGGGTAGGGCTTCAAAATTGTGCAATTGTTAGAGTTTGCAGTAGAGTTGTATTTATAGGGTACAATTAGGGTACTGGGTTAGTGAATTAGGGTCTAATAATAGCGGTTTTAGGTTAAGAACAATTGGAATTGGCTTTTAGGGTTTGATAAGGAATAGATCTAAATCAATAGGGTCCAAATAAAAATTCCCACAACTAAATAAAAGATAATAGGTTCAACTAGAAAAGCTCAATCAAGAAGAACGGAAATTTTTCATGAACAAATTTAATCAAAAAGAAAATAATCAGGAAAGAACAATAGGGTATTTAAAATATACATATATATATATATATATATATATATATATAGAGAGAGAGAGAGAGAGAGAGAGAGAGAGAGAGAGAGTCCCCTTCGGTTGCACACTACTTTTGGTGAGCACTCCGTGAGCACTCATGAAATAGAGCACCTATGACAAATCCGAACCGCTCATATTGTTCTATATACCTTAGATAGCCTAACAATAAAAAATCAAGTAATTTGAAGTTCATTTGCCCATCCATCATGCTGTTAGAATTTTCAGCCATACAATTTTGTAATGATGTAAATCATGGGCAAATGAACTTCAAATTACTTGATTTTTTATTGTTAGGCTATCTAAGGTATATAGAACAATATGAGCGGTTCGGATTTGTCATAGGTGCTCTATTTTGTGAGTGCTCACGGAGTGCTCACCAAAGTAGTGTGCAACCGAAGATTTCTCTCTCTCTCTCTCTATATATATATATCTATATATATATATACACACACACACACACACATTAAATCAAATAGTGAAATGCATATAAAATTGAGCATGTTCGGGCTTAAAACAAAATAATAATAATAATAATAATGCTAATAATAATGATAAAAATAATAATACCGATACCAATAATAATAACAACAATAATAACAAATATTAATCCCAATAGCAATAAGAATAATAATAATAATAATAATAATAATAGTAATAATAATAACAATAGGATTTGAGTTTAACAATTTACTAAAATCCGAAAATTAGTAATATGAATAGTCGACCAATTAGGGATAGAAAACAAGTTCAAATATACCATTATTTAAAATGAATAAAATCTCGATTAGAAAATACTTTAATACAAGATCCGAAATGGATTTAGCACAAAATAAATTTACAAAAATTAAATTATAGAAAATACACGGAAAAATACCTATTTTCGGGAATGGGGATTACAATCTTCTTGAGAAAGTTCGGGAAAAGTCGGCTGTCATAAGGAACATCTACTAACAAAGGGTAGAATGGTTCCACAATAAGAAGTTGCAACCTGTAAACATTAAGGAGGGAGACTTAGTCCAAAGGACACTCGAATTTTCTGAAGCCAGTAAGAAGGGGAAGCATGCTCCAAACTGGGAAGGCCCTTACAAGGTCTCCAAAGTGGTCCACCCCAGGACGTCCTGACTGAAAGACTTGGGGGTCAGGGAGATTAAAAGGACTTGGAATGCGGGAAATCTGATGAAGTATAAGAAGGGTGTCTATGCCCCCCCCCCCCCCCCAAGAAAGCTTCAGGAAAGTTGTAATAAAGCCATCAAGGCTAGGCTATGTAATAAACGCTCGCCGAAAGGCAGCCACTCAACTGTATTTTTTACATATAATCAATGAAGCTTTATGAAATTTCAGACTATTTTCCAAACTTTCATCTTTCTTTTCTCAACAAAACTTCTAAAGAGGTTCAGATCCACTTAGCAATTCGACTTTCGGATTGTCATTGGAGGCAGTCCAAATTGGCGCAACACACCTCTCGCAACGAGGTTCAGATTTTCTTAGCCATTTGGCTCTTAGATTATCATTTGAGGCAGTCCAAATTGGAGCAACACGCCACTTGCAATGAGGTTCAGAGTGTAACTCCCCGGAGTTCAAACACAGGAAATTCGTGACACATCCAGAATCTTTTGTTCAGTTTAGTACAAACACAATACAATTTACAGGGTAAATTTTAAAGCTTTATTACATCATCATTCATTGCAAACACTAGTGAATTCCACTCAACAAATTACAACTTGATTCAATACTCAAGCTTCGGTCTTCCACTAGAGTCCGCGACAAACTCGAGTCCATGCCACCCATTGAACACGAATCCTGCAAATATTCCAAACTATAGGCACGTCAATTAAATGCAACTGACTCAAAGTTAGTAATAATAACGATTTTCTAATTCTCAACAACCAAAAAATTTGATGCCAAAACAATGCAAAAAGTAGATTTATTCGAAGTGTAACAGTGTATGTCATGATCTTGGAAATTTAATGCACAAAAAAAATACACACAATGCTCTTTTCTAATGCATGCTTGTTTGGAATTCTATGCCGCGTGATGAGTGAATTTTTATATAATATTTATTACTCTTTAATGCATTAAAATTGTAAGTTCTCGTTTATTTGGAATTTATCTTATTTCTACTCAATATTATTTATTTGTTTGTTTTTGTAGGAATGAGATGGATAAGTAGAAAAGGTGTGCATTTTGTGTGAAATCAAGGAAGAAAACAAGGATGAAGATTTCACAATTCAAGCACTCAAATACATAATTTTATAAATTGGTCTCTTGAAGAATCAAAAGAAAATGTTATGGTCGTTTAGGAGGAGAATAAAATTTTGTAATTAAAAAAAATTCAAAGTTGAATGGATTTAAATTAGGGTTAGTTAACTGATTATTTTAAAATCGTAATAGATTAATTTTAATCTATAGATTTTTAAATTAATATTTAATTATCTAATAATTACCTAACTAATCCTAATAATTATCTAACTAACCCTATTCTAAATTACCCTAATACTATATGTAGGAGTGGGGAAGGCCAGAGGGAAGACTCTGAGGTGGCGGCGAGACCAGGAAGAGGAAAAAAAAAAGGAGGCTGGAGGTAGGTAGGAGGCGTGAAGAAGTAGGGATGCAAGAAACGAGAAAGGCCAGAGAGAGAGAACAGGAGAGAGAAAGAAGGAGTGCGGATTTCGAGACTAGGTTTTTCGGCAACAACGGGTTCTTTCTTCTCTTCTAATTTTTATTATGCAATCAAAGAACATGTTTTTTAGTTGCAAATTTATTATGAACTAATTTTATTTTTCTAGGATTTTGATGTAGCATAGTTTTGAGAACACAATTCTAGTTTTATATTATTTTATTAAACTATTTTTTCATGGTTGTGTGTTTAATTTTTGTTCTTAATGCTCACAATTGTTTGGCCAACTACTGTATGATTTATTGGATCATTGAGAGATCGAGAGGTAATTTTAAATTTAGAACTATAGAATTAAACATCATTGATTGAGCGAAATTAGAGATGATTTACAGCGATTAATGTGTGTCACGTCCCGCTTCCCAAAAATACGGAATACGAGTACATAACATTGCCCTAGCGAATGACTAATGTCAACCATAAGTTGTTTATCCGATTAACTCAACAATATAATCAATACAGAACAAATGCGCAGGCAATTATAATAATCTCATGAACAATAATACTTGGAATGAAGCAATAAAAAATATCCAAATACAATAATCCAACATCTGGAACAATAATAAAATCCGGGACATAAGCCCAATACAACAATAAATCTCAATGCAGTAATAAGTCTCAAACACAATAGAAATAAGTCTCAACTCAATAGTTCAATGCAATAACATTTAATTATAAAGCAGTAGTCCTTTAAAAAGTTTGCTCTCTAATCCCAGCAGCCAAATCTCCTTCATTACCTGTATACACTTCATCTAAAAAAGAGAAGAAAAATTGTCCTTATAGCAAGTTACGGACAGTAAGTAGAGAAAGCAAGGAACATTGGAATAACGGTATAACAATGAATCATTTGATCAATAGGAATCAATAACACGGGACAAAAACAATAATCGATATGATGACAGTTGGTACAATGGCTATAAACAATGATGCATTATTCGGTAACGGTAATCAATAATCAATAACGGTAATACTTAGCCAATATTCGATATCAATAGAAACAATGAGGAATAATATGCAATGTCGGTGATGTGTCAATTCTTAAGTCTGTTAGTCATTTTAATTCTAACTAATGCATGTACTACTACATCCCATTCTACAGGTTTGATGCATACAATCAAATTTTTTTTAGACTTAAGTGGTGTACTCGGTAGATCATGTACTTGGCAACGGTAAATACTATTCACCTTTCGTTGTACGATACGGTCATCGGCAACGATATGGTACATGATAGATTGGGTTACCGTCGTAACCACAATCACACAATAAAACGATAGCCGGAACATTATTTAGGAAAACACGGGCCCCTCCTCCAAGTACATTCTCTACTTTGTTCACTACTCAAATTACCCTTTAAACCCCGGCTTGTTAATTATTTTATCAATGCAACAATACAATATGCAATTAATGAACATTTCGATGAACGATAGTATCAATAGGGAAACAATAGAATGGTAATATGAAGTAGGACAATTAGGATGATGAAAATAACTCATTGGAATTATGCAATGCAACATACATACATTAATTCATGCAATATTACGATATAGGAATATTTAATATATTAAAATTTGAAAAGTGAAATTCTGGACAACAAGAGTAGTCTGTACAAAAATACAGTTTCCCGCTATTTCAGAACTCGAAAACTAAATCCGTCAAAACTTATAGAAACTAGACTTTCGCACGGTTCCAATGCATATTTAAAGTTCAAAATACGATGAAAGTAGCTGGGTTAATTATATTGTTCTTTACAGATTTCATGTTCAGGCAGAAATTCGATATCATGTTATTTTATTTTTAGAATCAGCAAAACTCAATAATAAATTCATTAAAAATAATTTCTAGACTCCTAAACATGATTATTAACAATTGGAAAATATCATAACAAAGTTTTATCATTTGATCAGCCTTTTTACTGTTTAAACATGAAACGTACGATGAACATTTCTGAGAATCTTGAATTAAAAACACAGCTGTAGTGAAACGGGCATAACTTTTGCTACACAACTCGGAATTCAAAAATTCAAGATGTTCTGGAAACTAGAAAGATAAGGCTACAATTCTAATGCAGAAAGTAATTCATTTTAAGATCATTTACTGGTTGAAGAACAGCAGTCAACATGCAGGCCAGCAAGCAATATACAGATTTTAGGGTATTTTTCTTGAAAATAAATTAATTAACATGATGGGCATCAATTATTTAGACAATAAATTGTGAAATCAACATGATGGGTGCAATAACATGATGAATAAGAATAAAATCATATGCATACACTAAATTATCATTGATCAAGCAACAAACAATCAACCAAACAATCAACCTAGTAGTTGTTTCTACAATAATTAATTGTGTCATGATTATACGGTTAACCCTATTATCAATTCTACATGAATTCATGAAAGATCCGATCTTTAGAGTCAAAATTGGCACGATTGAAGGAACATTGGGGTTAGCTCGTGTAAACTGTAACTCCTATTTTCCATTTTGTGTATTTTTGAGTGTATTTTCGTTTTGGTGTATTTTTCTCTCTTTGTATCCCTATTGTATTTCTCTTGGACCGTGTATTGGATTTTTATTTTCAATATATTCATTTTATTTTTATTTTTTCTGTCTTCTTTTGTTTGAGTTCTTGATTCTCTTGTCCGTCTTTTATTTCGTTTCATCTGATCGGGCCATTATTTTGATTCCCAATATTTTTATCTATCATGATTTTTTTTTATTCGTTGCTCCTACATTTTCTTGGTTCAGATTTTTTTTAACCCTATTGGACCCTTATTACCATCCACTATCCATTTGTTTTAGAATGCCCTGTTTTTAAATACCCATTACACAAATCCTATTAAACTATCTATACCCTGTTTTCAAAAATACCGATAACCCAATTATATATACCCATTAACCAATTATACTTAATCATATAACTATCCCCACTTAAACTACCCAAAACCCATTGTTTCCCCTCACCCATCTTTTGAACCATGCAGACCCGACCCGTTTCCCCTGTGCCGCCTTCCACTTTGGCCCTAACCCTACTTCAAACCCATATATATATTCTTGCACCCATGCAGCCGCATTCCCCTTCCTAGCCGCTATCCATCCCCTTGCGTTCCCTCTCTCTTCCGTCTATCTCTCTTGCCTGTGTCCCTCTCCCCGTTCCTGCTGTGCACCCAGGACCACCCCGGCCTCCCTGCAGACCCCCGTCTGTGCTTCCTCGGTGACAATGACACAGCCGTCGGCGTTGTCTTTCTCCCTCTCGACTGCAGCGACAACAGCAGTAGCACCGCCGTGCTTTCCGCCGACGTCGTTACTCATCTCCCTAGTGTGAACGCGTGTTGGTTTCTCGTCGTTGATCATGGGTTGTGTGCTCGTTATTGTGTTCTCGGGCTCGTTTTTGGGTTTGTGAGATTCGTCATTCTTCGTTCGTGATTGTTCGTGTGCTCGTGGTGGGTTGTGGTTGTTCATTCAGTTTGGATCGTGCCCCGGGAATCCGTTCCCGTTATTCTTTCTTGGAGTCATTTCCGTCGTCGGTTAAGGCAAGTAACTTGTATTAAATTTCTTTGCATATACAAATACTAAATACCGTTTGTAGTGTAGTTGGATTCCAGAGAAAATTTGTGTGTGAATCCCTTTGTTGATATTGTCTCTATTGTGTTATCTTGACCAATAGTTGTCTCACGACATACATGACATGATATAACCTAGGATTGACCATATCTTGTTGCACATATGCATGCTGTTCATGTGTTATCTCGTGCTCATTCATGTTATACGTGATAGACTTGTCTTGGACTTGTGAAATACCCTATACCGTGTTTCTTGGACATCTTGTATACTATATTTCATGTTCGGCTGTGTTTTGGATGAGTTCTATGCGAACTAGTGAATTTTGTGCATATGAAATCTTTTCAGTTTTGTTGGCTTTCCCATTTTGATCAGTATTTTAGACCCTATTAAGGTCAATATTTGAAAATATTTTGTGAATATGGTTCGTAGAGAGTTCTGTCTATTTTTCATCCTTTTTGACGAATCTTAGTTTCGATTTACGGTTTGTGAGTTATGTCGATTTTACCACAGTAGTGTCGGAAGATTTCCAAATTGTGTTTTCTATGAATTCTAAAGAGTAATCTATTTTAATTGTAGTGTTAAAATTATTATTTTGATCTGAAATTTTGCTCAGTAATTCTATACTTGATTGGGGTTTACCCAGAATTTTGGTGAATTTATTTGAGATGTTTTACAAACTTTTTCATGCTTGCAAACAAAGATTTTACATACAGAATTTTACTACGGTTCAGTAAAGACCTTGACTTTCGACCTATTTCTATTTGCTCTTTCTAAAATATTTCTCAATATGAAAGTTAGCCTAATGTATCTATTTTATTAACCTTTTGGCAGATTTGGATTTTGATTTTTGGTTTGTGAGATATTACTGTTTTCGTACTGCAGTGTTTGAGATTTCAAATTTACAAAACCGTCGTGTCTTGTTGTTTTCTGATTTTACTTGACTACTCTATTTTTATTAGAAAATTATGAAACTTTATTTTTTGTTACTATACATATAGGGGAATATCCTAGATTTTTCGTGGATTTATTTATTGAGTTTTCATGTTGTTTTCCTGTTCTTGAATATAATCTTCTGATTTCTGGCTGAACGTGTTTTCTGGATTCAAATCAGTTTTAAGACATGTTTTTGTGAAATACTATATGACTTATGACTTATATATATTTTCTGGATTCGGTGGGAAGTCTATTTTCTAAACCTTTCGATGGATTCAGATTTGTATTTTTGTAACAACGGGTATCTCAGTTTTACTGCAGTTTGGTCTTGCTGTCCTGAACTAGAAATTTGGTTATTTTATTCTTTTGTGTGTTATTTTTCACCCGTACATGTTTATCTTGCAACTTGAACTTGTTACTTGATTATACCATGATATACTTGCCTTATTTCGTGACACATACATGCTCATTTGACCCTAATAATAATTAATCAAGTCGGGGTTTAAAGGGACAGATCTAATAGTGGAAAATACAGAAACGTGTACTCGGAAGAGGATCTATTGATCCTATGTGAAACTTGGCTTGATACTTGATACCTGGCTTGATACTTGATACTTGAGGCTTGATATTTCACTACTTGATACTTGGCTTGATACTTGTTACCTGAGGCTTGATATTTCACTACTTGAGGCTTGATACTTCACTCTTGAGGCTTGATACTGGATACTTGATACTTTAGATCGATACTTGAGGATTGATACTTGATACTTGATTTCTTGAGGCTTTTTCCTGAGTATGCTGTCCTATATGATCCACTATGAAATCTAAAATGAAATTGCATTGACTGTAGCAACCATGTAGTAAAAAGATGGATGCATGAAGTGCTACCTAGATAGTAATAAATACAAGACTTGAACATGATCACTTGACACTTGATACTTGATTACTTGAGCATGATCATTTGACACTTGCTACTTGTACTTGTACTTGACACTTGTTACTTGTTACTTGATTTCGTGATACTTGATTCGTGATACTTGTTACTTGTTACTTGTTTACGTGATACTTGTTCACTTGACACTTGATACATACTACTTGTACTTGTTCATCTTGCCATGCTAGTTGTTATATTTTGTTATCATGCATATTTCATGGTATTAGTTAGTTTTTCCCATGTACTTTTATCTTGCACTCCAAGCAGCCCCTAACTTGTATTGATGGGAGTTTATTTTCTTTTTCCTATTCCTGCAATTGTTAAATTGCAGATTTTGGAGAACAGGTACCAGATGGTGTTGGTGAGATGAGATATTAGTGCTGGATTTTGCTATTATTATTTCTTGTTGCTTGCTTGAACAATTGTATTTGTACTTGGATTTATTTGTATTTGGGCAATGTGACCCAGGATATTTGACTCATTCAAATCTAGATTATTTGAGATTAATATATCTTGATTTCAAGTATTCTTTTTGGTATTTTGATTCATATGTGCATGCTTGGTTGATTCCTTTTCTTCTGACTCTGACTATTCTTGTGAAATTTTGTAAAAATTCTTGAACAGCTTATGGATGATAAAAATCATTCGCTGGGCTTTTGTCATATATCCGTATTCCGTATTCTCTTTTGGGAAGAGGGGCGTGACATAAACCCTCAATCGACCCAACGAAGATAATCAATACAATAATATGATAACGAACAGGATCTACTTGCAAGAATTTCAATAAAACTTGATTTTGGTACAATTAACAATTCAAGAGGACGGTGACTTGCCTTATAAACGACAAAAATGAATATCAAGAATAACGAGATAAGAACCTTGAAGCAACTGATGTGAATATTTGCAAGTGTACAAAATCGCAACAAGTAGTATAGTTAAGTGAAAAGAGTGTCGAACCCACAAGGGCTAATTATTTTATTGAGTACCAAAATTACTAGATTGACTACTATTTGAAATATTGAAATTAATAAAGAAAGCAACTAATTTGAATTAATCTAAAGAACTAACTAAATTAAATAAGATGAGCGAAATCAGAAAATTTATTATTTATTAATTGCAAAAGAAATTCTAGGGCTTTTGATTTCACCTAGTTAATCCCACATAATTTATAACTCCATATGAATAAAAAGATTATTTTTCCAAGTTGTAGACCAAAATTGCCAAATTATTCAACGTTTTCTCTCGAACCAAACCAAAAATATCTCCAACTAACAGTTTGTCATAGTTCATGCACAAATTTAATTAATTGAAGACTCATTAAGTTCTGTGGATTTCTTAACGGTCACATCAATCGCGGTAAATCATCTCTAATTTCGCTCAATCAATGGTGTTTACTTTTATAGTTCAAAATCACAAATTACCTCTCGGTCTCTCCATGATCCAATAAATCATACAAAAGTCGGTCAACCAATTGTAAGCATTAAGATCAAAAATCAAACACACAACCATGAAAAAATAGAAAAATAATACAAAATTAAAATTTGTGTTATCAAAACTAGGCTACGTCGAAGTCCTAGAAAAATAAAATTAGTTCATAATAAATTTGCAACTAACAAATATTGTCTTGGATTGCATTATAAAAAATTAGAGAAAGAAAATAAATACAAAAAGGGACTTCTTTTGTAAAAGAAATTGCAAACCGAACAGCCTCAAAAAGCGTGCCCAAACAAGTCAATTCCTCTCTCTCTCTCTCTCTCTCTCTCTCTCTCTCTCGTCTTTGAATTCCGCACCGCAAAACTGATTTGAACCCACTCTCTCCTCAGCTAATATCACCCGAACCCAGACCTGTCACGCTATCTGAACTCAGCGCTTGCTGACGTCAGCACTTGCTGACGTCAGCACTACACCCCTGTTGCTGCTTCGAAGTGCACGCCACAAAAGAGAAGGAGTGCCACGTCAGCAGGTCTCCTCTCTCTTGCCTTTCGTCCGATTTTGTTCGTTTTATTTTTTTTATTTAATTAATAGGGGTTAGCCGTCGCCCTTCCCCTTCGTTAAGCGTTGTTCTTTGTAGCTTCTCCTTGAGTTGTATTTATAGAGCACGGAAGAGAGATTTAGGGTTTATTTTTGCAAAAAACCCCTCTTCTTCATTTATTTGTTTCCTTATGTAATTTGCTCTTTATTTCTTGCTCCTTTTTTCTTTTCTTTCTTTTTCTTCAAACCCGTGATGCACACAAACAAAATAAATCAGAAATTAGGATTTAAAAATAAAAATAAAATTAATTAGTTTAAAATTAATTAAACTAACTAAAAATCATATTAGCTCATTTAAACCCTTTTAAAATTGTTTATTGCACTTTCAGCTCAATTGGCAAATTAAAATTTATATTTTATTTTTCTTATGGCCAAATTGTAAAATTTAAAAAAACAACAAAACAATAAATTTTAATAAATCATTCTGTTTGTGTTATATGTTGAATTTTACCAAAAATATTCACATTTTGCATCAAAAATCTTATTCCTTCAAAACTAATTAATTACTTGAAATCTTATGGAAATAAGATGAATTAAACACAATATAGACGAATACAAGCAATTTTAATGGGTAAATGAGTACAAATATTCATATAAAAATTAGACACATCAAATACCCCAAACTTTAATTTTTGTAACTCCTGTTTTCCCGTATTTGTATTTTTATACTGTATTTTGCCCCATTGTACTCTTTTATCAATTTGTGATCCAGTATCTTGTTTCTATTCGAATAAAATCAACAATTTGTTTTCGACTCAAATTTTGGTCCTTTTATCGAATTCATTTGTGTGCATTTTGTGTCGTTCTTCATGAAGAATTGACCGATTCTTCTTATTTATCTCTTTAATCCCCATTTTATTGCATTTTGACTAATTCTCCTGTTGGATCCTATTTGAAACGGATACCCTAAACCCACAAACCCAAACCCTATACTATATAACCCTAACCCTAACCCCATGATTACTGTGCAACCCCGTCTAATCCGCCGCCTCCTACCTTCCTCCCGCCTTCTTCTCCTTCTCCTTCGCATCATCGAAACCACCCCCAGTACACGCCGCCTCCATTACCCATATCTCATCGTCATCCCCATTGACTTCCGCTCCTCGTCTTCACCACCACGACCTTCACCGTCGCCTTGCACCCCAGCACCTCCGCAAGCACCATTGTCTTCTCGCCATTACCCAAACTCCAAAAACCCACTCTGTCTCCTTCCTCCGCTCCATCGCCCGAACCTATTGCCCTCATCTCAATTCGCCTCGCCACCCCTTTTCCCTTCCTCTTCGTCGCCACCACTCGAACCCACCGTCATCCACCATCGTCTCCACTCCTTCGACCACCGAACCCAACTCCCGAAACCTTTGCCCTCCGCCATTAACCATCACCATCACCTCCTGCCTCCTCGCCTCGCGACCCATCACCGTCGACTCCCTCGCCAACCATTCTTTCCCCCCTGCCATTGCTCCCCTGTTCTCGAACCCACAAACAGAGCAACGCACGCCACCGAGCTCCGTCGCCGTCGTCGCCGTCGCCATCGTCGACTGCTCCCCAGTCGAACCCAGACGTCGTCTCGAGCCCCACCGTCGCGTCGCATCGCAGTCATCGCCGCAATCCCGTTCGCTCTCTGGCTCTCTGCCGATCGAAAGAATGAAGAAGAACAGCGGATTGGCGGGATTTGGTCTCAGCCATCGGATCGCTTCAAGATCCGTGCAATCGAGATCGCTGTTCCGTGTTGTGCCACAGTGAATCTCGTACTGCTGTCCGCTGCTCTGAGCGCGATCCGCTGCGCGGAAGGGAGCTGATTGGAGGATTCGCTGTTCCGTGTTTTGGCACGCCAGATCCGCTCCCGCTGTTTGCTGTTTTGGCGCGATCCGGTGTGGGGGAATTTTCACTCTACGGTTGATTTTCGCACGTGCTTTACACGTGCTTTTGGGAGACTCCGCCCGGGATTTTTCGATCCAATCTTCTGCAAAAATCGAATCTAAGCGTCGTCAATTAAGGCAAGTATCCCTTGTACAATTTATTTATTCTAGTACAACCATTCCTTGAAAAATACTACAAATAGTTAGAATTGTGACTCCTCCTTGACTATCATTGTTGATCAATATCAATCCTCCAAAATTTTATAATTCTAAGAGTCACAAAAATTTCATTGTATTAAATTATAATTACTTGGACTCTTTTACCCCTGAACATATGGACACATGAGATTAAGGAGCCCTAAATTTGTAGACACATGCTATATTTTGTATTTGATGAACTTACAACCATATGACTTAGAAAATAATTATTACTTGCTGTTTGGACCACCAATATCATATATTTATATCACACAATAATTTAGATGCCTAATAACAAATTTCCATGAAATCTATACTAGTAAGATATTCCCTCATGTTGCTGTCCTGAATCTTCTTTTGCTGTTTCGACCCATTTAACATTAGAATCTGGACCCGAGCCCTGAATAGAAAATGTAGATCTGGATTTCTAAATGTCGATAGACTCCAAAAGATTCAAATTCGGAGTTACCGTCTAGGAGTTATTGCAGTTTTACTGCAGCTGTGTCGGTAGATGCAGATTTACAAAACTGCTGCACACTTTTACTTTGCGAATTAATTTAGCTATGTAAACAGCAAGCGTTGGACTTGAAATTTTATATGCGGTTGCTGGATACCCAATAGGACATCCCCAAATTTTCTTAGAATTAATTTACAACATTTCACACATTTGCATGCTTGCTTGATAAGAATTAATAAATGTAATAAGCCGGGGTTAAGGGAAAGACCATAGTAGTGGACAATATAGGTAAGTGTACTCGAAAGGAGGCCCGTATTTTCCACTTGATACATGTCTCATGAACTAGTATATTATAAATCGATTCATGGACTAGTATATTATTGATCCATGAACTAGTATATATATATGATTCATGACTTGTCTTGTTATGACTTGACACATGAACTAGTTATATGATTATCCGATTCATGAGCATGACTTGCTTGTTACTTGGTACCTGAGTACACCGCCCTATAGACTCCATTACTAGGCCTAAATGAAGTTGTTTTGACTGTAGCAACCATGTAGTAAAAGTATGGATGCATGAAGTGCTACCTAGATAGTAATAACTACAAGACTTGAACCTGAAACTTGAACATGACACCTGTTACTTGATACTTGATGATATGATACATGAAACATGATACATGAGACTTGAAGCATGAAACTTGAACTTGACAACTTGTTACCTGATACTCGACAACTTGTTACTTGAGGCTTGACACTTGAAATAAAATTTTGATACTAGACTTGACAACTTGATACCTGACACTTACTCGATACTTGTCATTTGAGGTTAGATACCCCTACATGTACCCTTGTCACTTGCTTCACCATTAGTGTTCGTTTACCCAATCTAGTCTCTTGAGTTGTCCTTCCTACTAGTTAGTTCTTGAATCCCTATTACTTGTTATAAATCCTATTATATTCTTGATTCCAATTCTTGTTTCCCATTACTTGTACTCGTTTTTACTATTTGTGGCCCTAGCTTGCACTAAGGGCGTTTTCTCTTATTTTCCCTATGTTTTCCCTTTTATATTTGTTAAACAGACTTTGGAGACGAGTTACCAGCTGGAACTGGCGAGCAGACATTTTAGGTTTTGCTTGGAGCAAGGACTTGTTTAAATAATTGCTTTTCTTAAGGTATTTATTTCTCCTGCAGTATAAGACTTGTAACGGGCTTACGTTCCCGAGTTTACTTTTGATCCAGACATTGAAAACATTTTGGATATTATTAATGTTTAAATTGTTTCCTGTTGCGTAATGAATTATTCATGCATGCTTGGTTGTGTATATATGTTGTTATATTCTTGTTGTGATGCTGAGTCGATCCTACAGCTTATGGATGATATTAAAATCATCCGCTGGACTTCGTCACGTGCTCGTATTCCATATTTTTGGGAAGCGGGGCGTGACAATTTTACTTGTCCTCGAGCAAAAAGTAAAATCATGAATAAGGGATTAATAATAGCTCAACTCATCACACTAAGAGATCTCATTATGTAAGCATCAAAATTTCAATTAAAAATATAAACAATAGCAAATAAAGTAAAACCAAGCATACTCACTTTCTCCAGTGCAATTATTTATTCATTATTCCAAACCCAATTATATTTGTCATGCAATTAATGTAATTATAGTATTTAACAACTCCATCTTGTGATTACCCCTTCTCACTACTACAAACCGAGTAGGAAACTAGAGTTTTTTTTTTTGGTCTCTTCTCTAAGTTAGTCACTTGCCTTTTGACGCGAATGCTAACATTTGTGATGAATTCACCCAGTTACTTAACATGTCACAAACTTAGAGTGCTTTGCATACTCATATTTCAAGTTGTCGTTTGACGTAAAAGTAAACATTGGTGATGAATACCCCTAATTACTAAGCAACTCAAAACATTGGAGTAGATTGAATTTATTTATTTCTTTTTCTTTTTCTTTTTCTTTTTCTTTTTCTTTTTCTTTTTCTTTTCATTATCACTCTATTTACTTAAACTCTGTTTAGGACTAGATCGAAGGGGATAATCACAAGAAAAAGCATCACAAATTTTTTTTTATGTATAATCACATGACTGTCACAATTGTGCAAGGAATTTTGAAATTCAATAATCCTAAAGTAAATAAATATACTTAATCTTGCTTTATAAGATATTGTCTATCCTAAAAAAAAATTTCAATGCTTAGCACAATAAAGAACTCAAAAATGTAATGGTGAGCTTAATTGAAATCCCTTTTTGTTTTGTTTTTTCTTTTCAAAAATATATATATATAATAAATTTGTAACCCTTCCACCAAACTTGAATATCACATTGTCCTCAATGGGAAAGGAAAAACAAAAACAAAAAGAATGCAAAAATGTTCAGAATTTCTCCCCTGATTCATCTTAAAATTCTGCATGCGCGACATTCAGTGTTTCAGCGAAATCTGGAGCTGTAGATGTCCAAATGCGCTGATTCTTTTTGTGCTGGAAAGTTAAGACAATTGCCTACAATTTCTCTTAAGAACACTTTTCCAGATTCTGACTTCATCCTGCTCAAAAACAGCCATCAATATAGGTGTAGAAAACAGCTCCGCCTAGCGACTTTCCAAACTCATGCAATCCTACAAAATAAAATCAAAAATTAAAATTTAAAATAAACTAAAAGAAAAATCAAATCTAAATGCGGTAAAAGAAAACATGGGCTGCCTCCCAAGAAGCGCTAAGTTTTAAGTCTTCAGCCAGACTTGATAGTAAGATGGTTATGTGACGCCAAAATCCAACAACATACGAGCCACTTTTTCAATACTTCTTTTCAGGTGGGGATTAGGTTTTTTCTGTGCATCCATCAAACTTGATGTTAGCGGCTCGAATTTCAATCGTTTCTTTCTAGAAGATGGAGTCTTTGATATCCCCACCTTCTTGAATGACAGCTGAGAAAATGGATGAATAGATGGTGCAACATCCAAATACATAACATATTTCAAAATCTTTTCTTTCTCAGTTTCAAGAGTTGCTGAATTTGTTGGACCTACTTCGATTGACAACTTTTCATTTTCAGCACTATGTTTCTTGTCCACAATTAAATCTGTTTCACTTACTTGAAAACACGACAGTTCTTCAGTACGGAACTTTAATGATTTAAAAACATTAAAAGTTACATGCTCATGCTGCATTTGTTCCTCCACAATTTGTTCGTACTCTTCTTCCTTTTCAACCACATTTTGTTCTTCATTTTCTTCTTGTGGTTGCTCAACTGTCCTCCCGCTTCCTAGTATTATTGCTTTGACATGCTCCGTGGGGTTGGTCACTGTGTTGCTTGGTAATGTTCCTGTCGTTCTTTCGTTAAGAATATTTGAAATTTGACCAATTTGAACCTCAAGATTGCGAATTGAAGCTAAAGTTGAAATTGCAACATTTTAGGTGGTCTAATTGCTCCTTGATCGTTGTTTCAAGAAAAATTGGGGGTGTTTCTCCATTCTTGATGATACGTATTTGCATAATGATTATTTTGGCTTTGAAAGTTTGACACAAAATTTGCATGTTCGGCATTTGATGGAGCAAAAGGGTTCCCCACTTGGCAATCTGCACTTGAATGATTTTCTGCACAAAGATCACAAATCATATTAGATTGAATAGAATTAATATTCATATTTCCTATTTGTTTAGATAAAATATCAATTATTGCAGTTAAATTAGTAATATGATCAAGTTCAAAAACTCCAACCACTTTTCTTGGCATTGTACTCTCTGAAGACCACTGATAATTATTAGATGTCATATCCTCTAAAAGTTCATAGGCTGCTTCGTGAGTTTAACTTATAAGTGCACCTCCAGCTGCTGCGTCAACCATAGATCGATTTGTAACTACCAAACCATTATAGAATATTTGAATTTGCAGCCATTTCGATAGTTCATGATGATGACACTTTCTTAATAACTCTTTGTACCTCTCTCATGCATCATACAAAGACTCGGTCTCAAATTGAATGAAGGTGGTAATATCATTCCTTAGCTTCGCTGTCTTTGCCGGAGGAAAATACTTAGCTAGAAATTTTTGTGCAAGTCCCTCCCAAGTAGTAATACTACCAGGTGGTAGAAAATTAAGCCAAGCCAAGCCTTATCTCGTAGTGAAAAAGGAAAGAGTCTCAATCTGATTGCATCATATGATACTTCGTTGTGCTTAAAAGTGTCACAAATTTCTAGAAAGTTTGCAATGTGAACATAAGGATCCACGTGCGATAGTCCCCAAAATTGAACAGTCTGTTGAATCATCTGAATAATCGCCGGTTTAATCTGAAAATCGTTAGCTTCAATAACTGGCCTCTTTATGCTCGATGTTGCTTCATAAATTGAGGGCATAGCATAGTCTCTCAAAGCCTTGTTCGCATAGTTCGCCATGATAATGTATTTGTATGTCTTGAAATATAAGTATTGAAAAAAATAGAAAAACTAAAAAAAATAAGAAAAATAAATAAAAGTAAAAGTAAGTCAAAAGAAAATAAAGAGGTAAAATAGTAATAAAAAAATAAAAAATCCAAACTAGTAATAATCTAACAATTTTCAATATTAATAAAAGAATAACTAGTCCCCGGCAGCGGCGCCAAAAACTTGATGAGAATATTTGCAAGTGTACAAAATCGCAATAAGTAGTATAGTTAAGTGAAAAGAGTGTCGAACCCACAAGGACTAATTATTTTATTGAGTACCGAAATTACTAGATTGACTACTATTTGGAAAATCGAAACTAATAAAGAAAGCAACTAATTTAAATTAATCTAAAGAACTAACTAAATTAAATAAGATGAGCGAAATCTGAAAATTTGTTATTTATTAATTGCAAAAGAAATTCTAGGGCTTTTGATTTCACCTAGTTAATCCCACACAATTTATAACTCCATATGAATAAAAAGATTATTTTTCCAAGTTGTAGACCAAAATTCCCAAATTATTCAATGTTTTCTCTCGAACAACACCAAAAATATCTCCAACTAATAATTTGTCATAGTTCATTCACAAACTTAATTAATTGAAGCCTCATTAAGTTCTGTGGATTTCTTAACGGTCACATCAATCGCGGTAAATCATCTCTAATTTCGCTCAATCAATGGTGTTTAATTTTATAGTTCAAATTCACAAATTAGCACTCGGTCTCTCCATGATCCAATAAATCATACAAAAGTCGGTCAACCAATTGTAAGCATTAAGATCAAAAATTAAACACACAACCATGGAAAAATTAAAAAATAATATGGAATTAAAAATTGTGTTATCAAAACTAGGCTACATCCAGCCCTAGAAAAATAAAATTTAGTTCATAATAAATTTGCAACTAACAAATATTGTCTTGGATGGCATTATAAAAAATTAGAGAAAGACAAGAAATACAAAAAGGGACTACTTTTGTAAAAGAAATTGCAAACCGAACAGCCTCAAAAAGCGTGCCCAAACAAGTCATTTCCTCTCTCTCTTTCTGTCGTCTTTGAATTCCGCGCCGCAAAACTGATCTGAACCCACTCTCCTCTGGTGACGTCACCCGAACCCAGACCTATCTCGCTGTATGAACTCAGCACCTGCTGATGTCAGCACTGCACCCCTGTTGCTCCTTCGAAGTGCGCACCACAGAAGAGAAAGAGCGCCACGTCAACAGGTTTCCTCTCTCCTTCTGCCTTTCGTCTGATTTTGTTTGTTTTGTTTTATATATATATATTTAATTAATAGGGGTTAGCCGTCGCTCTTCCCCTTCATTAAGCGCTGATCTTTGTAGCTTCTCCTTGAGTTGTATTTATAGAGCACGGAAGAGAGATTTAAGGTTTATTTTTGCTGAAAACCCCATCTTCTTCATTTATTTGTTTCCTTATGTAATTTGCTCATTTTTCTTGCTCCTTTTTCCTTTCTTTATTTTTCTTCAAACACGTGCTGCAAACAAAATAAATCAGAAATTAGGATTTAAAAATAAAAATAAAATTAATTAGTTTAAAATTAATTAAACTAACTAAAAATCATATTAGCTCATTTAAACCCTTTTAAAAAAATTTATTGCACTTTCAGCTCAATTGGCAAATTAAAATTTATATTTTATTTTTCTCATGGCCAAATTGTAAAATTTAAAAAAACAACAAAACAATAAAATTTAATAAATCATTCTGTTTGTTTTGTTTGTTGAATTTTACCAAAAATATTCACATTTTGCATCAAAAATCTTATTCCTTCAAAACTAATTAATTACTTGAAATCTTATGGAAATAAGATGAATTAAACACAATATAGACGAATACAAGTAATTTTAATAGGTAAATGAGTACAAATATTCATATAAAAATCAGACACATCAGCAATGAACCCACAAACTAACACAATCCACCAATAGCACGTGCAATATACGTGCAGAAAAGAACCCAAAAGCAATAATCAGCCATACACGACAGCAAAGAGACAGAAGCAGCAAAGTTAGAAATGGCAACAACAAGGCGACAGCGGCGACGGCGCTGGCTAAGGGCGGCGACGGGGGTCGACGCGACGGCGTGGGTCAACGACGAGGTTGACGGAGATATGCAAAGGAGGGGTCGGGATTTGGGGTTTTTGGACGCTGCAAATGTCGAGGACAGAGGAGGAGGTCAGGGGGTGTACTGTGGTGGCGCTCGTGGCTGAGGGCGTCAACGGGAGGGGTTGACGACAAGAGGGGGTCATCGGAGGTGGGGATTTGGTCGGAGAAGGAGGTGAACAGGGATGGGTTCTTGGTGTTTTGGCCAGAAAACGACATAGAGAGAGAACGGCGAGGAAAGAGAAAGAGAGGAGAGAGAATAAGTGGCTAGGGTTTCAATTGTGTGCAATTTTTAAGGTTTGCAATAGATTTATATTTATAGGGTACAATTAGGGTACTGGGTTAGTGAATTAGGGTCTAATAATAGCGGATTTGGGTTAAGAACAAATGAAATTGGGTTTTAGGGTTCAATAAGAGGTAGATCCAAATCAATAGGGTTCAAATAAAAGTGTCCACCATGAAATAGAACAAAATGGGATCAAGAAAATTAGGTCAATCACAAAGAACGAAGAATTTCATGAATAAGATTAAATTAAAATAATCAAGAAGCAAAAATAGATTATTTTGTTCAATTACAAAAAAAATATTACAAAAGGGGAAAAATGAAAAATAACGGGAATGGTAGTTACAATGTGACTATAAAGAAATCTATAAAACTTAATGAGTCTTCAATTATTTAAATTTGCATAGAAATATGACAGACTGTTAGTTGGAGATTGTTTGGTGTTGTTCAAGAGAAAACATTGAATAATTAGGGGATTTTGGTCTACGACTTGGAAAAGTAAAATTTCTTATGGCATGAAATTATGAATTGTGTGGGATTAACTAAATGAAATCAAAAGCCCTAGAATTAGTTTTGCTATTAACAAACAACAAAATTTCAGATTTCCGTTCCTTTTAATTAGTTTAGTTTTTTCCTTTCGTTTAATTTAGTTTAGTCATTTTCTTTATCAAATTTCGATTTTCCAAATAGTAATTCATCTAGTAAACTTTGGTACTCAATAAAGTAATTAGTTCTTGTGGGTTCGACACTCTTTTTACTTAAACTATACTACTTGTTGCAATTTTGTACACTTGCAAATAATCCCATCAAGTTTTTGGTGCCGCTGCCAGGGACTAAATTTTCTTTTATTGATATTGATAATTGCTAGATTGTTACTAATTTGGATTTTTCTATTTTTTTCTGTTTATTTTTTATTTTTCTATTTAATCTGTTATTTAATAACAATGTTTCGGCACATAGAAGTGTAACACGATGGCAAACGATGAGGAAAACAAGGCTTTGAGAGGCTATGTTATGCCCTCGATTAATGGAGCAACATCAAGTATAAAGAGGCCTACGATTGAAGCTAACAATTTTGAAATTAGACCGACAATCATTCAAATGATTCAACATGTTGTTCAATTTGGGGAACTATCGCACAAGGATCCTAATGTTCACATTGCAAACTTTTTAGAAACTTGTGACACTTTCAAACACAATGGAGTATCATATGATGCAATTTGATTTAGACTCTTTTCTTTTTCTCTAAGAGATAAGGCTTGGCTTGGCTAAATTTTCTACCACCCGGTGGTATTATTACTTGGGAAGGACTTACACAAAAAAATTCTGGCTAAGTATTTTCCACCGACAAAGACAACAAAGCTAAGGAATTACATTACCACAGTCACTCAATTTGAGATCGAGTCTTTGTTTGATGCATAGGAGATGTATAAAGAGTTATTGAGAAAGTGTCCTCATCATGAGCAAAACTCACAAAGTAGCCTATGAAAATTTAGAGGAGATGGCATCCAACAATTACCAATGCTCTTCAGAAAGAACAATGCCTAGAAAAGCAGCTGGAGTTTTTGAGCTTGATCCTATTGCCACATTGACTGCACAAATTGATATTTTATCAAAACAATTAGGTAATATGAATGTTAATTCTATTCAAACTAATATTATTTGTGATCATTGTGTAGGAAATCACCCAAGTATTGATTGCCAAGTGAGAAATCCTTTTGCTCAATCAAATTTCAATCAAGCAAATTACATGTCCAATTTCCGACATTAGAACAATCATTATTCGAACACGTATAATCCAGGATGGAAAAACCACCCCAATTTTTCATGGAACAACAACCAATGAGCAATTACACCACCTCAGAATTTTCAGCATTATAAAAAGAAGTCAACACTTGAAGAGATATTTATGCAATACATGCAAAAGACAGAGCAATGCATGCAAAAGAAAGATTTGGCGATACAAAATAATACGGCATCAATCCACAATCTTGAGGCTCAAATTGGTCAGATTTCAAATATTCTTACAGAAAGAACATCGGAACCTTACCCAGCAATACAATGACAATTCCTACGGAGCATGTCAAAGCAATAACACTAAGAAGTGGGCGAACAATTGAGCAGCCACAAGAAGAAAATACCGAACAAAATGTGGTTGAAAAGCAAGATGAATTCGAGCTAATTTTGGAGGAACAAACGCAGCATGTGTCCAACCAACATATTGAGAATTCTAAGAAAAGTAAAGGAGCTTCAAACACCACGGTTTCCAGGGAGTTTAATTCTGAAACTTATCCTAATTCACCTTATGATCCATATATTCCTTTTCCGCAAAGACTTAAAAAAAATCTCGAAAATCAATTCTCTTAATTTTTATATATTTTTAAGAATTTGCATATTAATATACCTCTTATTGAAGCTTTGGAAAAAATGCCTAAATATATTATCAAATAAGCGGAAGTTGGAGAAGCATGAGACGGTGATGCTAACTGAAGAGAGTAGTGCAATCTTACAAAAGAAGTTGCCTCCTAAACTTAAAGATTCAGGGAGTTTTACGATTCCTTGCACTATTGGAAATTCTTCTTTTAATAAAGCTTTATGTTATTTAGGAGCAAGTATTAATCTTATGTCTTTTTCAGTTTTCAGGAAACTTGGTCTTGGAGAACCAAAACCTACTACAATTTCTTTGCAATTTGCGGACAGATATATCACGTACCCAATAGGAATAATTAAAGATGTTTTGGTAATGGTAGACAAGTTCATATTTCCTGCTGATTTCATAGTGCTTGACATGGAGAAAGATGAACAAATTCCATTGATTTTGGGGCGACCTTTTCCAAGCGACGGGGAGAGCTTTAATTGATGTCCAATAAGAAAAACTTATTTTGAGGGTTGAGGATGAGCAAGTAACGTTTGATTTTTTTAAATCCGTGAAGTTTCCTGCCAAAGTACACTCATGTTTTTAAGTAAGTGAAACAGATTTAATTGTGGGCAAGAAACAGAAGACTGAAGTTGAAAAGTTACCAATCGAAGTATGTCTAACAACTTCAGCAACTCTTGAATCTTAGAAATAAAATATGTTGATTCTTGATTTTGATGATCACAACACACTGCACATGTATCTATGCTAAACTTACAGGTGCTATACACAAAGGACTTACTACTATACAACTGAACAAATGCACAAGCACAAAAGCTCCAGATAAAGACAATGGTTAAAGCTTCATTCAAGACTCAAGACTCAAGCTCAAAAGTGTCAATAATTTGTCATGTCTTGTAAACAATGTAAATTTACTTTTGTTGAGTCTTAGTATGTTGTAAAGCCTTGTCACACACACATACACTCACTATTTTATATTGTGTGTTTTTCAAAAACAACAAAAAGAGTCAAAACAGTTTGAAATAATTTAACTGTTGAGTACCAGTCGACTGATGCCTCTGGCAGTCGACTGGCAGTACTAAACTGTTTAAATTTATTCAAATTCTGACTAGTCGACTCATTATGGCAACCCAGTCGACTATTCGAGTGCTTTTGACCGTTTTCTGTTTTCAAAATCTATTTTTTAAATTCAAAAGCTTTAAGATCCGTTGGTTGACAGTTGAGATAACTGTCTCCCAACGTCCAGGAGATCTAACTCTATAAATAGAGTTCAGATCTCACTGAAAAAGATCTAACAACACTCTTTAAAAAGATTCCGAGCATTCTTGAGATTTCTAAGAGAAAAAGTGAAAAAGCTTTCAAAGTTTCAAATCTCTGGTTCTCTACACTCAGTCCAGTATAACATCGGAATTCATTCTGGACTGGGTATAGAAGTCGACCTGTGTTTAGCCACGTTCTACAACACAATACACCAACAAGGCTATAGGTTGACTGAAAAGTTTTTCTATTTTCTTTTTGCTCTCGGTTGGAGAGTTAGACTCTAGGGTGTAGAGTCGGTCGTTTCACTCTTGGTGGTAGAGTGGGTCTGCTTTCTCTGGTTGAGAGAAAGGACTACGGGTTAGACAAGGTTGTTGTCTTAACGCCGTAGGGTATTCTTGTAAACTTGTTTTTCAAGAATAGTGGAAATCTCAAGTGGGTTGCTTGGGGACTGGATGTAGGTCGGAAGGACCGAACCAGGATATATCGTGTGTACTCTGTGATTGCTTGTCTTGATCTTGCATTTACTTTTTGTTTACTTAAGTTCTGTGAAACTTGTCTGGACAGTCGACTCCTTGCATTACCAGTCGACTGGTCAGTCTCATATAAGTTGTATTTTTACTGTGTCTTCAGTCGCCTGTCTCAACTTTAAGTCGACTGTACAGAGTTGTTTACTTTTGCTTTTATTTGGTCATATCAGTCGACTGGTTCACAACTAAGTCGACTGCACTGAAGAAAAAATTTATTTATTCCGCAGTTTTTAATTAACACTATTCACCCCCCCTCTAATGTTTGTTGCCTCGCCTACAGGATCCAACAAAATATTTTTGAATATGTTATGTATTTGGATGCTGCACCATCTATTCATCCATTTTCTCAATTGAAATTGAAATAGGTGGGGATATCAAAGACTCCATATTCAAAAAAGAAACGATTGAAATTCGAGCCGCTACCATCTAGTTTAAGGAATGCACATAAAAAAATCTAATCCACATGAAGAGAATTATTGGAAAAGTGGCTTGTATGTTGTTGGATCTTGGCGTTACAAAACCATCTCCGCTACAACGTCTGGCTGAAGACTTAAAACTTAGCGCTTTTTGGGAGGCAACCCATGTTTTCTTTTACTGCATTTAGAATTTCTTTTTATTTTAGTTTACTTTAAATTAAATTTTAATTTTATTTTATAGGATTGCATAAGTTTGGGGGTTTCCAGTGAAGTTGTTTTTCCAGACCTACTTTGATGGCTATTTTTGGGCAAGCTGGAGTCCAAATGTGGAAAAGTGTTTCAAAGAGCAATCGAAGAAAATTGTCTTAGCTTTCCAGAACAAAAAGAATCTGTGGATTTGGAGATCTACAACTCCAGATATGACTGAAACAATGAACGCCACTCAACCAAAATTTTAACAGAAATCAGGGGAGTAATTCTAAATTTTTCTCATTATTTTTGTTTTTCATTCTTTTTACCCATTGAGGACAATGTGATATTCAAGTTTGGGGGAAGGAGTACAATTTTTTTTTATTTGAAAAGAAAAAACAAAACAAAGCATTGCAATTAGGCTTACCATTACACTTTTGAGTTCTTCATTGTGCTAAGGCATTGAAATAATATTTTTTTAGGATAGGTAATATCTTATAAAGCAAGATCAAGCATACTTATTTACTTTAGGATTATTGAAGTTCAAAATTCCTTACAAATTGTAAGATTCATGTGATTATACATAAAGAAAAATGTGATGTTTTTTTCTTGTGATTATCCTCTTTGATCTAGTACTAAACAGAGTTTTAAGTAAATAGAGTGATAATGATCAAATAATTGAATGCATAAAGTTATATCTACTTCATTGTTTTGCGTTGCTTAGTAACTAGGAGTGTTCATCACCAATGTTTACTTTGACGTCAAACGGCAACTTGAAATATGAGTATGCAAAAGCACTCTAAGTTTTTGACTTGTTGAGTAACCGAGTGAATTCATCACAAATGTTTGCATTCGCGTCAAAAGGCAAGTAAAAACTTAGAGAGAGACATTATTAAAAAAAAAACTCTAGTTTGCTACTTAGTTGATAGAAGTGAGAAGGGGTAATCACAGATTGAGTTGTTACATGAAATAATTACATTAATTGCATGACACTCTTGATTGGGGTGGGAATTATGTATGAATAATTGCACTGGAGAAAGTGAGTATGCTTAGTTTTACTTTATTTGCTATTGTTTATGTATTAAGTTGAAATTTTGATGCTTTCATGATAAGACCTTTTTAGTGTGATGAGTTAAGCCTAATTATGATTTTTATTCTTTGATTCATGGTTTTACTTTTTCTCGAGGACAAGTAAAATCTTAAGTTTGGGGGTATTTGATGAGTGAGTTTTTTATATAATTTTTATTACTCTTTAATGCATTAAAATTTTAAGTTCTCGTATATTTATTTGAAATTTATTTTATTTCTACTCAATAATATTTATTTGTTTGTTTTTGTAGGAATGAGATGGATAAGTGCAAAAGGTGTGCATTTTGCGTGAAATCAAAGAAGAAAACAAGGATGAAGATTTCATAATTCAAGCACTCAAATACATAATTTTATAAATTGGTCTCTTGAAGAATCAACAGAAAATGTTATGGTCAATCAGGAGGAGTGATGTGGCTAAAAATGGGGGTTTAATCGAGACCGTCCAGATTGGACACGAATCCTGAAGCCCAGGGGTAAAACGGTAATTTCACCTACAAACGGGTCGGAAGCGGGTACTGGGTCTCCCCCCCAAAGAGCCATTAACCCGCGAACGGATCCACCTCAACTGGGTGCGGATTTCAACCCGCAACAAACCCGGTCCAGCAGGATAGAATTAGGGTTTCTGATTAATATTAATCAACGGCCCTGATTCATATCTATCCTTTCAGTGGGGATTAGGGATTACATTCCTTATCTATACACAGGAATTACATGCCTAATCTGTTCCCTAAGACGCCTATAAATACCCCCCATCCATCTCCATTAGGAGGTAATCAATCTTTCTCCAGTTTTTGCGCTCTTTCATAGTCTTCCTAGATTACTGACTTGAGCGTCGGAGGGTGCGTCGCCGGGAACAACCCTGGTGTCTCGCACTTCCTTGCAGGTGAACGGCGGGAGTCAGCGGTCAAACTCCGGCGGAACAGGTTAGGTGTTTGCTATTCAGGTTTTCCAAGAACTCACAAATACTATCTGTTTACCCCCACACCAGATTTAGCGGTAACAGATTGGCGCCGTCTGTGGGAAACTAACGAATAGGAACCTCTCCTCTTCCCGGTAAACAGATCTTCTCCAGCCATGCCTCCTAGGAAAATCAGATCGAGGGGGTCCAACAGAGGGCCAAACCCCGATCAGCAGCAAGAAGTTCCCAACCAACCTACGCAACAGCAAGGACAACTCCCTCCACCGGCAGAAGACCCGCTCCAACAGGACCTTCCTCCTCCAAATCAACCACTTCCCAAAGGTCCAAACCCTCAGAAACAACCTCTTCACCAGGACCGCGTCTCCATCCACAACGCCTCTTCGGACTCAATGGCCTCCCATCATCCCCGAGCCACTGCTCTCCATAATACCGCCCTCAACCGACAGAAGAATGATGACCTTCGCCGTCATCTGGATGAAAAGCGGGCCCGAGAGGGAACCTCCTGCCAACACCGTCCAGATGAGCGGTCTCCTCGCCGCCGAGAATACAGAAGGTCCCCCGCCCGAAGGGGGCGGAAGGAGTCCCCCGAGCATTGCCGAAGGAGGCCACACTCCCCTGCAGGTCGGCAACAGCCTAGGAACGATGAAGCACCCATCACCCGTGCCGAGTTCCAGCAGTTCCAAGCAACCGTCCTTCAAGTTCTCATTCTCCGTCCCAACAACAATGTGCCCAGGAACCCTTCTCCTCCTCCGGTCCGAAGCCCTCACCAACGTTCCCCATCTCCTCCTCCTGCTCCTAGCAACTCCCGGCATACTCCAAGTCCTCGTCGCTCCCGAAGTTACCGTCGTCGCAGCCCTCGCTCTCCCTCGTATGAAGACGAGTCTAGAGACTCAGTTGATTACCATCGGAGGGACAACACTATGTACCGCCGTCTTCATGAGGTGGAGAGGCGCCTGGGCCAGATAGACCGAGAAAAAGAGCTTAGGGGGAGGACCCTACGTCCTAGCCGACCCCCTTTCTCACGAACCATAATGGAGGCACCTGTGCCGATCTGTTTCAAACCTCCCCAATTCGAGACTTACTCCGGGGAGACTGACCCCGTTGATTACATCGAAAGCTTTAAGACCCTGATGCTCCTCCATCAAGCTTCCGATGCCCTCCTCTGCAAAACCTTCCCCGCAACTCTCAAGGGCCCAGCTCGAGAATGGTACTCTCGCCTCGCCCCCTCCTTAATATTCTCCTTCGAGCAGTTCGAGACCCTTTTCGTCACCCATTTCGTAAGCAGCCGTAGAGCTGAGAAGACCAGCATCTCCCTATTGCACCTCCACCAGAAGAAGGGTGAGAAATTGAGAGACTATGTGAAGAGGTTCACAGCTGAGGCCAGGTCCATAGCATCCCTCGACCAGTCGGTCGCTGCGGCAGCATTTCAATCTAATGTCCTCAATTCTAACCTCCGCTCCTCCCTCGCCAAGAAGCCTCCACAGAACTTTTCCGACCTCCTCCTTTGCAGTGAAAAGTACATCCGGGCCGAAGAGGCCGAGCATCGACCCAACTGGGAGGGGTCTTCCTCCGAGTTTAAGAGAAAGGGAACAGAAGAGGAAGGAGCCAAGAAGCTCCAGAAAGATAATGCCGGCCAACGCCGACCTCCCCCCAGATTCGAGAAGTTCACTCCCCTCACCACTAACTTCTCAACCATTCTGATGGAAGTCGAAAAGGAGGGGATCTTACGTCCTGCTCCGAGGATGAACACCCCCGCCAAGAAAAGAGATAAAGAGAAATGGTGCCGTTATCACCGGGACCACGGGCATGACACCAACGATTGTCGCGCCTTGAAGAACGAGATAGAAGCCCTTATCCAGAGGGGGCAGCTGACCAGGTTTGTAAGAAAGGACCGACCCGAACTTCCTCTCCCACCTCGGGGGGCTAACAAGCGTCCGGAACGAGAAGAGATGCCTGACTTCGAGGAAGAGCGAGTCCTCCACCTCATTCATGGGGGCCCAATGGGGGGCTCCTCAAACTCCTCCCGGAAGGCATTTATAAGAGAAGTCAACTCGGTCCGAACCACCCCTCCTCCCAAAGGCCTCGGAGTGCCTGTCACATTCTCCGACGAAGATCTTGAAGGAGTTCGCACGCCACATTGTGACGCACTCGTCATTAGCCTTCACATGGCGAATTTCAAAGTGGAGAGGATCCTAGTGGATAACGGCAGCTCCGTAAACATCCTCTTCCTCGCCGCTTTCAAAGGCCTAAAGCTCTCCTGAGATAGACTCAAGTCCGCCGGTTACACGCTCCATGGGTTCACAGGAGTGCCAGTGACTATTGAAGGGGTAATCACCCTCGACGTAACCGCTGGCAAAACTCCTACTACCCGAACGGAGTCGATGGAATTCATGGTCATAGATGTCCCAGCAGCCTACAATGTCATTCTGGGCCGGCCCGGCCTAGCCGCCCTTGAAGCTGTCCCTTCTGCCTACCATCTCAAAATGAAGTTTTCCACTCGGGCCGGAGTAGGGGAAGTGAGGGGCAATCAGGAAACGGCCCGGAAGTGCTACATGAACTCTACCCTCGGACCTATCCTCTCCTTAGAAACTCTGGAAATCCCCCAAGACACTGCCCGGCCGACCTCTGAGCCGGTGGACGAATTGGAAGAAATGCTCTTCTCTAAGCAGGACCCAACCCGCAAATTCTTTGTTAGTAGGACCCTCCCGTCCGCCTTATGCTCAGAAATTGTACAATGCATCCGAAGGAACAAAGACCTCTTCGCTTGGTCAGGTGCAGATATGCCCGGGATCTCCGAAGAGCTCTCGGTCCACCACCTGAGCGTTGTTCCGGGGTCCAAACCGGTTCAGCAGAAGAGGCGCAAATTCGCCCCCGAGCGCCAGCTCGCTATCAAAGAGGAGGTGGACAAGCTCTTGAAGGCTCGGTTCATACAGGAGGTCAACTATCCTGAGTGGTTGTCAAATGTAGTAATGGTGAAGAAGTCCAATGGGACTTGGAGGATTTGCATTGACTTTACCGACCTCAACAAGGCTTGCCCCAAAGACCCCTTCCCTCTTCCGTGTATTGACACCCTGATCGACGCAACCTCGGGACATGAACTCCTCAGCTTCATGGACGCCTTTTCAGGCTACAATCAGATCCGGATGTTCCCTCCGAATATCTCGAAGACCTCGTTTGTGACCGACCAAGGCCTCTATTGCTACAGAGTCATGCCGTTCGGTCTGAAGAATGCAGGCGCTACATACCAACGCCTCGTCAACAAGGTTTTCCAGTCTCAGATTGGCCGGAACATGGAGGTGTATGTAGACGACATGCTTGTGAAAAGCATTCGAGGGGTTGATCATGCAACCGACCTCCAAGAAGCTTTGATGTTCTAAGAAAGCACAATATGAGACTCAACCCAAACAAGTGCGCGTTCGGAGTCTCCTCGGGGAAGTTCCTCAGCTTCATGGTTAGCCAACGAGGAATTGAAGCAAACCCGGAGAAGATCAAGGCCATATTAGACATGGACCCTCCCAGAAATGTTAAAGAAGTTCAGAGATTAACAGGCCGCCTAGCCACCATAGGGCGCTTTCTCTTGAAGTCCGGGGAGAAATGCCTCCCCTTCTTCAAGGCCTTCAGGGGGGCAAAAGGTTTCGAATGGGGACAGCAGCAACAGGAGTCCTTCGACCAGCTCAAGGCTTACCTCGTCAATCCCCCTCTCCTCAGCAAACCGATCCCTGGTGAACCCCTCTACCTCTACCTGGTAGCCTCCGAGCAGACCCTCAGTGCAGTTTTAGTGAGGGAAGAAGACCGGGCTCAGAAGCCCATCTACTATGTCAGAAAGTGCTTCGGGACGCCGAGCTCCGGTACCCGAAGATAGAAAAGATGACTTATGCCCTGGTAATGGCCGCGAGAAAGCTTCGCCCGTACCTTCAGTCCCATTCGGTGGTTGTTCTTACTGATCAGCCACTGAAGCAGGTCCTCCATAAGCCTGAGACTTCGGGTCGCCTTATGAAGTGGTCAATCGAGCTGAGCCAACACGATATTACTTATCAGCCTCGGACCGCAATTAAGGCCCAGGCGCTAGCCGAATTCATAGTTGAGAGCACTATCCCCGAATCCAGCCAAACAGTGAAGGGACTGCCCGTCTGGTCAGTTTATGTTGACGGATCCTCTTGCAATGAGGGAAGCGGGGCAGGGGTCATTCTGGCAGGCCCAGATGACTTCATCCTTCAATACTCCCTTCGTATAAACTTCAAAGCCTCGAACAACGAAGCTGAATACGAGGCGTTAATAGCCGGTCTTGGAATGGCCCGAAATGCTGGGGCACAACGCCTACGGATCTTCAGCGACTCTCAGTTGGTCGTCAATCAGGTCCTTGGCGAGTATGAAGCCCGCGATGACAGGATGGTTAAATACTTGGCCAAAGTCAAAAGCCTCATGGCACTGTTTGAAGAGGCCCTCATCCAAAGGATCCCCCGAGAAGAAAATGCTCAGGCTGACGCCCTATCCAAATTAGCCTCCTCTTCCCTTCAAGGTCTCGAGCAGACCGTATTGATAGAAGTCCTCCTGAAGCCGAGCATAGAGGACGAAACACTGGACTCCGCAGAAACATTATCTGTCCTCCTCGAAGACAATTGGATGAAACCCCTCGTCGAATTCTTAAGGGACGGACTCCTCCCCGAGGATCCCAAGGAAGCACGAAGAGTAAGAACCCGAGCCGAGCATTACACACTAATCGGAGGCATCCTATATAAACGCTCCTTCACCCAGGTGGACGGTCGGCCCTACCTGAGGTGCCTCTCCCCCGGGCAAGCCGACTACGCCCTGCAAGAACTTCATGAGGGCATCGGCGGGGCCCATTCAGGTTCCAGAGCCCTAGCGCGCAAAGTGTTGAACTACGGGTATTTCTGACCCACTCTCCTATGGGACGCTGAACGACACGTTCGGCAATGCAGCTCCTGTCAGAAGTATTCTGACATCCGACGCCTTCCACAAGCACCACTCACTTCCCTATCAAGTCCGATCCCCTTCGCAATGTGGGGGATGGATTTACTAGGGCCGTTTCCACCAGCCCCCGGACAGCTTAAGTTCCTAGTCGTGGGAGTCGACTATTTCTTGAAATGGATAGAGGCCGAGCCCCTGGCCACGATCACCGAAAACAAGGTCGTTCAATTCTTCTGGAAGAGCGTGATCTGCCGATTTGGCGTCCCCAGGGTCCTAATTACGGACAACGGAACGCAATTTACCGGGGCTGCCTTCTGAGCTTTATGTGAAGACCTCGCCATACAACACCGGTTCTCCTCCGTCTTTCATCCTCAGTCAAATGGCCAGGCCGAAAATGCCAACCGACAGATCCTCTCCGGTATTAAAAAGAGGTTAGACAAGTGTTCCAAAGGCCTGTAGGTCGATCAGCTTCCCAACGTGCTGTGGAACTACCGCACCACAAAGCGGACCCCAACACGTGAGAGCCCATTCAATCTCACCTATGGGTCCGAGGCCATCATCCCCCTAGAAGTCGGGTTACCCTCTCCTCGCTAGATAGCTTACGAAGAAGAGCAAAATGCTAGAGAGCTCAGAGCAAGTCTAGATCTGATAGACGAAATCCAAAAGAGAGCTGCCATACGTCAGCAAACTTACCGAAGAAGGATCGAGCTAGCATACAACAAAAGAGTCCGTCCAACGAACCTCAAAGAAGGGGACCTGGTTCTCCGAAAGTTGGCCATCTCGTTCCCAAATCAGAAGAGCAAATTGGCCCCGAACTGGGAGGGACCTTACAAGATTTCTAAAGAGATCCGCCCCGGGATATATAGACTAGAAGATCTCGAAGGCAGGGAGATTCCCCGGACTTGGAATGCCGACCATCTCTTAAAATACCAAGAGAGAACAACGCCTCTCTAAGTAATTCGAGATGACGAACCGTTCCATTCCCGTTACTTGTAGTGATTTTCTTTCATTTTTCCTTGTAATAACGGCTAGCAACTTTAGAAGCAGCCGATCATTGGTTATTAATGAATAAAGTATTTTCATATTTTTGCTACTGTTTACATCTCTCTGCTTTTAACTCTTTAATCTAACGATAGTTCGGAGTCCAACACTTGGCTCGATTCTACTTCGCAAGTTCGCTCCAAAGCGAGCTAGAAGTAGTTCGCCATTCGGAATTGCTCCCACAGCCGTCGAACTAACATAACGATGGTTCAGAGTCCAACACTTGGCTCGATTCTACTTCGCAAGTTCGCTTCTACGCGAGCTAGAAGTAGCTCGCCATTCGGAATTGCTCCCACAGCCGTCGAACTAACCTAACGATGGTTCGGAGTCCAACACTTGGCTCGATTCTACTTCGCAAGTTCGCTTCTAAGCGAGCTAGAAGTAGCTCGCCATTCGGAATTGCTCCCACAGTCGTTGAACTAATCTAACGATGGTTCGGAGTCCAACACTTGGTTCGATTCTACTTCGCAAGTTCGCTTCTAAGCGAGCTAGAAGTAGCTCGCCATTCGGAATTGCTCCCATAGCCGTTGAACTAATCAAACGATGGTTCGGAGTCCAACACTTGGCTCGATTCTACTTTGCAAGTTCGCTTCTAAGCGAGCTAGAAGTAGCTCGCCATTCGAAATTGCTCCCACAGCCGTTGAACTAATCTAACGATGGTTCGGAGTCCAACACTTGGCTCGATTCTACTTCGCAAGTTCGCTTCTAAGCGAGCTAGAAGTAGCTCGCCATTCGGAATTGCTCCCACAGCCGTTGAACTAATCAAACGATGGTTCGGAGTCCAACACTTGGCTCGATTCTACTTCGCAAGTTCGCTTCTAAGCGAGCTAGAAGTAGCTCGCCATTCGGAATTGCTTCCACAGCTGTTGAACTAATCTAACGATGGTTCGGAGTCCAACACTGGCTCGATTCTACTTCGCAAGTTCGCTCCAAAGCGAGCTAGAAGTAGTTCGCCATTCGGAATTGCTCCTACAGCCGTCGAACTAACCTAACGATGGATCGGAGTCCTATGGCTCGACTTTACTTCCCCGGCTCGCCCTCAGGCAAGCCGGAAGTAGATGGCCGTTCCAAACTGCCCCCACGACCATCGAGCCGAGCGGACGAGGTACCGACCCTCGTATATGGCGAAAAAACCTTCCGAGGCGAAACCACCGTCAGATCATCTCAAAATGCGTGCTAGGGTGTGATGAACGGACCTGACTGTGCCACGTGTCCACAAAACGACAAGATAGCGTTTTGTTGGAAACTGGACCCGCCTCGAGATTCGTGCAACCATCCAACGGCTGTGATCACCTCACTTCGCTCGGCTCCAAATGCCGAGCGACAGGCAACCGGAACCAACCTTTGGCAAAAGTCACTCCGGCCACCAAGCTACGTGAGCACAGCCGATCCGCGCAGAGCGAGTGTCTAGCCGAGCCTCGAAAGAAAGTTTGGGTTGGGGTTTTAGGGAACCTTCCCCTCGGTCCCGAACTTTGGTCATCTCCTCATCCACCATGATCTCCCCTGACCCTGACACCCAAATCGGAGCCGTCAGAGTCAGGAGAAGATCATGGTGGAAGAACGACAACCCATCCTCCCGAAGAACCTTTCCCTCGGGTCCGGACTACGGTCGCCAACTCTTCTGCCTTGTCCTCCCCCGACCCTGACACCCACACCGTGGTCGTCAGGAGCAGGAGAAGAACAAGGCAGAAGGGTGACCACCCCTCCGAACCTCTCGAGGTCAGAATTTTTCACAAGGCTGGCATCCACCCAAGGGCAGACACCATCGATGCCACTAGAGTTCAAGACTGCAGTGACTAAAACTACAAGGGGGTGGTCCTTATAGCCATCCCCCAAGAGACTGTCATTATGACCCTTGGGAGTCCAACAGTCACGCCTAGGGAGCTGAAGCGCCGCATATTTATTAAAGGGCCCCACTCTCAACGCCCTCGGGAAGGCGGAACACCCCCACAGATCCCGGAGCACCATTTAATGCTGTTAGGGAACTGGTCCCATCTTTTCAGAACGACGCTCGAATGGCCAAGCGCCCGCACCCCACATCAGGCCGTATGCCGCAGCTTCGAAACAGCTACACCTCGGTCGCGGCACCGAGCCGCACCGGAAGGTGCCAAGCAAGATTCAGAAACCCGACCAAAGCGTGAGTTTCGAGGCCAAGATGCTTGACGAAGCAAACACTCGCCTCGCGGTTCATTTCAAGCCTACCCTAGCTAACACAATTACAGCACTACGACAAGCAGCACAACTCCAATTTTATTAATATAACTTGGATAAATTTACAAAAAGATTACAACAAAAGACAGCTTGGATGCCCAACGACACGACACGACTCGTTTACTGCCTCCGCAGAAGGGGGACGCTCCGGTTCAGCGATACCTTAGGTCGGCACTTCTTGACCTCCGAGCTTGTCTCTAGGCCAACGAATCGAGATGCCCCCTCACCGCTGGCCCTGACGGTCGCTCCAACCGAAGCACCACTCGAGGACACCGCTACTCCACTTTGGGCGTCGGCTGCTGTACGACCGACGGTGGAGGTTCGGCTCGCAAGTTGATAGAACGTGATCCCTCGCTCAATCACTTCGCGAGTGCATGAAGTACTCCGCACATTGGCCCTCACCGGCTGAGGTTTGAGCCGAGCAACCTCTTCCTCCAGTTCGACGATCCTGTCCTTCAACGTGTCGTTCTTCACAATTACTTTGAACCGAGGAAGTTTTGCCGAACCGGGATACTCGGCGCTGTCGGATATGACACGGCGCAAGTGGGTCACCTCGATACTCTTGTCAACTGTCACCCTTTGCAATTGTTCTACCCTCTTTGCGAAGTCATCTCGTTCGGCCAAAGCCCGGGCCAACTCTTCCTCCTTCGCCGATAGTTCGGTCTCGACTATCCGCAGATGGTGCAGCTCGGCCAACAGCTCGCTATTCCTCTTCTCTACATTATAAAGTATTCTCCTCGTCAGATGGACCTCGCCCTCGCGACGATCCTCCCGGGACTGCTGAAATAACTCTGCGCGGCACCGAGCCGCCACGGTGATAAGAGTCTGCTCGGCAATCTGAAATGAAAAAGGGACAACATTGAAGTACTACATGGCCGAACCAAACACTTAGACAGAAGTCCAAATTCAAAATATTTTTCATTCATGAAAGCGGTGGCCAGTCCGCAAAAGGCATTACAATGTTTAAAAGAAAAAACAAAACAAAAAACTACAAAAATTTGCGAGGGGGTCAGGGGTCCACCTGCGTCGCCACTTCGACCACGGGCGCGTCGCCAGATGGCCCCTCGATCCTCCCCTCGACCTGGGCGTCCGCCACAGGAGGGTCGGCCTCCTCCTCCTCGTCATCGCCTTCGACCTCGTCGCCTTCGGCTCCCTCCTCCTCACCGCCTGAAGGCGGCCCTGGCCACAGTCTGTAGCCGACCCGCTCGAAGCCGGGGACACGTTCCTGAACATGGTCGAGTGCCCTCTGATAGGACATCTCCATGTTCTTGGCCATGTGCTTCTTCGCCTCAGCCTCGGCCTCGGCCTCGACCTCGGCCCTGATCTTCACGGCCAGCGCCTCCTTCTCCTCCTTCAGGTCGGCCAGGGACTTCGCCGACACAGCCAGTTCCTCGGCAGCCTTCCTCGCCTTGGTAGACTCCGCATCAAGTCGCCCCTTGGTCCTTTCCAGGTCGGCTTCGAGATCAGCGACCCGGACTTCCAAGGCCTCGGCTCACCTCTGCTCGGCCTCGAGTTCCCGGACCGCCTTGACCTTCGCCGCCCTGTCTTTGTCGCTGGCGGCCCTCAGCTCCTTCTCCTGCTCGGCGAACGTCTCGAGGAGATGGCCGAAGTGGCAAGTAGCTTGTGAAGACAACGGTAAGCGCAATATACAAGCGGAGCAGTAAACTTGAAGAAATTCGCAATGAGAAACTTACCGACACGAGCGACCGAGCCACTTCGTAGGTGTCGTCACCGACCGTCCCCGCCTTCAGTGCGGCTCTGTCCTTCGGGGTCGCCAGGTGCTTGACGACCTGCATCGACATCTACGAGTTGCCGAGGAATCCGTCGTGATTCTTCACCCGCCAGTTCGGCACGAACAGCTGCTTGTGCTGCTCGGTCAGGAACTCCTCAGCCGCCTCCGTCAACCTCGGAGCCTCGAGCGACAAAGCCGCGTTGACATCAAAGGCCCCCTCAATCAGGGTCGGGGCCATAGGGACCGAGGGCTCCTCGGCAACGACCACCTCCGAAGGCACCTCAGTAGTCGGAGGAGGCGGGGTGGTGGTCGAGGCGGCCTTGGGTTGCGGAGTCGACGAGGCAGCCGCGGTCGCCCTCTTCCTCTTCCTGCCCCCGGCCAACTTGGACCTATCGGCCATCATAGCGTTGAAATCGATCTTCATCGCTTCTGCATCAGACAACAAAAACCGAGTCAACAAGACGAGCTAAAGACTTGAAAGAAAAACGAAAATAAATGAGATGTCAGGAGCATACTCGGGTCGATGGGGCTAAGGCCGGACCCGAACAGCACCTCCTCCGTCAACTCCCTCCAACTCAGCAAGGGGAGGGCCATGATCTTCCTCGCCACCTCCTTCTCAGCCGCAGACAGTATAGGGTCGGCTCTCACAAATTTCGGCACCTCCGGTTTCCACCGGGTCGGAATTTGCAGTATTGGCTCCCCCTTAATATAAAATACTTCTCTTTCCAACCCTTAATTGAGTCCGGGTTTTCTATGATCCTAACACCCTTCCTCGGCCCCAAGTAGTACCGATGCTCTGTCTTGTGCATCCGGTTTATCCGATACAGGCCTCGGAAGACCGTTAGGTCCGGCTCGACTTCAGCTTTGCGGCACTGAAGCAGGAAAGCATTCACGTGACGCCATGTGCTCGGCATAAATTGGGTCGGCGCGAGGCAGAACCAGCCGAGAATCTGGAGAATGAAAGGATGCAACGGAAACCGCAGTCCGGCGTTCAAGGAGTCGAAGTCGAACATGCACATGTCCGACGATGCCAGCTTGGAATTCGCTCGCATCCCGGGGCCGGGGATCATCAGCTTGTACTCCGGAGGGATGGCGAATCCCTTTCTGATCCGATGGAGATCCCTCTCGGACAGAACCGAAGTAATCTCGTCGGCTTCAGTAGGAAGAGCTGGGTTGGGTTCTTCGAGGACTTTCGACTTCCCAAAGATTGCTTTCTCCAAGAGATCGCCCTCGTACTGCCTGACCCCCGAATGCCCGGACAGAACAGAGGAATATCGTCCCATCTCGGGGGCTTGCTTCGGGTGCTCTATAATCTCCTCGACCACAACAGATTGGGCTGCCACCCTCCTCTTCTTCTTCTTCTCCTTCCTCGCCTCGGTCGCAGACGGCTCGGCGACTTGTTTTCCCTTCCTTCAGATCTCCGCCCTTCTCCTCTCCTCGGCACCATCATCGCCCGAGGACGAGGCCCCACTCCCCGAGTTCACTCTTGACATCTCTAGAAAAAAAAGCAAAGGCTAGTGGACTGACCTTTGAAGTGACGTTCACGGTCGGAATGTGCTCGCCGGAAATTGCCTGGCCCACACGACAGCTAACGTCACCACCTTGGAGCAAAAGTCGCCGCTAGCAGAGAGCTCAGAGAGCAAAAATGAAATCTTGGAGTGAAAAGTGAGAAATGAGCTTGGGGGTGGGAGAGTGAACTTATAACCCCAAGTGATGTTGGGCCTCCTTGGGAATCTCAAAGGCCCACTAAGAAGCCAAAGCGCCAAGCGGAAAGTTGCGACGTTTCGAAAAGCAAAAACCTCAAATCACTTAAGTCCACGACTCGGCCACCGGTTTACCAAGCCCAGCTTTCGAACCGCCTGGCTAAGCAACCGAGCTACTGAGTCCCTTCAAAAACATCTAATGCCATACCTCGGCCGACGCCACTTAGACTCCGAGCCGAGATGACGAGGAACCGACCCTTGTATATGGAGAAAAATCCTTCCGAGGCAAAATCACCGTCGAATCTCTCCAAAATTCGCGTCAGAATTCGATGGACGGTTCAGATTGCACCACGCCCACAAAACGACAAGATAATGTTTTCTCGTGATCTGAACCCCACCCTCGTGATTCGCACCATGATGGACGGACCAGATCCGGCCACGTGTACCTTCCGAACTGCCTGCCAGCGGCCTGCTCAACCGAGCTACCGAATAGCCTAGTCGAGCAGCCGAGCTACTGGGCTCGGAAAAGTGGAACCAATAAGAGACGCAACCTTCGAAGTATCCAACTCAGCGCCTCGGCCAACGCCACTTAGACTCCGAGTCGAGATGACGAGGAACCGACCCTCGTATATGGAGAAAAACCCTTCCGAGGCGAAATCACCGTTGGATCTCTCCAAAATTCACGTCAAAATTCGATGGACGGTTCAGATTGCGCCACGCCCACAAAACGACAAGATAGCGTTTTATAGGGATCCACGCTGAGATGAACGACCCAGATGATGCCACGTACCTCGGAGGGTCCAATCCTCCGAGCCGAGGAGCCAATCCTCCGAGCCGAGGAACCAATCCTCCGAGCCGAGGGGCCAATCCTCCAAACCGAGGAGACGAGGAACCGACCCTCGTACCTCACAAAGTATAAGGCCGAGCCGAGATGACGAGGAACCGACCCTCGTATATGGCAAAAAAACTCGCCGACCTATCTCGACCGTTGGATCTTGTAAAAAAGCGCGCTCGTCATGATGGACGGCCCAGATCCTGCCACGTCCACTAAACGACAAGATAGCGTTTTATGGGGATCCACGCTGAGATGAACGGCCCAGATGATGCCACGTACCTCGGAGGGTCCGAGCCGAGGAGCCAATCCTCCGAGCCGAGGAGCCAATCCACCGAGCCGAGGAGCCAGCCCACCGAGCCGAGGCGCTGATCCTCCGAGCCGAGGAGCCGAGGAGCCGACCCTCGTATACGGCAAAAAAGCCTGCCGAGGAACGGGGACCGTCTGATCACTTAGAAATTCGCGCTCCGTGCTGATCGAGGGTCCAGATTACGCCACGTCATAAATTGGTATTTAAAAATCGATTTTTATTTATTTAAATCGTTTTATTTATTTAAAAATTGCAAAAAATTGCTAAAAATTAGCTAAAAATTAGCTAAAAATTCTAGAAAATAATTGAAAATTCGGGGGGATATTTTTGAGCCCCTGAACGAACAATTATTGCCTAGAAGGTACTGTTAAACCCCCCGAACGATTAATTAACACATCGCAAAATTAAATAAATAGCCCGAAAAAATAGATAAAAACTCGATACGGCTTCAGAACATCATATGGCTTCAAAAAAGAAGAAGTTACCTTGCTACCCACTTCAAGATTCAAAATTCCCCATTCGGACTCCGATACAACTCCACTAGCCACTAAAACAGTCAAACTACTCGTCAAAGACTGATCATCCTCAGTCTTTAGGAGTGGGGGGCTCGTGATGTGGCTAAAAATGGGGGTTTAATCGAGACCGTCCAGATTGGACACGAATCCTGAAGCCCAGGGGTAAAACGGTAATTTCACCTACAAACGGGTCGGAAGCGGGTACTGGGTCTCCCCCCCCAAAGAGCCATTAACCCGCAAACGGATCCGCCTCAACTGGGTGCGGGTTTCAACCCGCAACAAACCCGGTCCAGCAGGATAGAATTAGGGTTTCTGATTAATATTAATCAACGGCCCTGATTCATATCTATCCTTTCACTGGGGATTAGGAATTACATTCCTTATCTATACACAGGAATTACATGCCTAATATGTTCCCTAAGACGCCTATAAATACCCCCCATTCATCTCCATTAAGAGGTAATCAATCATTCTCCAGTTTTTGCGCTCTTTCATAGTCTTCCTAGATTACTGACTTGAGCGTCGGAGGGTGCGTCGCCGGGAACAACCCCGGTGTCTCACACTTCCTTGCAGGTGAACGGCGGGAGTCAGCGGTCAAACTCCGGCGGAACAGGTTAGGTGTTTGCTATTCAGGTTTTCCAAGAACTCACAAATACTATCTGTTTACCCCCACACCAGATTTAGCGGTAACAAGGAGAATAAAAAAATTTAATATAAAAAAAATTCAAAGTTGAGTGAATTTCAATTAGGGTTAGTTAACTGATTAGTTTAAAATCATAATAGATTAATTTTAATCTATATATTTTTAAATTAATATTTATTATCTAATAATTACCTAACTAATCCTAATAATTATCTAACTTACCCTATTCTAAATTACCCTAATACTATATCTAGGAGTGGGGTTGGTGGGAGAAAAGAGGGCAGAGGGAAGGCTCTGAGGTGGCGGCAGGACCATGAAGAGGAAAAAATAAATGAATAAGGAGGCTGGGGGTAGGTGGGAGGCATGAAGAAGTAGGGACGCGAGAAACGAGAATGGCCAGAGAGAGTGAACAGGAGAGAGAAAGAAGGAGCACAGATTTCAAGACTTGGATTTTTTGGCAACAACAAGTTCTTTTTTCTCTTTTAATTTTTATTATGCAATCAAAGAACATATTTGTTAGTTGCAAATTTATTATGAACTAATTTTATTTTTCTAGGACCTTGATGTAGCATAGTTTTGAGAACATAATTCTAGTTTTATATTATTTTATTAAACTATTTTTTCATGGTTGTGTGTTTAATTTTTGTTCTTAATGCTTATAATTGCTTGGCCAACTACTGTATGATTTATTAGATCATGGAGAGACCGAGAGGTAATTTGTGATTAGAATTATAGAATTAAACATCATTGATTGAGCGAAATTAGAGATGATTTACCACGACTAATGTAACTATAAAGAAATCCATAGAACTTAATGAGTCTTCAATTAATTAAATTTGCATAGAGATATGACAGACTGTTAGTTGGAGATTATTTGGTGTTGTTCAAGAGAAAACATTGAATAATTAGGGGATTTATGTCTATAACTTGGAAAAGTAAAATTTTTTGTGACATGGAATTATGAATTGTGTGGGATTAACTAGATGAAAACAAAATTCCTAGAATTAGTTTTGCTATTAACAAACAACAAAATTTCATATTTCCGTTCCTTTTAATTAGTCTAGTTCTTTCCTTTCATTTAATTTAGTTTAGTCGTTTTCTTTATCAAATTTCGATTTTCCACATAGTAATTCATCTAGTAAATTTTGGTACTCAATAAAATAATTAGTTCTTGTGGGTTTGACACTCTTTTTACTTAAACTATACTACTTGTTGTGATTTTTTACACTTGCAAATAATCCCATCACTGCCCATACAACATAGATTCCGAATGCAAGCTTCTAACGTTTCTCCTCATTTCAGGGTTTAATCCATCATTATGCAAAACTTATAACCATGAAAAAAATTCAAAATTTAGACATCATATGAGTATTAGCTCTCGTCCCGAAACATTGGAGATCAATCTCTATCCGCAGATCATTCTGGAGCCTATTTTATCTATCGTCCCGGAATTTTGGAGACTATCTCACTCCGCAGATATTCCTGGAGCCCTCATCACAAAAATACCCCTTGAGCGTCGCTCTCATCCCAGATTACTAGAGATTATCCCACTCCGCAGATTATTCAAGAGCCTATTTCATCTCTCGTCCCAGAATACTGGGGATTATATCAATCCACGGATCATCCTGGTGCCCTCTTCCCATGTTTTCTCTTGCTTCGTCACAATGCTGGGGATTATATCAATCTACTGTCTGTCCTTACAGCCAATTATTTACAACCACCACATATAACTAGCGTCATCCCACCGGCCTTAAATCAACAAGACTAGGAATACCAGTCCAACCTGGCTTATTCCCACTTTCTATGAAACACAACCTTGTCGGTACCCTGGGTTTTTCTCAGCCTCTAGAACCCTACACAACTTGGACATTACACCAAGCTACACTCTAGGGTTTTCTACAAAAACCCTAATTTAAAAACTAGAATTTACTAACTACTCATAATTTCTTGGTCGAAACATAAATAAGTGGATTCCCTCACATCTCCCGAGTCCAACCTTTTAACCATTACACGACTGGAAAATCTCGCACAATTTTCAGTCTCACACCCCACTAATCTCATTCTCTAATTCTCGATTCTCTCTTCCCAAGTATTAATTAGTTTTATTATCATATTTTTGTTCTTGATAAACAACTCATATCACCGACTATTAAAAATAAAATGAGCTAGACTATAACTAGATCTAGGTTGATCAAACTAACCACTCTCAATTCGATCCGAATCTAGGTCTAAAACCCGACCCATGTTGACCCGAACCCAAGCCCCTCTGGCCCAAACCTCAGCTCCCACATCTGAAACCGACCCGAGCCCTAAAACAGTGAGAAATAGCCATAAAAATCGATGTTTTGGCGCTTAGTAATCGTTCAATCCTCATGAAATTAATCGTCACCGATATTGAAGTCTACAAATCATACTATGGCATGAAATTAAGAATTCAAAAGATGTGTTTCTTTCATGTACGAATTCTTTTAGCAACACATAAATATTCATGAACTAAACAAAAGCAACTAGTTCTTTTTACGATTAACAAGTTTTTTTTGTCTCTTTTAATCATTTAATATCCATAAAAATCATACAGACAATTTTAACTTTCTTTTTTATGTGGACAAATAAACAACCATCTATCATGCGTTCAATTCATACAACAAACACCAAAAAATAAACCATGCATCGATAGATACTATTCACAATCAATAAAACCATATCATGCTACGAATAATAATCACAACAATAGTCATGAGAAGATAAGAAAGCTCACCTATTGTCGGATTTCTTGATTGAGAGCCTCCAAAAGTCCTTCTCCTCCAATACCCTAAAGCAGCCCCACCAAGAAAAATAAAAAAATGAGAGAGGGGCTCTCACTCTCCCTCTTTTTATGCTTGGCCGGCCAACTCCAATAAGGTGAGGGGGATTTCAAATCTCCTTGATCCAATCCCTAAAAGTTGTCGATTTATGGTTAATATAATAACAATATTACTAAATACTCACCCTAAATAATAGACTAATTCAAAAATATCAAATCAAATCCCACCTTATCCCCTCATGCTTGACTAACCAACCCTCACCCTAGGGTTAGTGCACTTTGTATTGGGTTGGGCTTTACCAAGTTCTTTTTAATTTGTTTATGGGCTCATTTCTTGAATTTGGCATTTTGAAGAGCCAAAAAGCCATTCTTTCAATACTACCCTCTTCTTGTTAATACTAATTTTAATTAGTACTATAGCACACTAACTAATTCCTTTCATCAATATAAATAATAAACTAAATAAAAATGAGAAAGTGTTACTAACACTTGCAACGTACGTATGTTGCACGTACTAACTTGTAGGCAAGAATAAATAGAAATAAAAATGTTACTTGTTATTTTTGTAGGGTGTTACACTACTCCCTCCTTAAAATAGTTTTGTCCTCAGAACTACTCTTAGTAAGGGAAAAATAACAAAAATACATAGCTTAATCGATCAACTCAAGAAAATCGTTCTTCATCCGGGCTTCGGACTCCCAAGTAGCTTCCTCGATGAGATGATTCCTCTACAACACCTTGACCATCGGTATCACCTTATTCCTTAACATGTTTTCCTGTCGATCCAAAATTTTTACCGACTTCTCGTTATAGCTCAAGTTTAGCTGCAACCCCTCCGGTACCTCGGGCAATTGATGATTTGATCTGGCACGTGCTTCCTTAGCGTAGATACATGAAACACATTATGAACATGTGCTAATTCTTCCGGTAACTCCAGCCTATATGCCGCCTTTCCAATTTTCTTAAGTATCTTGTACGTCCCTATATACATTGATGCCAGTTTACCTCCCCTTCATAATTGGATCACGCCCTTCGTCGAAGATACTTTCAGAAATACTTAATATCCTTCTTCAAACTCTAACTCCCTTCACCGAACGTTAGCATAGCTCTTCTGCCTACTTTGAGCTTCAACCAGTCTCTTCCGGATTAGTTTGATCTTTTCATAAGTCTGATGTACAATTTTTGGTCCATACATCTATCTTTTTCCTACTTCATACCAACTAACGGGAGTTCGGCATTTCCTCCCATATAGTGCTTCGGTCGATGCCATGCCAATGCTAGCCTGGTGGCTGTTATTATAGACGAATTCTACAAGTGCTAAGTATCTCTCCCAGTTCCCTCCAAAGTCTATAATGCACGATCTCAACATATCTTCCAGTACTCGATTCACCCTCTCATCTTGTCCATCCATTTGGGGTGGAAGGCAATGTTGAAGTCGGTTCTAGTCCCTTTGGCTACCTGCAGACTCTTCCAGAATCGTGAAGTGAACCTTGCATCCTTATCTGATACAGTTGATACTGGTACTCCATGAAGTCTCACTAACCCTTCGATGTATACTTCCGCTAATTTTTCCGGCAACCAAGTAATCTTCATTGCCAGAAAATGTGTTGATCTGGTCAACCGATCCACTATCACCCATATCGAATCATTACCCTTCGTAATTCTAGGTAGAACAATAATGAAATACATGTTGATATTCTCCCGCTTCCATTCCGGAATAGGCAACGGCTGCGGTAATCCTCCGGGCTTCTGATTCTCTGGCTTGACTTGCTGACAAGTGATACATTTTTCTACGAAGTCTGCTACATCCCTCTTAATGCCTGATCACCAAAAGTGTTGCTTAATATCTTTATACATCTTGGTACTCCCAGGATGTACTGACAGCAAGGTGGTGTGTGCTTCCTGCATAATGCTCCCCTTAAAGTCCATCCTTTCAAGCGCACAAAACCTTTCTCCTAACCAGAGTACTCCATCCTTCACCCGAAATTCTGATAATTTGCCGACCCAAATGTGTTCCTTCATCTTCTATATCTCTGGATTGAACTTCTAGCCTTCGATGATTTGGTCTCTCAACGTAGGTTGAATTCTTAATTGGGCTAACATCGCTCCTAGCCTTGTACTAAGATTTCAATTTCAGCTCGATCTAAGTCTTTCACCAGTTCTTTCTGTGTCGAATTAGGCTGGATAAGCTGCTATTCCGACTAAGAGCATTGACCACCACATTCGCGTTCCCAGGGCGGTACTTGATTTCGAGACGAATGTCTTCTTATACCACTGCCTCTGTCGTATATTTAGTTCATTCTACTGGTAAATGTACCTGAAACTCATGTGGTTGGTTTACATGTTGACCTTCTCTCCATATACATAATGCCTCCACAGCTTCATGGAAAATATTATTGCCGCTAGTTCTAGATCGTGAATTGGGTAGTTCTTCTCAAGCGATTGTAGCTGCTTGAACCATAAGCTATTACCCTTCCCTCTTGCATCAAAACACAACCCAAATCCCCTGAGTGAGGTATCACTATAAATATCATAGTCTTTGCCTGTCTGTGGTAGTACCAATACTGGTGTCGTCGTCAACTTCTCCTTTAACTCCTGGAAACTTGCCTCACACTTGTCGGTCCAAGTGAAGCTCACATTCTACTTAGTCAATCCCGTTAACTATGCTGCTATCTGTGCGTATCCTTGGATAAACTGTCAATAGTATCCCGTCAACCCAATGAAACTCATGATTTCCTTCATAGATGTGGGTCGAGACCATCCTTTCACCGCCTCAATCTTCTGCGGATCAGTGGGTACTCCGTCCTTAGAAATGATTGACCCAAAAATGCAAATTCAGCCATCCAGAATTCGAACTTGGATAATTTTGCATACAGTCTTTGCTCTTGCAACTTCTTCAACACTTCTGCTAAGTGTTTAGCATGATCCTCTTCCGCCTTCGAGTACACAAGAATATCTTCGATGAATACCACGACATGAGTCAATGAATGGTCGCAGAATTTGGTTCATCATGTCCTTGAATATTGCCGGTACATTAGTTACTCCAAATGACATGACTAAAAACTCATAATGTCCATGCCGAGTCTTGGAAGCCGTCCTATGTATATCTTCCTCTTTAAACTGAACCTGAGGATAACCTAACCTTAGGTCGATCTTGGAGAAAACAGCTGTTCCATGAAGCTTATCAAACAAATCTTTGATTCGAAGAATCAAGTACTTGTTATGAATCGTCACATTTTTTAGCTCACGGTTATCGATGCTCATCCTCACCGACCCATCCTTCTTCTTTACTAGCAATACAGGTGCCCCTCATGGCGAAGTACTAGGCCTGATGAATCCTTCGTGTAGTAGCTCTTCAATCTGCTTCTTGACCTTTCTTGCTCTACAGGTGCCATCTTGTAAGGCACTTTGGATATTGGGGCACTCCCCGGTTGTATGTCGATACTGAACCTGACATCTCGACGAGGTGGTAATCCAGGTAGGTCGTCCAAGAACACTGTCGAAAAGACTCGGACCAATGGAATCACCTTGATTCTTCAGGAATCTTCCTCTTAGGTAGAGCTGCTACTTCTCTTTCGTATTCCTTCTTTCATTGGAACGTCACTTCCCGTCCTCCTAATGTTTTCATTACTACCTTTTCACGTTTACACTCTTGTTGCAATATAGATTGCCATCCAATATATTCCAATGATCACATCAACCCCAAAACTTCCAGCTCAATAAGGTCTACTCACAAATTTCTTTCCCCAATTTCTATTTCATAGCCAGCATAGTATCGATCAGTAGTCAGTGTTTCCTGAAGGTGTGGATACTGCCAATACCCTTTCGGGAAAAAGCTTAGGTTCAACACCTAACTTCGTTATGAATTTGGGAGACACAAAAGTGTGAGAAGATCCAGTATTAAATAAGACTTTGGTATTTATTCCAATTATCAATAGATATCCTGTTACATCAAGAATTTCATCGTTCAATACATAACATTATTCCCTTAGAAGGACTTATTAAACAACTTAAATATTTAGTCAATTTGTTCCATACCGGTGATGACATCATCTGAATTCTCTGTGTCTTCTTCTGTCAGTGCGAACACTCATCCTTATCAGTATTGCTTCTCCTTTTTCCCAAATTGATCACCATTTGCTCTGTAACAACCCATGAATTTAAATGTATTATTTTAAATTATTTAATAATGTTAAATTGATATATTTAACTATTTTGACTATTTTTGGAAACGGCAGTTTTGCAAGTACAAAACACATGCAAATATTGTGAAATTCAAACTCTAAAATTTTCATGTCAAAAATTATTTTTTCTCATTAAATTACAATATTTGTTATTTTTGAATTTTTTGAATACGAAAAAATAATTTTGAAATTATTTTGAAAGAATGGGACTTTTTGGAAAATAAGCGATTTTGGTCAAGATATGAGCCCAAAAATTTAAATTTAATTTTAAATAGCTGCATTGTTGATTCTTGATTTTGATGATCACAACACACTGCAACATGTGTCTATGTTATACAGCTTAACATTGCAGGTTGTACATACAAAAGACTATTCTCCAGACAAAGAACACTCAAGACAAAGACTCAAGACAAAGACTCAAGACTCAAATCAAGACTCAAGGCTCAAGGCCTCAAGCTCAAAATGTGTCAATTTATTTGTCTTGTAAAACATTGTATTTTACTTTTGTTGAGTCTTAGTCTGTTGTAAAGCCTTGTCACACACACACACACACACAATTTCATAATGTGTGTTTTTTCAAAAATCACAAAAAGAGTCAAAACAGTTTGAAGTGATTTAACTTTTGAGTACCAGTCGACTGATGCCTCTGCCAGTCGACTGACAGTACAAAACTGTTTAAATTTATTCAAATTCTGACCAGTCGACTCATATGGCAACCCAGTCGACTGTTCGAGTGCTTTTGACCGTTTTCTGTTTTCAAAATCGAATTTTCAAAATCAAAAGCTAAAGATCCGTTGGTTAACAGTTGGAATAACTGTCTCCCAACGTCCAGGAGATCAAACTCTATAAATAGAGTACAGATCTCACTGAGAAGATCTTACAACAACTTTTCTAAAGATCCGAGCATTCTTTGAGAAAATTTTAAGTGAAAAGTGAGAAAAAGCTTTCAAGTTCATAATCTGTGGTTCTCTACATTCAGTCCAGTATAGCAACGATTTCGCTCTGGACTGGGTATAGAAGTCAACCTTGTTCTAGCCACGTGCAACAACACAATACACCAACAAGGCTATAGGTTGACTGTAAAGTTTTTCTTGTTTCTTTTGCTCTCGGTTGGAGAGTGGTTTAGACTCTAGGTTGTAGAGTCGGTTTGTTTCACTCTTGGTAGTAGAGTGGGTTTGCTTTCTCTGGTTGAGAGAAAGGACTACGGGTTAAACAAGGTTATTGTCTTAACGCCGTAGGGTATTCTTGTAAACTTTTTCAAGAATAGTGAAAATCTCAAGTGGGTTGCTTGGGGACTGGACGTAGGTCGGGAGGACCGAACCAGGATATATCTTGTGTACTCTGTGATTGATTGTCTTGATCTCGCACTTATTTTTTGTTCACTTAAGTTTTGTAAAACTTGTCTGGACAGTCGACTCCTTGCACTATCAGTCGACTGATTAGTCTCGTATTAGTTTTACTGTCACTGTGTCATCAGTCGCCTGCTTTATCTATAAGTCGACTGCACCGAGTTATTGTATTTACTTTATTTTGGTCATATCAGTCGACTGGTTCACAACCAAGTCGACTGCACCGAAAAAAATTTCCACAGTTTTTTATTAACACTATTCACCCCCCCCCCCCCCCCTCTAGTGTTTGTTGCCCAGGATCCAACACTTGGTATCAGAGCGAGGTTACAGGCTATGGCAACTACTTCAAATACAAATCAGTACCATGAAGGCCAATCTACACAACGGCCACCGCTATTCGATGGAACTAACTATAATTATTGGAAGTGCCGAATGAGAATCTACCTCCAATCAATCAACTACGAGATATGGCAAATGACAGAGACGGAATACACTGCCCCTACCACTCCATATGCACAATGGAATGATGATCAAAAGAACCAAACCATGAACAATGCCAAAGCAATGAATGCCTTATTTTGTGCACTTACAAAGGAAGAATTCAATCGTGTATCCAATGCTACGACCACACATCAAATTTGGCATACACTCGAGGTAACACATGAAGGAACGAATAAAGTTAAAGAGTCTAAAATTTCTGTTCTTGTTCACAGGTTTGAGATGTTCAGAATGAAGGACAATGAGACTGTGTCTGAGATGATCACCAGATTCACAGACATCACAAACTCTCTTGTGGCACTTGGAAAGACTTACACTCAAGCAGAGATGGTTAAAAAAGTCTTACGTGCACTTACTCCAGAATGGGAGAAGAAGACCACGGCAATAGAGGAAGCAAATGACTTGTCACAACTTTCTCTCGAGAATCTTGTGGGCAATCTCATGGCATACGAGGTCCAACTTGAAGATCAAAAGAAGGATGCAGAATCACATCAAGCAAAGAAGAAATCCTTGGCTTTTAAAGCCATGACAGACTCGGAAGAAGAGGAAGAAGATGAAGAGGAGATAGCAATGTTCACTCGAAGATTCAAAAAATTCTTAAAGAAGGGTAAGTTTAACTCTAAAAATAGAGATTCTAACGACCCTCCTACATGTTTCAGGTGCAATAAAACAGGGCACATGAAGAAGGATTGTCCCTTAGAAAATGCAAAGAATAAGGGAAAACCATCCAACTTCAAGAAAGACAAATATCCAAAGAGTAAATTTGCCAAGAACAAGAAGGCCTATCAAGCCACATGGGATGATAGTGATTCGTCTTCCGAAGAAGAAACGGATGAAAACAACGAAGTGGCAAATATGTGCTTCATGGCTGCACACGATCATGTAAGTAATGACTATGACTCAGAAGATCTTCCTGATGCTTTTAATGAAATATTCCAAGAGTTAAAGAAAGAAAAGATTAGAGTTAAGAATCTTGAGAAAGTGAATCAAACACTTACTCAAGAAAATCTTAACCTTGATAAGGAAGTAAAATCTTTAAATTCTCGCATTGCAAGTTTAGATACTGATCTGGAATCTCTCAAAAAGAATTACGAAGAGATATCAAAGAACGTATCTAAGTTTAACAAAGGCAAAGAGAATTTAAATGATGTGCTTCATCATCAAGTAAAATCTAGTAAAAAATATGGACTTGGCTTTAAAAAATCTTCTGTAAAAGAATCTCCTGCTACAAACACTAGTAGAAATAAATCAGCATCTATTTCTAGTGTTACACACAAGTTGTATGAATTTTTTGAAAAGCCTAAGGCTGTAAATGTTCGTGATAAAAGCAAGACTACTGTTCGGTTAAGTCGACTGAACCAAACTACCAGTCGTCTGTCCAAAGGAATTGGATCTTATTCAACGAGATCAAAACCTCCTATAAGTCGACTTAGTGTACCATACAGTCGACCGACTCACACTAGCAGTCGACTGAAGGACACTGTTAAGTCGACTGGACAGAACAAGGTCGTATGGGTTCCAGTCAGCCTCAATCAGAATGATAGAATTGCTTATATTAATTCATATGTTTTAACTGTGTGTAATTCTATTAATTATATTCCTGCTTATGGAGGAAGATCAAACTCTTCATGGGTTTGGTTTCCCCCAAACTAATGTGTTTTGGACCCAATAAAAAGGGTACCATATTTACCTTAAATTTTTTATAGGTACCCAAGAAAGAACGCTGGATACTAGACAGCGGATGTTCAAAATACATGACAGGACATGCCAACCTGCTATCCACCATTCAAAGCATAAATGGAGGAACTGTCACCTTTGGAGATAACAACAAAGGCAAAGTCATAGGTATTGGCATGGTCGGTAAAACTTCTAACCCAACCATAGAAAATGTATTATTAGTTAGTGGTTTAAAGCATAATCTTTTAAGCATTAGTCAATTATGTGATAAAGGGTATAAAATAGTATTTGAAAAAGATGCATGCTTGATTTATGACTCTACTATGCAAAATGTTATTTTTCAAGGTTTTCGTAAAAATAATATATATGAATTGTGTTTGAATGCAATTGATTTTTCAAATGATTTTTGTTTAATAGCCTCTAACAATGAATCTTGGCTATGGCATAGAAGATTTGGACATGTGAACATGAAAAATCTCTCAAAATTATCTAAATATAACCTAGTTAAAGGACTGCCAAAACTATCCTTTAAAAAGGATAAGTTATGTGATGCATGTCAACTAGGAAAACAAATCAAATCCACTTTTAAAACAAAAGAAGTAATTTCTACTAGTAGGCCGCTCGAATTAATTCATATGGATTTATTTGGCCCTACTAGAGTTGCTTCTTTAAATAAAAGTAGATATGTATTTGTTTTAGTAGATGATTTTTCAAGATTCACTTGGACATTCTTTTTAAAACATAAAAATGATGCTTTTGATGAATTTGCACATTTTTGTAAACGTATTCAAAATCAAAGATCTCTAACCATAGTCACTATTAGAAGTGATCATGGTGGAGAATTTGAAAATGAAACATTTACAGAATATTGCAACAAGAATGGTATAACACATTCGTTTGCATTTCCTAAAGCTTCACCACAAAATGGAGTGGTTGAAAGGAAAAATAGGACTTTGCAAGAATGCACACGTACTATGCTTGTTGAAAGCAATTTACCAAAGCACTTTTGGGCTGAAGCTGTTGCTACAGCTTGTTATGTTTTAAATAGAATTCTTATAAGACCTAAGCTAAAGAAGACTTGTTATGAGTTGTTTTTTAATAAAATTCCTAAAGTCTCTTACTTTAAGACATTTGGTTGTAAGTGTTTTATTCTAAACACAAAAGATAATTTAGACAAATTTGATCCTAGATCTAATGAGGGTATCTTTTTAGGATACTCAAATAGGAGTAAAGCATATAGAATTTTCAATAAGTCTACAATGACTATTGAAGAGTCAATGCATGTTACATTCGATGAATCTCTGCCTTCATCAACTTTAAATAAAGATGATGAAACTGATTCATCACCTTTAGATAATGTGATTAAATTCTTAGAACAAACTAATCTGACTGATAAGTCGACTGATAAGGACTTCCAGTCGACTGATTAAAGCAGTCGACTGAAGAACCTGTCCAGTCGACTGATCCTATTGTGATATCTTCAACTTTACCAAAGTCATTTGTTGAAGTTAAAGATCATCCTCATGACTTAATAATTGGTGACATTTCCCATGGTATTCAGACACGTTCACATGTTAATATGATCTCTCATACAGCATTCTTGTCGGATTTTGAACCGAAAAATATACAAGAAGCTTGTGAGAATGAATATTGGATGAATGCCATGCAAGATGAACTAAACCAATTTATAAGGAATGATGTATGGGATTTAGTTCCTCGACCTCCTGATCGGACTGTTATTGGTACCAAATGGGTATTTAAAAATAAGTTAGATGAATCAGGACAAGTTGTAAGGAACAAGGCTAGATTAGTTGCTTAAGGATATAATCAAGAAGAAGGTATAGATTTTGATGAAACATATGCTCCTGTTGCTAGACTAGAATCTATTCGTATTCTATTATCTTTTGCTTGTTTTATGAATTTTATACTTTATCAAATGGATGTTAAAAGTGCTTTTCTTAATGGGTTTATTAAGGAAAATGTTTATGTTAAACAACCACCAGGTTTTGAACATGAACAATTTCCAGATCATGTTTATAAATTGAAAAAAGGCTTTATACGGTCTTAAACAAGCACCTCGTGCTTGGTATGATCGTCTGAAAACTTTTCTTTTAGAAACAGGATTTGAAATAGGTAAAGTAGACACTACATTGTTTATCAAAAGAGTTAAGAATGATATCTTAATCATACAAATATATGTTGATGATATAATCTTTGGTTCTACTAATAATAATCTATGTCAAGAGTTTGCTAATACCATGAAAAACGAATTTGAGATGAGTCACATGGGTGAACTCAATTATTTCCTTGGACTTCAAATTAAGCAGTCCTCAAGTGGCATATTTATCAATCAAGGAAAATATGCAAAGGAATTACTCAAACGTTTTAACATGGATAGTACTAGTAGTAAATCCATACCTATGGCTACTACTACTACCCTTGACAAAGATATATTAGGTAAGAGTGTTGACCAAAAACTCTATCGAGGTATGATTGGTTCACTCTTATATATTACTGCAAGTAGACCAGATATTATGTTCAGCGTATGTTTATGTGCTAGATATCAATCTAGTCCTAAAGAGTCTCATTTAAAAGCAGTGAAACGAATTTTAAGATATATTAAAGGCACATCTGAATATAGTTTATTTTATCCACGCACCGATAATTTTCAACTTCTGTCATATAGCGATGCTGATTTTGCTGGAAGCAAAACTGATCGCAAGAGCACTAGTGGTACATGTCACTTTTTGGGACATTCCCTAGTCTCTTGGTGCAGTAAAAAGCAAAATTCCGTATCCCTATCAACTACAGAAGCTGAGTATATCGCTGCAAGTTTGGCATGTGCACAAATCTTGTGGATGAAACAAACTTTATTAGATTATGGTATTTCATTTGAGAAACCCTCAATTATGTGTGATAATACCAGTGCAATTAATTTATCTAAAAATCCGATTCAACATTTACGTACGAAACATATTGATATTCGACATCATTTTCTACGTGATCATGTTTTAAAAGGAGATATATCTTTAGACTTTATCTCTACTGATAAACAAGTAGCAGATATATTTACCAAACCCCTTAAAGAAGATACTTTCATTAACTTAAGGAGAGAACTAGGAATATGTGATTTTAGTGATATTTGTTGAAATTTGTTTCTGTTAAGTCGACTGTATTGTCGATAAGTCGACTGTACTGTACTTAACACATATCTATTTTTTTTTGACCAGTCGCCTGGTCCTGATGACAGTCGACTGATCAGCAGATAAACAAAATTTAGTCTCTTCTCGACTAAGTCGACTGATATACCCTACTAGTCGACTGTCGCGAGTTCAAATGTCTTCAACGACTATTCATCGCAGCTTTTGAGATAAAAATCTCTTAATTTTTTCACCCGTGACCTCTTATCTCAGCCGTTGATCTCTATTTTCTCAATCTCAGCCCTCTATTCTTGGTTAAAAACCCCTTCACCGCAGCCTCCATCCTCTTTTACATTTACCCCAAATCCGAAACCCTAAGCCAGAGAAGAAGAAGAAGAGAAGAAGTCGACTGCTGCCCTGGTGTTTGATCGACTGCTTTCTGTTTTTCTCTCCAATTTTTTTGGTAAAATCCTTCCCTCACTTCTTTCCAATGGCACCCAAGAAATCTAAGAGAACTCATGATGATGCTAGTTCTTCATCCCTTGATTATACTCAATTTCTATTGAGCCCGGATCTTCTTGAAAGATGGTACCTTATGTGTACCATTGTCATCTTCCCCGGGAGATATGTTAATTTTGATAATCTTGAACCATTTAATCTTGTTCCTCTATTTCAGAATAGTAGCCTTTATGAATATCTATCCTTAGAAAATCAACCTAACTATTATCCCCAACTCATCTATTTGTTTTACACTAATATGAGGGTTGTACAAAAGAAAGATGGGGATGTAGTTATCCGCTCATCTGTCAAAAATGTTAAAATGACACTCACACCCGAGAGAATCAATCTCATAATGGGTAATGATGATGGAGGATTAGATCTAAATGATATTATCCTTGATGATGCATCTATCTTATCTAAAATATTTTTGCCTAATCACGGACCTCCAATGACTAGCAAAAATATTACTCCTATTGCTAAGCTTGTAGCCAGAATACTAGCCTATAACATCCTTCCCAAAAGAGAAAGTTATGACCAGTACTCTCTGGAATTACAAAAAGCTGTTTATGCAATGTTTGGTAAAATTGCTATAAATTGGGGTCGTATCATCTTTTCAAAATTTGAACAAAACCACACCCATTTCTTACCTTTCGGTGGGCTTCTCACTCATGTCTTTGAAGCTTTCGGTATTGATCTCGATTCCGAGACCAATGTCGTTACGCACTATGAGTGTTTTGATCGTGCTAGTTTAGCACGTATGAAGCTTCTTGATCCACCTCCTAAATCAACCCCTAGGTCTCCTCCACTTTCTCAAGCTCCTTTAGGTTCTACTGCTAGACCTTCTAGACCTTTTACCTCTGCTAGACCTTCTAGTCCCTCTCTTCCTCAAGCTAACTATGATGATCCACGTACTCTCTATGACTGTGTCTCTTATCTCATGAAACATTCAGAGACTGTGGATACCCAGCTTCACACCATTGATTCTAAACTTGATCGCTTAACTGATCTTTTCCATACTCAATTTCGTCCTCCTTCTCATGATGCTGATGAAGACTCCGATGAGGACAATTGAAGACTTTTATTTATTTTTTATTATGTAATTTTCTATTTTGTTTTAATGAACTTATTTCTGTATGAGACTTTTCTTAGTTTATTTCTATGCAAAAGACTGTTTATTTTGTGTTTTTGTTGATGACAAAGGGGGAGAGATATCCTCTTAATTACTCACTGTGTTTGATTTCTGTATTGACAATTTCTCTGGTCAGTCGACTGGTAACAAGCATCTTAGTCGACTGCTGTATCTGTGATTATTATTTGTGATTGTGATTTTATTATGTATGTTTTTGTCTGATCAGTCATCTGATACACTGTTAAGTCAACTGACACATACTTTATGATACATTTTTAATCTGTATGCATGATGTGTTTTTAATAGGGGGAGCATATCTTTACTATGCTTGTATATTATCTGTTATTATCAGCTATTGTGTTGTCATCATCAAAAAGGGGGAGAATGTTGATTGTTGATTTTGATGATCACAACACACTGCAACATGTGTCTATGTTATACAGCTAACATTGCAGGTTGTACATACAAAATACTATTCTCCAGACAAAGAACACTCAAGACAAAGACTCAAGACAAAGACTCAAGACTCAAATCAAGACTCAAGGCTCAAGACCTCAAGCTCAAAATGTGTCAATTTATTTGTCTTGTAAAACATTGTATTTTACTTTTGTTGAGTCTTAGTCTGTTGTAAAGCCTTGTCACACACACACACACTCACAATTTCATAATGTGTGTTTTTTCAAAAATCACAAAAAGAGTCAAAATAGTTTGAAGTAATTTAACTTTTGAGTACCAGTCGACTGATTCCTCTGCCAGTCGACTGACAGTACAAAACTGTTTAAATTTATTCAAACTCTGACCAGTCGACTCATATGGCAACCCAGTCGACTGTTCGAGTGCTTTTGACCGTTTTCTGTTTTCAAAATCGAATTTTCAAAATCAAAAGCTAAAGATCCGTTGGTTGACAGTTGGAATAACTGTCTCCCAACGTCCAGGAGATCAAACTCTATAAATAGAGTACAGATCTCACTGAGAAGATCTTACAACAACTTTTCTAAAGATCCGAGCATTCTTTGAGAAAATTTTAAGTGAAAAGTGAGAAAAAGCTTTCAAGTTCATAATCTGTGGTTCTCTACATCCAGTCCAGTATAGCAACGATTTCGCTCTGGACTGGATATAGAAGTCAACCTTGTTCTAGCCACGTGCAACAACACAATACACCAACAAGGCTATAGGTTGACTGTAAAGTTTTTCTTGTTTCTTTTGCTCTCGGTTGTAGAGTCGGTTTGTTTCACTCTTGGTAGTAGAGTGGATTTGCTTTCTCTGGTTGAGAGAAAGGACTACGGGTTAGACAAGGTTATTGTCTTAACGTCGTAGGGTATTCTTGTAAACTTTTTCAAGAATAGTGGAAATCTCAAGTGGGTTGCTTGGGGACTGGACGTAGGTCGGGAGGACCGAACCAGGATATATCTTGTGTACTCTGTGATTGGTTGTCTTGATCTCGCACTTATTTTTTGTTCACTTAAGTTTTGTAAAACTTGTCTGGACAGTCGACTTCTTGCACTATCAGTCGTCTGATCAGTCTCGTATTAGTTTTACTGTCACTGTGTCATCAGTCGCCTGCTTTATCTATAAGTCGACTGCACCGAGTTATTGTATTTACTTTATTTTGGTCATATCAGTCGACTGGTTCACAACCAAGTCGACTACACCGAAGAAAATTTCCGCAGTTTTTTATTAACACTATTCACCCCCCCCCCCCCCCCCCTCTAGTGTTTGTTGTCTCGCCTACAGGATCCAACATGCATAAGGGGGCCGGCCAACCATGAGGATTTGGAGGGATTAGGAAAATTAATTTTGGAACTAATTGATTGGATCCTAACTTAATTGATTTCCTAAACATCTAAAATGTAAATTAGGGGATTTATTTGCAAAAAAAACATGAAACCCGAGCTTTTAATCCCAGCCTGTATAAGAGATGAACAACAGGGTTTCGACCTCTTCTTTTTCTTTGACTATTATGTGATCGTTTGGAGCTTGGAGAGAGATTTTTTGCATAAGGTGGAGAAGTGATTTCTTGGAGTCCATTTCGAAATTTACTAGAGGTGGGTGTCTCTCTACCTCTCATGTATTGTTTATTTTCTCATAGATATTGTAGTATCATGTTAGGACTCGCTTTGTGAATTTATGATGATGTTCTTAGCTTGTTTGTGATAACTGTTAAGTGGAGATGGTTTTGGATATAGGTTTGTGAATAATATGAATGAAAGTCTAATCTAGAATGCATGATGATCTAAATTTTATTGTTCTTGAATGATTGAATGATATTATGAAAGAAATATCAAATTTTTATACTTGGAGATTGATTAAGTAAACCTATACATTGTTGTGAATGTTTAAATCTTAATGTATAATGTTAGAACCATGAAGGTGAAATAAAAAGAGGAAATTTCTATTTATTTTTCACTGTTTTGATAGTAAGATTTTATGGATTGATTATTATAAATTTTAAGCATGACTTATTGCAGAATTTGTCAAGGAAAAGAGCCATGAATAAGGGGGTTTATGAACTAGGGCTAATAGGGTTGTATACCTAGGGTTTTAACCTAGGTTTGAGGTCAAAACATAGCATAGGGGGCTCGGCCTGGCTGTTGACCAGCAGCATAGCAACTGCTGTTGCTGCCGTCAACCAGCAGAAGCCCAAGGAGGGGCTCGAGTTGTGTTGAGTGTGAGTTAGGGTGTGATAGGGTTTGAGAAATCCTAGTATACGTTAGGTATGTATGTAAAAAGTGGTTCAGTACGGAAAAAGTTATAGTATCCTATTTTCAAAAAGTGGATCAATACGGAAAAAAATTCTTTTTAACATGGTTCTTCCAGAGTCAAAATTAAGTCATGAGAGAAAGAACAAAGATAACAGAGAAAGTTAATTAAAAAATGGTTAAATACAAAATAACACCCAAAGTTTATCTTAATTCCCAAATAGCACCTAAAGTTTTTCTAATACTTAAATGGCACCTGCAGTTTTTATTATTGGACCTAGGGCTGGAAACGGGCTGGGTTTAGGCCGGACCCATATAGAACTGGGCCCGAGCCTGAAGTTTAAAACATAGGCCCGAACCCTACTTGATTTTTCTTCGGGCTTAAAACATTAGGCCCGAGCCTGAGCCTGAGTTAGGCCCGATCATACCTAGGCCCGAACTACTTATGCATGTCCTAATGTATAACTTTTCCATAAAATAAAACTATATCAATGATGGGGACGTAAACCCTTGTCAACACCGCACGATTCTTGCATGAATCTCGGGGTCCCTACGAGCAAGGCGGTCATTTCCCAGCCTCTACCGACCCATAATCGGAACATAGGCCAACCATGGGCCCATCACACCAACTTAATCCACAAGTGGGGACCATCAGCAGCTCAGTCATGAGTAATTAACTGGAAAATTAAGGATGGTAATATAATCTCGAAAATAAGAATTTATTAACAGATTAAATCCCTTAATTGATGGGATTCTCCAAATCAATTAAGGGGATCATCCTCTAGCTGTTCCAACTCAAGCCTATAAATAAGATCCTTCCACCTCTTTTACCAGGTAATCAATCTTTTTGCCCACTAAACTGAGTTCAACATTCTTGGTTATTGTCTTGATCGTCGAGGGGTCTGTTGCCAAGATTATCCCCGGTGCTTCAGATTGCCCTTGTAGGTTCTCGATGGCCAATAACCAACACAACCACCAATAGATCCACAAATTTCATTCAAATACAAGCCTCTCATCAAGATCAGATTGATGACTGAGATCAGATATTTCCACCAAATACAAGAACTCATCATTTGTTGCTCCCACACCAGAAATCAGCAGCATCAATCAAGAATAATATACGATAAAAAAATAACAACAATAGAAATACTACAAACGTTTGAGTAATTCACATCTAATTTGTGTATTTTCATTTAATTTTATATAAGAGACATAATTACTCTGTCTATAAACTTTAACACTCATTTCAACTTATTTATATGATTATTATCTTTAAAAAAATGCATACATTAAATGATGTATACATAAATATACACATGCATATATAAAAATTTGATTCTGGCCCATCGGGCCTAAGCACTTGCCCCCGAGCCCGACCTGAATTTTTCTGGGGCATAAAAAATTAAGCCCGAGCCAGCCTGAAATAAGAATTATTATCCCAATCCCGCTAATTATCGGATCGGACCTAAGCGGCCCCAGGTCGGGTTCGGACCAATTGCCACCCTTAATTGGACCAAATAGCACCCGCCGTTAAGTTTTCCATTAACTTAATGGAATTTTCCCTGAATATATCTCTTAATGGATTTTAACCCGTTAAATAGCTTGTGAAATCGCAAAATAGCCCTCATCTCCTTATACAAATCACAAAACTCATCACCATCTCCACCACCGACCACCATTTCCATCATCTCCACCACCATCACCACCACCGAACACCATCTCCCCCACCATATCCACCACCAACCACCATATCCACCATCTCCTTCATCTCCAACAATTCCAACCACCATCATCTCCAACCACCATCACCACCACCGACCACCACCACCGACAACCATCTCCAACCACCATATCTACCATCGCCATCATCATCGCCATCATCGCCAACAACTCCAACCACCATCATCTCCAACCACCATCACCATCATTGACCACCATCTCCACCAATTTCCATCATCCCCAACCAGCATCTTCACCATCTCCATCATCTCCATCATCTTCAACCACCGTCTCCACCACCGAACACCATCTCCAACCACCATATCTACCATCTCCATCATCTCCAACAAATCCAACCACCATCATCTCCAACCACCATCACCATCATTGACCACCATCTCCACCAATTTCCATCATCCCTAACCAGCATCTTCGCCATCTCCATCATCTTCAACCACCATCTCCACCACCGACCACCATGTACACCCCCGATGAAACACATCACCATCACCTTCATCTCCATCAAAAAAAAAAATTTAAATGAAAATAAGAAAAACTAAAAATGGGAGAAGAAAAAAATGAAAAGGGTATTTCAGTCTTTTCACCATCCTGTCGTTCAGAAATTGACAACGGGTGTTATTTGGTCCGATTATAAAACTTCTGGTGCAATTTGGGTATTAGAAAAACTTTAGGTGCTATTTGGGAGTTAAGGTAAACTTTGAGTGTTATTTTGTCATTCACCCATAAAAAAAGGGGTTCAAGATTGGCTTATTTATACAATTATATATCTCCTCAAAAGAAATGTGTGTATATATATATATTTATCTTCTCTTAGTTTCTCAGAAAAATTAAATAAATTAAAATAATAGAGTATGTATCTATACCTAGATACATCACACATTCTAATATACAATTACGGAGTAATAGGCCCCTAATTGATTTTTCCATATTCATCCGCCACAAATCATGTAATGCCCCAGAAATATAAATATAATATTTTGAATTAATAAATAATTTTTAAATTAATTTATGTAATCATTTTGAATATTTGTAAAATTGTCCTTTTGCACGTGCAAAACTGGTGTAAATATTTTTGAAATGCAGGTTTTAAAATTTTGAGTTGCTAAATTATTTCTCTTATTTATAATTGCATATTTTAATTTTTGGAATTTTTCCGAATAAGAGAATCTACTTTTAAAAATATTTTGGAGGAAGGGGACTTTTGTGTAAAAAGTCATTTGGAGCCAAAATTTAATTTCAAAAACTTTGTGGCTGCATTTGGGGGGCCAATTTTTAGTAGAGGGATTTAAGGGTGGATTTTATCCATATTTGATTGGATTTGATTTGGAATGATTCAGAAAAATAACTAATTATGCAATTTTTAGATTGTGGGGGACTTAATTGCAAAACTCTGATTAAAACCCTAATATTCAGAACCCGGCCATATAAAAGAGGGCATGAACAGTAGGTTTCGTCCTCTCTTAAGTTTTGGCAAATTTTTGGGATTTTTTTAGGCTTGAGGGAGATCTTTCACTTGGAGGAGAAAGCTTTTTGGAGTTTCTACTTGAGATCAACTCGAGGTGGGCGTCTCTTTACTTCTCTTGTATGTTATTTTTTATCTTGAATGTTTTAGTATCATGCTAGAAAATCTATTTGTAGATCCATGATTGTATATAGCACATATGTGGTGTTTGATTTGAAATGGAATTGTACAGATGATTTATATGATATGTTTGATTGAAATCATGAAGAAAGAAATAAACTTTTATGTGAGTTGGACATGATAATTGATTAGTGATTATTATACCATGTTATGGTATGAAAAGATTAAAATTTTAACCCATAAAATCGAATGAATGATCATGAATTAAATTGTAGATGATGAATATTTATCTAAATGATTAGAACCTATTGTACGCACTTAAACTCATGCTTGATTGCATTAAAGGATGAAATTTTGATGATTTTCTTCACTGTTTTAATTAAATGAGTTACATGAATTAAATCCTAATAACTTTAATACATGTGATTAAGGTATATGTGTACATGGCGTATAGGGTTTTCGGATGAACAGTGAAGTGGGCTTTGGGCCTGGTGTCGGGAGGGTGAGTTCGTCAATGGGACACAGGGGATTGGTTGCATTTGATGGAGTCTTTGTTCATTGGGTTCTTGGTTTAATTAAATTTTGATTGAAAATTAAATTGTGTAGAAGCAGGGGTGGATCCAGGATTGAAAAGCGAGGGGGCTGGTAATTTTTTTCTCCATACAATGTAACATTCAAAAATCAAAAAATATATAAAGTTGTTATAAATACTAGAGGGATATACCAAATTCTTCACATCTTTCAAAATATACATTCTTAAATCATTTTAGTTGCACCCGACGATGTTTGATAGAGTAAAATTCATCAACAATCACATCAAAATCAATGTCTTCAACAAAATCTCTCTCAATAAAGATTGTCAAACAATCTGTAAGAAAATCATCTTCCATCTTGCTTCAAATTGACATTTTAACAAGTTTCATAGCGTCTCTGCACGCTCTGTTGTTGCCGTTGAAACAGGAAGAGTCAACACCAAGCGAATGAGTCTATCAATCAAAAAATAAATCCTTGATTTTTTTGTTTCCACCAACTTCTGACATAATTCAGAAAGAGAAGACATATTCTGAAACAAAGGATGACGAATCACATCGACCTCATAATGTTGTAACTCCACTCTCAAAACATACAACTCAGTTGTGGTGAAATCTTCAGGATAGAACTTATCTGCAAGAGTACAAATATCATCTATCTTGAATGATTTGAACTCATCAATAGGATCTAAAGCTGTACTTAGAATAAGTAGTTCAACTGTCGACTCGGAAAACCTGCTACACAACTCCGAAATATGAAAATCTAGCATTGAAGATATCAACATGATAGTAATGTTGAAATGTGATATTATCTCGTTGTTGACAAGAGCGACCAGTACCATCCATGTATGGAGCATTCATATCAGGGATTAAAATACCATGTTTCTCACAAAATGAAATCAAATCCTGAATAAAAGTCTCCCAACCATTTTCCCTCAACTTCTGAAGTACTGCTTTTGTTGATGAGACTAAATCCATTGCATTTAAGATGTCTAAAGATTTGTGCTGCAATTCTAAACAAAGAGTGTTGGTGATACCCATCACTTTAAACATCAAATGCAAGATAGAATAAAATTCAAAGGACCTTACTGCCTTAAATAGACCTTTAGCTTCACCTTTAATTTTAAAACCGTTTCCATTATGAATAATGTTACCAAGAACTATAGAAGTTGCATCAAACATATCAATCAAACTACTTACTGAAGCAAAGTGGGAGCCCCGACGGGTTGTTCCAGCCCGTTGCAAAATACATTTCTGATTAGCACCTCTTCCAGAACTAAGTTCCTCGGATGCTAGTTTATCTGCTATCTCTGCTTCTCGAACCGATTTTAATTTTATATGACGTTTAGCAGAAACACCAACAAAGTTAACAATTGCACCTAAACTTGAGAAAATAACCAAACATCATGTACTTGTTGAGCCCCTGCAAGTAATGCTAGTTGCAACCTATGAGCAAAACAATGTACGAAATAGGCATATGGGCAGTCTCTAAGAAACAATGCTTGCAGTCCATTCCACACCCCACGCATATTACTAGCACCATCGTATCCTTGACCACACAGATTTTCAATTTGAAGATTGTAACGAGCAAGAACATCACAAATAGTTGTTTTGAATGTTAACGCCGAAGTATCACAAATACTGGCAACATCCAAAAACCTTTCTCGAATAAATTCGGCAGAATCAACAAATCTTAAAACCACAGCCATTTGTTCCTTACCAGATTCATCAACAGCTTCATCAACAAGAATACAAAATTTGTCATTCCCTACTTCTTCTCATATCCTCCTCTTCACAATATTGGCAATAATGTGCAAGATCTCTTTTTGGATATTTGATGTTATATATTTCGCATTTCCAGGAGCATTTTTCAACACTACTTTGCCAATATCTTCATTAACCTCACCAAAAGCCTTCACCATTGCAATAAAATTTCCACGATTTGAAGACTCAACCGATTCATCATGGCCTCTAAAAGGACATCCTTGCAATGCAAGCCACATAACACTCCTTATTGTAGTTTTCAGTCTCAATCGATTTTGCCTAACTTGTTCAGAAGACATAACATTCAAGACTTTATCAATATGTTCAGTAGGAGTCTTCAAGCTATCCCATTTGCGCATAGAAAATTTGTGTGCAGAAGAAGGCCCGCCTACAAGATGCATAAATCTACATTTATCTCCATTGTTAACCCTCTTCCAATTTCGGAATCCTTCAATGGTAAATGTCGGAAATTTCGATGGATTAATGTCAAAAAGATAGCATTGAAAGCAAAATGCTTTATCTTTTGATTCTGAATACTCGAGCCAAGAGAATTGAGTGAACCATTGATATTGAAATCGCCGATATTGTTTTCCATCTAATGAGCGTGGATATTCAACTAATTTCGGTTGGCATGGTCCCATATCTATATATAATCTTCGAATATTGTCTTGTTGATTGATTAGATAAGACCATATTGGACGACGTAATGCCGGGTCATGCTCGAGAGAATTGTGATCCACATCTATAGATGGTTCTTGTTGAATGGAAATTGAAACATTATCCGATGTTGAAACATCATCCAAAATTGGAACTTGGGCACTTGATGATTGACCAACACTTTTTTTACTAAAAAAGTTGAGAAGGGAAGGTGTAGTTTGTTTCCTTTTTGCATTATTCATATTATCAAATTGCAAAAGTTTAATTCCTGTAAATAGCATAATATGAAAATATTAATCCTACTTTCAAGAAATTTCACTTAAATAAATAAAACTCCAAGAACATTGGGTGAACTTGAAATAAATAAAACAAATAAAAACTATTGTGATAAGCTCAACTAAGCCCTAAAATTCTAAAAACTAATTTATTTCCAACTATTAACATAAAAAACTAACTTATAAATCTCTAATTTAGTATGAAAACTTAATCTAAACACCTAAAGTAAGTGGTTTTCTTTATGGCAATTCAACAAACACCTTGTGTGCCACTTCGATAACAGTCAAATTTAGTAAAGCTTCAATTTGTTTATCCGTTCAAGGAGATGATGATGGTGTTGTTGGGAGGAATGAGTAATGGGTTGAGGGTCGGGACTTGAAATAGATTACAACATCACAAATGATATTTTCAAAACACTAAGTTTATAACAAATTTACTATGTAAGAATGAATTCAAACTAACAATCACATCAAGAAAAAATAGTAGAATACTAAGAAATTAGTTAATTGGACTTACTTGATCTTGGGTTTAAACAATCAAGTTTCAAGTCTTCAAGAATCAAGAGCTAGAAGAGAGAAAGATCAATGACTCAAAGTCCCAAAGGTTAAAAACCGGACTAGAAGAGTGGAAGGAGACAGAGAGAATAAGGTAATAGGAAAGAAGGAAAAGATAGGCTTAAACAAATAATGGGCTTTAAAAAAATAATGGGGAAGAAGGGAAGAAGGGAAAGATAGGCCCAAAAAAATAAATAGAATGGGCTTCAAAAAAATGGGGGGGCTTAAACATAGGATGTTACTAATAATCTCCAAAAAAAAAAAAAATCATGTATACCCAAAATATTTGGGGGGCTGTAGCATTACCCCCCTCCCCCCCCCCTCCCCATCTGCCCCCGTGTGGAGGGCATTGCTGTGGAGGATAAGAAGAAGGGGTGTGGAGTCCAGGAGGCGGAGCATTTTTATATTTTATTTATTTTTCTTCCATATTTTAGGTGAGAAAATTAGGGAGAGTTACCAAATTGTCATTTCTAGATATTATAAAGTCTCATATTTCACTTTATTTACAAGGTGAGCCTTGCATTTTCAAAAAAATAATTGTAGATCCTACGGCTCAAAGTAATTGTAGGGTGGTTAAAATAAATAGTGTTAAGTTATGTTAGTTATTAGTTTACATTCTAAAATTTTCTTATATAATAGTATATTGGAATGTTGGGAAGATCATGCAGAATTGCTTTGGATGCACTATTCCTATTAAAACTCAAAAGTTATCTATCAACCACTGGTTCATAAGAATTCTTGAGAAATATTGAATTCACAGGAATGTTCATTCTTGTGTTTGGAATAGTTCACCGCATTTCGATGAAATCCTTTGTTGTTTGTGTTTGGGGAAACCTAGTTCTTGAGAGGGAACTATTTGGTAACCCAAGAAAATTGTTGGATTAAACTTCCAGTGAGTAACAAGAATACATGCACGCATCTTGAAGTTGTCAATTGTCTTGTTCATGCATGAAAGAAATAAAGAGAATCTTGAATACTGCCATTTCATGCTCTGATGTCCAACAAAATTCCAAACCATATTTATATACTATTATTAAGCAAAGCTCTATTTTGACGGCTTTCTACTATGATGACCCCATAAACATAAAAGGCTAAAAAAAATATAGGGTTAATTCTGTCAATTTTTACCCAAAAACTTATTCGTGTACTGGTCAGGCCCAACACCAAACTCTAACATCCGACCCGTTACGCTCTCTTCTTCTTTATTGGTCTTCTGTTATCTCTCTCCTCCGTTCTCTTTTACAAAGGGGGACAAACGAGCGAAAAACCTTGGGTTAAACCCGCAATCAAATTCAGTGCCTTAATTTTTGAATTCCGTCGATCAAGATGAAGACGACGAAGGGAATGACTGATGCGTATCGGAAGGAGATTCGCAAGATGAAGCTCAAAAGGTTACGATTCAAATCCAATTTCTAGGGTTACCAATTCCCCGTTTCAGTGTAATAGTTTTTGTAGCTTGATATTGTGAATGTTTCAATAGCTGTATATTGAGTAGGATTGGGTTGAAAAAGTTGCGATATTTGAGGTTAATCACGACATAGCATTGGTAGCAGTATTCAGGCTTAGCTACATGAACAATTTTTCTAAGGTTTATGATTCCCTTTTAGTATTTAATTGTTTTGGAGTCGTTATTGTGAAATTTTGAACATTGGTTGATTGGAGTATGAATGAGAAAGTTCTGATCTTTGGGGTTAGCTACATCAAATTAGCATTTTTAACACAGTTCTTATCAATTTAGGCAAAGCTCCATTTTGGCGGCTTTTTACAATTATGCCCCTATAAACATAAAAGGCTAAAAAAATGTGGTTAATTCTATCAATTTTTTCCCCTGATCCCTAAATAATCAGAGGGCACAAGCGTAATTTTTGCTTCGCATTTACTTCAATCTCTCTCTCACTCAAATCAAACTCTCTCTATCTCACCCCCCCACCCCTCGGCCGATTCCTCTCCCTCTCTCTCAAAATTCCCGCCACCTTTCTCTCTCCTCATCCTTCGCGTCGCGCGACCACCGCAAAAATTACAGAGCGCGGCGTACGCTCTCTCCCCTTCGACTCCCCTCCTCAACCTCCGAACCCCTTCCAGATATCGACTGGCAAACCCTAACCCTAGATCCCCAATCTCCGCCTCCTTCGCATTGTCATCACCGCCACCGTCATTGTCGTTATCCTCTTCGCCGTTCAAATCTAAGCCGATCTCAATCCATGGCATCGGCTGCTCCCCTCGAACTCAGCCGTCGGATCGCGAGGTGGCCGTCAGATTTGTGGTCGGAGAGAGCTCAGGCGAGATCACTGCCGAGAATAGCGGCGGCGAATTGCTCCATACGCTGCAGCTTGGCGCGCTGTTTGGGTTGTGGTATCTCTTCAACATCTACTTCAACATCTACAATAGGCAGGTACTCTTTACGATTCGTGTTCTCGCGATTGAAAATTGTGCGCCATCATTTTGTATATTAACTGGATCTTGATTTGGTTTTATTTTTTTTTTATTTGACTTTTGGTTAGAAAGGTCTGATGCTGCCATTTATTTGTATATTAACTAGATCTTGAATTTGCTTAACTCATGGCTTTTCAAATGTCTGATGCTGCCTATATCCATCCGGATTATTTATAGGGGAAATTATTGGGAAAATTCATGGATTTTTTTATAGAGAAAATTATTGGGTTTTGTTTCTAACTGGGTTAATTAATTCATTTGTAGCAAGAACACAGGCTTGATGGATGGTGAAGTACAGCTGTGAGTCATTTGAGTCTAAACAAGATGCCCAGTAAGTGTTTGATTTTTTATTTTTGTAGAAATTTTTATAAAATTAATGCTGTATTGTTTTGTAATTTCTAGTGTTTGATTTGAAAAAGAAAAAATATTTAGGGCATGCATCGCACGCGTGCAAGTAGCTAGTTTTTCCATGATGCTCTTTCCTAACCAGATTCAAAACTTAAACAACTAGACAAATCAGTCACATAAATAAATACTACATTTGTAAAAACACTCCTTAACTAGTGTTAGTAGTCTTTTCGAAAAAAACATTTGGTGGACCAAATTGATACTCCAGTAAAAAAGCTTAAGAAAGCAACAAGAAATCAGATATCTTAATGATGAAGATCGACTTCTGCAAAGCTTTTAATATTTAATACACAGTTGGAACTTCATTGAGCAACTGCTAACTGTCAGAGGCTTTGGTCCAAAATGGTGCATGTAGATTAGTTCAATCATTCGATCTGCTAAATCCTCAGTACTGGTTAATGAGTTGGGGGGGGGGGGGGGGGACTATCAATTCCAAAAAGGGTCTTAAGCAAGGAGACCCTCTATCGCCTATACTTTTTATCCTGGCTATTGATGTATTGGCTCAAATGTTAAGATGTGGACGGAGTAACAAAAATTTTTCTCAACTTTAGCTCAGGGGCTCTCTTGCTTCACGTCTACTCTCCAATTTGCTAATGTCACTCTTATCTTCTGTAAAGGTGATGAACAAGAAGTGCTTAATTTAAATTACTCCTCCATATGTTTGCTAACATTTTAGGCTTAGACATCAATTTCTTGAAGTCTTCCATTATTGATTTCGGTTCCTCAAATTCCAAGCTCTAGGCTTTCTCTCATATCCTGGGTTGCAAACAAGATTCTCTACCCACCAAATATCTAGGCATCGCCTTGGCCAAAGGCAAACTAAAGAAGAGAGATTGACAACCTCTTCTTCTGAAGATTGAGAGGAGATTATCTACCTGGAAAGGTCGTACGCTTTCTAGAGGAAGCTAACTGTTCCTAATTAACTCAGTACTCAGTGCCTTGCCAACTTATTATGCCTCCTTTAAATTACCTCACTGGGTTATTACAAGAATTGCCCAGTTAAGAAGTATATTCTTCTGGGTGGGTGCTGATACTAACGCCTCTGGGGCCACATGCACAAACTGGAAATGCATATGTCAGCCCAAAAAGCAAGGGGGCTTAGGTTTCTTGAATATCAATCAATTCAACAATGCCTTACTGATGTAGTGGTGGTGGAAGCTCTTGGCAGATAACTCTCTTGGCAACCAAACACTTGTGTCTTTATATTTTAACTGAGCTTCAAATTCTTTCATCTGCTCTACTCAAGCATCAAATTTTTGGAAGAGCATTCATAAACTAAGGGGAAAATTCCTGCAGGAGATTACTTGGCAACTTGGGGACGAGCAATTCATCAAGTTCTAGACTTCTAAGTGGATATGAGGTCATAACATATCAACTCTATTCCTTGCCTTATTTGATGCAACTTGGAACAAAGACACAACACTTTGCTATCAAGGTCATCTTCAAAATGGTAGATGGATTTGGAAACCTAGCTTAAATACTATTTCCTCCTCTTGCCTTACTCTGGAGAAAGATCGGCTGTTACAGATCATCTCCAACTTGCAACCTTCTACCACTGCGGATATTCCCACTTGGAGGCACTCTAGCTCAGGGGTCTACACAGTTAAATCAGCCTATTAATTCTTCAGTATTTCGGGCCTTAAATCATCCTACTTCAGTGCTTTTTGGCAGAGCTTAGCACCCCTCAAATGCAAGATTTTTATCTGGATGTTGAGTTGTGAGATACTCAACTCCAAGGCTAGGCTACACTCTAAAGGATGAGATGGTGACCAGGCATGCACGACTTGTGCTGCCCGGTTGAAACCACCTTCCATATATTTTTTGACTATCCGATGGTTGTTCACACATGGGGCCACTTCACCAACCACTTCAACATTCCTCACTTGCCTGCATCCACTTCAGATTGTTTCACAAGATGATGTTTTGATTATCACAATAACAAATACACACACTCATGACATCTGATTACAATTGCTGCATGTTGGAGTATCTAGATTGCTAGGAATGACAGAACTTTCAACAACAAGCATATTACTGTGGATAAGCTTATCTCTAATGTTAAATTCTAGTTCTCTCATTGGTTAGATAACATCGGGAGCTCTAAGAAGAAGGCCAAGATCTTGAAGGGGTTAGATGATGCAAGGGCTAGCGATTTACTCAGGAACGGACATGACTCTCCACTTTGCAGTGATGGAAGCAGTCAAGAGTAATTGAGCTTAGTACTTTGGTATTTTGGGGACTCATATTGTCCCGTGTTTTGTATATGTTTTTGACTACTGGTTTATGGTGTATTCTGGTTTTGGAAGGGGGGTGATTTTGTTTCAAGTGCAACTTTGTTGAGTGCAGGGGAGATGAGATCATAATTTTGTCTCTAGTAGAGTAGTACGACAATAGTCCACTGCCATCTCTACGATTCAACGTTATGCCATCTCGAATTCGCACACTTGCAGTGCTTAGCTCCTTGTACAATCCCACCATTTTTAGCTTGTATTAGCTTTCTATTTCTTTTCTAATATATATATATATATATATATATATATATATATTTAGTTCGTGAGGTAGGATTCCCCCTACCTTTTGTCAGTAAAAAAAAGCTTAAGAAAGCGTTGTCAAAATATTAGATTTGAGGGGGTGTGTTTTCAAATTTAGCTAATAAACACACTTAATCCCGATCTCAAACTGTACACGTGCTTTTTCGCACTAATAAACCCAGAGCGGAAAAGTACCTTAAAAGTTTTTTTTAAGAAAAAAAGTGTCTTAGACGATAACTTTTTTTAATATGCCACTTTTCGAAACTATTTGCAGAAATAGGACAATTGCCAAAGTATTTGAGCTTGTGGACTCAATAACTAAACTCATCATTCCCAATGGTGAATTTAGTTGTTTCATGCTCGCCGTTGGAACATGGCGACTGTAGTTTTTTTTGTTTTTTTTTTGTTTTTTTTAGAAACTCACCGTTCCCAACAGCGAGTTTAGTTCAAAATTTTCAATGAAGACTCGCTGTTCCCAACGGCGAGGACATTTACACTAGATTCGCTGTTGGAAATGGCGAGTTTAGTTCAATTTTTTTTAAAGACTCACCGGTCCCAACGGCGATGACATTTACATTAGACTCGTTGTTGGGTACGGCGAGTTTAGTTCAAATTTTTTTTTTTTTTGATGACTCGCCATCCCAACGGCGATGACATTTACACTAGACTCGCTGTTTGGGAACAATGAGTGTGGTTCAAAAAAAAATTCTGTAGAGTTTTTTTTTTTTAAATTCACTAAGTCCAACAGAGTGTTTCACTCTCTATGAAATTTCCTACATCATTGTTATTCCCAACAAGTCTACTATAAATGTCCTCGCCATTGTGAACAGTAAGTCTTCATTGAAATTTTTGAACTAAACTCGCTATTCCCAACAGCAAATCTAGTGTAAATGTCATCGCCATTAGAAACGACGAGTCGTCTTTGAAAATTTTTAACTGAACTTGCCATTGGGAACGGCGAGTTTCTTAAAAAATTTGCACTAAACTCGCTGTGCCCCAATGACGAGCAAGAAACAATTAAACTCGCCGTTGAAAATGACAAGTTTAGCTGTTGATCCACAAACGCAAATACTTTACCAACTATCAAAAAAAAATTCCATAAAAGTTAACATCGGAAAAGAGAGAGAGAGAAAGAAGGCCCCACACTTGCACGTCGCTTGTCCAAAGTCCAAACACATGCACACATGCACACATTCACTCCACTATCCTCTTCGTTCCTTTCCCTCTAAAAAAAAAGAGTTCTTGCCTACATAGGCCACTTTTTGAAAATATTTGCGTTTTTGGCCAATTTCCCAACTATTAGCGCTTTTGGGCTACTTTGTGCCACGTCAGCAGCGGTCGTTATTCCCAATAGCGGCATCTTCATTTTCGAGGTCGCTAATGGGAATAGCGACCTATGTTTTAATTTTTTTCGAATTTTGTTTGCCGTCGCTATTCCCACTAGTGACCTTAGTACATATGAGGTCGCTAATGAGATTAACGACCATTAATGAGCTGTATACTAATACTTGGCAAAATCTAGAGAGCTTTTTCTCTCCGAAAAATGACAATCAATTTATTTTTAAAAGTAAGGTTGCTATTCAGAATAGTGGCCTTTATTGTACTAAGGTCGCTATTCCGAATAGAGGCCTTAGTTGTATGACTATTTTGCAAATTTTACAAAGAACAAGGAGATTGTGTTTCCTACTGAAGTCGTTGTTGGGAATATCGACCTCAGTTTTAAATTTTTGGGGAAATATCTTTAGGAATCGCTAAGTGTCTCAATACATTCATTCGATGTCGCTAATCTCATCAACAACTTCATGTATACTAAGGTCGCCAGTGGGAATAGCGACAACAAACAAAAAATTCAAAAACATTTAAAACATAGGCCGCTATTCCCATTAGCGACATTCAAAATGAACAGGTCGCTAATGAGAATAGCGTTCGCTACTAACGTGGCACAAGTTAGCCCACGAGCGCTAATAGTTTCGAAACTGACCCATAATTGGAAATATTTTCAAAAAGTTGCCTGTGATGGAAAAAAATCAAAAAAAATCCTTTATACCCCCCCCCCCCAAAAAAAAAAACCCTTCAAAAATTATTTTTAAGAAAAATTGTGGAAAGAGAGAGAATGGAGAAGAGCGATGGCGGCTCCTCCTAAATTTTTTGCCGTACTAGGCCACTTTTTGAAAATATTTGCGATTTTAGGCCACTTTCCAAACTATTAACGTTCGTGGGCTAGTCAGCGCCACGTCAGCAGCGGCCGCTATTGGGAATAGCGGTCTCTTCATAGCAACCAACACCTTGTGCTCCCACACTTTGCATATTATAGAGAGGGTATTGTATAATTGACAGGACTTGGTGTAACTGAGGTTGCTATTGTCAATAGCAGCCTCGTCTAACTGAGGTCGTTATTCCCAATAACGACCTCAGGTGGGCCCAACTGACTTTAACACTCAGTCGTCCCCTACTCTCTTTCTCTCTCTCTCATTTCTTTTTCTTCTTCGAATTTCCCCAACAGCGGCCTCTCTCTTTCTCCCAAAAACCCAAAACCCTAACTCCTAATTTCTCCCACAAAAATTCCATAAATTCGATTTTGCTTCTTCTCCACCCGATCTCTTTCCTCACACTTCATCTATACCCTATCACTCTCCTCACTACAGATTTCGGAAATCCCCAAAATGTATCCAATCTCCAAACCCTAAAGAGGTATGCCTAGTATTTTGCAATTGTGATGGTTGATTCTTGCCGCATTGTAGGTTTTCGTTATTTGTGTTTAACAATTGGCGAGTTTTTAATGATGTGAATTGAGCAGATAACTGAATTATATATTTTTCATTGTGGGTTGAACTGGTAGTTTAAATGGCAGTAGGAAATAGTATAGGATAGCCATTCAAGGTCATGTTTCAAGTATGAAACTATGAATACAACAGTCGGTGAGTAGATGTGGAGGCTATTATGCTATTAATATACCGATAGTTGTTACCGTATTATTCATAGAGCTAGGTGAACCTGCGCTCTACTTGACCAATTACAAGTGTGTTGACTATGCTATTATGAATATAACATACACACACACACACACATATATATATAATGATTAATGCCATGGTTAATCTTTGTTAATATCTATTTAATTTTTTAGTTCACGATTGTATATTGAATGCAAATTTGTGTACTAATGTATATGTATGGACTATAAAATTCCTATTTGGTTGTATTACGGGGGAGAAATAGTTCAGGACCCAAAAGTAGGATTTTGCTATAAAGGTGTTCAACCAGAGATAGTTTGGGCAAATCGTAATATAAAAATGCAAGAATTAGTAGAAAAGGTATACGAAGTAACTAAATGGGATAAAGGTGAATGGAGTGTTCAAATAAAAGCTAGGTATGCAGCTGGAAAAGGCAGAGGAGGACCATATTTTATGGCAGTAGCTATAGTTGCTGATGACTCACTTGTTGCTATGATAGCAAGGTCGCTTGATCCGTACAGTAGTTGGTCTGCAATGGAATTATATATAGAGCAAACCAAGAATCACATACGTAGTCCATAGGTTGGTCTATGGGTTATCTCTGATCGTCACGCTGGTATTTTGTCTTGCATGGATTTGGAAAATGAATCTTGGAATGAGCCACATGCCTATCACCGTTATTGTATGCGCCATTTTGCTACCAATTTTTTTTCTCCAAATTTGGTAACAAGGAGTTGAGGAACAAGATGAAGGTAGTGTCATGTCAAAATCAGCCAAAAAATCTTTAAAAGGGAATGACAAAGATTGAGTCAGTGAAAGTCGAGGCAACTAATTGGCTCAGGGAGAAACCAATTGAGAAATGGGCACTTGCGGCAGATGGAGGACGTCGGTACAGCATCATGACTACAAATAGTAGTGAAGTATTTAATTTTGTGTTGAAGGGGGTTCGTAGCTTGCCCGTTACCGCTATTGTAGAGATGATATTCTACCGTCTTAATAGCTACTTTACCGAACGTCGTCAAGCGGCACAAAAATTGATAAATGATGGGAATATATGGACTCCACGTGTTCAAGCTATTCTCGATAAACGATGAGAGAGAGCTAACTTGCACGAGTCTATAATGTTTCACTATAGCCCAGGTGTATTTCAAGTTAGAACTGGTATTAGGTTTGAAAAAAATCGGCAAAGGGGTGGAAACCTACATACTGTCGACTTGGGAGCCCGTACTTGTACCTGCCAGAAATTCCAGCTTTACCATCTACCATGTTCTCATGCATTGGCAGCTTGTGCATCCAGGGCTGTGGATTACCGTCCTTTTGTTGACCCATTATATTCTACGGATGTCTTATTATGCACTTGGATGTCAACTTTCAATCCAATTCAAGACGAAGCATACTGGCCTACTCAATGGGGACCAACGCTAAAAGCTGATGACATACTTAGAAGATGTTGGAAGGGTAGACCTAGATCTACGCGGATTCGAAATGACATGGATGTAAGAGACGGAGCAGCCGCAAGGATAACTTGTTCCGAATGCAGTGAAATAGGACATAATAAACGTCGATGTCCGAAGAGATAAACATCCGGTAGCACTAGTACGTCGCAGGTAGTTAAACTGTTTGAGCTTGCTTTTTTCAACCTAAATATCATGCAGTAGTTTTGAATAGTTAATTAATCGTACATTAAATTGACGAAGTTGTGTTACATGCAGGACGAGAGAGTGAATGCGACAAGTAGACATGGAAGAGATAGGGGTGCAGGAGGTTGTGGTGTACAAACTCCGAGGAGTACTGATGATACTTCGTCATTCATATGATGACTGTAAAATATCGACAAGTAGCTATTTTGGAGGTATTTTTTGAAGTAGGGGGTGAAAAACTTCGTCCTTGATATTTTTGAAGTAGAAAGTTGATTTCATAATATTGTATAGATGTTGATGTACTTTTTGATGTAAGGTTGGAAGCTAAATGAATAGAGAATCATGTTGTATAGTAGACTTGTTCTTAGAATGTTGAAGTATTTTATCAAGTCCATCATGAATTAATTTTTTGCATTTCGATGTTGTTATAATGATGAATTGGTAATTTTTGTTGAGTTGAAGGTTATCGCAAGTTTCAACTGAAATTTTAAATTTCAGCTCTGTAAATGTAACAAAAATTATAATCAGGGAAGTGATAATATTTAACATTGTCCAGTTGGTTGTTCATACTAAGGCCGCTAATGTCAATCGCGACCACATCTATCATAGGTGGCTTTTGGCATTAGCGATTATGCTGATAGTGAAATCATCTTCTTATCTGTGAATGTTGTTCAAAATGGCTTATAACTGTGGTCGCTAATGGCATTAGCGACTGCAGTTATTTGACTTTTCCCTGATAGATTCACCGAGGAGTAGATGATTTGAACTTCTTCTCTGTGAATCTAGCTAAAAAATGGAAACAACTGTGGTCGCTAATGGCATTAGCGACCTCAGTTAATTGCATTTTTTAGCTACATTCACAGAGAATAAGCTAATTTCGACAATATCGTAGGTCGCTAATGCCAAAAACGATTAAACTAATGGTCGAAATCAAGTTCTTCTCTGTGAATGGAGTTGAAATTGGGTTTTAACTGTGGTCGCTAATGGGAAAAGCGACCACAGTTAAAAGCCATTTTGAGCTACATTCACAGAGAAGCAGTTGATTTCAACTTCTTCTCTGTGAATGAAGTTGAAAATGGGTTTTAACTGTGGTCGCTAATGGGAAAAGCGACCACAGTTAAAATCCATTTTGAGCTACATTCACAGAGAAGTAGTTGATTTCAACTTCTTCTCTGTGAATGAAGTTGAAAATGGGTTTTAACTGTGGTCGCTAATAGGAAAAGAGACCACAGTTAAAAGCCATTTTGAGCTACATTCACAGAGAAGTAGTTGATTTCAACTTCTTCTCTGTGAATGAAGTTGAAATTGGGTTTTAACTGTGGTCACTAATGGGAAAAGCGGTCACAGTTAAAAGACACTTTGAGCTACATTCAAAGAGAAGTAGTTGATTTCGACCATCAGTTTAATCGCTTTTGGCATTAGCGACCTACGATATTGTCGAAATTAGCTTCTTCTCTGTAAATGTAGCTAAAAAACGCAATTAACTGAGGTCGCTAATGCCATTAGCGACTACAATTGTTTGTGTTTTTTAGCTAGGCTCACAGAGAAGAAGTTCAAATCAACTACTCCTCTATGAATCTATCAGGGAAAAGTCAAATAACTGAGGTCGCTAATGGCATTAGCGACCACAGTTATAAGCCATTTTGAAAAACATTCACAGAGAAGAAGATGATTTCACTATCAGCATAATCGTTAATGCCAAAAGCGACCTATGATAGCTGTGGTCGCAATTGTCATTAGCAGCCTTAGTATAAATAACCAACTGGACAATGTTAAATATTATCACTTCCCTGATTACAATTTATGTCAACTCATATTCAATTTACACAGCTGAATTACACATTCACAAAGCTGAAATCAGTCCAACCAAAATTACACATTCACACAGCTAAACATTTACACAGCCAAATTCCCCAAAATATAGGTATATGTATCTTTCCATAGATTAGACAATCAAACAACCACAATTAGCATAAAAGTGGTTCACAACTTAAACATTACAACATGAACAAGTGATGATAACAAATTTAAGGCTAAAAAAAATAGCATAAAAGTAGTTCATAACTTAAACACCAAAATATGTTAAAATGAGATTCGAATCTCAATAAGGGCTTCAAACCTATGATGGGGTATACAAATTTGGCTTCTTTCTTTTTCGGATGGGCCTTCGTGGACGACTCACTTGTGTAACTTGGGAAATTAGCATTTCATCCGGAATTTCTTCCTCAATTTCTGGCACATGTTGTGCATGTTCAACAAGTTCTTGCGCACATTCTGCTTCTTGCTCCTGAAAGACTTGCTCTTGTTATACGGCTTGTTGAGGTTCATCTGTTTGCTCTTCGACAAGTGCTTCGGCACGTTTGCGTCCTCGTGCTGACTTATTTTTCTTCCTTTGTTGACGGCTTGATGTTTGGGGAATGGGTGATGACATCATCACGTCAAATCGGGCCACCTCACCCACCTCCTCAATAGCCGAACGGCACTGGGCTAGAATTTTGAGTGCAAGATCCTTTGCGGCTTGAGCGACATTACTACCAAGCACTTGTGTGCATTTCCGTGCTACAACCCACATTTGGTCAATCTGCAAAACAAATACAAAATTGAATAAGAATCAAATTATGCAAGAAACAAAGACATAAAATTAATAAACAAAATAATTTCACAATAAAAAAGGAGAAACTATTTATCATACAATTTTTCGGCATGAAGATGCCTTCGGTTGGTACATGGCTTGCGAAGAGGAATGGGCGGGTGCGGGTTCGACCTCGACATTCGGTTAGGAAGAAGGACACCGGTAGGTACTGCTGTACGAGGTGTGACATACAAACGGGTGATTCGTTGATACCAAGACATGTACACAGCTTGGAGTGATCCATCATATGGAGGAATACATGGTATAACGGTATCATTCCTCCGCTCATTCCAAGCATTGACATGAGCTTGATGATAAGAAGCCCAGTCATGATCGGGGACACGACCAACCCCTTTGACCTTGTGCAGGAGAGTGTCATATGATCATGGTGCGGGGATGTTTTGTTGAAGTCTAAATTGACGAAGCACACGGTCGGGATAATGCATCTCCACGATACTGAAATTGACAAGTGGGGCTCTCTTCAACCATAGATGGCTATGTTTGGTACGGAGGGGAGGTAACCTTTGCAATCTATTGTTGGTGTACGGTTCCCAAACAACAAACTCCTCTCGCAACATATCAAGCTCATCTCTGTAGTACGTGACCACCCCGCGTGGGTTATCTCTCCACGTATGTCCCCCAGACCAATAAACTGCGATGGGAGCCAGCATGTGAGCATTTGCTGCATCCCTCATCCACCCCTCTTATTACTGGGTGATTCGAGGTCTTCCTAAGTGCAAGTGTTCCCAACACCAAATCTGCAGTATCAACATCGAAGCAGTCATCTCTTTCGCCATCAATGCTCCATTACAAAGACTTTTGTATAAGGAGGCTAATGCTGCACTACCCCAACTGTATTGCCGACTCTAGTTAAATTACCGATCGGTGGCAAATACATAAGAGGCACAACATCTCCAGTGGTGTTGGGAAAGAGGACACCTCCAAAGACTGTCATCAGATAAGCTCGGGTGTAGCATTCGATCTTATATTCGTTGGAATCGTTGTTTAGGAAATTTTTAAAAGTATTCTTCAACCAACTTAATCGAATTGAAACTCTATCAAATGTACTATCATCCGGCATATGACCTAGAAAGTCCACCACAAGTAGTTCGTTATTGAAGGTCATGGTTCTTGTAACCGCGAGTCCATCAACTGGTAGTCCTGAGATAACCGCGATATCCTGAAGTGTGACGGTCATCTCTCCAATGCTAAGATGAGATGTATGTGTTTCCGACCTCCACTTCTCGATTAAGGCTATAAGTGTAGGATCCTGTAGGCAAGGCAAATAACACTAGAAGGGGGTGAATAATATTGTATAAAAAAATTAAGAACTTGAACTTATCGTACTGTCCAGTTGTAATCCCTGTTTCCCTAAATACGTATTTTGTGAATAAATTACGTATTTTGATTTATTATAAATTCAGTATTATTTTAAACTCGAATTGGGCTTTCTATTAAAATCTTTTCGAACCGGAAATTGTATTTTCTTCGAATAACAGTATATCCCAACTTTAATATTTATTTTCTAAGTGATCGGCTACTTGTATCTTATTTTATTACTATTTGGATTTTAATGAACTTTGATTTGTCTCAAATCTCATTTTTGATATGTATACCAAAATTTGTTATTGTTGTTATTAATATTACTATATTTGATTATTGAATTAAAAATCTTCTTCTATTGCATTTAGTATAATTTGAGTAGTGATTTGATGCACAAAAATTTATTTATCTTGTTACTATATTATTATTGATCTATTTATTTATTTATTTTTCTCTAGTTGTATATTTTTCTCATTGGGTTTTAATACCCATTCTAATTCCCCAAACCCATTAATAAAACCCAAATCCTATGAGTTCCTATTGGATCCTACCCCATTACCCAAACTCAATAACCCACTATATAAATACCCTCCTAAAAACCTACTCTACAAAACCTAACCCTAAAACATATACTACTGCTAAGAAACCCCAGCCGCCAACCAAAAACTTCATCTTCTTCCTCTCATCTTCCTCCCGCACTCTCTCTTCGAACCCATCCCCTGCCTCCCCGTCTCTCGTCCCGCAGGCCAGCGATAGCCACCCCTTTCCTCTCCCTCATCCTGGCATCGTGTTGCCCCTCCACAGTCCTCCTTCCTGGCCTCTCCCCATGCACCTTTGACAACGCTCCCTTCGCCACAGTCAACGCCAGCCCACCCGCCAGCGAAGCGTCCTCTCGACGACAGCCGACGCGCAGCCCCCGTCGCGACCGCTGCAGCCAATCGCGACAGCCACGACCTGATGTAGCACCTCGCCTCGTTGTCGCCTCCCCACCCCAGCACCCCCTGGCCGCCGCCTTGCCGCCTGTGCTGTTCCTGCACCGTCACGAAGCCAGGCTGCGACTGCGGCGCCCCACAGCGACCACGACTCCCTCACAACCCCCGTCACACTGCCTCCCTCTCGATGCAGCAGTAAGCAAACTCCCCCCTGCCGTGACCGCAATGCCCTGCCGGTGCTGCCCCTGTGCGTCATCGGCCTCCAGCATTGCCACTTTGGTTGACAGAGCTAAGCCCTAGGGTTGCTATGATATTGGTCTTGATCATGGTGGATCCTCAACCGTCCGATCTACATCTTGATCATTGCGATCGTGATCGCCTCTTGATCCGTCGATCGTGGTCGTTGGATTTACATTGATCATCATCTTGATCTTCGATCTTGGCCGTCGATTGGTTGATCAACTTGATCTCGGCCTTGGATCGTCTCGTTCGTCCTTTGCTTGGTGAGTAAACATTTGATCTACTTTTGTTCTTATTCATCAATTGTCAATCATGATATATTTTGGTTCCCTTCTAATTCTCATATGTTTTATTTCCGATCTCGACCGTTGGATTCACTGGATCTTCATCTTGATCGTGATCATCATCGAGATTCGTGCCCGATCGTGATTATCGTGGTCGTTTGCTCGTCGCCGTGTCTTCGGGACCCGTTCCCGTCAACAGTCGGATTCATCGTCTTCTCCCCTAAAGGCAAGTATCCTTGTACAATTTATTTGTTCTAGTACAAGCACCCTTGAAAAATACTACAAATAGTTAGAATTGTGACTCCTTCTTGAATATCGTTGTTGATCAATATTGAACCTCCAAAATTTATAATTCTAAGAGTCACAAAATTTCCTTGTATTAAATTATAACTATTTGGACTCTTTTACCCCTTGAACGCATGAACACATGAACATATGAATTAAGGAGCCCTAAATATGTAGACACATGTTACATTTAATATTTGATGGACTTACAGCAATTTGACTTGGAAAATAATTATTACTTGCTGGTTGGACCACCAATATCATGTATTTATGTCACACAACAATTTAGACGCCTAATAACAAATTTCCATGATATCTATACTAGTAAGTTATTCCCACATGTTGCTGTCCTGAATCTTCTTTTTGCTGTTTCGACCCATTTAACATTAGAATCTGAAACCAAGACCTGAATAGAAGTTGTAGCTCTGGATGTCTAGATGTCGATAGACTCCGAAATTTTTGAATTCGGAGTTACGGTCTAGGAGTTATCGCAGTTTTACTGCAGCTGTGTCGGTAGACGCAGATTCGTAAAACTGCTGCACACATTTACCTTGTGAATTAATTTTAGCTATGTAAACAGCAAGCATGTGATTTGAAATTTCCTATGTAGTTGCTGGACACCCTATAGGACATCCCCAATTTTTCTTAGAATTAATTTACATTACTTAAACACAATTTCATATGTATGAATACAAATACACAAATTCTGCCTGAACATTTTAGCTGGATAATTTATTCATGTCGACCCTCGATTATGCCATAGAATTACCCTAAGCTCATCCCATGTACATGACCTTGATTTCTTGACTTTTTTCGTACACATGTATGCTTTCTTGATAAAATAATAAATGTAATAAGCCGGGGTTTAATGGAAAGATCATAGTAGTGGACAATATAGGTAAGTGTACTCAGAAAGGGGCCCGTGTTTCCCAGTACTCGGTTCATGAACCTGTTGCACTTGATGTATTCATGGAGCCAGTTACTTGGCTCATGAACCTGTTGTATTCATGGACCCACTGTGTGGTCCTTGAACTTGTTAGTATTCACGAACTCGTTTCGTGAACCCGTTATTTAATTTCGTATTCATGAACCGTGCCTGCCTGATACCTGATACTTGATACCTGAAACCTGAGTACACCGCCCTATAGACTCCATTACTAGGTCTAAACGCAATTGTTTTGACTGTAGCAACCATATAGTAAAAAGATGGATGCATGTCGTGCTACCTAGATAGTAATAACTACAAGACTTGAACATGAATCTGAATATGACACATGTTACTTGATATTTGATGATACGATACGTGAAACCTGATATGTGAAACCTGACACATGAAACATGATACTTGATGTTAGTTACCCCTACAAGTTCACCTGTCATATGTTTTACCATTAGTAGTCGTTAAATAGCCTGTTTAGTAGGATGTCCCTCTTGCTAGCAAGTTCTTAGATTCCCACTACGTGTTGTATCCCTGTTACATTCTTGATTCCAGTTCCTGTTCCCCATACTTGTACTTGTTTTCACTATTTGTGGCCCTAGCTTGCACTAAGGGCATCTTCTCTTGTTTTTTCCTGTTTTCCTTTTTTATATTTATTAAGCAGACTTTGGGACAAGCTACCTGCTGGAATTAGCAAGCAGACATTTCAGGTTTTGCTTGGAGCAAGGACTTGTTTAAATAATTGCTTTCCTTAAGATATTTATTTCTTCTGCTGTATAAGACTTGTTTCCGAGTTTACACTTGATCCAGACATGAGAACTATTTGATTATTATTATTTGTTTAAATTGTTTTCTGTTGCTTAATAAATTATTCATGCATGCTTGGTTATATATAAATCTGGTTATATTCTTGTTATGATGCTGAGTCGATCCTACAGCTTATGGATGATGTAAAAATCATTCGCTGGGCTTCGTCACGTGCTCGTATTCCATATTTTTCGGAAGCGGGGCGTGACACCAGTTGACTGAAAAATGAAGTACAGTCGACTGGAGCGTCAGAAAAGAAGAGTATTTTATACAAGTCTGATCAGTCGACTTATAGCGGAAATTCAGTCTACTTACCAGACAAGTTTACGAATAAAACACAAAAAAGTAGAAATGCAAGTTGAGAAAATACAACCACCACAGAGAGTCAAGGACAGAGTACACAGCGATGTATCCTGGTTTGGTCCTCCCGACCTACATCCAGTCCCCAAGCAACCCACTTGAGATTTTCCACCATTCTTGAAAAAGTACAAGAATACCCTACGGCATTTTGACAACAACTATGTCAAACCTGTAGACCCCTCTCACCACTAGAGAGAGCAAACCCACTCTACACCCAAGAGTGAAAAACCGACTCTACAACCAAGAGCCCTACTCTCCAACCGAGAGGACCACTCTCACAACCCGATAGTGAACAACAACAACCAAAAGAGTTTACAATAACCTATAGCCTTGTTTATGATTTGTGCTTTTGTATAGTGGTTATTAGGTTAACTTCTGAAATCAGTTTAAAACGAATTCGATGTTATACTAGACTGAATTTCAAAAAACCAAGACTTAGAGAATTTGTATGAAATGCTTGTTCTTCTGAAAAACAAAAGCTTGAAACTTAAAGAAAAATGCTTGGAAATGTTGTAAACATTTGCCAAATGATCTCTATACTCTTTTTATAGAGTTAGAGGCGTTTGAACGTTGAGAGGTTGAATCCCAACTGCCATACAACGACAGTAAAAAGATTTGATTTTGAAAAACAAGTTTTAAAAATAGAAAACTGTCGAAACGCTTGAACAGTCGACTGGGTTGCCATAATGAGTCGACTGTCCAAAGCTTGTATGAGTTCAGACAGTTTTGTACTATGACAGTCGACTGTTTCCAAGGAACGGTCGACTGGTACTCAACAGCTGAACTTATTCAAGCTTGTTTCGATCTTTTAATTTTGTAAAACACTCAATTATTAAAAGATATGTGTGAGTGTGTGTGTGACAATGCTATTACAAGTTTCTAAGACTCAAAGAATAAAAAATACAATATTACAAGACACTTTTTACAAAACATTTGTAGCACTTGAATCTTGTTTTGAACTTGAGTCTTTGACTTGAGCTTGAGCCTTTGTCTTTATGTCTTGAAGCTTGCTTGATCATTTCTTCTTGAAAGCTTCATTAGATTGTTTTGCCTTTGTGTATTTCACCATGGAATTGACTTTGATACACCCTGCAAGATATATGTAATAGAACAACTTTGTATTGTGTTGTAGTCATCAAAACCAAGAATCAACATTCTCCCCCTTTTTGATGATGACAACACAATAACTTACAATAAAAATTTACATATCATGAAGTAATGTAAAGATGTAAACATGTGATGAAATGCTCCCCCTAACTAATGTACAACATGCACACAAGTAATAACATGCACAAAAACATGCACAAGACAAAACATAACCTTTTTTTCTCCCCCTTTGTCATCAACAAAAAAAAATAGAAGGATGGAAGAGATCAAGTCTGGAGTGAACCAAGGGTTGGGGATCAGCCAATGGGTAAAAAAAATAAAGAAAATTACCTCAAAAAGTGTGATGTTTCGAATCAGAAAAACAAACAAAAATAGAAGGAGGGAAGAGATCAGGTCTGGAGTGAACCAAGGGTTGGGGATCAGCCAACGGGTAAAAAAAAAAAAAGAAAATTACCTTAAAAAGTGTGCCGTTTCGAATCAGAAAAACAAACTGATGTCGTGATAGTCGACTAGTTTTAAAGATAAGTCGACTTAGTCGAGAGTAATTAAAAAAAACGACAACATCAAGTAATACTTCTGTCAGCCGACGTGGTACAGTACACAGTCGACTGTCCAGAACATAAAATTCAGTCTAAAGATAGACAGCGAAAAAAATACTTTGTCAGTCGACTGAAACATATTTTTAAGTCGACTTACACAAGATAAATGTTCAAGAAACATCATGAAAACAGCAAATTCCTAGTTCTCTTCTAAAGTTGATAAAAGTGTCTTCCTTAAGTGGTTTGGTAAATATATCTGCTATTTGTTTATTAGTAGAGATAAAGTCCAAAGATATATCTCCCCTTAAAACATGATCACGTAGAAAATGATGTCTAATATCAATATGTTTCGTACATGAATGTTGAACCGGATTTTTAGATAGATTAATAGTACTGGTATTATCACCCATTATAGCAGGTTTTGAAAATGATATACCATAATCTAATAAAGTTTGGTTCATCCACAAAATTTGGGCACAAACCAAACTTGCAGCAAAATATTCAGCTTTTGTAGGAGATAGGGATACCGAATTTTTTTTTACTGCACCAAGATACTAGTGAATGTCCTAAAAAGTGGTAAGTTCTACTAGTACTTTTACGATCAGCTTTACTACCAGCAAAATCAGTGTCACTATACGACAAAAGTTGAAAATTATCGGTGCATGGATAAAATAAACCATAGTCAGAAGTGCCTTTAATGTATCTTAAAATACGTTTCACAGCTTTTAAGTGAGACTCTTTTGGACTCGACTGATATCTAGCACACAAGCATATACTAAACATAATATCTGGTTTACTAGCAGTTATATATAAGAGTGAGCCAATCATACCTCAATAGAGTTTTTGATCGACACTTTTACCTAATTCATCTTTGTCAAGTGTAGTAATAGTAGCCATAGGTGTGGTCTTACTACTAGTGCTATCAATGTCAAACCGTTTGAGTAATTCCTTAGCATATTTTTCTTGATTAATGAATATGTCATTTGGAGACTGTCTTATTTGTAGTCCAAGAAAATAATTGAGTTCACCCATGTGACTCATCTTAAACTCATTTTTCATGGTATTAGCAAACTCTTGACAGAGATTACTATTAGTAGAACCAAAAATTATGTCATCGACATATATTTGTATGATTAGAATATCTGTCTCTATTTTTCTAATAAACAATGTAGTATCTACTTTACCTATCTCAAAACTAGTTTCTAAGAGAAAAGTCTTTAACCGATCATACCAAGCACGAGGTGCTTGTTTAAGACCATATAAAACCTTTTTCAATTTAAAAACGTGATTTGGGAATTGTTCATGTTTGAAACCGGGTGGTTACTTAACACAAACATCTTCCTTAATAAAACCATTAAGAAAAGCACTCTTGACATCCATTTGGAAGAGTGTAAAATTCATAAAACATACAAAAGATAATAAGATCCCAATTGATTCTAGTCTAGCAATAGGAGCATATGTTTCATCAAAATTGATTTCTTTTTCTTGATTATATCCTTAAGCAACTAACCTAGCCTTGTTCCTAACTACTTGTCCTGATTCATCTAACTTATTTTTAAATACCCATTTGGTACCAATTATAGTATGGTCAGGAGGTCGTGGAACAAAATCCCATACATCATTTCTTATAAATTGGTTTAATTCATCTTGCATGGCATTCATCCAAAATTCATTCTCATAAGCTTCTTATATATTCTTCGGTTCAAAATCCGACAAGAAAGTCGTACGAGAAATCATGTTAACATGAAATCTTGTTTGAATACCACGTGAGATGTCATTAATTATTAAGTCATGAGGATGATATCTAACTTCAACAAACGATTTTGGTAAAGTTTGAGTCATCACAACAGGATCAGTCGACTTAACAAGTCCATCAGCCGACTGATTCACATCAGTCGACTTAATATCCTTATCAGTCGACTTTTCTAAGGTAGTTTGCTCTAGTGATTTAATAACGTTATTTAAAGGTGATGAATCAATTTCATCATCTTTAATAACAGTAGATGAAGGTAAGGATTCATCAAATGAAACATGCATAGATTCTTCAATAGTCAAAGTTGGCTTATTGAAAATTCTATATGCCTTACTCCTATTTGAGTATCCAATGAAGATACCTTCATTAGATCTAGGATCAAATTTATCTAATTTATCTAAATTATCTTTAGCGTTTAAAATGAAACACTTGCATCCAAATATTTTAAAATAAGATACTTTAGGAATTCTTTCAAAAAATAGTTCATAACAAGTTTTCTTAAGCTTAGGTCTAATCAATATTCAATTTAAAACATAACATGCTGTAGAAACAGCTTTAGCCCAGAAGTACTTAGGCAAAATTGCTTTTAACAAGCATAGTACGTGTACATTCTTGCAATGTCCTATTCTTTCTTTCGACCACTCTATTTTGTGGTGAAGCTCTAGGAAATGCAAACGAATGTGTACCATTCTTGTTGCAATATTCTAAAAACGTTTCATTCTCAAATTCTCCACCATGATCACTTCTAATAGTGACTATGGTTAGAGATTTTTTATTTTGAATTCGTTTACAAAAATTTGCAAATTCTTCAAAAACATCATATTTATGTTTTAAAAAGAAAACCCATGTAAATCTTGAAAAATCATCTACTAAAACATATACATATCTACTTTAATTTAAAGAAGTGACTCTAGTATGACCAAATAAATCCATATGGATTAATTCGAGATGCCTACTAGTAGAAATCGTTTCTTTTGTCTTAAAAGTAGATTTGACTTGTTATTCTAGTTGACATGCATCACATAACTTATCTTTCTTAAAAGATAGTCTTGGAAGTCCTTTAACTATGTTGTACTTAGACGGTTTAGCAATATTTTTCATATTCACATGGCCAAATCTCTTATGCCAAAGCCAAGAATTATTGTTAGAAGCTACTAAACAAAAATCATTAGAGAATTCATTGGTTTTTAAACATAATTCATAGAAGTTGTTTTTCCTAAATCCTTGAAAAATTACATTTTAAATGGAAGAATCATAAATTAAACATGCATCTTTTTCAAAAATAATTTTATATCCCTTATCACGCAGTTGGCTAATACTTAACAGATTATGCTTAAGACCACTAACAAGAAAAACTTCTTCTATAGTAAGGGTAGTGTTCTTACCGACCATGCCTATTCCAATAACCTTTCCTTTGTTGTTGTCACTGAATGTGACTGTTCCTCCATCTATTTCTTGTATAGAAAAAAGAAGGTTAGCATGGCCTGTCATATGCTGGGAGCATCCGCTGTTAATTATCCAAAGTTCTCTTTTAGGTACCTATAAAATAATCATTGTGAATATGGTACCCTTTTCATTGGGTCCGAAAGGGATTAGTTTTTGGGAAACCAAACCCAAAGTGAGTTTGATTTACCACCAAAAGCAAGAATATAATTAACAGACTTACATATATTAAGAACATAAGAATTTATATAAGTAATCCTATCGTTTAGATTCAGATTGATTGGAACCCAAATATTCTTACTCTATCCAGTCGACTTTATTGTACATTTCAGTCGACTATTATGAGAAGTCAGTCGACTAGGAGGTGAAATAGGTCGACTTATCTGAGGTTTCCGTCTCTTTGAGTAAGAATCCAAACCTCTGGACAGATGACTGAAATTAGGGTTCAGTCGACTGGTCTGAACTACAGAATTATTACTTTCATGGAAAACAACAATTTTTGGTTTCTCAAAAAAACTCATATAATTTGTTCTTAACACTAGAAATAGAATTCGTTTTATTACTACTAGTATTCTTAGAAATATGATGTTTTTCAAGAGACTTTTGAAAACCAAGTCCAAATCTCTTATTGGATTGAACTTGATTTTAGAGAACTTCATTTAAATTCTCCTTTCCTTTATTAAACTTAGATATATTCTTGGACATCTCTTCATAATTTTTCATAAGAGATACAAGATCTATTTACAAATTAGAAAGTCGAGAATTTAATGACTTGACTTCAATATTTAAGTCAAAATTCTCTTAAGAAAGGGTTTGATTGACTTTCTCTAAGTTTTTAACTCGAATTTTCTCCTTCTTGAGTTCTTGAAAAAACTCATTAAAAGCATCTAATAAGTCATTTGAATCAAAGTTATCACTTACTTCGTTTTGTGTGGCCATGAAACATACGTTCGCAACTTCGTTGGACTCCTCATTCTCTTCTTCGGATGAAGAGTCGCTATCGTCCCAAGTTGCTTGATATGCTGTCTTGTTCTTCATATACTTGTTCTTTGTGTACTTGTCCTTCTTGAAGTTAGGAGCCTTCCCTTTTGATTTCACATTTTATAATTGTAATACCCTGATTTTTCAAATTAATGAAAAATTATTTATTTTTGCACGTAGTGTGCACGTGTAATATTTTGGCTATTATTTTCATCATGATGAGTAAAAATATTTAAACATGTGCCTTTGATTGTTTTCTATAAAGCCTTTTTCCTAAAGCCCAAAATTTAGTTTATTTATTTTTTCTTTTAAAATAAATTATCTTGGCCCAATCAATTTAAGCCCAGAAATTAATTCCATTTTTTTACAACTTGTAATGTGTAACACTTTTAAAGACTTTTTATTTGTGTACAAGTTGGGGTGACTAGTGCATGCACGTGCAATTCACATACATGTGCATGAGCACTCTTTCTTGGCCGGATTGAGAGAGAGTGGATCTAGTCATGGGTGGTTATTTGGAATGTGGGTAGTTATTTCAACTCCCTAGTTCATCTTAGCCCTTGATCCTATAACTATCTACTAAATTCTAGCCCTCCATCTCACCCAAATTGGTGTATAAATACCCCTCTCATTCACTTGTTTCTTTTACACTAAGATTATATTGTAAGAGAGATATATTGTAAGAGAGTTGTGTGTGACTGTTCTTTGGAGGCCGGTTATCACTTCTGAAGGTTTTCGGTGGGGAGCAAGGAACGAGGAGCAAGGAGTCGTGCATTGCATTAAGGAGCTTTTCTGGATTCGGTTATTTCGTCAATAACGTGGGTGTTTCTCAGGACTTCTAAAGTAGTAATTATGTTATGGCAATAATGCTTGTTACCATGCTTGTGAAAAGTAAGTTTAAACATATTAGATTGCCCTGTGTATGTTTATGATGAAAATTGTGAAGGGCTAATAATGAAGTAATGACACTGTGAATAAGACTGAAATAGGCCTGTACAGTCGACTGTCACGTGGACAAGTCGACTGGTACGAGGCGAATGTTTATTCATGATTTATTGGAAAATTTAATAATGTACGTGTATACAAAACTGAAGTGATAGAATGATTGCTAAACTTATTTCCCCATATTGTATATGACTGAGGAGACATGAACAGATGAAAAAGAACTAGTGATAATTAGCAAAACTGGGAATAACCCGTACAGTCGACTGCTGATATGAATAGCCGACCGGTATATTGAGTTAAATCATGAATAGTCCAGAATTCCATGAAACGAAGTAATTTTATTGTGATGTTCTAGTGTGCTTAATTGAGATTTAATATTCATCTCTGTAAGCAAATGATGAGTAAATGAAGATGCATGCTTAACATTTCCCTTGAGGAAAGCAATTATTAGTTACGTGAAATTATATGTTGTGATGTTAGTGAACAGCTAAGGAATTACATGTTTATGTAATATGAACAAGTTGTAATGTGACACAAAGATGCATGTGAATGGAAGAACAGATGGAAAGATAATTCCTTAAATTGAAATTTAACCTGTTCAGCCGACTTAATGCAAGTGGCAAGTCGACTGGGCTGAGTAATAAAATGTACTGTTGAAACCCCAGGACAGACGACTGATTGAATGACAGTCGACTGTCACGTGAATGATATTGTGAACATAGAAAATTGCGGAGCAGCCGACTGGCCCTATGCAGCAGTCGACTCTCCTGAGCAGTTATGAAGAACTTGATTTTGACTGAACGAGTTGACTGGACTTTCTCCAAGTCGACTGTCCAGAATATTTGATATGTCAGAGATCTTATTTTTGTTTCTGTTAAAGGTTGTGAATCTTATGATTGATGTTGGTAAACTCTATTTGTTGTGCATGAATTTACATGAAATGAATCATAGACTTGAGCTGAGAATTAAATGAATATGAAAGCTAAGATCATGATAAAGGAAGTCTGAGAGACTATTAAATGAATTCATGAGTTGAAAATGCTCAATTGGAAATTGTGAATTGGAAATTGAAACAAAAGAGTAGCTAAGTCTCCCCCGGCATTGGAAATGAAATGAAATGAAATTTGAAAAGAAAGACCAAGGTTGGTCATGTTGAATGAATGAATAAGTCCGGTTTAGTGGAGAGGCTAACTCTAGAGCTTTGATTTTTGTTCATGATTCTAAGAAAAACTAAGGATTAGTGCATAGTGAAGATGTGATAAAAGTGAGAGAGAAACACGAGTATGAGAGCTAGGGTTTACGGTGCGGGTGTGTGAGCCACAGAATGCATGCTTGATGAGTCAAGACATGGCGTGGGCACAACTCAGAATGATCGGACTCTAGTCACGCTTGTGGGATGTTTGGTGACTGTAAGAGGATCGTGTGCCATGAAGTGAGGCTGAATTGCCACAGAATGCATGCTTGATGAGTCAAGACATGGCGTGGAATTCCCCTCTAGAATTTTCTGTACACGAGCTTGTACTCATAGATCATCTAGGATACTCACCATAGTTACAGTAGTAGATTGTCATGGCGAGGGATTGAACCCTACAAAGATGAAGAACGAATAAGAGGCTTGCCCTTGGACCTATGTAGTATGGGATGCATAGAATCCGAACAAGTGCGCATTAGTGTCATGTAAATTAAATAATCGCATTAAGGATTAAGTGCACAATCACATCACGACATCATTAAGATTTCCCCCCTTACTTTATTTTGATATGTGAACAAGTTTGTGATCTGTTAAGAAATGTGAATCGTTATACTGTTTCTGGCATAAAGAGGATGGCCATGTATAATTATCGTCGGTTGAATAAACTGACGTACCCACAGTTTTATATGCAGGATAAATGGCATGTTAAAGATTAAAGAGGATCAGATGCTTAAAGATTATTAAATGTTGTTGTACATTTATTTCATTGTTGTAAATTTTACTTCGGCTGTGCAATGTAAATGTAATATTGATGTAAACTCTGGTGTAAAGTGAAAAGTTTAAATTTCCTTGTAAAATTGTACTAAAAGAAGCGAAAAGATCCTGTAGAACATCTCGAATTCAGTGTATTTGGGATTCGGGGCGTTACAATAATGGACAATCCTTCTTCATATGACCTGTTTTGTTGCACTTGAAACAAGTGAGAAGTTCATTAGTATCTTTAAATTCGGAATTAAATTTACCTTTTCTAAGAAACTTCTTGAACTTTCTAGTGAACATGACTATCTCTTCTTCATCTTCTTCTTCATCTTCGGAATCCAACATGGCCTTGAAAGCGAGTGTCTTCTTATTTGCTTGTTGAGGTTCTATATCCTTTTTTGCGTTCTTCAAGTTGTACTTCATATGCCATAAGATTTCCCACAAGATTCTGAAGAGAGAGTTGTGATAAATCGTTGGCATCTTCTATGGCGGTGGTCTTCTTCTCCCATTCGGGGGTTAGGGCACGAAAAATTTTCCTCACCATTTCAGCTTGAGTGTACGTTTTTTCAAGGGCCACAAGTGAGTTTGTAATGTCTGTGAACCGTGTTATCATGTCCGACACATTCTCGTTCTCTTTCATACGGAACATCTTGAACCTGTGAACAAGAACAGATATCTTAGATTCTTTAACCTTATCAGTACCTTCATGAGTTACCACGAGTGTGTACCAAATTTAATACGCTGTTGTTGCATTGGACACACAGTTGAACTCCTCTTTGGGAAGAGCACAGAATAGAGCATTCATCGCCTTTGCATTGTTCATTGTGTGGCCCTTCATTTCATCGTTCCATTATGCATAAGGAATTATAGGAGCGGTATATTCTGTCTCAGTCATGTTCCATATCTCACAGTTGATGGACTGAAGGTAGATCTTCCTTCTACATTTCCAATAGTTGTAATTTGTTCCATCGAATAGGGGTGGCCTTTGTGTGGATTGACCTTCATGGTATTGGTTTGTATTTAAAGTAGATGCCATTGCACTCAACCAGGCTCTTATACCAAGTGTAGGATCCTGTAGGCAAGGCAAATAACACTAGGGGGGTGAATAGTGTTGTATAAAAAATAATTAAGAACTTGAACTTTTCGTGCTGTTCAGTCGACTGAAAAATAAAGTACAGTCGACTGGAGCGTCAGAAAAGAAGAGTATTTTATACAAGTCTGGTTAGTCAACTTATAGCAGAAATTCATTCTACTTACCAGACAAGTTTACGAATAAAATACAGAAAAATAGAAATGCAAGTTGGGAAAATATAACCACCACAGAGAGTCAAGCACAGAGTACACAACAATGTATCATGGTTTCGTCCTCCCGACCTACATCCAGTCCCCAAGCAATCTACTTGAGATTTTCCACTATTCTTGAAAAGGTACAAGAATACCCTACGGCATTTTGACAACAACTATGTCAAACCCGTAGACCTCTCTCACACTAGAGAGCAAACCCACTCTACACCCAAGAGTGAAAAACCGACTCTACAAGCAAGAGCCCTACTCTCCAACCGAGAGGACCACTCTTACAACCCGAGAGTGAAGAACAACAACAAAAAGAGTTTACAATAACCTATAACCTTGTTTGTGATTTGTGCTTTTGTATAGTGGCTATTAGGTTAACTTCTGAAATCAGTCTAAAATGAATTCGATGTTATACTAGACTGAATTTCAGAGAACCAAGACTTAGAGAATTTGTATGCTTTTGAAATGCTTGTTCTTCTAAAAAACAAAAGCTTGAAACTTAAAGAAAAATGCTTGGAAATGTTGTGAACATTTGCCAAATAATCTCTATACTCTTTTTATAGAGTTAGTGACATTTGAACGTTGAGAGGTTGAATCCCAACTGCCATACAACGGCAGTAAAAAGATTTGCTTTTGAAAAACAAGTTTTAAAAACAGAAAACTGTCGAAATGACTTGAACAGTCGACTGGGTTGCCATAATGAGTCGACTGTCCAAAGCTTGTATGAGTTCAGACAGTTTCGTACTATGACAGTCGATTGGTTCCAAGGAACGGTTGACTGGTACTCAACAGCTGAACTTATTTAAGCTTGTTTCGATCTTTAATTTTGTAAAACACCCAGTTATTAAAAGATATGTGTGAGTGTGTGTGTGACAAGGCTATTACAAGTTTCTAAGACTCGAAGAATAAAAAATACAATATTACAAGACACTTTTTACAAAACATTTGAAGCACTTAAATCTTGTCTTGAACTTGAGTCTTTGATTTGAGCTTGAGCCGTTGTCTTTATGTCTTGAAGCTTGCTTGATCAATTCTTCTTGAAAGCTTCATTAGATTGTTTTGCCTTTGTGTATTTCACCATGGTATTGACTTTGATACACACTTTAAGATATATGTAATAGAACAACTTTGTATTGTGTTGTAGTCATCAAAACCAAGAATCAACAGTAAGTAGATGTCTTCCGAGCTTCATTTTTTCTGTCAAACCTAACCCATAGAAACCGGCCTGAACAAGGAGCTGGTGTGTCATCGGATGCATAGGCAAGGTCTCATGTGTGCAAAAACTACATTCTCGAGATGTACCGTCCCACACCCGTTGGGATCTATGTGTCCACTGCAACGTCAATACTGTTGGGTCATGAGGGCCTGGTCCTCCAAGTGCAGCATGAGACGTACTAGCTTGCTCAGACGGTGCAGACGTAGATGGGACATCGTCTCGGCCACCCTGGGGATAAAATATACTATGTTTAGTGAATACTCAAGAGGATGACATATACTATTTAAACATTGCAAATTAATAGTACTTACTCCGGGCCTATAACTCCTTGATCCCGCTCCCATCGTTCTTACCATATTTGCGTAGATTATCTAACAAAGTATAAGCAAACAAGGAAGTCGTTTAAGATCGTTGTTGAGAGTGTTCATATGTTTTCAAAGAACTACTCATTCAGGCAACACAAATAAATAAAAACAAGATACTCAGACAAGGATGGTCATGGATGTTATTATGGGATGAAACAGAACTAAAAAATTGCTATAAAATACTGTGGAGCAAACACGGTATCATGCGAAAATAAACTGTCTGCGACTGTGTGTTTTTCATCTTGAAGTATTGAGCATATCATTTCTTCGGGTAAATGCTACACATACATTTTCTTCAAATTTCCATTCTAGTTAATGATCACTTCAATGTTTCCATGTTTCGACTTTTTAAAAGTATACATCAGCTCGATATCCACTATTTATCTCTTCCTTGTTCCCATGTTACTAACTCTTGTCTCTAATTGATTTTCTAAAACTGCACAAACTGAAAAAGTAGAATTACCATAACAGGTCAACTGGTGCTTCCTCTACCAACGCAAAAGATTAGCAATATGCCAGTTGACTAATGGGTGCATGACGTTTGATACAACAAAAAATTAATTAATTAATTATGTACAACACTGTGTGCTATGGAGGAGTAGAAATGAAATGAAATGAAAATTTCATTCAAGTATAAGAGAGTTTATATTCAAGTTAGCTAGGGTGGGTGGGTAGTCTAAATTCAAGCTAACCAGTTGTAGTATAGGCAGATATGAGCAAGCTCGATCAAGTCGTTCTTTGGTTGAATTTAAAAAAAAAAAAATGGCTACTACAATTATGTGACACATTTCAGCCATTTCTACTCTACGTAGCACTAGGGGTATAAATCTTGCAATATTCTAGATAATTGTATAAAATGTTAGGTCGAAGCCGGCTGGGTTGGAACTCTTTTTAATTATTCTTACTTCTTACTCTTCTTAGTTGCAAAATACTAGGCATACCTACTGCATTTTAGATAATTGTATAAAATGTTAGATAATTGTATAAAATCTTGCAATATTTTCAATGCCTATCCTATACTATTTCATACTGCAAAATACTAGGCATACCTATAACAAAAACCTCTTTAGGGTTTGCAAAATACTAGGCATACCTACTGCAAAATACTAGGCATACCTACTGCAAAATACAAGGCCTACCCTATACTATTTCCTATAACAAAAACCTACAATGCGGTAAGAATCAACCATCACAATTGCAAAATACTAGGCATACCTCTTTAGGGTTTGGAGATTGGATATATTTTGGGAATTTCCGAAATCTGTAGTGAGGAGGGTGATCGGGTATAGATGAAGTGTGAGGAGAGAGATCGGGTGGAGAAGAAGCAAAATCGAATTTATGGAATTTTGGGGGCAGAAATTAGGGGTTAGGGTTTTGGGTTTTTGGGAGAAAGAGAGAGGCCGTTGTTGGGAAAATTTGAAGCAGAAAACGAAATGAGAGAGAGAGTAGGGGACGACTGAGTGTGAAAGTCAGTTGGGCCCACCTGAGGTCGCTATTGGGAATAGTGACCTCAGTTAGACGAGGCCGCTATTGACAATAGCAACCTCAGTTACACCAAGCCCTGCCAATTATATAATACCTTCTCTATAATCTGCCAAATGTGGGAGCATAAGGTGTTGGTTGCTATGAAGAGTCCGCTATTCCCAATAGTGGCCGCTGCTGACGTGGCGCTGGCTAGCCCACGAAAGCTAATAGTGTGACTAGTGGCCTAAAATCGCAAATATTTTCAAAAAGTGGCCTAGTACGGCAAAAAAATCGCTCCTCCTCTTTTTTTTTTGATGTAAGCGGATAGAGTCAAACGACTCCAGCCCGATCAAAAAATATATAGATCAAATAATTAACTGTACAAGACAATCATGGGAGGTTTTACAAGAAGTAAAACTAAAGCATCAGTCTAAACAAAAACGAATAGCAAACTAACAATAAGACTAATGTTGGAAAAGAGTTACAAAACAGACAGGAGCAACAAAGCAATCGGCAAGGAAGACGGTTTGGTCGGGGAGCGCAAGCACTATCAATCTGAAGCAAAGCTAGAGGCACTTGAGCGGAGGGCGAGGATGCAGCTCACGAAGCTACAGTCAGCCTGGGATCAACAAACGAGCGCGAAGGAACGGAATAAATTGAGCAAGGCAGACCCAGCTAGTTTGGAAGAGCGGCGCAGCACCGAAGGAAGAAGGCCCAGCGCCATGCCACCTCAGGACGATAAAGAAGCAGGGGCGCGCTCTCGCAGCAGGTCACAAATGACCCGCAAACACAGAGAAGGGAACCAAGTCCAACTCAAAATTAACAACAGCAAGTCGAAAAAGCTGAAACACAACCCAAAGCTCAGCAGCCTAAAAGCATGGAAGCATGGAACGCAACCCATAGCTCAGCAGTCTAAATAGGCAGCAGAATACCATAGAAAACTAAACAATAGAGCAGCTCAGATTAACAAGCAAAAATCACCACCAAACTCTCAGAAACAGAGTAAGAAAAACACACTATGGAGGGTAGAAACCCTACTCCAGAGAAAATACATAATAAAAACAGATTAGAGATATACCAAAGTAGTTAATCACCGTTAATGATTACAAGTCAAGGAGCTAGAACGCAAAAAAATACATCCTCGCGCTCACCCACCTAACTTGAAACCACAGCCAACCACCAACCACAATGCCATAGTGAAACAGACAAACACCAGCCAGAGAGAAACAAACAAAGGAAACTATAGAAACATAGGTAAGGAGCTGCTCAATTAACAGAGGTCAGCAACATAGATGAAACCCAACCAAAACTAGGCGTCAACAAAATAAAATGAGCCAGTGAACTCAAACGAGCAACGCCAAAATCAAAAGGCATAGGAAGACCACATGGGCAATCCAAAAGCTACTCGTTCACTCCTGCAAAAGTCGCAGGAAAACAGAAAAGAACGGGTGAGCTTATGAATAAAACAACCCATAAACAAGCCAAGCAGAGCTAAAGGCTATAACTGAACAGAGAACTAAAAAGTAATCAATACAGAGTAAGTAGCAAGATAAAATCATAGTGCTTTGAGTCTGGAAAGAACATTGAGGGATTCATCTAAACGGTGATAGAAATAAAATTGACGATTATCATCTTTAATCTGAGAAGTCCAAAATTTAAAAAGAAATAACAGATCCTCCTCATCCTCCTCTTTCTCGATCTCAAACCCTAACTCACTCAGCGGCCACTGGCCGCCTCAGCTCAAGAAGTCCCGCACACTCTCCGGCGATGTTCCGCCGCCGCCGGCACCGGTATCCCCTCTCTTCCACGGCCTCCTTCACCCCTCCATCCGCCGCACCACCACCGCCCCCGCCGCCTCACCGTCTCCGTCGATGACCCCTCCGATGCCCCCGCCCCCGACCCCGACGCCCTGGTCGACCGCGACTGGTGCTACCCCTCCTTTCTCGGCGGCGGCGCCGTCCAGGCACGGCCTAGGGTTTCGGCCGCTGCGTCGGCGGTCAGGCATGAGAGGCCGCCGGCGATGGCGGCGATGTCGGTTGCTGCGGTGATGAAGAAAAGGGGGGCGTTTGTGGAGGAGAGGAAGTGGGAGGATGCATTGGTTGTTAGGAGGGAAGTGGAGAAGGAGGTGGAGAAGAGAGAAGTGGCGGTGGCGGCGGCGAATGTGGGTGGAGGTGGGGTTGGGGGAGGGAGAAGGGGGCGGCGGGTTAACAGTTCTTTAATTATTTTAGTGGTAAGCGAATGTTTTAATAGGTTCATGGTTTTAAGAACATGCATTTGTTGGGTATGCAAAATTAATTATAGGCGAACACTCACATATACTACAGTGATGGTAAAGTTATACTTAGCAATCCTTTAACTCTACTTAGAAATACCTCTACTTAGAAATTGACTGTTGTTATCCTTACTCCATCCACTAACATTGCCAGTCCATGGGACTTCTAGCCCTTGAACTCTCTTGTTAGAGCCAGACACCTTTGTCTTTGATTAGTGGCGTCCTAAGTGCTATTAAGAGCATAGTTGGAAAAGACTAGTAACGAATTGAGGGATTATTACTGTTAGTATGTGGCCTGTAGTAATGTAGTATAGTAGGAGGGGTAATTCTGAGATCACGACTCACAAATGCTAAAATGGAGACAATTTGGGAAGACACACCCAAGAGAGTTAAGAGTTTCAGAATAGCACATAGAAATTGTAATAAGATGAGTTAAGATATTGTGTCTCATTTGTGCACATGACATAATACGACATCGAAGTTGAAGTGTCAGTGCAACATACAAGTTAATTAGAATTTGAAAAATTACTGTTTTCTTGAAGGGAATCTTTAGTACTTCTCTTAGGGGTAAGTTAACAAGGTTCTGTAATCTGTACCAGATTACAGTAGACAAGGTTCTCCTGCCAATATCCATGTTGCAAATAAAGATCTCTTACTGATTGTTTAAGTTAGAACTCATTATTGATGAATAACTTATAAAAAATAAGACAATGGGCATGAGAATAAACTTATAGGACCTGTTTCAATTCTTCTATATACTAGACACGGCCCTCCAATTAATTGATGGCCCTGCTACTAATTTCATTGCTATTTGAGGAAGTGTACAGATTTTTTGATAACGGGGATAGGATCCGAAGATCCCAGCCATAAAAGAAAATTTTATATAAGCAAATCCTCGTACAGATTACAAAGAACCAACACAACAAAGCATAGCCAGACTGTGCTCAACAAAACACCAAAACCACAATCTAAAACAGTACAAAAACACAAAATAAAGCATAACAGAAACTAAAGTAAAACAGCTATCCACCACAGTCATCAACCCTGCTTGAATTGAAGAAGCGTATAGATATAGCTAATGTTTTCTTTGTACGTGCATAGAAAATTCCCTCATTTATAATTCTTGATTATGTAAACAATTTGCTTTGTTTCTTTTTTTTATATATTGCAGTTAGTTGCCATCTCTTTATTATCTACATCTATTGCAGTTTCTCAAAGAATGAGAGTTCAAAAACTTAAGGTACTGTACCATTCCTCTTCCTGTTTATTAATAAATAGGAATTGGATTCAGTTTTTGTAATTTCAAGTTACATGTTACAGGCTGAGGTTTTTAAAATCTATAAGATATGTAACGGAAATGGTAGTGACAATCAAGGTGGAAATAAAATTTTGGCAGAAGACAAATTCTGGTTATAGATTCAGTTGTATTGACAGTAGAACAGTTGCGTTGTATACTGTGGTACTATCTTTAGTAATACCATTTATTCTATTCAAGTACCTTGATCACCTCCCTCGAATTAAGACACCCACCAACAGTTTAAAGAACAACGAGGAAGAAGTTCCTTTGAAGAAAAGGATAGCATATAGGGTGGATGTATTCTTTTCTGTGAATCCATATGCGAAGCTTCTTGCACTTCTTTTTGCTACAACACTACTCATCTGTTTTGGAGGGTTGGCACTATATGCAGTGAGTGATGGTAGACTCTCTGAAGCTCTCTGGCTTTCATGGACATTTGTAGCGGACTCAGGAAACCATGCCGATCGGGTTGGACTAGGTCCCAGAATTGTTTCAGTGACAATTAGTTCAGGGGCATGTTAATTTTTGCCATGATGCTTGGGCTAGTCTCAGATGCAATTTCGGAGAAGGTGGATTTGTGGCTGAAGGGGAAGAACGAAGTTATTGAGAGGAATCACATACTAATCCTTGGATGGAGTGATAAACTGGTAATATACCTTAGAATGTTTGAAATCTTTCTTGTTATTTTTGATATAATATTTGATTTCAGTATACCATTTGTGTGTATATACTTCTCTCAAGCATTAGCTCTCATATAACTATCACAATTATGTAAACATGTAAGCATTATTATTACTAGATATATGGGCACTTGCAATGCATATATATATATAATAATGCTAATTATTGGAGTTTGGAAGCCTCATTTAGTCTTTTAGTTAAACCTTTCTTATTATTTTTTATATAATATTTGATTTCAGTATGCCGTTTGTGTGCATGCACTTCTCTCATGCATAAGCTCTCATATAACTAGGACAATTATGTAAACATATAAGCATTGTTTTCCTTTTTTAGAAGAAAACATGTAAGCATTGTTATTACTAGACATATGTGCATGTGCATGTGCAATGCATGTATGATAATTATGCTAGTATTAGTAATTGGAATTTTGGAAGCCTCATTTAGTCTTGTATTGTCTTATGACATAATAATTACTATCAACATCCAATTTTGCTTAAAACATTATGTGCATCACAAGGAAGTGTAGAACTGCACACCTTTCTTCCATTATATATTAGTATATACAGTGAATAAAACATTCTATTGTGTAAACTGAGACAAGTTTTGTCTCATAAAATTAATGCTCGAGTAGGGAATTTAATCTAGTGTTCGTGTAAAAAATGTGGGTTTCATGGATTTAATTTTCAAGCAATAACAAGTTGATGAAATATTAAATATGCGAAACTGGATAGAATAGTAGATAAATTAATATGGAAAGGAGAACAAACTGTATGTAGTACATTAAGATTATAATTTTGAACTGCAATGATCAGGAGTAGTTTTAACTGATGCAAACAAAGCGCTGTCAAGAATAACAACAAAATATGCCAGAACGTAAATAGTTTTTACAAGTATATAAGGAGATCAACAAGGGCTCATGCCAACAAAGCAGATGATTATTTACTGAGGAAATCTGAGGACATTCTGCTCTGCTTCCTTTTGTCATAATTTGATCGTCAAAGCTGCTTGACTGAAATACTTTCCTTAACCTTCTCCACTCCGATGGTCTTGACCTTCGTACAGCCAAGTAGTAAAATCTCACAACTCACTGAGTATCATTTTTCTCAAGAGATTACCAAATCCAGGGAAGATAAAACATTCCCAGGTTTGGAATGTGCCAGGTAGCTTTTATGCTTCTATTGAGTGGATTCTTGGAGCATTTACATTATATGATCTATCGGTTTCTTTTAAATTGATAGGACAGTTTGCTTTTTTTGCTTTGCTGCTTTAATGGTTGAAGCTAGAATAGAATATTAGGATCAAGATGTTTTGGAATGTTCCAAGAGTCCATCCATATGTGTTAGATGTGAGATATTATATTAGTCAGTCTAGTCCCATATCGAAAAATATATTACTTTAATCCTTACTCCTCTCCTGTATATATGAAACATTGTATTCAGTTATAATTTTTCCAATAATCCAATAATCCAATAAAGTATTCTCTTCAATCTCTCTATTATCTTAACATGATATCAGAGCTCTGATCCAAACCCTGGTTTCGTAGCCATGAAAAAAAATCCAAATCTAGATCTACTATCAAATCCAGATCCCGACGTCGGCGTCCACATCCCAAAGTTCCTGAATCCTGCTGTCGCTGCTGCTGCCAGTCCCACTGTCAACCAACATCTTTTTCTCCCCTGGTATGACCGCCATCCAAAAAAAAGAGACAGCCAAACCCCCCTTTTCCCCTTCTCTGCCTTTATCCCACGCCCAACCATCACCATCACTAAATCATCTCCAACATCCTAAAACCTCCACTGAAATTCATCCATGAAAAAGATATATAAAAAAAAACACCAAACATCATCATCATTTTCTTCTCCAAACCAAGCAAACAAACCATCCATGCCAAAACAAATATTAAGCCCAAACCCTAATCCTACTCCAATCCAATCCAAACTCCAAAACTAAACCTGACACTCTCCAAACCCTAACCTTACCACTTCCAAATCAATACCCTAATCCACTTCTTCAGATTCACACTCGAAACCCATTTCTCCAGATCCAGACCCGAAACCCACTTCTTCAGATCCAGTTTAAAAAGAAATCTTTCTTGCAGGTTGTTTAGCTTCTACAGTCATCGTCCCATCGTGAGAGATTCCGATACTTCGTAAGCAAACTCACACTGGTCGACCCACCGTGAGTCAGAAAGGGGGTGTTCAGATATATATAGCGCTGCCACCACATCCCGCTGTTCTAGGCATTCTCTCCACTGCCCAAGGCGGCGTCCATCCCACATCCAAGAGTCAGATCGTCCAATCAATCCCAGATCTAAAAGTCGGATTGTCCCTCAATTTCAAATCCAAGAGTCGGATCCAATCGATCCTAGATCCAAGAGTCGGATTGTCCTTCTATCCCATATTTAAGAGTCGGATCCAAATTAATTCCAGATCTAAGAGTTGGATCATCTCTGTGCCACCGAGCGTCATTCTCGTGCCATTGTGCACCGTCCCTTGTGCTATCAAGTGTCGTTCCATGCGCTATCCAGCGTCGTCCCATGCGCCATCCCTGAGCGCCGTCCTTGCATCACTATGCGTCGTCACCGAGCGTCATCCCTGCACCACTGTGCACCGTCCCTATCACATGAACATCGTCAATATTCCAAACTCATGTTGCTTGAACCAACTTGAGTTTGAGAGAGGGTGTTAAATGTGAGATATTATATTACTCAGTTTAGTCCCATATCGAAAAATATATTAGTTTAATCCTTACTTCTCTTCTATCTATAGGAGACATTGTACTCGGTTATAATCAATCCAATAATCCAATAAAGTATTCTCTTTAATCTGTTATCTTGACAAAAACCTTACATTATGATTCAGCTATAGGACCTACTAGTTAGAACTTAACTTACATTAATTAGTTGCCAAATAAATTTTCAATTTTGGCAGTCAGATTTGTACATCTCTAGTATTTGAACTCGAGAGTTGGGTTGTGTGTATTCTTGACAGATTGTCCTAAAAATCTCAACCACACTTTAAAACTCTAAATATTATCGATCATCCACTAAAATCTCAACTATCTATATAATAATATATAATAAAACACAAAAAAAGCTATCAAGTGGTTCTCCTTCAATCTCTCCTTCAATCTCTCAAAAAATTAAAGGCTCAGATCTAATATCACAAAACATATTTTTTCCTCCAAAAGTTCCCCTAAATATTCAAATTCAAACCCCCACCCAAAACAACTCATATATTTATTTAATTATTTTTTTCTCTCTCTCTCCCTCCCTCTTCTATTCAAAAAAATATTTTTCATCCAAAAGTTCCCCCCAGGATTCAAATTCAAACCCCCACCCAAAACAATTCATATATTTATTTAATTATTTTTTTCCTCTCTCTCTCTCCCTCCCTCTTCTATTCAAAAAATTAAGAAAATAAAAATTAAAAAAATTAAAAAAAATTTAACAATTTAAAAATAATTCAAAAAAATAAAAAAATTCATATAATATGTTTTTTGCTGGATCCCCAAAAGTTTCTCATATAATATGTTTGCTACTTTAATTAAAGCTATCAAGTGGCTCTCCTTCAATCTCTCAAAAAATCAAAGGCTCAGATTTAACATCACAAAACATATTTTTCCTTCCAAAAGTTTCCCCCAATACTCAAATTCAAACCCCCACCCAAAACAACTCATATATTTATTTAATTATTTTTTTTCTCTCTCTCTCTCCCTCCCCCTCTTCTATTCAAAAAATTAAGAAAATAAAAATTTAAAAAATTTAAAAAAATTTAACAATTTAAAAATCAATCAAAAAATCAAAAAATTCATATAATATGTTTTTTGCTGGATCCCCAAAAGTTTCTCATACAATATGTTTGCTACTTTAATTAATTTGCTGGATCTCCAAAACTATTTTATATGATCACCGTTCCGAAGACGTACCGTAGGCACGTGTCAACGGACAAACATAGTCTATATAATAAAACACAAAGAAAGCTATCAAGTGTTTCTCCTTCAATCCCCTAAAAAATTAAAGTCCCAGATCTAACCTCACAAAACATATTTTCCCCCCAAAGTTCCATCCAAAACTCAAATTCAAATCTCCCAACCAAAACAACTCCTATATTTTTTATTTTTATTTCTCTCTCTCTCTCTCCTTCCATTTTATATTCAAAAAATTAAGAAAATAATTTTTTAAAAAAATTTTTAAAAATTTAAAAAAATTAAAAACTAAAAAAATTAAAAATTTAAAAGCTTTAAAAATAGTTCAAAAAAAAAATAAAATCATATAATATGTATTTTGCTGGACCCCAAAAGTTTCTCATATAATATGTTTGCTACTTCAATTAATTTGCTCGACCTCCAAAACTATTTTATATAATCAAATAAGGTGCACCGTTCCGAAGACGTGCGGTAGGCACGTGTCAACGGGCAAACCTAGTATATTTAAAAACTTTAAATCATGTCAACCATCCGTTTAAATCTCAACCACAAATGGAAAAATCCTAACCACAAATGGAAAAATCCTAAGTGACATCTACCATTTACTTATAGTTAAAGATAAAATTGGGATGCACATGCTAAATAACTAGTTGGATTTTTTGCAGTTAGGTCCCTCAGTTAATTGGTATTTGTTATTGAGTCTCCCAAATGACAACAATTTAGTTTTTAACTTACAAGCTACAACCAATGAAGTTTCATAAAGTTGAATTTTTTGCATTACTAGGCTACTTTTTGAAACTTTTTGCAATTTTAGCCCAGTTGACAAACTATTAGCACTTTTGGCTAGCAAGTGCCACGTCAGCAGCGGCCGCTATTGGAAATAGCGGCCTCTTCATAGCGATCAATACATCGGATTTCTACACTTGGCAGATTTGTATAATTGCAAACCACTTGGAGTAACTGAGGCCGCTATTGTCAATAGCGACCTTGTATAACTAAGGTCGTTATTCCCAATAGCGACCACAGGTTGATGCAATCGCTTTTAGGCCCGCCTGAGGTCGCTATTGGGAATAACGACCTTAGTTATACAAGGTCGCTATTGACAATAGCGACCTCGGTTACTCCAAGTGGTTTGCAATTATACAAATCTGTCAAGTGTGGGAGTCCAATGTGGTGGTCGCTATGAAGGGGCCGCTATTCCCAATACAGAGCCGCTGCTGACGTGACACCTACTAGCCAAAATTGCTAATAGTTTGGGATGTGACCTAAAATTGCAAAAAGTTTAAAAAAGTAGCCTAGTATTGCAAAAAATTCCGTAAAGTTATACTGGATGACTTTAGAAAAGTCTCATCATCTTTATCTTTACCTCCATACTTATCTTGGGTTATCGGGTTTGTATCTTCAAACTCGGGTTGTCATTAATCGGATCCTTACCCACCCGAATCACAGCTTGTACTGTTCTACCCTTAGCTGCCGTGTCGGGTCGGGTTGGTCTTGGCGTACGCCCCAAGAAAACCCGTTTTAATCTCCACCCCATTTCGCTATTCCTCTTTCTGTGTCAAAAAAAGGCTCCATGCTTTAGGGCCGTCGGAACTTCTTCTTCTTCTTCTTCATTTCCCTAAACCCTAGCAAAACCCTAAAACCTCCACCTCTCCAATGGCGACCTCCCAACTCATCCGAGCCCTGGGCCGCCCCATCACCTCCCAACCCTCACTCCGTTACGTAAGTTCTCTCTTCCATCCCC